>JAQPZY010001548.1:0-680000 GCA_029931535.1 Margaritifera margaritifera
AGCTGAGTCGTACCAACAAAAGAGACACGTGTGGCTGAAATGAAAAATGTTCTATTTGTCATCAGATCGTCGATTTTGATCATCGATGTTTTCATTCAAAAGTTTGACAAGATAGAGATAGAATGAAATAAAGAAAAACAAGAAACAAGTAGATTTCATCTTTTTTGATTTTGAATGTATGCAAGGAAACAGGCACTCACATTCCTAATTTTTTGGTGTAGCCCATCGGGCTTGTGATCAGTGCATTCAAGAATCGATTCATTTTTCACTGTCCACATTGTAGTCGGGATTCCAGGAGGACGTGAAAAAATTCTTTCGTGAGGTGAATACTTTGTCGGAGAGTTTGCTGAATGGGGTTTTTAGACCCTACCCACCCACACAGTTGGGAGCGAAGAAGACATTCTTCGTACGGGAGATTGTCATCGAGTATGGCGACCGTCATAGCTCACAATTTTTTCGGGATACGATGGACAGTTTTTACTTAATTATTATTTGAACCATGGAACCGAACGTCCTGTAGTCACCATGAATGGAAAAAAGCTCATCTACATGAAAGTAGGACAAGTTCAATTCAAAGATTCAATGAGTTATTTAGCCATGCCCTTGAGTCGCATGCCAAAAACGTTTGGTATGACAGAAATGGCCAAAGGTTACTTTTCCGTCACTTCTTTAACACGGAAGCTAATCAACAAGGGGCCGTTCCTACACGTCATTTACCTTGACCTTCATGATTACGACACCCGATGGGAATGCGCCCCGAACAGCGAGAAACTTTTTACGCTTGGTACCTACGTGTTCACCAGAACGATCCCTTTGACTTTCAAGGAAGAGATGCTCAAATATTGTCGATCGGAATGTAGATATTTTAAGACGTTGTTGTGGGAAATTTCGAGAGTTATTTCTCGATAGTGGGCAGAGGTCGATCCTTTGAAAGAGGCATCCACCTTACCTAAAGCCTGTTCCTTAGTCTACATGACAGACATTTCATGCCCGAAAACCAACTCGGCGCCATCATTGACTCCAACACGGGAATTTTTGCTAGTCGTCAATATTCGGTCAAATAGCTTTTCGTTGGCTTCATTACTTAGTCAAAAAGAAGACAAATGGATACAACATGCTAGAAACGGTGGAGGAGAAAAAAGATTGAGGTTATTCTGTGGATGGTTGGGATTTAGAAAACCCACACATTGTGTATGAGTTTCAGGGGATGTTTGTTCACGGGATGCCCTATTTGTTATCCTGACCGAAACATGAAAAACCCTTATTCAGATTCTACCATGGATTCAGTTATATGAACAGACTTGTCACGACGACTTCAGTTAGAAAGTCAAGGGTTACGAAGTGATAGAAATGGGGGAACACGAATACGATCGACGTTTGAAAATCGATCCTGAATTTAAAACCATCACTCAAAGTTACGACGCAGCCGACATTGAACCTTAGATCCACGTCACAGGTTTATTTGGAGGACGAACCAATGCTACTCGATTATTGTACGATGTGAACGAATCCCAAGGAGAAGAAATTCAATATACATCGACGTGTGAGTCTTTGTATCCTTGGGTGTGTAAATATGCTCGTTTTCCTACCGGACACCCGGAAATTTTAACAGAGCACATCGACGTGGAACAGATTCGCGTCAATTACGAAGGATTGATCAAATGTAAAGTTTTACCTCCCACAAACTTGTTTCATCCCATCTTACCTTGCCATTGTCAAGGAGGAAAATTGATGTTTCCTTTATGTTCGACGTGTGCCGCAAATGGTGTAACCAAGATCATTCCTGTCACCACACAGAGAAGAACGGTCGATGATAGGAACGTGGGTCAGTGCCGAATTGTTTCGTGGCATTGGATCGTGATACCGTTTATTGAACGTGGAATGAAATTTGGCACTTTTCCAACGACAGCCCAGAGTATCAAGAAGGACGACGCTACTCATCATCCAGGCATTTTTTCGGGGTACGTGAACCAATTTTCTTAAACGAAACAAAAAGCCTAGTGGGTTATCCTTCGTGGTGTCAAACTCCCGAAGACAAAGTAACGATTCAAAGAAGAATACCGTGACATCGAAGGCATCACTTTAGAAGAGGTAGAAAAAAATGAAGGAAAAAGATCGTTTGCTAAAGTGAATGTTGAATTGATTGTGGGGAAAAATGGCTCAACGTACGAGTCTTACCCAAAACGGAATACGTGGACGATCCTTATCGTTACTTTCAACTGGGTGGACGACAAAAGTATTCTAGGTCAAGCACGTCGAAATCGTCCGTGAGGATTTGATCATTGTTAATTTGAAGATGAACCCAAGTTTGTGAAACCTGACAAGGTTTAGGTAACGTAGTCATTGCCGCCCCGCCTACGTGACTGCTCATGCGCTCGTTTGAAATTGTATGACGAAGCATTAGAATCTTGGGAGATCGTGTTCTGTATTTTTGATTACTGACAGTTGCATTTACATTCATCGACCCGGTTGCCCCCACCCCTACCGATTCAAGGAGATCGTTTAGGAGCCTGACAGACGAGCACCCTCAAGATACCATCCTAGAGTTTGCTAGCGGTGGCCCTAAAAAGTATGGGTACCGACTACGAGACCCTCAAGGTCAACTTCACACCCTCCTGTAAAGTCAAAGGATTGACTCTGAACTATCGAACTAAACCAAGTCGTGAACTTTGAGGGTTTAAAAAATGCTTTACTGTCGAAAGATTTCAAGTAGCCACGTTAGAACCTCACAAGATTTGTTCGCCTACCAAATCATAAAATCGTGTGACTCGACCTGTTCAAAAAAGTGTATCGTATCGTGTTCCAAAAAAGAGTGAGACTTCCAGATCACAACCACTTACCTTACGGACACGCCGATTTGGGAGAAGTATAAAAAAACGAAACCCTCCTCTGTAAAAAAAAAAAAAAACAGAAAAGATGACTTCAACATGGGCCTTGCCTGACTATGCTAATTGTACCCAGCCGATTGAAGACGTTTAAAAAATGGCCTAAAAGGGATCGATTACCCACAGCCATCTCTTTAGCCAGAGGCAGGATTTGTCTACTTTGAACAGGGAAGTTTAGTGAAATGTTTTAGTTGTGGTGCAAGCATTCGCATGAGTCCTAAAGATTCAGCTATCGTGGAACATACCAGATGGTCACCAAACTGTGTTTACCTTTCTTTGGCGTTTCCACGGATGACATTACAATACTTTTCGGATGGTACACGTCGACAGGTATAAAAAAGGGACCCTTTTCCAAGCCTAACCTTCATTCTGACTTTCACGGATGAACCGAGCATGAAGAAGAAAAATAGATGAGTATTTTTTCCAGTTTTGAGGAATTTTGAAGTGCGATGCCGTACGTTGTGACATCTTTGATTCAGTCACTCCCCCACGATCCAACTCTAAAGAGGCAGATCGTCCTTTATGTTTCAGTGGAAAAAATACTAAAGGAATTGACGTTAATGACAACAAGAGGAATCATGTGAGCCTAAATGGGCATATCAGAATACCTGTGACTTTATTTGGGTTATTCCAAGTATGAAGAGTCGACTGGAGAGTCATTCAAAGACAAGTGGCCAAAATATCTAGAAGGACCTAAACCGGAAAGTTTAGCTAGATCTGGATTTAAATACACGGGAGAAGGAGATAAAGTTCAATGTTTTAGTTGCGGTGTGGAACTTCGCCATTGGGAGCCTACCGACTCAGCTTACATTGAACATGCCAGATGGTCTCCGCACTGTCACTTCTTACCTTTAGTAGCCTTAGAAGAGTACGGGGTACGATGAGCCAGATGTTATGCCTACAAAGTTGAAGAAGTAAAAAAAAATTTCCATGGAGGAGAATACTTATTCTTTAGATGAACTTATTTGTGGTTTACCTTTAGAGTTACAAGATTGTATTTTTCAGTATATTCCTACTTTAGAAGATCGTATTCGTGGATTACCTTTGGAGTTACGAGAACGGATTTACCAAGAATTTGTTCACATTCAACTGAAACGTAAAAAAGAGTTACAATCCTTTACAACAGACTTGTTGTAACCAATGGTTATTTGAATACAATAAGACAAATGATAGCTAAGAAGATATTCAAATGGTCAGACATTGATGAAAATCTACATCCCCAATTTAAGAAATTGGTGGGGGCTACCTACAATGTTAGCAGTGGGAATATAGAATTCCATGGGAGGAAGTGAAGGAAAAAAATGTGACTAACATAGACGAATACCAAAAACTGTTAGAAGAACTGTCTCCTGAAGACAAATCACCTTTTTGTGTTTTGAAATTAGATAGGATAATCACTGAAACTGGTGTTGGATCCTATAGATATCCTTTACCTACCGATTCCGTTTGGTTTGTGTGTGAGTATTTGTCACCAAGAAACCTACTCTACAAGATCGAATTCGTGACTTGTCTTCAAAGTTACAAAAACGGATTTACGATGAGTTGGTTCAAATTCAAGTGAAACGTAAACTTCAAGTGATTCCTCGATTTCAAGGCTATGGCTACTTTCGTCGCATCAGAAATTTGATTCTGAAAATGACTATCACCAGTATCGTGAAGAATACAAAAGAGAAGTATTTCTTTCCAAATCGGAAACTTTACCCAAGTTACATTAGTGCCATGCCTTTGAATGTGCGAGAACAGATTTACCGTGAGTTTTCTGAAATTACAAGTGAAACGTAAACTCAAAGTCATTTCTCGATTTTTACGCTATACCCTCTTTCAAGGGCATAGAAGAATGGTCATGGGAAACCTCTATCTCAACTTCTATCCTGAAGGAGACTGTCTCAAAGGTACCAACCTTGGGGAGCCTGGCTATAAAAACATGCCACCCAAGATACCAACCTTAGCCATCGATCCCTATAAAGAGGAGGGCGGCACGTCTCAAATCACTTTACTACTCGTGAAACGGATTCTGTGACACAGTTACTGCCTGACTATAAAAGAGTGGGTATGCCTGAACTCTACACACCACTTCTGATAACGGATTCCGTGGAAGGAAATCATAGATAAATTCAGACCTTAGAGGAATATAAAGAAGTGATACAAGAACTGTATCCATTAAATTTTGGACGTTATGTGGTGTGTGTCTTAGTGACTACTTATCTTGGATTTCGTTTTCCAGGACATTCGTTGTGGACTATTTTTGAGGACAAGTGTTTTACCTTGGATTCTTTTGAAGGATCCGTGGTTGTTTTGGGACTCAATTGTTGTTGAGTACCAAAAAACAATATGACCGTGTGTTCTTCTTCGGACTTAGTAGAAGAAGAAGACTATAAAAACTTGATTTTAATCAGTCCACGAAAGACAAATTGGTACGTATAGCGTTGAGAGTGGTGATGAAAATTAGTGGACGTACTTCCATGTGAAGAAGACATTCGTCACACTTTATCTGTGCATAAAACATTTCAAGAAGTGGTGTACTGCTAGTGAGTTACACCAACAACTTTTCCATTGGAAAGATGTACGACCTGGAGAAACCTTGGTTTCCAATATTGGTTACAAGAAGTGGCCCAGTTCAGCCAAGATTTGGCAACCACTTATTGATAACATTCTAAAAGTGAAAAAAAAAAAATGGGAAACCTCCATGGGAAACTCTAAAAGAAGAAGAAGAAGTACCTGACACCACTACCACTACTGCTGTGGTTCCAATACCTCTTGAGGAGGAACACCCCCCTTCTTTACCACCGCTACCGTCAGTGAATTCAAAAAAGACGAGTAGAAGAAGAATGTTACCACAAACAGTGGTGTCTTTCATGACTTGGACACAAAACAATTGTTGTTCCTTTTCTTGTTTAGAGAGAACTTTAGCTGTTTTAGTGATAGTCTTAATTGTGTACGTGTTCGGTTTAATTGTATATTTTCTCACAAATTCACTTCTTCATGCAAATTTGTAAAATATGTTATTGTTTTGTGGGTTGGTTTGTTTTTTACAAAAAAAAAAATAAACGTGTATGAAAACGTATAAAAAGCCTTGGTTTTTTGTCTTCTTCTCAAAAATCTTCTTACCTCAATCATGGCTACATCATTCTTCTCCTCTTCTACCTCGTCTACCTCTTCCTCCTCTTCTGTGGTGAAAGTAATTGACGAAAAATTAGATCGTCAAAGTTGGAATGCTTTGTATCTGCGCCATCCATTTAACATGTTGATTGCTGGACCGAGTGGTTCAGGCAAAACCGAATTTGTCAAACGATTGATCGAACACAAAACTGATTTGTTTGATCGTCCACCTCAACGTATCGTGTGGTGTTACAAAGAGTGGCAACCGTCTTACACGTTATTGAAAGAAAGTCAAGGAGAAACTATTTCGTTTGTAGAAGGCATCCCTCACGAAGACGATGGAATTGTGTCTGACGTGAGTCAAACTCATTTAGTTATTTTTGATGACATGTTAGGAGAAGACGAAGAAGAAATTAAACTTTGGGTTTACACGAAAAGGTCACCATCGTAATGCTAGTATTGTGTACATAACACAAAATTTATTTCAACAGAGTAAAGCCCATCGAACTATTAGTTTGAATGCTCATTATGTGGTCTTGTTTAAAAGTCCCAGAGACAAATCTCAAGTACAAGTGTTAGCCAAACAGTTAGGAGCTCCTTGGCTGAATTATGCGTACGACGATGCCACTCAAGCCCCTCACGAGTATTTACTCATTGACTTAAAACCGACCACTCCTGACTATTTGAGATTTCGTGCCAGTATCTTTCACTCTTGGGGTCAAGAAGGTGGTCCTGTCATTTACACGTCCCCTTCAGCCCATTTTTAAAAAAAACTATAAAAACAACCTACAACGTCATTTCTGTCACACACTCTTTTTGAGATGACTTCCTTTCAATCGCATCCTTCGGCTAAATTGATTCGTGCCTTGTATGGCATTAGTCGTGAAAAAAATGCACAAGTTTGTGCTCATTTGTTAGAAGCGAGTCTGAAAGAAGTGTTACGATGGTTTACTTTGACAGCACGTCAATTACTACAAGGTATCATTCACATCCCTCATCAAACTCAACGTTTTTTTCAAAGACATAAATCGGCATTGTCACAACTGGCTGATCCTAGAATCGATTCACGGACTAAAAAACAAATCATTTTAACTCCTGGTGGAAGTGGTTCTTTAGGAGGAGTCATGATTCGTTCCCTTTTGAAATGGGATCCTAATGATGCCAAAGCCAAAAAACCCAAATCACCTAAAAAGAAGAAGAAGAAGAAGAAAGTCAGCCAAAAAAAAAAGAAAAGCCCCCAAAAGAAGAAATCCCCAAAGAAAAGTCGTGCCAAGAAGAAGAAGAAAAGAGGTACTCGCTGCAACCAGGAAGAAAAAAAACACTACCACAACAACAGACCCCATTAGTAACAAGGTCACCTTTTGCGTCCACATCTTCTTCACCTTTTACCATGATGCCTGTCAAACCAGACTTAAGATCCGTGTTTCCTAATTTAATGCAAAAATGGAAACCTATTTCAAAAGTGACCCCGTCGGGACCGTCAACTTCAACTGATTTAGCCATGGCAGCAGCTAGCAATAAAGTACCATCCCCTAAAACTAAAGTCCAAGAAAGAACTGGTATCTTACAAAGTTTAGTGGATTTATCCAAACAAGAATTGAGACGATTTAGTCCCTTGAAAACACCTCAACGTCGAGTCAGACCTGTCGTGAAGTTGGTACGTCGTGCAGACAATCAGTGGAGACGTGTTCCAGTATAAAATAGAAGGGTACCCTGCTAAAAGACTTCAGACTTGTTTTCTACCGACTAAAAAAGATGGCTCCCAAACGTGCACACCACCACCAAAAAAAGAAGAAAACCAGTAAAAAAGGACGACTTCTTCCCCCTCGTCTAGCCAAACATTGGGATGTCTTGTCTGTCCTGAACAAATCCAAACCTCCCATGCGAAAACAACTCATTCAAACAGCTCCTAAAGAAATCATCGATACCGTGTGTGAATGTTGTTTGAAACGTGTTAAAAGGAACGGTACCTTTGTCTAAGATACAGAAACAAAAATTAGGGAAACATCGGAATGTTCTTCGTCAAATGGTGAAAAAGAAAATACCTCTTCAACAAAAGAAAAAAATGTTGGTACAACGAGGTGGATTTCTACCTATGTTGATAGGACCATTGTTAAAAATAGCCGCTCCTTTGTTAGGAACGATTGCTGGACCACTTTTAGGAGGAGTCATGCGATAAAAAAAAAAGAAGGATAAAAAGGACCACCCTACTCTGAAATGACCACACCTTTTTGGTACCTTTGAATGAAATGGAAGGACGAAAACTGACTTTAGTACCTTACAAACGATGGATGGAATTTCATCGTTGGAACGAACAACGGATACCTCATTTACCACCCAATCCTAATCTCAACGAAATGTCTCAGTTACAACAAGAAATACAATCCCTGATGGAACGTAACGATTTGTCCGAAACAGAAAAAACCCAACGGTACGGTCAACTTTTACAACGTCTACAACTCTTTCGTCAAAAAGCAGTCGACGAAACAGCTCCACCCACTTTGAGAGATTTTAAGGCTCTCATGAAAAGCGAACCTAAAGTGACTATCAAAAAAGAAAAAGAAGAAAAAGAAGAAAAAGAAGAAGAAGAAGAAGAAGAAGAGTTTTTACTAACTCCACCTCTTAAAAAAATAAAAAAGTTAGCCACCCCGGATTGGATAAAAAAGAAAAGGTCTACCCCTTTATCCTCAGAAAAGAAAAAGAAAGAAGTGAAGAAAGAAGTCAAAACAGAACCGATGACCCCTGATGATCGAACTCCCTCTTCATTTACCCCAGTAGCACGTCGGACACGTCAATCCAAAAAGTTTCCTCACGAAGAAAAGAGTATTGGAACAACTTGGTTCAAATATTGATCAATCATGGAGAAACTGTTAGCTAGCATTTATTACAATCCTGGTCATGCTGCTGGTTACGGAGGAGTTCAAAAATTATATCGAGCTGCTAAAAGTCAATTGAAAAGTGTACGTTTACCCGAAGTACGACGATGGTTACAAGAACAATCAACGTACACGTTACACAAACCCATTCGACGTAAATTTTCTAGAAGTACTACTCAAGTGGAAGGGATCGATCATCAATGGCAAGCCGATTTAGCAGACGTCTCTCATTTAGCTACTTACAATCGTGGTTACAAATATTTGTTTTGTGTCATTGATGTGTTTTCCAAATTTGCTTGGGTCGTGCCTTTGACTTCTAAAAGCAGTACCGAATTGGTACGAGCCTTAAAATTGGTCTTGAAACAAAGTGGACGTCAACCTTTACGATGGCAAACGGACAAAGGTACCGAATTTCTAAACCAAGCTTTTCAAAAAGAATTGAAACAAAGACACATTCATTTTTTTACGACCGAAAATCCTGAAACCAAAGCCAGTATCGTGGAACGTTTTCAAAGAACTTTGAAAGAACGCATGTGGAAATATTTTACACATCAACATACTCTCAAGTACATCGACGTATTACCTCGTTTGGTTAAAGCGTACAATCAATCGTACCATCGTAGTATTGGATGTACCCCCGAAGAGGTCAGCCCTGAAAACGAAGTGTCTGTGTTTGATAAATTATTTGGTTCACCCCAGCAGATCAAAAAAAGAAAAAAGAAAAAGACACCTTTGTTGAAGTTGTTAAAGACGGGAGATTGGGTTCGCATCGGAAAAACCAAACGTACTTTTGACAAAGGTTATTTACCTAACTGGACTACCGAATTGTTTCGTGTCACTACCCCCGTCCGTGGACGTGATCCTCCCGTCTATAAATTGGAAGACATGCACGGTGAAGTACTCAAAGGAACATTTTACTTGCCTGAGTTACAACGAGTGACTAAAAAAGAAGATACCTTGTACGACATCGAAAGCATTCTCGAACAAAGAACACGCAAAGTAGGTAAACGACGAGTAGAAGAAGTCAAAGTTCGTTGGAAAGGATATCCTCCTAGTTTTGATTCTTGGATTGCAGCTTCTCAAGTCGTCGACTATAAAAAGAAAAAGAAGTAGTAAAAAAAAACTCATAACATGCCATTCAACACAGTAGCCACCCAGACGACTCCTTCGGAAAGTTCTTCTCTTCAAGAAATACAAAAACAACCCCTTTGGGTGTGGTGCGGAGAACGTGTGCCTAAAAATCAAATCGTCTTTTTCTGCCAAATCTTTGTAGTGTATTGTGTCATCGGAGCAGCCATTGCTAATTTGAGTTTACAACAAGGAGACAAACAATTGTGGACTATTTTACTGAGCAGTTGCATCGGTTATCTTCTACCCAGTCCCTCTTTGAAATTTACGGAGAGTCACAACAACAGCCACAACAACAACAACAACAGTCAGCACAACGGTAGTACAACCAACGCCAGTCCACCTTCTTCTTCCAGTCACCACCATAATAACATTCCTCTTTTGGAACATCCTTTACACTCGAGTGACTCCTCGGAGAGCAAAACAACCCTCGAACTACTATGAATGACCAATTTTATTTAACGTTACCTAGTGACAGTTCCATGGATGTGTTTCCCAACAACCGCTTATGTTGTTTCACGGCCAAATTACCTCAAGCCATTCAATTGGATCACGATACTCATTGGGAAGTGAGTTTGGTAGAAATCATTCATCCTAACGCAAATCATAAACATCAACAAAACTCAAAACACTATGGTTGTACAAATCTTGAACAAAAAAATACATGATCACTTGGTAAATAATGATCCTGAAATCTGGAAAGAAGACCCTGAAGATCCAGACATGAAAGGATCATTCAAAAAGTTAGTACCAGATCCTAAATCGACTCAACCTACTGTCTATTCTCAAATTACTCTGAGAATTCCTACAGGATATTATTTTAGTCCTGAACATTTGGTGGACACCATTAGAACCCAGTTTGCACGCCAATTTAGCCAAGCCATATCAGCAGCCAATAAATTTGTAAGAATTGCTTACCATGCTTTGGCACGACGTTTAATTGTCCAATTTTTCAAAGAGAGAGGGCAACTCCTTACTGAGAAAGATAAAGGTTTACCTTTGGAAGAGAGAAAATACTTGACCATTGAATTTTGCTCTGGATTGTTTGGTATTTTGGGTGGAAATAAAGATTTTACTGCTGAAAGTGATTTAGAGTTTGGAACCAACGTAGAATTTGGACATAAATTTAAACATCCTATTGAATTGAATGGTGGACTGAATTTAATGTTTGTGTACTCCGATGTGGTGGAGTACAACGTGGTGGGACACACCTCCGCTCCGTTACTGAGAGTCATGCCTTTCAAATTGGATATTGGTGGTGGTGGTGGTTCTAGTGTTATTGTGGAAGAAGAGGGTGGAAGTACTACCACTAGTAATTCTAGTGTTGGTGGCAACACCTTTCACGTTCACCGTGAATTTGTTCATCCTCAATATCTTCCAGTCAGTAAATCGTATTTTGACAGTGTCCAGATTAGTATAAAAGGAGATTTGGGACAAGATGTACCATTCATTGACCAAGGAAAAGTCACGGTGAAACTACATTTTCGAAAAAAACAAGTTCTCTAATAACTTTCCTCTCTCAAAAAAAAATGTATCCAGTGTACCAAGGAGTGCCTCGACAACGAGGACATGGTTTAGGAGATATGTTAAAATCAGCTTTTAGGACGGTAGCTCCTATTTTGAAACCGATGGTCACTCGAGGATTTCATGCCTTAAAAGATGCTGCTTTGACACAAGGAAAAGAATTTTTGCAAAATGTCCTCATTGACAAACAAAATCCAAAAGAAGCCTTTTTGAGAGCAGGCAAAAATGTGTTGATGACTACTGGTAAAGATCTTTTAGGTCTCCGAGAAAATCCTATAAATACGCTTCACGCTTCAGGTTCTGACATTACTTCACAGCAGCAAGGACAAGGTAGAAAGAGACGACGACGAAAAGCTCGAAATCCTTTCAAAGTTCATAAAAGAACACACGGTAGTAGTACTTCCAGAAAGAATAGAAAAAGAAGAAGAACTGGTAGAGAATTAGACGTGTTTGATTATTAAACCATTGAAAATGATGCACCGAGATTCTTGCGAATGTACCAAGTCCGAACTAGAACTGTTTTCTATGCGTCCCACCATGATGACAATGCAAGAATCCCAATGGGTGGAATTTCATCCTGTATCGTCTTTGACGGATTCAGCTCCTATCGAATTTGATATCAAAGGACAAACCGAAGATTACATCGATCTGAATAACAGTTACTTGTACCTGAAACTGCTAGTACAAAAAAGTGACAACACCCTTCCTGTGGAAGCTTCCCTAGTAGCTCCAGTCAATAATTTCTTTCATTCTTTGTTCAGTGGAATAGATTTGTACTTGAATAACAAACTGATCAGTAGCAGTTTGGATACTTACCCTTACCGTGCTTATTTGGAAAATCTCTTGTCGTACGGAAAAGATGCCAAGAACACTCATCTGGATGCTTCTGTGATCTGGAAACCTGACACCGCGGGTGCCTTCAACGACATAGCCCCGTCAACAGGGGCGAGGATTGACCAGACTGATGATGCTGCTCATAAAATAATTCCAGCAGAGCTCCATAATGTGGGATTTAACGAACGCCGAAAGAAAATCAGACGAAGTTTAGAACTGATGGATCGTTTGCATTTGGACATGTGGTTACAAGACAAGTATTTGTTGAACGGAGTCGATGTACGTTTGAGACTAAATCGCAGTAGTGCCGCTTTCCATTTGATAGCTTTTGCTAACGAGTGGAAAACCATCATTCAACAAGCCAAACTTTATGTGCGACGTGTAGAAGTCTTACCCAAAGTAGCTAACGACATCAGTCAAACCTTGAGCAGAACCACTGCTAAGTATCCTCTTAGACGCGTGGAAGTGAAAACCTTTACTGCAGCCTCTGGACTCCGATCCATAGTCGAAGATCACATCTTCCAAGGACAGCTTCCTAAACGTTTGATCATTGGTATGGTCAGAAATTCAGCCTTCAACGGAAACATCAGCCAGAATCCATTCCAGTTTGAACACTTTAACGTCACCAAGATAGATGTCAGTCGAGATGGTAAGACCTTGTGTACCAGACCTTTTGAACCTGACTTTAGCGACGGGCATAAAAATTACTTACGATCTTACTTGACCCTGTATGAAGCCACAGGCCAGTTAGGGCGCGACACCAGCCACGGTATTTCGTACGAGGATTTTGCAGGAGGGTATGCCTTGTGGGGTTTTGATTTCACTCCGGACCAAGGCAGCGATGAAGGACATTTCCACCCTATAAAATCAGGCCCTCTTCGTGTGGAACTTCAGTTTGGTCAACCTCTAGCCGAGACAGTGAACGTCGTCTTGTTTGCAGAATTTGATAACACTCTAGAGATCAACAGTTTGAGAGAAGTCATTCTAGACTATTAGAAGAAACAAAAACATGCAGAAAGTAGAACCTATGGAGATAGATGAGGGATTTTGTGAAGTGATTCACCCGTCACCAACTACTACAAAGGAGGATGACAAAGTCATTCATTCAGTACCTAGAATAGAAGAAGAAGAAGAAGAAAAAGAAGAAGAGAATAATAGTGTTCCAAAGTTTACTGGATTTATGCAATCTCGATGGCCAGAACACGAAAAAAAGTTAGTGGACTGTTATGCTGAGGAATTGAAATTCATCATTAACAGACTGATTAAAGAACAATGTTATGGATGTCAAACCGATCATCCCAGTCAGATACAACACGACAAATGTTTGATGTTGACAGGCGAAGAACAATTGGATGAATTTTTGGAAGATGCCTGGTCAAACATCTCAGAAACAGACGTGTTGACAAAGTGGTATAAAATCTTGCAGAAATATTCTTCTCCTCCACTCATTCCTAAGGAGATCAAACGGATCGAAGGACTCATTGAACAGAGTGAAAAACCTATCCGAGATAAATTTTCCTGGAATTACAAGACAGATCAATTCAAGTTCAAAGTCAGGTGTGCATTGGTGACTCAATATTTCTGTTGTTGAAGAAGGAGAAAAAAATGGATACCAGGGAACTTCATTACTTATTGAATCGTAGTTCCTATACTTCTTCTTGGAATCCTGTGGTATGTGCTAAAGATGAACTACCTCATCGTAAACCAAAAAACGTTCATGCTTATGTCATCAATACTGACGACAGTCATCTACCAGGAAGCCATTGGATTGCAGTGTACTTTCCCAATGAACACTGTGTGGAATATTTTGATTCATATGGATTACCTCCTTTGGAAAAAGACATTATAGAGTTTATGAGAAGAAATGCCGTCTCGACTCGATTCAATAATGTGAGACTACAAGGATCCGATTCAATGGTGTGTGGACAATATTGTGTTCATTATCTTCATCAACGCAGTCTTGGATATTCTTTAGAACATTTACTCACTTATTTTGATAGTGACTATGTTAGAAATGATGCTAAAGTACAACGATGGTTTTGTGAACGTTATGGTTATCTCTTGTCTTTAGCTCACCATCGTAATGTACATCAAAATGATGTCGATGTAGAAAGTTTCACATTTACTTTACCTTCTCAACGTTGTCAACCTTGTAAATATGTTCCTGTTTGAAAAAAATTTTCATAGTTAATTGTTAATTGTTAACATAGTTCTTGTTGAATAAATATCATTTTTTGTGAATTGTTTGAAAAAAATGGTGTTGTGTAGTTTTTTATTGAAATTTGAAAAAAAATAATGAATATGTTCTTTTCTCTCTCTTTCTATCGATCTAAAAAACCTCTCTATCTATCTATGATCTCCCTGTCGATCATCTGAAAAAAAATCTTACCATGTTTTCCATCGCGTCCGCGCGTTAAGCATATAAGGCGGTTCACTAGCCAGTGTAGTCATTCTCGTTGACTCGTCAAGATCTCAACAGTGTTCCAAGAAGAAAGAAAAAGAAGATGGCTGCCACCAAGATTACAAAGTTGAATGAAGCTATGGTGAACATAATGAGGGTGAAGAATCATTTGATGGAGACCAACCCAGAGAGAAAGACCATGACGTTCATTCAAATGGCTCATGATCTAGTAGAAGAAGTACTGAGAGAAGAAATACTTAGAGAAAGAACAGAATGGGAAGCAGAACAACGTCTACATCAGCAACAGCAGCAGCAACAAAGACAGCAGCAGCAGCAACAGCAACAGCAGCAGCAACAACTTCTTCAGCAGCAATCCAGCAAGCAATTTGACGGTGAAGTCTTATGTAAGATTGACTGCGATGATTTTGCTTTCACTTTCAGTAGAAAGAGACCTGCCTGTCTGAAAGCGGTAAGACCACCCACTATCGCTAAACGTGGCCGACCTGCTGGAACTGCCACGGCTACATCTACCTAAAAGAAGTTTTTTAAAAAATATAAACTTCTTTAAAACCCAACGGTCCTTTTTAGGGCCACCCAATCTCTAGAAAAAGATTACTTCTCTCCAATATTGCCAAACATAATAATATCTATAATAAGTGTGTGTGATATATATATATTATTTATAATAGTCTACCACCTCTCAAACAAAAAATCCCCATTCTCCCTTATATCATTTGTATGGTGTGTGATTAATATATATATAAAAAATTTATTTTAAAAAAAATTTAGATAGTGTGTGGTTTTTTGGGGAAAAAATAGGGATGTTTTCCTTCACGTACGCGATTACCATAGAAATAATATGGTATGTGAAAGTTTTTTGATTTTTATTAAAAATAGTTTCTTTTAGGTCCGCGCTTTTTTAGAGTCAGGGTTCATAGAGTGTAAAACTCCGCGAAGCTAAGAATGACGTAGAACGAATGACGTCAGACGCAGGGTAGTGGGGTAATGTTTTTTTTCTTTCAGTGAAAAGGATGTTTTCCTTCACGTCCGCACTTTTAGTATATAAAAACCACGTCTTCACCGGTTAAGCTACCCCGTTTTATCTATCAAGATGAACACAATAGAAATTGTGAGACAGATTAGAGTTCATTTAGAGGTGGCCTGGCACCTCCTTCATGAAGTGGAGAAAAGGGAGGAGGAGGAGAAGGAAAACAAAATTCCAATTAGACCCCACCCCATGATGGAAGAAAATTGGGAGCCAGAAGCGACTCATCCTCCGTCGGCCTTAACAGCTCCATGTAAACAAAATGAAGAAACATGGAGGGGGAGCTGCCCTGCATGCAGGGCAAAGCTAGGGAGGTGCTCCCACCTCTAAATAAACTCTAGCAAAAAAAAGAATCCAACGGTCCTTACCAGGACCACCCTTTATCAAGAAAGATTAATTCTATTTCCCACACCCCTCCCCCGTAGAGACCTACCCACCATTTTGAGTCTGTAGAGGCCCCACCCGCCATCTTGGGTCTGTAGAGACCCACCCGCCATCTTGAGGCTATAGTGCCCCCAAAAAAGTTTGAGGCTATTTACCCCCACTATACTACTGCCCAAGGCCCCCCAACCTTGGCACCGTAAATGTGTCTGGGGTAATAAATTTTTTTAACAAATTAACCCCTTTTTTATTCGTTCTTTTTTCATTTTGCTTGTATTTTAATATTTGTATTCATTGTTTTTTTAAATTTTCATACAATGTATGAATACTAGTTCGGGGTTTCTGGTACGGAGCTATTTATAGAACATCGTATCTCCAGCATAAGTGTAATAGCTACGTCAAGATAAAAAAAAGTACATCAACCATTTGTAGCCAGTATAACGTTTGAACATTCCATGCATGGACTTTATATTTTATATAAATGGACATACGCATTCTGAGTGGAAGCTCAATATTCAAAGCAAATATGTGATGTACTCTTAGACACAACAACGACTCTAAGATTTAATGCTTTCATGGACTGATTGAAAGTGATTTGGCAGCTTTACTACTGTACAGACACGTGAGTAACCTATTTTCGTTCTTTAGAACCTATTTTTGTGTTTATAAACAGGCTAGGCTAACTAACTTACAAAAGGTCAACTATGTAGATGCATTAGGTTGTAGAAGCTATGTGATCAGTTTTGTTTGTACACACACACACACACACACACACGCGTAAAACTGAGCAGTTATTTGATACATAATAATTATTCCAGGACTTATTCGATATAGAAGGTCACTTCGTATGTTTATTTTGTCTCTGCACAATATCGCTCGATACACTTATGGCATTTTAATGAAATTTTGTATTCAAGTTTATATCCAGAAGACCTAATATGAGTTTGATGGACATTATCCTCCCATTGTTTTTGAATATATGGCTTTGTTCAACTTTGAAGTACATAAGAACATGGGCGCAGTAACTCCGTCTGAGAAAATGGTTCTTTGCAACATCTTCTGTGTTCATTGGTTTTTATGCTGGTTTATACACACAATGAATTAAATGGTAATATTTGTGTACCTCATATTGATGGCTATACCTGAAGTTGCATAAATCATGGTTTCTGCTCAGCATCTGCTTATCTGGTTAATGTTGTACAGTGAAATCCCTCAAAACCAAACCTTCTGTATACCGAAATCCCCTCAAGATTGAAATTTGTATTTGGTCAATCGACGGTGTCAACACTTGGTTTGGTTTCTAGGTCAAAGTTATTTCAGCTACCATAGTTTATAAACCCTTTGAGGGATTGCTTTCTATTTTGGACTTTAGCTTCAATAAGCAGTACCCATTTAGATACTGTCTACTGTATAGATTATCTTGCCTGGGGACAAGTGCAAGGTAACTTGAAAAGCTTGTTAATTTTCAGTTACATTTTTTTTTTCTTCAGTTGTCATAATACCGAAACCCTTTAAAGGATTGCTTTATATTTGGACTGTAGCTTCACTAGACAGTAACCATTCAGATGCCCACACAACTTGGGCCTAAGGGTTATGCATCAGGGGTAGCGGACCTGCCCCTTGATCAAAACTTGAAAGATGTTAAGAATCTTACACCTATAACCATGTGCATTGATGGTTATGAGGAGTTGACTTCCCACTTGCATAAATCAAAGGCATCTGGGTGAATCCTTTGGGGTAAAGGACCAGCCTCTGGGCTATAACTTTCAACTATTAATGACTCCCACCCTTTAACCATATGCATGCATACATCTGATGGGTATGAGATGAGTTCGTACATGCATTGGTAGGACAAGATGAAGGTCATTTAAAATCTATGTTAAGATGGTGGGTTACAGTTTTTCCTGTGAAAAGTCTGATGGTTCATGATAGCTTCTGAGCAGGCAAGACACCTTATTTGACAGAATTCTTGTTAAATAAAAATATCTGGTACAATTTAGTTTCAAATAATCTCCATCTAAGGTAAACTTTTGAATCACAATACAGCACACTGAAATCTCATTAATACAAAATAATATACCAGAAGTTGGGTACGTCAGAGAATTGTGGTAAGTAAATTTCCTCAACATCATAGCAACTTTTAAAAAAACATGACACTGACATTAGTGTATCTGTTTACAGAAACGTACACATGTAATGAGCATGAGTTTTCTAAAAGCACTGGACAGCAATATCAGATAAAATATCCAACAGATGCTCAATGCAAAGAGATGGTTGATGAAAATTCAGATGATGACTGTAGTACCATAATCACTGGTATGGGATGCTCTTACCAGCCTGGAATTATAATTTAGACCACAAATACTGATGAATCCAAAAACCAAAAATGGGACAAAAAGTATGCCCGCAGTTACTGTGGTAAATTAGTTGGGACAATTGCACGTCATTATGAATCATGTCATTCAGATCAACTGGAGGCTGCAAGTATACTTTCACTTCCAATGAATTAACATTAGCTCAGACAAGGTTAGAAAGTGCTGTGCAATAAAGGTGACTTTAAGCATAACTTAGACGTATATTAATAAAAAAAAGTAAAGGAGTGTTGATTCCTAAATATAGACCATCGAATATTGCTTTGACTGGCAGAAAACATGATGCATCTGAGCGTCTTCCTTGCCCTTCTTGGTAAGGTTTATATTGTAAAAAGGAACTGGCAAAGCATCAGAAAAAGTATTGCATCACCAAATCTTCAGAGAGTTTCAAGAGGAAAAGAAGAAGTGCCGTGAAGGAAGGGAAACAATTACTTCCGATTCCTAAAAATATGCCGGAAACATTTTACTCTAATGCAGTGAACAGCATGAAACATGATGAAATATAATACGAAAGGACCTTCTCATAATTAGCTATGGCCAGTGCCTATGGAATAAAAAAGGACAACGAGGAGCACACAGCAAATTTTGTTTCATGCGGGAACTTGGTCGATTCTTGAAAAGAGGTAAAGGAAATAACAGCTGTTAGAACTTTAGAAGAATGTTTTGATCCATGACATCTTGACTCCGTCACGGAGAGTGTGAAAATAAATGACAGAATATAGTGAAAAAACTAATGCATATAGAAAACCAAGTATTGCTTTGAAACTGTGATATTCTCTGAAGAAATGTGCCCAAATAATTCAAAGTGAGGGTCTGAAAGAGAAAAATCAGCTAAAGATGGAGATATATTTATCCAGTTGTAACTGCCATCAAATATGACTCTTTATTTAAAATAGAAAAGCCTTGAAACAACTTTTTAAAATCTGCTAAACAGAATTTGATCAACAAATGATGCCGGTCCACCTTCAAAAATCGCCACTGTTATTAAAAATAGAATAAACTCTCTCCATGAACAATTGATATTTTCAACTTTTTCTCAAAATCTACGTATCCTTGTTCAGCTAAACTAAGTACAGAACATCCTGGCATAATTGCCTTTAAAGTTTGTACAAAATAATAATGCCAATCGGCCATTAAGTATAGATGCCATTACTACAAATATAAAAGCTTTTAAATGACTTCTCCTAAAATTATAAACAGAATTTGATCATATTGAACAGAAAGCATCCTGAAGACCTTTCAAATATGGCCACCTTTTCTAAAAATATAAAAACTTTAAACAATTTCTATAAAACCACTTAATAGAATTTGACCCAACTTGACAGAAAACATTCTGGGATGAACACCTTTCAAATTTGTGCAATGACGCTGATCTGCCAGCAAATATGGCCACCAATAATACAAACAGAAAAACCTTTAAACTACTTCTCAAAAACTGCTAAATAGAATTTGACCAAACTTTACAGAAAGCATCCTTGCATGAATACCTTTCAATTTTATACAAATGATACTGTTCTGCTGTGAAACATGGTCGCCATTACTAAAAATAGAAAAATCTTTTAATGGATTATCAAAATCCACTTAACAGATTTTGACCAAATTTGACAGAAAGCATCCTGGCATAGAGGGCTTTAACGTTTGTACAGCTTATACTGATGAAGCGTCAAATATAGTCACTGTTAATAAAAACAAACAAACCTTTAAGTGATTTATTTACAAAACCACTTAACAGAAATATGATACAAATTGACAGAAGGTATTCTGGCATAGTTTAAATTTTATACAAATGCTGCCTATCTACCATCAGATATGGCCATCATTGCTAAAAATAGAAAACCTTTCAACAATTTCTGAAAAACCGCTTAGAAAAATGTTGCTGATGGCCCATGAAGATCAAAGAACCAAAGAAACTTTGAAACAGTTTTTTTTTTGTTTTTTCATAATAAATGCAATCAACAGCATTTGAAGAAATTTAAACAGAAAGCATCCTACTGATGCAAATTTCTTGGCCAGCTGCTCTTGCATAGGCTATTGGGAAAATATCAACCAGATGTGGAATCTCGGGCCCACTTGGGCCTCTTGTTTGATTGTTCTTGTTGAATCAGACCTGAATTTCCCTCCCCAGTTTCAAGTGTGTGTTTATGTGACCGCGGTTTCAGTTGTGTGTTTCTTTGAAACCACTTTATAGCTTGTATGCTTGTATCTGATACCCCAATTTGATTTATCTGTTTATGGAACCCCACTTTCAAATATGTGTGTCTGAGACTTGACTTTCAAGTTTGTGTACATATATATTTATTACCATTGTCTGTATTATAAGCCATTACCTACTTTAATCTATATTTGAAACTGAATTGCAGTAGCTCAGTTGCTAATGTCAGACTAGTAATCCAAGAGACGTGGGTTTGATACCCATCCAGGCCAGCCCAGGTCAGCGGCCTCGGCATGTCGTTGAGAACAGCACTTAGCTTCGATTTCCTCGGCATGATGTAGCCAATAATGTGTTAAAGCCAACAAAACAAACAAAACTCTATTTGAAACACAACATCACCACAAGACTGCTTTTCATTTTAACACATACTTGGTGTTATTATATGGTTTTGTATTTATTTATGACCACACACCCATCCTACTGATAACCTTAGATTTAAGATTACATAGTATTAAAGGCGGTAGCTGTCACAGTGGTGGATGAGACATGGCTTGGTTTCATAAACTTGCATAACCACATTAATTTATTTTGCAATAATGCACATGGAAGACAACAAATGCAAGATAATTACAGTGCAACATCTCTTTACCAGCCATTGATGAGAATGAATTTGCATGAATTTAGAAAGGTTCACACATTTTCAAATATACTATATGATTCCTTCACACAAAGGAGCATGACATAATATTGGCTACAGAGCAGTATATTTTATTTTTGCCCACTAGAAACACACTAATTCCATGTTAAAAAAAAGGTTAAAAAAAAGTGTTTCTTATAAATAAAATATATTTTTAAGTAAGTGATGCATTGAGTAAAAATAAGGCTGATCATCAAACGATTACATGTAATTTTACTTGGACTAATTCTGATTATTTGCATGCAATGTGTTAATGTATTTTATTTTTGAAAAAGATGTGAAGCATTGATAATGATCACAGAATGTCAAATCCTCTTTTTTAAAACTGTTCAGGTTGAAATTAGATCTGAATTACCCTGATAGTAATTGAATTTTTGTGTTTCTTGGACACTAGTTACCAATCTTTGTTTTTCTAACCTGAATTTCAAACTTGTATACATGTATCTGAACTCCAATTTCAGTTATGTGTACATGTACATATTTACCATTGCCTAAACAAAGACCTAGTTTAATTTTTACTTTAAATATTACATCGTTACATTTAATTCCATTGTATTTATTTATGTATATTATTATTTATCTATGTATAGTATTAGATGAAAATATCTTAAAATTTTGTAGAAAATCTTATATTTCCAATGTCACAATTAGCAACACACATAAATATATTGGTTTTGTCCTTATTACGACTGAAGGGGTCAAATGGCTTGTGCTTCTTCTGAATGATCTCTTGCAAAATTATGCAATTCATTGTACACGGAAATAAGTTTCGAAATTTTGTATGAGCTGTTTTTTATATAATTGTTTTCAAATTGGAGGCATTTGCCTCCTCGACCAACTTGACTGTTACTAGTTTGAAAACGTTTTTTTACAACATTCTGATGTACTTGTCGAATTCTCAGTCTAAGTAAAATTATTCAAGTGTTGTCCCAGTATCATCAAAAATCTTCAAAATACATGTCGATCTGGGACTCTTGTTATTGTAAGTATTAACACAATTTTTGTTTTATTGTTACTTTATGTTAAGGACAAATAATAAACTGTTTGATGTGCAGCTTAATTCTGAAATGTCAAAAAAGTAGAGGAAAACATAGACCTCAAAATTATAATTATATTATGCAAAAGTGAATGCATAGTTGGGGATCCGAACATGTACTTGAAACGGGACCTAATTACTGAGTTTACTTAAAGAAACGTTTATTGATTTTGCTTGACATGTTAATATTAGTGTGAAGAAAGTGTAATGAAACAATTAGGCAGGATTTGTGAGACAGTAAGACATTAGGAGCAGAAAGAAACCAGTTTAAGCAAATTGTAGCTTGTGTGACATTTAATCTTTTCTTATGTCAGCTATGGAGAAGGACTTTTAAATAGCTTTTTCAATTGTACTTTCTTGACTGTACTGCTCAATATGAAATGTTATTGATTCAATTTAATTAACAATTAGTTATGCAGGAGTGAAATCTGTAAGGATCCTCTTGTTACTGTATCAGTCAATTTTAGCTCACCTGGCCATAAGGCCAATTAAATTTTTAGCTCACCTGGCCATAAGGTCAATTGAGTTCATCATATAGCCTTACATTCATCATTTGTCACCTGTCATGAATTGTACGCTGGCCATCAACACTTGCTTGTTACTACTCTGGAGTCCATGTTTCTGATTCGATATCAATCTAACCTGGAATATTGGTTTATCTTGGATGAGTTCAATAACAGGCAACATCCATGCATTTTAATGAGTTGATCTTGCAGTTGATTGGTGAGTTTTGTTACTACTCTGCAATCCAGATTTCTGATCCAATTTTGATCAAACTTGGAATATACGTTTGTATCATTGAGGTCTCAAACGAGTTTGATAATGAGTGAGATATATGCATACTAATGCGATCATCATGCATCTGATTGGATAAGCTTGTTACCACTCTTGAGGCCACATTTCTAATCCAATTTTAATGAAACTTGGAAAATGTGCTTATATCATCAAGATCTCAAACGAGTTTGATAATGAGCGAGATCCACACATATTAATTAGGTAATCTTGCATCTGATTGGATGAGCTAGTTGCTCCACTTTAAGTCATATTCTGATCTGACTTTGAAATATGGACTTGTATCATACAGATCATGGATGGGTTTGATATTTAGCGAGATATATGCATATTAAAGAGGTGATCGTGCATTTGATTGGCTGACCTTGTTACCACTATGGAGGCCAAATTTCTGATCCAAGTTTGATCAAACTTGAAATATATACTTGTATCACCAAGATCTCAGACTATTTCAGCAAGATCCATGGATATATTATTGATGTGAGTTTTGCATCTGATTGGCCGAGCTTGTTGCCACTCTGAAAACCATATTTCTGATCCTGTTTTTACCAAACTTGAAATATCGGCTTATATCATCAGGATCTTGGATGGGTTTGATAATGAATAAGATTCACGGACATTAATGATGTAATTGGCTAAACGTGTGGCCACTCTGGAAGCCTTATTTGTGACTCGATTTGATCAGACTCGGAATATATGCTTATATCATCAAGATCTTGGACTGTATCAATAATAAGCAAGATCCATACATATTTATGAGGTAATTGTGTATGTGATTGGTTGGGCTTATTCTGGAGGCCATCATTTTTATCAAAATTGGAATAATGGGCTTGTATCATCAAGATCTTGCACAGTTTTTAAAGTGGGATCGACATATTAATGTCAGAGGTGTTCTTGCGTTGAATTGTTTGATATTTTTGGCACTCTTGAAGCCATATTTTTGATCTGGCGGGTTTATTGTCATCAAGATCTGAATGACTTCGATTATAAACAAGAGACTGTGCATATTAATTATGTCTTTATGTTTTGAAAGACCTTTTATCAGAATATAGTACAATAGGTTAAATGAACATGATAGAAATTTTTGGAGATAGTTTACATAGGAGGTGTTCTTACAAGACATAAACCTGCTTAGTGAAATGGTTAACTGTTACGTTATGTAAGAAAGGTGAGCGATATAAGGGCCACTTGAGCCTCTTGTTAAATATTTACTGACATGTGACATCGTAATATCAAGCACATAGGTAGTAAACTGCGTTGGCGTGAGAATCATATTCACCAGCTTTGGCAGTATAAGCGATTGGATTATTAGATTATGAAATATATTAGTCCGAAATGTTTTTTCCTATATTATCAGTTCTCTGGTGCAATTGCAGTATATCTTTTTCAAATGTTTATTTTCAAATGATGAATTTGTTTAACAGAAATTGATTGCAAGTTGTATATTATTCCTTTAAAATTACTTTAAAACAATGACGTATTATCATATGATTTACAAAATGGTGCATTATGTAGTATGTTATTAAAGGAGTAGAAGTTTTAATTTTGTTTATTCATAATCATCTATCCATACATCATAGAAATCTGCAACTACTATTGCTGTAAGCAGGTTGTTAGCTCTAAAGACCAGAGAGTTTATGTGAAAGTGTGTTGTCCATAAACAATCTGTATTTGCTACTTCTCTTTGCTCTAAGTCTGATGTCTATGTAGCTTTATGGGAAGCATTCCCTCCTGGTCTGTTCGTGCATTCCACGTTTTTAGCTCACCTGTGCGAAGTACAGAAGATCTTATATTATGTAGTATTCCTGGTATCAGAAGCATCATCCACTGTCAGTTCAACCAAATTGTAAGAATTTTGTTTGCTTCCCATTAACTCAAGATTTATGCATTACATATTCATGGAACCTGGTCGGTCTTTATGATTGTAAGATTCGGAACTGTCCGAGGGGAGAGTAGATTGCAGTTATATACTTTTGTTGCAATTATGACTTTGAGGTTAAGCTGAGTGTTGCAGAACTTTTGTGACCTGAATTAGCTGCAGTCGTAGACATGATACCTCCAGGGAGCTTGATCAAGGCGTGCCTTGCATCAGTCAAAACCTCACCAGAGAAAATATGCTCAGAGCGACCTGTTTTTCTTCGTTAGCCTGAGCGTTATAGTTGCATGGCAGAACTTAAGCTGTATGCATGATATCTTCATGTAATCGGATCAGGAGGTTGTTCCTCACATTATTCAAAACCATCCCAGGGGAAAGTAAGTCACATTTATCTACTCTTATAAAACCTATTTGTTGTTTACAGGTTAACCTGGGTGTTAGTTTTTCATTTTCCTGGCATAACTTCAGTTGTAGGCATTATGCTTCGTGGAACTGACTTAGAGGCTCTTTTGCGTCATTCCAAACCACGCCAGGGGAGTATAGGTTACTGAGACCAACTTATTCTTACGCTGATTACTTTATTGTTTACCAGTTAACCCGACTGTTAGTTTTAGTTTCCTGCATAATTTAAGTTTTAGGCATCATAGATTTAGTCTGGGCGTTCCATGTATCATTATCAACCATGCAATGGGAAGAACAGTCACAATTACCCACTTTTCTTACACTAATTACTCTGTTGTCAACAGATTAAACCAAGTCCTTAAGTTTCCTGGAATAACTTAAGTTGTAGGCATGGAAACATTGTGGAACTTGGTGAGAGTGTTTTTTGGATAATGCTTAACATCCTGCCATTCATACATTGAGCCTTGCAGTTAATGTTTGTGCATTTGATCTAATACACTAAACTAGGTCGAAATACGATTTAGACTCCTTTTTCAATAATATCTTTGTTTTCTGAAAAACTCTGAAAATGTGGAAATTTATTATCTAATTAGTGACGTTATTTTAGGTTCTGTTGATATGTGACTTTTTTGAGAATTTGACGGCAGTCGTTCTGAACCAATTTTGTTACTGGAAACGGGTCTAAAACTTATTTTGACAGTTTATCTATCTTGAAAAGCAATTGCACCACCATCACTGCATGATATACCCATCGGCAGAAGCAAATATTTTAGGGCTACCTTACGTCCTCTTTTTCCCGGACATGTCCTCCTGTTCGGTCCTTAAATCTCCATCCGGCTGGGTTTTTTAAGTATCTAAAAACATCCGAGATTTTGTCCTGCTCGTTCTTTATCAAACATATAATGTTCAATATTTTTACATTAGTTAATATCTCAAAGAAGTACATACAAAAAAAGAACCTACATGCACTTTTTTCCAATTAATATACAACTGAAGAAGGACTGTGGAAAGGAAAAGACGGCATGTAGTAATGTTTCACGATAGATTTTTTTTCTTTTCTTCTTTTTCAGTCGAAAATATATTTTGCTTAGAAACAATCCCACTGGCCTGAAAAACAATAAGCAACTCTATTTCCAATAATTAAGCCCCAAATGTTTTAAAATGTTGCTTTCAAAGTTGAGGGGGCTATGTCTGGCTAGTGTAAAATAGATCATTATGTTGAAGGCCGAATTTTTGGCGTTAGCTTCGGTGAAAATAGGTTTATATCTTTATATAATCTTGCTCATAAAGAAATACATTGATATTTGTTTATAAATTAGCGTGCCTTCCATATAAATATTCAGAAATATAAAATATTTTAAAGATATACACTTTTCAAGAGTCCAAATCTCGCACATACATCTTTTTTTAGCGCTTCTTAGCGGGTAAAGTACAGTGAAGGCAGAGCAAAGATGTCGTCGTTTCGATTCAATTCACAACGTTTATTTCATATTTGGTGGATTGTGGTAAGTTATTATGCCTGTTACTTCTCATTTATTGAAGAATAGTGAGGTTTTTATTTACAGAATGGTGCCATCAAGTATTCTTCATTGTATCTACCAATCATTTTGCATTTATTATACTCGTAAAAATATAGGTCACCAAACCAAAACAAAACCGGTCGAAGTCTGCTGCCTAGGCAGGGAGCCAAGGGGTTTGTGCTCCATATGTGTGTAATCTTCATCTTCAGAAAGTACGTTAGCATTAGAAAAGTACCAGATACATGCACATATTACTCTTTACGCCTTATTTGCCCAGTTATATTTTACATTTATGATTTTGGTCGTGGCTACTTATCCGGTACATGTATTAGTCCTACAGTGTAAGAGGTGGACCCTGATATATATAATTGGTTAAAACGTGAAATGTGCAAACCGTCTGCTTCTTCCTGAACAGTTTTTCAGTGTCAAAACGCAGATTTCACAAGTTGTATACACCTTAAATTACCAATAGGTTTTCAGTAACTTTAGTCGGTTTCTAATTGTTTACAGCAGCAGTAAACTCGTTGACATATAAAAGGACAACAAATAGAGAAAGGATAAACTTCAATAATTTAAATGATTGGAAATTTATACAAGATGCAGCATATCTTTACGGATATGGAATAAAAAATTAAGATTTTGTTTTGTTTTTTTACACAAAGATTATCTGAAAGCCATTTTAAATGCTATATGCAACATTTTGACAAGGAAAATGATCGATTTGAAGCTTATCTGTTATAGAATGATCCTGTTGTATGTATTATTTTCCTCGTTTCACTAAAAAAGCAGGTATATATTCAAACATATGCATGGTACAAAGCATGTATATATTCAAACATATGCATGGTACAAAGCATGTATATATTCAAACATATGCATGGTACAAAGCATGTATATATTCAAGCATATGCATGGTACAAAGTATGTATATATTCAAACATATGCATGGTACAAAGCATGTATATATTCAAACATATGCATGGTACAAAGCATGTATATATTCAAGCATATGCATGGTACAAAGCATGTATATATTCAAACATATGCATGGTACAAGGCATGTATATATTCAAGCATATGCATGGTACAAAGCATGTATATATTCAAGCATATGCATGGTACAAAGCATGTATATATTCAAGCATATGCATGGTACAAAGCATGTATATATTCAAACATATGCATGGTGCAAAAACTAAAAGGAAGTTGTAACAATTTAAACACTCTTTAAAGCGGCATTTCACAAGGTCACGTGATATGCGCAAACCTCAAACGTGCAGACTGTACGCTAAAAGATCGACAAGATCAAGTATAGCGATACGATTAACAAAAAAAGTGCACTCAGCTTCAACCATTGCAAATAGAGAAGGCACTTTTGAATATAATTACATCTGATTCTGATGCATACATCAATATTAAGTTTTCATTATGCCCACATTTAACTTAAATAAAGGTACTCGTACTAAATTGAGGCTAATTATTTTTTTAAATATTCGCAATTAGATCTTTTTATATTTTAGTGATCAATTGTGGAAACAATCGCACCTCTCGACAAGGCAATTTTTCAAATGGATGCATGCAAATACTTACAAAAGTTTAACACAGATCTCGGAAAGTCATTTAGGTATGCATGAAGTATAAACTAAGAGAGTCAAGTTCAACAAAGACAGACAGACACATACAGACAAGCAGGCAGATATACAAAAAGAGTCAAAGAGATGATATTATTATAGAAAACATATTTTCCTTTAGAACTTAATTTTGGAATGCAAGTTTTGTCAAGTAAACTAAATATGCTTCAAGCTTGAATAAGCCAAGATCATCTTCATTTGTAATGAAATGTCTTCTATACATTACGTTTGCCTGGTATTCGTTTGCATTTCGTCGTCCACCGTATAGTGAAGCAAGCATTAAATTAGTGACTTTTTTTTCTTCAATTTTCCCACTGTTCGTCCATGCTTTGGCAAATTACTCCGTCTTTTTTAAGCCCATTCGTCCATACGTCCGTCCATGAACAAACCTGAAATCTCTCCAGCGTCCTAATTTTTTTGTTGTTGTTGTGTTTATCCAGAAAGCTATTATTATTTTTTTATTTTTCTATTTTTTTTAAACACCCTATGTTGCCTCAGCCCAAGGAAAGAAAACAAGAGCACACTGACCTTACATTTCCTACAGTTATGGCACTTCATCAGCATCAAATCGAAAGCCAAATGCCTTGTGAATACTTGAACATTAGTCGCATTTTTTTTTTTTTTTTTGTTTGTTTGTTTGCACCCAAATTGATGTAAAGCTTTAACCAGTCATAGATTTAGATGAATTCGATAATCAATAAATTGTGACCACGTTTTGCGAGTTATGGTCCATATTTGTCTAAAAAAAATAGGCAATCAAACGGCGTGTTAGCAATCAGACATTCTAATGTTGCTTCAACCAAATATGCGTTCAAATTTAATCTTAACAAAATCGTAGATTCATTCATTGGCATGTTTTGATCTTTCTCGGGAGTTTTGATCCTCGAATTTCTTACAACCTAACAACTTTCAAACACTATAGTCTTTAACCTTTTTTGTTTTAAATTTAATCAAATTATCTGTCAATCTCTTCCTTAAAATGGTTGAAAATAACTTCGAGATTAGCGTGCTGTTTTAAGTAATTGTTCATGATCGATGTATAACAGTGTTGCTTATAAAATACTCACGTAGCACCATTTTTTTTATTATAATAATAAAATACTATGAAGATTCATTTATAAGATGTCCGATCAGTGCGATTATCCGCCAGTTTTTATTATTTCATACAAAGATATTGCCCTTCATGGACCTAACTTACGTCAATGAATTGTGACTATTTAAGCAATTACATTTTTAATAATTGCAACCAAATTTACAGTGAATTTACAATTTAACAAGATCTTGGATAAATTGCTAGATTAAGCACGATTTTGACATTCTGCCGAGTTACTGCCCGTGATTGACTTAGCATACCAACCTAATGCAAGCAGTTAACATATTAACCTAGGGCGGCAAGCACCATCTCATTATACATTGATGAAATAGAGATTGATTCCCAAATTAACTTGTAGATGGAGATACAGATAAAGTTATGCTGCTGGCAGTTTCTTATCATCAATAGTAAAAAAATTCAAGCATTCTCGCAAATACTGAGTGAAATGTAAAATATCAATACATCCTACTAGTTTGTACTTCGAGTGTATGATTTATTTATTTCTGTATTTATTTATTTTTTTTATTTTGTTTGGCTGTGATATTGTATCCTAGTGTAACCGAACTGTTTTGTACGGTATTATCTCTTTATCTAAACCATATTTGATTGCATCGAACGTGCGGCTTTTGAATAATTCAGATTCATTCAACCGAGTGCCGCTTATTTTAAGTTATAAGGTTTTGTTTCGTCCTTTAATGCTTTCAGAAATACTTATTTTGTGGAGACATTTATCTCCTATTAGCCTAACACATTACCTGCACGGATCTTCAGCTTATCACGTCGAGCCAGATAATGGGGATTTCAGGTTCGTTTCCTGTTTGAATATATTACATTCAGCTATTAAATCGGTATCGTGATACAAAGTACGGAACTCGAGGGTAGGGCGACATGTAAAACGGATGCTGGTTATTGAGATAATGAAGCAGGATATCGCCTCGTGGAGCATGAAACGTTTAGACACATTTCTATTCTAAGTTTCTTTTCATGTCAAGATGCCTATAAAATAACGAAAGTGAGCTTACGTCTTCGTGTATAAACAATTATTAGAAAAAATGACAAATACATAAAAAAAATTCCTCAAATTATCTATCGAACCATCTAAACTCCTTTATCAGCCGAACAGAAAAAAACATAATGACTATGAATCAGTAGTGTTCAGTCAACCGACAGTCCAAGTCCAAAGGAAAATCTGATATATCTACGTTGTACTCGTTCTCACACTTTGACTTTAGCCCACACAAGTTATGTTACCAATGCCATAGTGCCATTAGCTGCATGTCACGACAGTCAGGATGAATGCCAGGATGCTGCACCAGTAGAGAAAGAGAGAGAGAGACAGACAGACAGACAGACATAGTCGAAGACCAGTTGCGACTAAGGACTTTCCATCTGGAAGGATGCAAACATTACTTGATTTTCACCAGTCTGGTACCCATCGATGATGCCGCCATGTGCAAGGTTCCTTTTCTCCCATCAATGTCCAGGGGATTCTGGTTCTCCGGTTGCCTATACCTCAGAAGATCTCCACCAGCTGTGCCGTCCGAGAGTACGTGTTATAAGTTGCCTGTAAAAAATTTGGCCAACCTGTTCTGTATGGACCGGGAGGGGAGGAGCTCGATTGCTGAGATGTGTATATTTTCCACGAATGTTATTTTCTTATTTATTACGATTAGAAATGGTAAAATTGTATTTACACCTTTTAAGAGTAACAACTGATGTATACTGGTTAGGGACCGCCCATTTAATTGGGGGGGGGGGGGGCCTGGAATGTTTATTTTTTAAAATTACGGTTGTCATATAGCTGAACAAGAACCTTCTTCTTCTGATTTTTTAGCAACAATAAAAAAATTATTATATCCATTATATTAGTTGAAAAAATAAAGATGGTAAGGTAAAAGAAAAAAAATATCCCGGCTCTAAAGAAAACCCCTGCACCCACCCACCCACCCCCACCCCCGCCTAAATTAAATGGTCGATCTCCTATATTCATTAGAGCGCAAAGTCGCACGAATTGTCTGCTCCACCTTCGTGAATCAGTGTAGTTGCGAATAAATCGGGCATTACTTACTCGAAACGCAGTATTCGCCAAATGTAAATTATGAACAGTGCCATACATACTAGATTTGTGTAACTATTGCAGGTGTTTTTGTGTGCGAAATAATGTGTGTGTGTGTGTGTGTGTGTGTGTGTGTGTGTGTGTGTTCGTTTTCTTGGATCATATATCCGAACTATTTAAATCAGTGCCAACGATCCAATAGGTCGTGCTGTATGTTGCCATTGAGTCACTTATGTGTTCACAAAATGTAACCAGTCTCAAAGAAACAGGGAAAGTAGCAAGTTTGTAACACCCTGTCTTTACTAATAATAGGAATGAGACAATAATTAAACTTATTATAATATAAGGCTCTGATGAAGACCACGGCTATACAACATTGAATGCTGTCAAGTTATTGGTTCTGACGACGTCTTCAAGGTAACAGATACCAATTAGTTCAGCAAAACTTAGCCAAGAAACTTTGCTCCCTGCTGGAAGGAACTAAGAAATATTTGTAAACTGATCCTGAATTTGTTTATAATACTGTCCAGGCGACCCGCGCATCATCCTTGTTGAGTAGAGCGTGTTTAAAACACAGCATGATTTGTAAAAGCCCATAAACTATAACAAGTAACAAATGCTTTTGTTGAAAGTAAACGAATATACTGCTTGTATGCATGTATATTTTCCTGTTTCTGCAAGACGACCAATGCACAAGAACATGCCTGTGTGCGATTCTCAATGCCAAGCCTCTTCGGAGAACTGAATATATTTTGCGTTGACGATATAAATGCACAGGAGATAAATCCAAACATCTATTATTGACTTCAGGGGTGTCAAAGCAAAACGCGTTCTGAATGGTCTTGCTCTCTGTATGCTACTCCAACAAGGTTTATGCATGACTTTTCTTGTGAGTTACGAATCTGCTCTGCCTATAGAATACAATGGACTTGACCAAAACCTAAAATAAAATAAAATAATAATAATAATAAAAAGCTGTGCTCTGATATTGTGAATGCACTATATATGATGTTGCGCTCTGTATCGGGTGAACGAAGATATTGTTTTGCCACAGAGCAGCGATGACAAAGATTACGGACAATCTGAATCGGTAATATCACTGGTCTAGATGTTTCAAGACAAATTAGTACACTGATCTCTAGTTGTCACGATTATTTTTACCAAATCGCGGAGTTGTTTCTCATCTACTTAATCATACGTTTGACCAAATTCAATTCATCCCAATTCTTTACTATATAAAAATATGATTTTTATATCTCGAGATTTCGCCAGATATCAAAATGTAGTCAAAAGAAATAATTTACCCTACTGAATATTTCTTGAATATATTGTGAGCAGAAACATCATGAATAGACTGAAAACAGCTTTGAAAGTTCTAGTGTAGCTCACGAAAATACCAGTTTTGTTCACTGGTTTTCTTCCTCAAAATGCTTGCAGTGGTCTATCGATGACCGTGCAATCACAACTTTTGATTTTTGCACTAGCTTAGCTGTAATTGGCAATGTCACAGCCTAGTCGGAACGCGTACTCGTATGTAATATTACAACAAAACTTTCTGGCATTGACATACATTTTTTAAAAACAAAATCCTATTAAAATATGCAAAAGAAAATGTTGCAATTATCCAGCGACTTAAAATTGCAAGAGCAATACCTTCTCTTCGATTCCGAGGACTAGAATGTACATCCTATGGGTTATTATATATATATATATATATATATATATATATATATATATATATATATATATATATATATATATATATATTCTTTATTACCGTCTCTGATTTTGTGTGCATTCCTTTGTATTCTGATCAGCTCCAGTGCAGATGCAATTCAATCAATCTCATTACAAATTAAGCATTCCCTAGAACAAAAGAAAACGAAAAACAGATTTGCGTGGTTTCAAATCTTTTGTCGTATAGGAATTTGTGCCGTTCTCTTTGTAGTCAGTCATTTAGGTTACGAAATCGATATTTAAAATAAATGGAAATAATTGCAGGTTTATTTGGAACTATTCATTTCACATGCTACTGATAAAACGTTTTCTTATATATATTTTGCCATTTATCCCAACATCATCAAGACAGGTGCGGCACATACTTTATTTTACCCATAAATGAAGCTAAGATTGATGTTGAATCCATTGATAGGGAAATCGCCAATTGTAAAAGCTTAAACTATAAGATCACCATTAAAGTTGTATTCATGTGTTCTCACTTTAAATCTAGGTGAAAGAATAAAGTCGAAATTACAGTAGGAATCATACCCTTACATCAAGCACTTGGTGGGGGTGGAGGACCATTCTGAATCGAAACCTTCTAACCTGGATACAGTCAATAACTAAAAGCACACAATTTAACACAATAATTCTTGAAGTGCAACGGAAGTCTACACATAAGATAAAAAGTAAAGAATACATCTTGACATAAACAGCAATGAAAACTTCATCAAAATCCGTTAAGAACATTTTTTGATATTTTAGTATTGAAATATTAAGGGGAAATAATATCCGACCAGCTAATTGATATGAGTTTTGATGATGTCATATAAGAGATTGCAAATATTTGTAAAGTGTAATCGTCTATTTTAACGCAGAATAATTGTAATTTTGCTCCAGTTTTCAAGAGAAAACCCGTGGAAGATTTTGAAACACATTTGCGTGATTATGTGGATAATTTTAGCACCATTGAAAATTATACTTTTAAAATCGCTGCGTTATACCTGACTTACCATATTCATATGTCACTAGACACATTTAAAATGTTGTTTTCAAAACATACACTCAAAGTTGGAAAGTTTTCTGGCTAAAGAAAAATTCCATCATAGTTTATTAAGAACATTTTTATATATTTAGGTTTTAAAATAGTCAGGGAAGATAACATCTGTTCACCTATATAATATTCATCAGTTTGGTCATGTCATGGAAGAGATTGCACATTTTTGTTAAGTTTATTTGTCTTTTAAATAAAACTTTCTTTTGGCAAATACTTCTAACATAATTGATTGCATAAAAAAATAATACATGATACAGTCATGTATACAAAACAATGCAAACTGTAAAGTTATGCACATGAAAGTGCATCAGCGATCAAATTTTCCTTTCCCTTGATGTGCTTGCCAGGCACAGGGAACTCAGAAATAGCCGTAACCTTAACTTCTATTAGTTTTATTTGTCCATGTCCCACAACATGCCCTAAAAAGGTAACACAGGCACGACAAAAGTCACTTTTATTCAAATTGATGGTCAAATTTGCTTCGCTGAGTCTTTTAAAGAACTGCTTAATTGTTTTCATGTGATCTTGCCACGTGTCGTTGTAGATGATGACATCATCGATGTAAGCATCACAATTTCTTATTCCAGATGTTATCATATTCATCAAACGTTGGAAAGAACTCGGGGAACCCTTCATCCCAAATGGCATGATTTTGTATTGGTAAAGTCCATCTGGAGTCACAAATGCTGAAATTTCTTTTGCTCTCTCCGCAAGTGGAATTTGATAGAATCCCTTCAATAGGTCAAACTTGGTGACGTATTTCCCATTTCCAATCCTGTCAATACAGTCATCAATTCTAGGAATTGGAAATTAATCTGTCTTGGTGACGCTATTTACTTCTATGTAATCAGTACACACACGGAAAGTCTTATCTGGTTTCGGCACTAAAATACATGGTAAACTCCAGTCACTTTTACTTGGTTCGATAAAGTCATTTTCCAGTAAATACTGAATTTCTTTCTTCAGATAGTCTTGTTTGAGAGGATTCATCCTATAAGGGTGTTGCTTTATAGGTGTTGAATTTACTATTTCGACATCATGGAAAGTTTTGTTGGTTCGTGTGGGAATATCTGGAAATAAATGTTGATTTTCTTTTATCAGCTGCTTCAGTTCGTTAATCTCAGTCGGCAGTAGATGCGAACGTTTCTGGTCCAGATCGTCCAGAATTTCCGAACTGCGAAGAGTAATGATTTCGAAATCATGACTATCCGATTCCTCATCTTCATTCAAATGTTGAATGTGTGGGACGGGTACTACTAAAGTAATTGGATAATTTATATGGCTATCTCTGTCTACATATTGTATCAACACATTAATGTGGCAAAGTTGTTTCTGCTTTCTCCTTTCAGGAGTATTAATGATGTAATTTAAATCACTCACTTTTTTGTCAATGGTATAGGGGCCAAAATACTTAGCCTGAAGAGGATTTTGGGGTATGGGTAGCAGAGCCAAAACTCTATCACCTGGCTCAAAACTGCTATATTTCGCTTGTTTGTCGTACCTCAAATTTCATTTTCGACTGGACAGATTTTAGATTAGTTCTTGCCATCTCGGAAGCCTTTGCCAATTGTTACGGAAATATGTATATGGAATCTATAATGTGCTTAAACTTTTGGCCTATGACTCTACTTTAAAGTTGTGTCAAATAGTGAGTCATATTTAAGTTGGGTTTAGTTGTACTATTAATCAAAATAACAACATGTTTACTGACCTTTTGTTCAAGGTCAGAGGTGTTTACCGTTCTTTCAGAAAAATTCCATGAAATAGACGCATTTAGTATTGCATTCTGGGTCGAAATATGACACGTTTCCTGTTGTGAAATGTGCCATTTGCAAGTTGTATAAAAGACCTGGAAATACGAATTATTTCCATTCCATTTTAGATCTTGAGTTGAAAAGAACTGGGTTTTTTTATGATCAGCTTTGGAATCATCAGATCGTTTGAAATAATAGCCGAGCTGGAATCCTGTAATGCTCCTGTAATGCCATGCTGTATAGATAATTCGAAAGGAATTATTTATTGGACCATTCATCAGAGCTACCTGTAGTTATATTTAGGACTTTCTCGGATGCCTCTGAATACTTAAAGATGATCTGACATTATCGTTGATACATCAGAACATTACAGATTCGTTCATTCGGAACCATCATTCTTTCGGAACATTCGTTCATTACGAATATTCATTTGGAACATTCATTAACTTGGAACATTCATTCATTTGGAACATTTTATAGTTTCTATATATACAGGACTTGTGATTAGGACACTACTAATTGTTGGATTATTTGGATTTTAATACACGAAATTGTAAGTGTATTTTGATTTTCACATTAATTATTTAGAAATAAATTGTTTGTTGATTTTTACAAACATTGTTGGTTTCACTTTCTTTTTGTTACGTTTGTTCGAACCATAGGGTCGTAACACAATCTATTTTTTAATTTAGAGACATAGTCCAGAAGATTTCATTCTGACTCTGCAGTAGAAAGAAGTCTTTTTTTCAATAATTTTAATGGACTGAATCCTAAGGACTTCCGCTCTGACCCCTCCCCCCCCCCCCCCCGCAGCAAACAACAACAATTGTACACCTTCATTCCACTCTCTTTCTGTTCCACAACAACAAGCCCCAATTATACTCTATCTCAAAATAATATGTTTTAATCATACGTTCTAAAGTCTGATATTGTACAGACTTAGGGAGACCAAATAGTGTGAAAAACTTGACCAAAGCTTTTACTATGGTCCTAGCTTTGATATTCCGTAAAGAAATAACTTCTGGAAACCTTGTGGACTCACACATTATCGTCAACAAGTATTGGTTGCCTAACTTGGTCTTATGTAAAGGGCCGACACAATCTACCGTCATTCTACCAAATGATTCATCAAATGCAGGAATAGGTGACAGATGAGATTTGGGTATCTTCGGATTGGGTTTTCCCACTATTTGAGAAGCATGACTTGATTTACAGAACTTAGAAACATCACTTTTAAGTTTTGGCCAGTAAAAATGATTTAGGATCTTGTGATAGGTCTTATTTATTCGTAAATGACCAGACAACGGCGTTTCATGTGCTAAACTAAGTATTTTCTGTCCATATGACCTAGGAACTACAATTTGATAACTAACTGATCAATCGTAACCAGCGGGTACCCCGAGTGGTCTCCATTTCCTCATAAGGACCCCATTCTTCAAGAAGTAACAAGTTCCTTCTTCCGTGGCTTCAGTTTCAGTCATAGCCATCTGAAACAAACAGGAGATATCAGGATCCTCCTGTTGTAAGACAACCAGTGATTGTCTTTTATCACCCTGATTAAAGTTATGAGATTGTGTAGCTGAAAGAGTATCACTGTGATCAATACTTGATTGATCCAAACTAGGAGCAAAAATGACCTCATTAAAAGCCTGACCCAAAAAGGTGTCCGCTAAAGGAAATACATCCTGTTCAACAACATCACTCTCAAGAGCACGCTTTCCCATAGCTATAGTAACTTCACAAGCTGGATATAAACCAGGGATTTCTACTTCAATAGGATCAACTCGTTGATCCATGCTAGGCTTGTCAGTTACAAGTGGATTAACCACGACCTTATCTCCCGCTAGGTCATTACCTAGTAATAAATGAATGCCCTTTATAGGCAAAGAAGCCACAGCTCCTATGGTCACAGGTCCCGAAACTAAGTCTGATGACAAATTAACACAATGAAGAGGGACATTAACATATCCACATTCTACCCCCTGTATTAGAATACTTTCACTAGGAGAAGTCTTATAAGAAAAAGGCAAAGGACTATCTAACAATAGACTCTGAGAAGCTCCTGTGTCTGATAATATCTTAATAGGAGTAGTCTTATCCAATTCACCAACAAGTGACACAGAACCCTTCGACATGAATGGTTCGTATTTCTTCATTACAAAATCAGACTGAGGTATGCAAGCCTCCAAACAAGTATCTTTCTGGATACATGACCCTGACCTTGACTTCTTATAAACGAGAGCATTTGGAACTGTTCTGTTAGAATTCCGTTGCTTATTTTTCAATCAAAAGCAATCAGAAATAACGTGTCTTTTTCTCTTACAATAGGAACACGTGGGAAGAGATAAGGTTTTCTGATACTCCTTATCAGACAATTGATTCCTCACAGTTACACCTGCCTGAGGTCTGTAATTACTCAAACGAGTCTGAAATGGTTTCGTAACATAAGCTTGTTGAGAGGAAGATCCATTTACGAATGGAACATTGTGAATCGGAAAATATACATCAGCTGCTTTGTTTAAAGTTTCAACCCCTTTCTCCTCAAGGTATATTCTAATGTCACTACTGGCACAATTCTTGAATGCTTCAATCAATACCAGTTGCTTAAGATTATCATAATCCCTATCAACCTTCTTGGACGTACACCATCTCGTAAACAAACGCTCTTGTTCCCATGCCAATTCTAAATGAGTCTGATTAATTTCCTTTCTACAATTTCTAAAGTTTTGACGATAAGTTTCAGGTACCATCTCATAAGCCCTCAAGACATTTTCTTTGACCACTTCATAATCAGCAGATTGTTCAGATTAAAGTGCAGTATAAACATCACTAGCTTTGCCAGTAAACACACTCTGCAATAATGAGGTCCACTTATCTTCCGGTGATTTCAAAGTCTCAGCTATTTACTCAAAACTAAGAAAATATTTGTCTACCTCCTTTTCTCTAAAAGGTGGGACCTGTCTGATATGTTTGGCTAGATCAAACTATGAACCATTATTGCCATGAGAGTGCCCTTTACTGGTCAATTCTAATTCCCTTAATCTAAATTCCCGTTCCTTATCTCTCTCCATCTCCTGTAATTCTTTATCCTCCCTTCTTTCCTTCTCCTTTCTATCCCTTATTTCCTTCCGTATTTCATTATCCCTTACTTCCTTCTGCATTTCTCTTTCCTCCCTTCTTTCTCTCTCTCGTATCTCCCCCTCTCTTACTTTATCCTGTATTTCCCTATCTCTTAATTTATCCTCCCTTCTTTCTTGCATCTGCATTTGTTCCCGTTGAAGTTTAAGTTTTTCTAACTCTATGTCCTTAGCTATCTGTAATTTCCTTCCTAAACTAGACGGAGATTTCTTCTTTACACTTGAAACGCCCTCTTCAAAAACACCTGTTTGTACCAAATAGTGTATCAAAATACTCCTAATCTCTTGTTTCAACATGGAAACCTTAACTTCAGTCAGACTATAATTTTCAGCAATTTGAAGTAACTCGTCCTTCTTTAAGGACTCAAATTTCTCCTGGGTAGGATCAGCTATGAAACTCTCTACTTTGGATGTCATGGTGAAAGCCTGTTCCTTTCTCTATTTATTTCTTAATCGGGAAATCAAAATGTCAAAGACCACTAAAATTTCGAACAATGAAAATTCAAATCTCAAAAAAGATACAATTTTCCGAAGTATTAAAATCTCTGAAATATCAAAACCTCGAAAGTATTTAAATAAATTCAAATACCAAAAAATATTGAAATAATTTTCTACCTCGGAAATATTCAAAATTCGGATCCCGAAATTATTCAAATTTCTAATCTCGAGACGAGCCCCCAATTTCTTTTACTACGACTAGGGGTAATGTAACAAAAGAAAAGACTCAAACAAGCTTTCAAGATTTAAAAATACAAATATTTAATTTCCTAAAATATAATAATATTTCAACAACCAATCAAAGTGAAAGAATTAAAAATAACTTACAGTATAGAATATCCTTAAAAATCCTAAATTGTTGTAATGTTCACAAATCCGGAAGTTAATCCAAATATTCCGAATGAAAACACCACTGTGCTGATGTACTAACAAGAATCAGTTATATCCAAGTGTTATTAATTCCAAGTAATCCTTGTGAATATAAAATAGCACACAAGTTCTAGAGATGTTTCCGATAATTCCAACGGAGCTGTATAATTCTTAAATATCATTAGTTAATCCCGAAAATGTAATGTCTGGAAATATTTCTGAAGTAGCAGTACTAAATCCAAAATGTACTGTATAATAATATCTCTGAAGCAGAATATCACATAAAAAGAACCAATTTCGTTAAAGACCTCTCAAGCTGACGAAGCTATGTAGGAATGACGACCGCTGTGATTACATCTTATTTTATAGTTTCTGTACTGCGTCATTAAAATACAAATAAAACCCATTTCTTATTCCGTCTCAAAACAACATCTTAATATTACGATCTTACTATCTAACTTCTGGTCAACAAAATGAATCATTCCTGAATTGCGAAATCCAGGTCAGGTCAAGTGCAAATTGAAATTACCGTATATGTGTACTCTGCAAAACGACACCTATTATACAGAGGTTATAAACTAATAAAACTATACCATTATTTGAAAGAAATGATACATAATTCCGTAACATTAGTGGAAATGCTGTTGCCAACTGACTAGCAAATAAGGTGTAATAGCCATATTAATATCAGCCCTATAGTTTTTATTGTCACGTGCCTTCAAACAATTTTGTAACAGTAACTATCTGAGTTACACCCTAACAGACCCTTAGCTTCAAAGTTTATGGCAGAAGAAAGCTCTATCTGTGGTATAGGCCGACCTGTTGGACGACAAAAATAGTATGAACGGACAATTTTCTACTAAAAATATGGAGGTCAAATTGTATATGTTTTGAGAAAAGAAGGTAAAAATGTGCAAGTTATGTTGGTGCTGATATTTATGTCTAATAATGTCTTGAAAGACAGAAGAGATTTCAGAGAAGAAATAAGAAATACATGCTATGTATGCTGTTACAAATAAATAAAGAATATACTATATTTTAAAAATATACACAATTTGATTTACATGCAATGATATTGATTTTAATTCATTACTTTATTACAAATTTCACAGAGCAAGGCTTTCACAATGCACCACAAATTCATGTGTGCTTAATAATAATAGATTTTCTTATTATAAATATTATGAGGGTATTCAAAATAGGTTGACAAAATATATAACAAATGTATATATTTTCTAAATTAAATTTGGTAAATGAATAATACTGTTTGTATTATCAGGGTGCAGTCAACTTAATTCTGTTTACTATATGGAGACTTGTACTGTTTACTATATGGAGACTTGTACTGTTTACTATATGGAGACTTGTACTGGTCAAGTGAAAATCTGGGAATCTAAAATTTGGTATGCTAATAAATATTGAAATCCTGTCAAACTAAATGTATAAATGATATTAAAGAAATATATCAGATATTTCTTTAATTAATTATATTTTTCAATATTACTTCTTAGAATTATTTTATACAAAATTAGGATTTCTCTGTGACTCAAAATCTAGACAAAATCCAAACTCTGGATAAATCCAAATCTGGTGTTCTAATAAATGATTATAACTAGGAAGAAAAAAAACAATTTCACAAATGATTGTACCCGATTAAAATTTGTCATAGTTTATAAATTTCCAAAAAGGAAAGGTCTAAATTTTTTGGGAATTCCGAATTTTGATTTACAACCTAAATTTCAATTTCAAATGGACCAGACGACTGGTGACGCAGATGTTGTCTGTATGAAATCTGGAGTGACTGTGGCCTATTTATACTCTCCTCACCTTCGAGGAATCACGGATGTTTTACAGAAATATACTTAACGGAGATAACCCAGGTTCTCCGGTTTGCGTATTAGAAACTGGAACGCTACCACCTAGCGCTCAGTAACAAAGAATGCTGGGGAAAATGGTTAGCGTACAAATGTAGCGAAGCACGTTCCGGAACCAGTATAATAGACGAAAATAAACATTAAACAAGCAAGGCAGTATAAAATATCGTAATTCTGTATGAAATAACTCCCTAATAGTTAATCGTTATGTAGTGAAGGAGTACAAAAGTCAGAACAATTGATGAAATGAACTACGATCTATCTTGTCCATAGAAGCCATGTGCTTTCGACGAGGATCGTCTCAAGACAGTGTGATGAATGGAAACGAGGTACATATAACGCTCTAAGTGTGAGATTGGCATAGCATTACCCCCAACCATTAGGAATTGGTCCCCATTTTGTGAGATAGATGATGGTGTAATATATGTATCATCAATCGACCTAACTTCGAAATGATCCGTGAATCGTGCGCCATGTTTCACGCGACCTAACGCGCTTGTTTCGAGATAATTACGTCATTAACGTTCATCAAGAGTGACAACAAGTATTTAACAAGAAAATCAGATAAACTAAGATTTAAATAGGTAATTTCATCTGATTTAAAAAAAATGAGATAAGATTTAAATAGGTAATTTCATCTGATTAAAAAAAAAATCAGATAAGATTTAAATAGGTAATTTCATCTGATTAAAAAAAAAAATCAGATAAACTTTAAATAGGTAATTTCACCTGATTAAAAAAATCAGATAAACTAAGATTTAAATAGGTAATTTCATCTGATTAAAAAAAATCAGAATGAAAATCTATATTTTGACTATAGCCTATAGTATGGGCCAGTTTCATTCTGAATCGTACACCACCTTCGGTCTTCGAAAGTATTTACCTGGGCTAGTTACTATCTAGCTGAGGATTATTTAATCTCTTTATACCTTACAAAATTTCAAACCAAACCTTGTTCCGTCGACGCATACTTTTTTAATTTGGAAAAATAAAGTTGTTAACGGCGAGTGCAATGTTAAAGAAAACTCTATTGATAGTACAAGCACTGCCTATTACACGTCGTAAGGTGCATGAATGCGACGCGGATCCTCGCGCAGGTAAAACTAAAAGTCGGTACATTTATTTAACGTATAAAACGTGCATAATACCATCCGCTGTAATCAGTAAAATTAAAATAAAGGCTACGAAACTACAGTGAAAAAAATTATTTGAATCCTAGAAATGTAATGTAAGTAAAATAGAGACTTTATCATTTTTTTTAAAATTATATGCCACACATTCCAAAATAATGAAGTCTGAATAAAAATAGCATTATAATATTTTTGTAAAAATCATAATTAAGTACATTTAAAATAGCAAGTAATTTAGTCATTATTATTATTATATAAGACCAAGAAAAACATATACACATGCATGCAAAATAATTAATAATTCAAATAATAATTAAAATATTCAGATGACAATACTTTTTTCCCAGATCAAAAACAAATACAAATAAAAATAGAAATAATATTGTATAATAATGCTGATATTTTGTATCACAATTTCAAAATTAAGAAATTGAATCAGATTGTAAAATAAATAATCTTAGTAATAATGATTTATATGTTTATCAGACATTTACACTTATATTTAGGAATTATTTGTATTTTCAACAACATCAATAATAATAATAATGTCTACATTACATGCTCTTTTTAAATGTTAATCAAATTGTTGGCATGCTATATGCCATGTAAATATGAATTAAATATATTTAGATGGTGAAGACACTTATGTTCATACTGCATTTTTGTGGAATGTTTAACATATGATATAAAAATGATAAATCAATGATCTAATTAATTATCTGACATCTTTATGATTTAGAGAATTTCAGTGAAAAAAAGAAATAAAGTCATCTTTATACATCATCTGAAAATTCATACTTAAATTTTTTTTTTTTGTTCTTGAGAATTTGTACAGGAACCAATTTCCATTAATATATACTTTTCATGTCGAGGTCAGCTCCAATATGATTCGAACCCACCCGATTTTCCCCCCAGAGATCACTACCATGATTTTTATTCATCATTACATTCCGGTGGTAATATTAATTTATAACATGAAGGAAAAGTTATAAATGAATTCAAAATATAATTTGTATTCTTAACATGAAAAATTCCAGCACAAATAAAAATCTATAATTATTGTATATGTGTCATGTTAAAATATGTATATGTTGAATATGTAATAGATATATCCTATCTATATTTTATTTTATAGGGATTACATAACCATCAGATTTATTGGACTGATATGAAGAAAAATCATAGAATAGCAAAGTTACCTCAGAAAATCAAGAAGTTATAATACTCATATGAATTAAATAGGTAAGTATTCATCATTGAAATTTACAGTAAAATTCATTTATACATTTTTGGATGTACATCTAGATCATATATTTAATTTTATATATTTTCTAACGAGTTCCTTGTACGGATGTATCTGTATGGTATTCTGTAAACTCATTTAGATCCAGTGGTCCGCATAAGTTTATTCTTTATAGTTGCTCTAACCAAATCCAATCATTTCAGCAATTTCAAAAAAAATTATCAAATTCTATATAATCTATAAAAAAAAATTTTTATCATTTATTCAATTCAAAAGCAATTTCTTTTCAATAAATTTCATTCAACTTTCTTGTTAAAAAATTTAATCATTAATTTCTTGTAGTAACAGAAGCAGAATAAAATGTCAGTGCCAACTCTGAGAAATTGTAGGCTTCAAAGAACTTCATTTTTCACAATAGTTATTTATATTGATCCAAGGGGAAGTAACTTTCCCATGATATAATATAAGTTTGTCATGGTGTATAATCTTTGGCTTGTCCCTTGGACTTTCTTGTATTCTGAATAGCACATCATTAAGTTTTTATATGAATTTTAAATATACCTTTCCAGGATCTTTGTAATTTTGGATTCAATCTTCTTATTCTTTTGGGGTCAAAATACCATACTTTTTCACCTACATTGTTGTTATGGAGGTTGACTCTCAGATCATAATTCTTCTTTGTATTTTCACCAGAAAGTTGCATTTTTGCTCTGGAAAATTCATGTATTTCATTCAGTCTCTTTTTCAGCTCATTTGCTTTATCTGTTTTATATTTATGACTTTCAGACTGCTGTTTAACAGGGCGACCAAAGACGAGGTCTATAGCCAAAGTTGTCTCCTTCCAAAGGTCATTAAAGATGGACTTGTTCCAGTAGTCTCATGAAGTGAAGACCTGTAGGCCATCATTACCAAAGGTACGTATTCATCCCAATCTCTTTGATGATCAGACACAAAAACTTAAAGCATATTAAATATGGTGCACTTGGCTCTTTCAACCATTCCATCAGATTGGGGTCTTGCAGTTTTGGTTCGGGTTTTCTTAATACCTAGAATCTGACATATTTCTTGAAATAAATTACTTTCAAAATTTGATCCCTGATTGGTGTGTACAAGTAATGGAATCCTAAATCTGGATATGAAGTTTTCAATCAATGCTTTAGCTACAGTCCATGCTTCAATATTTGAAAAAGGAATGACATCAGTTCGTTTTGTAAAATAATCTGCAACTATAATTAGATACTTTTTGCCAAGCTTTGCTTTTGGTAAAGGACCCATAAAATCAATTACTATTCTTTCCATGGGTAATCCTACATTGTATTGTTTAAGGTGGGTATTTGCTTTCTTTTGTGGCATTTTTCTTGACCAACAGATTGTAGTTCTTGCGCTAATTCTCTACATCTCTTCTTAAGGCATACAAGAAGAATCTTTGCCTTATTTTATGTAGGGTTTTGGTTATACCAAGATGTGCACTGCTGACACTGCTATGCATCTGGGTTAATACAAATGTTTTGAGGCTTTTGGGTATCACAGTCTGAAATGTGATTCCTTTCCCATTTTCTGTAGAAAATGTTGTTGAGACACAGAGTACCAAGAGTGATTCCTTTCCCATCATCACTTTCCCATTTTCTGTAGAAAATGTTGTTGAGGCACAGAGTATCAAGAGTGATTCCTTTCCCATCATCACTTTCCCATTTTCTGTAGAAAATGTTGTTGAGGCACAGAGTATCAAGAGTGATTCCTTTCCCATCATCACTTTCCCATTTTCTGTAGTCAATGTTGTTGAGGCACAGAGTATCAAGAGTGATTCCTTTCCCATCATCACTTTCCCATTTTCTGTAGTCAATGTTGTTGAGGCACAGAGTATCAAGAGTGATTCCTTTCCCATCATCACTTTCCCATTTTCTTTAGTCAATGTTGTTGAGGCACAGAGTATCAAGAGTGATTCCTTTCCCATCATCACTTTCCCATTTTCTTTAGTCAATGTTGTTGAGGCACAGAGTATCAAGAGTGATTCCTTTCGCATCATCACTTTCCCATTTTCTGTAGAAAATGTTGTTGAGGCACAGAGTATCAAGAGTGATTCCTTTCCCATCATCACTTTCCCATTTTCTGTAGTCAATGTTGTTGAGGCACAGAGTATCAAGAGTGATTCCTTTCCCATCATCACTTTCCCATTTTCTTTAGTCAATGTTGTTGAGGCACAGAGTATCAAGAGTGATTCCTTTCCCATCATCACTTTCCCATTTTCTGTAGTCAATGTTGTTGAGGCACAGAGTATCAAGAGTGATTCCTTTCCCATCATCACTTTCCCATTTTCTGTAGTCAATGTTTTAGAAGCACAGAGTATCAAGAGTACTTAATTTAATATGCCATATTTAGCAACATCAGCCCAATCAGGTTTACTCTTACTTTTCAGCCAGTCAAATACAGTTTTTAAAATTGGATCTTGTAATTGTAACTTTGCTAGAATATTGAGGTCCAAATTTTCTAGATCTAAATTCTCTAAGTTAATTTCTGTACCATTACTACTTTTGGAATTATGAGCATCATTTATTTGAGACTCCACACATCAATTTGAGTCAAGTTTCTCAGAATTAGCATTTGATAAATCAGGTACACATTTATTCTGTTTATATGTTATTAGTCTGTTCTGATTCAGTACTAATCTCTTTAGACGTATTACAGAATGTGTTTTCACCTTCACTCAAATCAACAGTGCTAAAATTTGACTTTGCTGTACTATCTGTTATTGTGGTACTTTTTGGACCAGATTTTTCCAATTATTCCTCTCACTTTCTTTCTTCTTTTGCACAGGAGTTCTACCAAGATTGAGCTCAAGCCAAAGAAAAGGACAAAAACTGTTGCCATCATATCTGAGGCTACTTGGAGAAGTGGTAGTATACACAGGATTATAAAATAGAGTAAGTTCTGCGTACACATCTCATTTATGGTACTTTGGTCATTCACATCAATACCAAAGTGTAATTCATCCTCACATCTGATACTGTTGACATTGTCAACCATTTTATTTCCTTTTAAACTGCAGGATAGAATAGGAATACTTTCAACATTGCAGATTTCATTCTCTTTGTTGTCATATTTTACTGTTTCATTGCAACGTTCTTCAACCATATCACAATATTTACAGATTATATCATAACATGGTCTTCTTGACAATGCATCAGCATTCTTATGAATCTTTCTTTGTCTGTCCTCAATTTGAAAGTCATAAGCTGACAGAAATGTCAACCATCTGACCAGTTGTCCTTCTGCTAATTTAAAGTTTAAAAGCCGTCTCAAACTACCATGGTCAGTTCTCACTGTGAACCTACATCCCATACCAATAATTGAAAATGTTTAATGGCATTTACAATGGCCAGTAACTCTCTGTGAGTTACACAGTATTGTCTCTCAGTTTTTCAGAAGCATTTGCTGAAGTAACAGAATGACCTTCTCTTTTCCATCTTGGATTTGGGATAGGACAGCACCCTGTCCAATATTCAAAGCATTGCAATCAAGAATGAATGGGTCATTCTCAGTCGGAAATGCAAGTATTAGCACTTTTGTTAAAGCTTGCTTCAAAGTATCAAATGACCTTTGACATGCATCAGTCCATTTGAACTTTACATTCTTTTCTACCAATTGATGGAGAGGTTTAGCTAGTTCAGCAAACCTTTGGATATATTATCTGTAATATGAACAAAGGGAAACAAAGATTTTTGCTTGTTTTGGCATTTCTTGGCACAGGTCATTCATTAATGGTTTTTATCTTTTAAGGCAGTGTCCCTACACCTGACTCAGTTATCAAGTGACCGAAGAAAGAAACTTGCTTCTGAAAAAGAGTACACTTCTTTGGATTGAGCTTCAAATTGGCCTGTTGCAACCTATCAAAGATTATTTTAAAATTTTCAAGTTGATGCTCAAAGGTCTTGGAGTAACAAATCGGATCATCTCGTTACATTATAACAATTTTACATAATAGACCAGAAAATACAACTTGTGTCAATTTGGTGAAAGTGTCAGGTGCATTACAAAGACCAAACGCCATTCTTTTCCACATCCACTGTTCACCACCAGTTGCTGAAGAAGCAGTTTTTGGTCTGTCTTCTTCCTTAATTTCACATTGCCAATAGCCTGATTTCATATCAAGGCAAGACCGCCATTTTGAACCAGAAAGTGCATCAAGACTATCATCAGCGCAAGGTAAAGGTTGTGAGTCCTTTACTGTTACGTATTAAAGCATCTAAAATCACAACAAAATCTACCACATCCATCTGGCTTGTTTACCATTACTACAGGATCATTCCAAGGACTTTGGGGACATTTTTCAATTTTAGATTCTGCAATTTTCTTAATTTCTTCTTCTGCAATGTTCCTTTTTGCTAGGGGAATTCTGTATAGATAACGTCTAATTTGTTTAGCATCATTTGTGTTAATTGTATGTTGTGTTAGTTTAGTGTGGCCTATGTCATTAGAATTTCTGGAGAAATTCTGATTTTTAATCTGAAATTTTCTTAATTCATTTACTTGTTCTTCAGATAGATTCTTTAACAACCTTTCATACATGTCAGCAAGGTATTAGGGCATTTTTTCATTCATTGTAGCATCTGTTTCTTAGATCTTGTTTATTTTAGAGGTACATGTAGTACAATCATTTATTGGTACAGGGTGATATTCAGTTACTAACATATCTTTAAATATTTTGCACGGTTCAGTTCCAAAATTTGCTATTCTAATGGGTAGTCTGTTTCTAGCTGGGTCAACTAGGGCTTTGACTACCAACAACACTGTCTTCTCAACAAATTTCACTACAGATTCACTCAATCAATAGGAGCTTTCTCCCACACTTCCTAATGGTTTACTGTTTACTATAATTTCAGAATGTGAAGGAACCTCAAGAGTTTCAGTAATTGCTACCCAGCAACAGACAGGTCCCTGTACATTGGTAAAGAAACAGGTAACTTTTTCTTCATTTACATTTAAAAATCCCTTGCTTATCATTAGGTCACATTTGTTTTTGACTATTGTTCTATTACACTTTTCCTTAAAATAGAGACACTTGCCCCTGTGTCACAAAGTAATTTCATTTCATTGTTGTTTATTCTTGCCAATACAAAGTATCCTTCATCCTTTTCCAGGCTGTTAAGTTTTATTATTGGGGACCTACTGTGAGAGATGGTCGAATTTTGGTCCCTACACTTGCCCCATTCCAGTTTTCCTGGTTTTGCCTTTGACCTTGACTTCTCTTTTCTCTCCAATCACCCTGAAATCTTGAATTTTCATAATTTGACCTATAATTTGGATTCTGCATGGAGTTACCTCCCCATTTATGTTTGAAATCATTGTGCCTATGATTAAAACCACCAGGTCTTCTCTTTGACTGATTTGTGTCATTTCTTTCACTGTTCTGATTTGCTAGACTTTGGAAATTTTATGATCTATAGCTTTGCTGAGTCAGTTTCACTTGTTGAGCAAGTTCATTTATTGTTGCAGTGAGCTTTTCAAAGTTTTGTTTTAGTTCATCACACCCAGAGTTTTGTTTTAGTTCATCACACCCAGAGTTTTGTTTTAGTTCATCACACCCAGAGTTTTGTTTTAGTTCATCACACCCAGAGTTTTGTTTTAGTTCATCACCCCAGAGTTTTGTTTTAGGCCTTCATACCCTTTAGCTACATTCTCTTTAACAGAACCTATTGCTCTGTTTCTCTGTATATCAGCTATTCTGTGTGCTTTCAGTTTTACAGCCAGTGTTTCAGCCTCTGACACAGTCTTTGGCCCTTGTTTCCTAAGTCTCAGTCCTATGTCAGAGTCATTGATGGCTTCAATAAACTGATTTATTGCTAAGATTTCCACCACATCACTACTTGCAGAAGGATATGCTAATCTGGCATGTTTTCGGACATTCTGAGCTAGTTCAGGAATTGTCTCCCCTTTCTGTATCTAGACTTTAACTTTGAATGAAAGATCTCTGCTCTATGTATAGAACCAAATCTGTTCATGAGTGCTCCAACTAGTATCGTAATCAAATATACTAAGCTGTAAACGAGCTACACCAGACAAACTGCTAGCTAGGTAAGGTGCTTTTACATTATTATTCCAGCACGTGATTTCTGCCACTATATTAAATTGGGTGAGATATTCATCAATGCCTACATTTCCATTAAATAACTGAGGTTTTATTTTAGTGATTGTATTTGTTCCACCATTCTGTTGGGGTTTATGCAAGGTTTGCACATTATGGTTTGAAACTTTGATTAGAGATTGTTTTGCACTTTGAATTTCTTTAGAGTTTTCTTTAATAGATGGGCAACTTTCAACTTTTTCAAACCTTTCCTGCATTTCATGTAATTTGTGGGAAACATTATCAAATTTTACACTCATTGTCTTACTCAGAGACAAAATTATATCTTTCATGTCATGTGTAAACTGACTCAGATTTCTGTCTAACTTGTCCTCCCAAGTCAAATAAGGGAGTACTCATTTCCACGTTTTTATTTTCATTTCTATTCTCATTGTGATTATCACTTTCACTGGAGGGAGATGCACCTCCTAATACACTCTCCAGTGAATTATTTCTGCTATTTCTATCCATTTTCCTTCCACCAACAATACCAGGTTAAAATTAAATATTCAAAACTGAGCTAATTCAGTCTAATGCTTTATATTTCCTGAAATTTTGTTTTCATTTTATTTTTCAGGATCCCACTTCTGACACCATTTGTTACGACCATTTGTCGGGGTTCTTCAAGTCATAACACATTATGAGTTCACCTGGAACTGGCTTGAGGTAAAAAGAGGGCAGAAATGTGCATGTTGTGTTAGTGCTGATATTTCTGTCTGATAATGTCTAGAAAGACAGAAGAGATCTCAGAAGAAAGAAGAAATATATGCTGTTTATGCTGTTATAAATAAATAAAGAATAAATTATGTTTTACTTTTTATTATGTTCACTCTTCTTTTCCTCATTTATATATATATATATATATATATATATATATATATATATATATATATATATATATATATATATATTCACAATTTCATTTATATACAATGATATTGATTTTAATTCATTTTCATATTACAAACTTCACAAAGCAAGGCTTTCACAATACACCACAAATTCATGTGTGCTTAAAAAAAATAGATTTTCTTATTATAAATATTATGAGGGTATTATAAATAGGTTAACAAAATATATACCAAATGTATATATTTTCTAAATTAAATTTGGTAAATGAATAATACTGTTTGTATTATCAGGGTGCAATCACCTTAATTCTGTTTACTTATATGGAGACTCTAAAAGCTAGGTTTTTAGAACTTACAAAATTTGGTCAAGTGAAAATCTGGGAATCTAAAATTTGGTGTACTAATAAATATTGATATCCTTTCAAACCAAATGTATAAATGATATTAAAGAAATATATCGGATATTTCTTTAATTAACTATATTTTGCAATATTATTTCTTACAATTATTTTATACAAGTTAGTATTTCTCTGTGACTCAAAATCTGGACAAAATCCAAAATTGGGACAAATCCAAAATCAGGTGTTATAAATAGAGGATCTCGAATGGGTAATGATTTATTATTGAATCTATAAAACGAGTTAAATAATTTCCAGTTATCAGTGCTAGATGTAATGGCGCCATCTGTTGTCATAATGGGTCATTAGAGTAATATCCTATTATAACAACAGATGGCGTTCATTAAATTTGCCCAACTTGCATTATGCTAATATCTTACATGCAACTTTCACTGTGGTACATTGTAATTTCCAGCATGTTATGTTTTTTACATTATGGTAATTAATGCATGTCATCAAATGAATTGTCCGAACACTGAAAGGATATTTAGATATATTGAGGTGTGTAATAGTAAAAAATATGCACATTAAATCACATAGCATTTGAAGATATGAAATTGAAGTGTTCCAATATTACATATATAAAATTTAGAAAGAAATATGACCAGATGTAAAGACGCAACCCAGAATGTACATCCTACACATATAGAAATGCAAAAATAGAATAATTTTATATTAATAGAAAACATATACACAGAATTATGGTGGTGATTCCCCTCCATTAAGGACACACTTGTCCTTACAATCATCCCTGGACATCTCAAGTTGTTTCACATACAGCTGCATATCATGTTATTGCAGTTTTTCCATCCGTTCCCATGACAACTGTATTTATATATTGAGCCTGTTTGAGCACAGTAAATAGAGTACTCCATTTATAGACAGTGGCAGCTATCAGAAGAGGTGCTCGAACATTTGTAATAGGTTTGGATTTTGACCGTTGTCCTCTTTATATTCAAAGACGTGTTGAATCTTGCATCGTCCGATATACCTAACTAACAAGCACGACACGTCTAGAAAATGAAAAGTGGATCTAATGTTAAATATTTATCAATTTCCGATAACGACTTTTTTGTAGAATCGTCTATCTTACTTGAAAAGATATGTAATGAGGAATCAAATATACGTTATCTGAACATAGCTAGAAAAGTGTTTCTGTCACCCATTTCTTGTACTTGCCATGCATAATCAAAAACCATGAGAAAATCACACATTATAAACTTTACTGGCCCATGTACTTTTGCTGGTATAACACAGTTTCTGTAAAATAATATAACATCGGAAAGGATATCTACTTGTTGGCATAGGTATAATTTTAGTCCAGTACTGTACACATCTGAACATACAAGTTGCACTCAAAGGGTATCCTCCACATTCACCGAGACTGACGTAATTATTCACAGTATATGGTACGTTAAGATATCTTTTACAAAATCTTTGCTGAATTGCTTCTATTTCTGGTGAATATTCATACCCCCATATTTCTGGACCATAGCATAAGATTGGTTTCACCATAGCATCAAATATTTTAAATATATCCATTACATGTAAACTTCCAAATATTGGTTGATACCCACATATTCTAGATAATGCTTTCAAAGCTGGGGATACCGACATATCTTTAGCCTTAGTCCAGCTCAGCCCCAATGTTAAAAGCAACCCCATATATTTATAAAATGGCACCATTTTAATAAATTTTCCCCTATAATAGCAACGCTCATAATTTCTCAGAAAGGCACCGCTGCAATTTAAAATATCTGGTTAGTCCATTTGTTGTTCGTACACGGCTTTTCAAACAAGAATACATATTCTTTATAACTTGTAAAATAGTTCCATCAATACCTTTCTGTACTAGAGAAAAACAAAGTGCATTATGTTGTACAACAATTAAACAGTAAAACCTACCACCAGATTTACCTATATACTTCTGAACAATTGCATAAAAACTGAATATGTTATCACAAGTACTGTAGTGTTTTCCAAAGTCAGCCTGAGACTCATCTATTAAATCATTGCTTTCTGCCCATCTACACAACCTTTTGTTTAAAATAGATGTGAATATTTTGCACAGTGCATTTATTATAGAAATTCCCCCATAATTGCTAGAGTCGTTCATACTACCGTTCTTAAATATTGGACATATTATACTTTTTGACCACTCCTTTGGAAATTCCCCCGTTTCAAAGATCCTATTAAAGAGCACATTAAGAAATGAAACAATGCATGGTAAAATCCATTGGTAACAAATGACCGGAATCTTGTCGGGAGCTGGAGTTTTGTTTTTCAAAGAGCGAATGCTCTCATTTATTTCTTGATTTGTAATTAGTCTATTCAATTCAAAATTACCATTCGCATTTCTTGCAGTACCCTCATCGTCATCCATATTTTCATCTCTGTTAGACATTATTAAGGAACGAAAATAGTCTAACCAGTCATTCTTTGTTACTTTAGATTCACTTACATTTACCCTATTATAGTCTTTTCTCTTTAACACTTGCCAGAATTTTTAGGGTCATTTCTTGATTGTACAGGTTTATCTCTCATTGACTTTTAATATAATGACTTTTTCAATTCACACAATCTTTTCAATGAGTTTCCACTGTGAACGTGTATGCGTCTAGATGAATTGTTTGGTTTGTAAATATATATTTTCTTAAAAGTTGAAATTTCTCCCGATTAGCATTACCAGTCTTGATCCCACCATGGGGATTGTAACCTCTGCGGTAAAACTGGTACCTTCGGTGGCTGCACGTCAACACAAATTTCATTATGTAACGACCCAAACTTTTTTACACAATCGTTGATATCTAAATGGAGTAAATCTGTTATGTCTTGAACATGTTCAATAAATTGCTGCTAATAAAATTGGAGAAAAGATTCCCAGTTTGTGTCTTTCAGTCGAAAAATTTAACATTATCGTCATCATCGTCTTCAAAGTCATCGCTAACGCCACCATCGCTGATATATTCATTATATACATAATCCCTTGTATTCTGATCTATTTTACTACAATTATTTAATTTATCAGCAATTTTCATACTAGAATATATCGTAAGAAAGAAGAATTCGTCTCAGTCATCAAAACTTTGATATAAAGGGAAAGAACTCTGTAGAGACTACAACATAATCCACTATGCTGGAGCCATTATTTGCAATGTTACATTCCCATCCTAATCGTTGAAAAGCTTACCATTAATTAGATGCTAACAAAATGTGCACATTTCTACAAAAGCCAAACCAAAATTGTTGTGTGTTTCAGTCTTTTGTATTACGTGGAACAGAAAAATTATCGCGATCATACATGTCATCTTCATTTAAAATATTTTCCAAAGTATCATCAGGTATAAAGTCAAGAAAATCTTTTATACGAGCAATAAAATCTCCCGTAAGAACCAAAGCTGTTTATTGATATACAGATTATATTCTTTCTAATTTCTCAATAAATAAATCAATTTTCTTTTCTTTAGGATCGTCATAAATTGGGAATGTCACCTGTAAAATATGTACAAATATAAAAACTATCTCTCTGATATTATTCGGTAAATTAGAAGAAATATGCAACACTACACAATCGTGCATATCACTGCATATTCTTGACACTATACCTTCTTCTACTAGATGAATCTTGACAAATACAGTTTCAACCCTGAGTTTCTCCCGAGATTTTTCTTTCCACGCACAAAGCTAAAAGCTTTATATCACTCAAACAAATTATGAATATCTTCGTCGGACATACTCCATGTGTTGCAAAAACCTACTCTGTTGAAACACATACAATAAGAGGCAAATTCAAAGCAATATTTTATATTTTGTAAGTCCTTTGATATTATAGCACAATAAATGCATTTGCTCAGTGATAGATTGCCCAATAGGCAGACTAAGCACATGCTTAGGGCACCAGTAAAGCAGGGGCACAAAAAAAAAGAGAAACTACGGTTTAGTATTGTTTTTATTTTGAATTACATGGGGATTGGGGCGGAACCATAATCTTTTCAGTGCTTAGAACCTTTAAAGGTCTTAATCCAGCCCTTCGTTTGCTACACAAAACATTGTGATTATTTGCATTATAATGCCCTTGACCTGCTGCCTAATCCTGTTCCTCACTGGTTACATTAGCTCCATCCATATCTCGTCTGGCGTGTTAATCCACCGTATGCCCGGTGTTTCGTAGTAAGTTTTTCTGCTCTGATATTCGCGCTCTGATATTCGCGCCGTACCAACCAAACATACATCCTTCTTCTCCCAGTCATACATATAAACTTGTCCTCCGAGAATCAGTTTATTATATCTGATTGTCGCGAATTCATCCCTCTTCTTTTCTTTCGTCATAAACTGGAGGAGAAATTTAATCTCGTCTCTTACGGTATACGCTGAGTGTAATCTTCTGACACATGGTATCCGTTCTGTTTCTTTAGAGTGTAATCTTCTGACACATGGTATCCGTTCTGTTTCTTCAGAGTGTAATCTTCTGACACACGGTATCCGTTCTGTTTCTTTAGAATGTAATCTTCTGACACACGGTATCCGTTCTGTTTCTTTAGAGTGTAATCTTCTGACACACGGTATCCGTTCTGTTTCTTTAGAGTGTAATCTTCTGACACACGATATCCGTTCTGTTTCTTTAGAGTGTAATCTTCTGACACACGGTATCCGTTCTGTTTCTTCAGAGTGTAATCTTCTGACGCACGGTATCCGTTCTGTTTCTTCAGAGTGTAATCTTCTGACACACGGTATCCGTTCTGTTTCTTTAGAATGTAATCTTCTGATACACGGTATCCGTTCTGTTTCTTTAGAGTGTAATCTTCTGACATACGGTATCCGTTCTGTTTCTTTAGAATGTAATCTTCTGACACACGGTATCCGTTCTGTTTCTTTAGAATGTAATCTTCTGACACACGGTATCCGTTCTGTTTCTTTAGAATGTAATCTTCTGACACACGGTATCCGTTCTGTTTCTTTAGAGTGTAATCTTCTGACACACGGTATCCGTTCTGTTTCTTTAGAGTGTAATCTTCTGACACACGATATCCGTTCTGTTTCTTTAGAGTGTAATCTTCTGACACACGGTATCCGTTCTGTTTCTTTAGAGTGTAATCTTCTGACACACGGTATCCGTTCTGTTTCTTTAGAGTGTAATCTTCTGACACACGGTATCCTTTCTGTTTCTTTAGTGATTTTCGTGCAGCTTATAGGATACAGTCTCTGTCCTTATACAAGGTAAACTTGGATATTATCGGTGAATGACACGTGCTCTGATTTCGATGAAGATGTTCCAGATGGCAATGGACACCAATGCATTTTGAAATGAATAGTGCACCCCTTAAAATATGAGCTTGCAGTCAAACCTGCGACAAGTATTGCTTTCTTCACCTTACCCCGATACAACTGCCAACTGCCACTTTGACATTTTACACATATGCATACACGTGACAACATAGAATGCCAGTTTAGACGATTTGTTTCCAAAGCATATAGTTGTGTGTGTGTGTGTGTGTGTGTGTGTGTGTGTGTGTGTGTGTGTGTGTGTGTAAGTTCACATATCAGACTTTATGTTTATATATCACACTATCTTTTCATTTTACCATCCAACAGCTTGTGAAACAGTTAATTCATACGTTAATATGAATGCATAGTAGACTTTAACAGGCATATGAGTTGCAATAAAATAATTGTTATACATTTAACAAGTTACTTATTCCCCATTCAAAAGTTTGACATGACGTTGTTTACTTATTCCTTATTTCCTATTCAATAAGGAATAAGTCACCACCTACTTATTCCCAATTCAAAAAATACTACATCAAATTTGAACACTCTTCATGGAATTGAGAGCTAGTGGTCCACATAGACCCCTATAATATGCTGAGACGAAACAATGTCTCAAACCCATTCGAAGAAATAGGAGTTTTCATACTGGTACCAGCTATATAAAACTGGATATTGCAATGACCGACTATACAAAAAACTTTCAACAACATGAACCCTTCCGTAAATTATTTTCATCTGAACTCCTCTTCGATAGTTTCTAGTTAATGATCTGAACCAACAATAGGAAAAGTTTAGATGAAATTTGTCGAGCTGATTTCGAAAAATAGGAGGCTAAATATATGGCGGGGGTATAAAACACGCCACAAGGGGATTAAATCTTACATATACATATGGGGGTATAAAACACGCCACAAGGGGATTAAATCTTACATATACATATGGGGGTATAAAACACGCCACAAGGGGATTAAATCTTACATATACATATGGGGGTATAAAACACGCCACGAGGGGATTAAATCTTACATATACATATGGGGGTATAAAACACGCCACAAGGGGATTAAATCTTACATATACATATGGGAGTATAAAACACGCCACAAGGGGATTAAATCTTACATATACATATGGGGGTATAAAACACGCCACAAGGGGATTAAATCTTACATATGGGCCATAACATACCCTCCTCTAAGTATTTTGACATGGACCCTTCTTTCAGATTATATTTCTAAGGATATTTTCGACCAACAAAAGAAGTCTTGACAAATTTCGTTGAGAGAAATTAGAGAAATAAAGGGCGATTTATGGGTACCAGGTATGAAAAGCAGATACAATGTGGATCGAGTCTATCAATATTTTGTACCAACTGCACCCCTACTAAAAGGATTTTAATTTCAACGCCTCTTTGAAAATTTCTAGTTAGGGATCTACTCCAAAGTTTAAAGGAATTTCGTCGAGCCGATTTCGAGAAATAGGGAGCTAAATATATGGTAGGTATTACAAAGCCCATAAGGAGATTACCCCTTTACTCCATCTATACACCCTTCAGTCCGCCCCAAAATTGATTTCGACATGGATCATTCTTTGCTATTTTGGTACATAAGGATATGTTTGAACCCCAAAAGAAGTATTGACGAGGTTCGTCGAGAGGAATCAGATAAATTGGAGGGTTCTTATTGATACCGGCAACATTAAACCGGTACAGTGTGGACCGATTATAAATTTTGCAATGCGTGAACCTAATTAGAAAATTTTTATTGCAACCTCTGTTTCATAGTGCTGGTTAGGTATGTGTTTCAACAGTAGCAAAAGTTTAGGGAAATTTCGTCTAGTCCATGTCGAGAAATAGGGGACTAAATACATGGCCGGAGGGGTAAAACACATGCCGTTAAGGGATTAAATCTTACGTATACACGTGGGCCCTAACATTCCCTCCTTAAATAATTTTGACATATACTTTTTTTGAAATTTTATCTCTAGGGTTATTTTCGACCCCACAAAAGAAGTCTTGACGAAATTCGTCGAAAGGAATCAGCGAAATGAGCAAGTTTCGTTGGCTGCTTTCCAACACAAATATCCGTATATAAAGACCCACACTTTTTTTAAAACAATCGTTGACATTTAAATGTAGTAAATCGGTTGTCACATGAACATGCTCAATAGATTTCTGCTCAGATAGTTGGAGAAAAAATTCACCATTTGTGTCTTTCATTGAAAACAATTGCCCATCATTGGCATCATCGTTCTCAACGTCATCGCTAACGCTACAATCACCTACACATTCATTACATACACAATTCTTTGTATTCTGATTATTTTACTTCAAGTATATAATTTATCAACAATTTTCATGCTACAGTAGATTGGATAATGGGAGAATTCCTCTCTGTCATTAATACCGAAGTTTGATATAAAGGGAGACAACGCCGCACGAATACGTGTGTGTGTATATGTTTGTTTATGCGTGTGGATGTCGGTCTGTCAATGTGGGGGGTGTGTGTGTGTGTGTGTGTGTGTGTGTGTGTGTGTGTGAATATCTTATTCATGTAACCCTCCTGAAACCGGCAGGACAACACTGTGGCTGAAATATGTGCTGTTTTCAGACGTTTTTAACCGTCAAGGTATGCACATTGATTAACTGATTTATAATTCGCAACTAGACTTATAGAATATAACGTTTTCACTGTGATAGAGAGGTTATATTTCAGGATGACTGCGCAACGGAAGCTGTCATGCACATGTAAGCACCTTGCGAAGTGGCGTCATTTTCAAACAAAGAAAGATGTCTGCCAAAGTGCTCAGCACATATAATGATATAAATTTTTGGTGTATTTATGTGACCTTTGTCTGACTCGTGTAGACATGTGTGTACATATAAATACAAATATATGGGTAAGTTGAAAAGGGGCATTTTTGCAAAAAAAATCGCTGAAGGGCTGCCATGGAAAATGCCAAGATTGAAAGACTTCTTAAATGCGCATGGGTTTAGATAACGGGTGTATGATTTATCGTTCTTGACCAGAATAACAAAAATCAGGTATAATGAAATACAATGAACTAAAATAAAAGATATAGAAAGGAAAATAAAATAAAATCAATTATATTTTAGACACGTGTGGACATGCTAATATGTAAAAAAAAAAGCACACACTAAAAGATATTCAAATTTGTTGATTACAAATATTAATGAGCCAAAATAATGGAAAAATGATAACATTGAATTGAACAATAATTATGATGTTAAGTCCATCATATTAGTTATAGATAATCCAGAACTAAAAGAAAGTAAATTATAAGTCAATATTCAGTCATGAATGTGTCGAATACAATTAACAGATTAATGTATGCGTGATTCACTTAAAAAAGAAGCTGAGACTGCCTAGTGATAATGGTGGGAGCGTTAGCCTTAAAGTGACCCACTAAAAAAGCTTATCAAATAAGAAGTTACCGAGAAATAAAATACTTATGTACATGAAATTTCAATTAGTGCATATAAATTATCTGATGCTACAGTATTTACAAGTTCCCATATTTACTTGCATCATTATTTAATTTGCAAGTGTCAGATTTTCCGGTATTATGCTAAAAATCCTAGTCCTTGAATTTTTTATATTTTATTTAAATATCTTTTTTGAAATAATAATGTTACATGTCTTCTTGTAAGTACAACAATATTTCTGAGGCTAGTAACTGACTTCAATGGGGAACTGCGGTAATTCAGTTGGTAGAGCGTCTGACTCTTAATCCAAGGATCACGGGTTCAATACTCGCCCAGGCCATATTGGGTCAGCTACCTAGGTGTGTCTTTGGGAAAGACACTTAGCTCCCATTTCCCGGCATGATATAGTCAATAATGTGTTACAAGTGCCGTTAAAACCAAAACCCAAACCCGACTTAAATATTTAGAATTAGGGATTGCCTCATCACAAAAAGTGTAGTATGATTATATAAGAATTCAGTATGTATATTGCTATGAATGTGATGATACCACATGTAACTAAATTTTTCAGATTTTTGATGATAAGATTTAGAGATAATGATTAAATCAGTCATGTTTTCATCGTTAGCTCAGTGTCCACTTTTAATAGGGATTTTCTAAAACTGATACTTATGATATCCTAAATCTTGTATAGCTTTCCGGCTCAGTGTACTTAGTAAACTGGATAACGTTATGAAGAATCAACAAGAGCAGTTAGGACTTCTAAGGAAAATATTAGGAAATACCAAAGGGCAACAGCAGAAGATACGGAAGAAATACTTCCAAGGCTCAGCGACACAGTACAAGAATTAAAGGATCTTTAATGGAGGCTGGAAGAGAATCCAGAACTCTGCAAGAAGATGGTAATTTAAGGTCTTTTTCAGATAAAGAATAGTTCAACTTTTTTTGGAAACCTTATTTACGGTTTTTAATCAAAATATGCAACATGCATGTATATTACAATATATTCAATACTACATGTATATTGTCACTCCAACTCGATATTGGAGTGAATGCCATTTGTAAAGTTCAGCGATTCATTGTTTTTATTTATTTCATAAATTGTGATTGCTATGTTGTGTAACATAATCGGTGCATGTATTCAGAGTCTATTCTAGGACGCGTGATTGCAGGAATCGCGCTTTTTGCTAAACAAAGGTACTGACGTTCTACTGTCCAAGAAGAATTTCCAGGAACTAAAGATAAGACCATTTCTTCTTTTTAACTGTTGAATCTTGAAGCCATCTTTTATATTCTTGACCGATAAGATTTTCAAATTAGTCGCTGTGGCGGCCATATTGGATGTAAGATCGGCACCATTTTTAGTTAGGAGTAGCAATAACAAGATTTTCAAGATGGCCGTGGTGGCAGCCATATTTTATATAAGATTGACTCCGTTTACATTTATAACCAACTGAATATGATAAGAAGTCATCTGTTGAAAGCCTTCTGTCGATAGGACCATCATTTCTGGAGTAGTAGTGATAACAATATTTTCAAGATGGCCGCCATGATCGACATCATTTTTATTCAGGACCAACTGGTGAAACCCCGATGTCGATATAACTTTCCATTGGGGGGGGGGGGGGTTGCAATAACAAGATTTTCAAGATGGCGGCCATATTGGATGTCAGAGCGACACCATTTTCTTTTAGAACCAACTAGTCATCAAAAGATATCTTCTGGTGAAAACTCCATGTCAATATGACTTTTCATTCAGGAAAAATGGCCATAATACGATTTTCAAGATTGCTGCCATGGCAGTCATATCGGATGTCAGATCGGCACCATTTTTATTCAGAACTAACTAGACATCATAAGAGGTCTTACACACACACGCGCGCGCGCGGGCGTTTACACCCTTTATCCCTGAATCCTGCAGAATGATGCGTGACTATATGAAACGAAATTATATACGGAGAAAGAGTATTCTCATACAGGTTAGAGACTTTTTTTTATCTACTACTGAGATTCGAACCCCGGTCCGCAGGTTAGGGCACCAATCGCCTTCACTGCACACACCAATCCCCATACCCTCTCCAATAAGGATGGAACATAGTCGTGGATATAGGCATTCGTGTTTAGCAGACACACTCACATGGCAACCCAGTAATTAACTCTCATCCCATCTAACACTCCGGATTTATCTGACAGAAATCAGGGTATATAGAAGTTAAGATAGATAGTTACAAATATTCACCCGACAGAGCGGAAAGTGCTAACCTCGTATCCTACAGGATGCGTGATAATAAGTGAAATGATATATGGAGAAAAAGTTTCATCATACAGGTTAGCGAATTTTTAATTCGTGCGCTACTGCGATTCGAACCTGGATCCGCGGGTTACGGCACCAATCGTCTTGCCTGCACGCACCAATCCCCAAACCCTCCGTCGTGGATATAGGCATTCTTGCATAGCAGACACACTCGAATGGCAACCCGTTAATTAACTCTCGTCTATACATAGTCACTTCGGACTCCTATGAGAGAAATTGAGACATAAAAAGTTAATATAGATAGTTACAAATATACCCCGACAGAGCGGAAAGTGATAACACCGCATCCTAAAGGAGGATGCGTGACAATATGAAGTGAAATTATATATGGAGAAAGATTATTATTAACAAGGTTAGATAATTTTAATTTGTTCCCTGCTAAGATTTGAACCGGGTCTGCGGGTTACGGCACCAATCGCCTTATCTGAGCGCACCAACCCCCATACTTTCAGTCGTGGGTACAGGCATTCGTGCGTAGCAGACGCACTCGCATGGCGATCCAGTAATTGACTTTCATGTAATACATTCCTCTGACAGGAATGAGTCATAAAGAATTAAGATAGTAAAAAATATATATATCCGACAATGCGGAAATTGCTATCCTTAGATCGTATAGGAGGATGCGTGAAAATATCAAGTGAAATTTGTTTGCAGAGAACAGTATTTTCAGTACGGAACGAATTAAAAATTCTCTAACCTATATGATAAACCTCTTTCTCCATCTCTCTCTCTCTCTCTCTCTCTCTCTCTCTTTATATATATATATATATATATATATATATATATATATATATATATACACACACACACACACACAGACACACATGTTTCTGGTGAGCGTGGATATGCGAGAAAGCTTGCCAGTAGCTTCCCATGCGTCACTGGTTCTTCTCAGGGTCTTCTCGGGTTTTTCCTCCAACAAATATACTAAATATACTGGCCGCTATTATGTGCTGAAAAATGGCGTTAAACTCCATAAAACCAAACCAAGCCAAACCAAAGAGATTATAATATTTCCTGGAATGTCAACCTGATACCGCAGTCTTTGTTGCAGAATGCTAAATCAGTGTTTCGTAATATGCTGAGACCCAATGAATATTTAACAAATGATAGACACTTGATCTGAATAACCGTCTTCCCATAAATATAAATATATGATAGCAAATATTAGGGTCAAGTTTCGTCACGTAGTTTCTTTTCTTTATTATTATTTTTTCTTTCTAAATCACATAACATTTCAATGTTAGATGCAAAACCTGATCCCATGATATGGATTTTTATAAAAAATGTATCCGTGAAAATGAAGTCAAATGTCTCCGATAACTCAAAACTGCTCGGCTCGACTGGCGTTACTGGAATGACAACCCGATACCGCAGTCTTTGTTGCAAAATGAAAAATCATTGTTACATAGAGACGCAATAAATACTTAACAACTAATGATATAATTTTGATTTGAATAATCGTGTTCACATAAATATAGTATGGTAAATGTTAAAGTCATCTTTCATCTGTAAATCTTTCTTCTGTATATCGGTTTTTTTTTTTGTTTTTTTTTTGTAAATCTTGTTTTAATTACAACACATTTCAGTGTTGATGCAAAACCTGATCCCAGAATCGGGGTTACAAAACTTTATGTGTGTAAAAGAAGTCAAATGTCTGATAACCTAAAAACTGCTCGACTCGACTGGCATCACTGGATTGAAAACCTGGTATCGCATACTTGCTTACAAAATGCTAAATCATTGTTACGTATTATGCAGAAACCCAATAAGTACTTAACAAATATGATAAATTTCATTGGATGATCCGTGTTCTTACATTAGAATCAAGTTCTATCAGTAAATCTATGAAAATGTCAAGACATTTGATGATCTGGTACAAACCCCATCCTATCTCCCAAACCCACACATAAACAAAAATCATTAATCCTTGCTATTTTCCTATTTTCCGACTGCAATAAAGCCAGTAGTAATATGATGCACTTTTCTAGATCTGGGTGGCCCTGAAGCGGGTAGTTGGGTTTTGTCCTGGATCGCTGATCTATCAATATCCAGGACAACTGCACCTCCCTGGCCGGACTCGGCGACAAGGGCACATCTTGAAGTACTCCGTCGTACTGCGAACGGAAAGATTTATCCCAAAAGGAGGTTCGTTGGCCTCCTTCCAATCTTTCTCCTCTTCAGTTATTCAATCTTTTTCTCCCACTCTGTCTCATTCTCTCTTGGACCCTCATCCAATTCTTGTTGAGGCGCGGGAATTTCTTCTCTCTCCTCTGGTGCTCTCTTTCCCTCTTCTCCTCCGCCCATGCAGCCTTTATCTTCTCCACTTCTTCGTCCATCACTTCACTGACGAACTTCATGGCCATTTTTAATGAGGTCGTCTCCCTCTTCAGGTGTCTCTTGTGAGGGTAACACCCCGTCTTCTCTACCCGGCCCAGGAGGTGCTCTACTTTCTTCATTAAACCGATGGCTTCTATCAAGTTTTCCACTCTGCAGTGCTACATAGTCATTCTTCTTTTCTACAGGATCGGCCATGAATGGAAAACTGACGAACGCACCGCTTTATATGCTTTAAGCACGGACGAGAAGGAAAACATCCTTCAAAGTGGAGATGCAGACGAGAAGGAATACATCTGTAGGTGTATTACACAATACAAGGCAGGAGAAATCGCGCGGATCTAAAAGAAACTATCCATCATATTTTTCGCGTAGGTTCAACATTATACAAGGGTTATGTAGTGTTCACACATACACACTATACCCACAAACACACTATTACACGGGGGTAGAAGGGGTTTTAATTCCAGTTTTGTGGAAGACATAGACATACACAAAGATATAAACAAAAAATGGCAATCATTGAATAGTATCTCTTTTCTAAACGATGTGGGTGGCCCTGAAAAGAGCCTTGTGTTGTCTTGGACTGTTGATATGTTAACGACGACGACATTCAGAACGGCTATGTCTCACCATGGGCTTGACTACAGCGCAGGGTCTTCTCTTTCTCTAGGAGACAATGACCTCATCTGTCTCCATCTTCCATACCTCCACCTCTTCTCCCAGCTGCTGTTGCTTCTGTTGCTGCTTCTCTTTACACTTTTCTCTTTCCTTGTTGATGTCCTCTCGCGTGATATCTTCCACTAGATCTTGCGCCATCTTGAGGAAAATGGTGGTCTTCTCCATTTTCCTCTGGATGAGGTGGTGTCTTACCCTGTGCATGTGAATCAGAGTTTCGCTAAGTTTTGCGATCTTAGATGACATAGTTGTTGACAAGTCAACGATGGGTTGAAAGATTTTATAAGCTAAAGACGCGGACGTCAAGGAAAACAAATGTAAAGATTGACAGAGAGAATGTGAAAGTATGTTCAAAAAATTGTTTTTTTGCAAAAAAAAGACAATACCATTTTTTCTAAATCATGTTTTGTTTAATAAGCCCCACTAACTGAAGACTAAATGAAGAGTGAGGATTGTGGTTAGTCCCTTCCTCTTCATTTACAAATACCAAAAACATTAAACATGAACGTATTTACAAGGTTGACATCGTTGTGGAGTCAGACTAGATTTCCAATGATCTAATACAATGTCATTTTGCCATTGATGCACACTACGTTTCTGTGCTAACGAAAATAGATATCCATAATGCTCACTAAACCACCTGTCTAATTTATCATCGTTTCTAGAGTACTCAAGGTCAAACAAAATTACTAACTGTTCTAAGGGAAATTCAATACTGAGCTGATGAAGAAAATGTACACAATATTGTTCGCAAACAATGGAACCTGATCATTGGAATCTCACATTATTGAACTGAGTAGATACAGCATTTCTTCTCATAAAGTCAACGATGTTGTCTTCCGGAGGTAATCCATAAGAATCAAAGTATTCTATAACTGCGGTCGTTGGGAAAGTAGATTGCTACCCATTGGGTTTCTGGTAGATGACTATCGTCTGTGTTGATGACATAGGCTTGAACGTCTCTGGCTTCTCGATGTGGAAGTTCGTGTTTAGCACACACCACTGGATTCCAAGAAGCTGTGTGCGAACTGGGAGTCAGAAGGTAATGAAATTCACAAGTATCCATTTTTTTCCCCTCGGGTAATGATAAGTCATCAGTTCATGTCTGACTTTTTCCTTGAAAATATATGTCAAGTAAGTCTATGAACGGAAAGTCTCAGTATTCTGTTGCAAGAGAGCTTCGATGCGTTTCGTCTCTAGAAAGGTCAGTGGAGGTAAGGAATGGTCACTCAAGTCTTTATACCACTTTTTCAAAATCTTCTCTTCTGAGACAAGAGTCAATGCATCTTCCAGACACTCTTTCAACTTGTCTTCTGGACTTTTATAGGGTGGAAATGTCCCTCGTCGCTGCCTTGGTCTGGAGTGAAATTAAAACCTCACAAAGCATATCCTCCTGCATAATCGTCGTACGAAATAACGTGGCTACTGTTGGTACCTAACTTTCATGTGGCTTCAAACAGAGTCAAGTAAGGTCACAAGTAATTTTTCTGGGCAAAGTCTCAAGTAATTTTTCTGGGCAAAGTTAGGTTCAAAGGGTCTGGTACACAACGTCCGGCCATCTCAGGTGACTTCTTTCTTGGACATTGCAGTGTTGGAACTCGCAAAGATTTTATCAATAGTTCCGTTGAGAACCGCATTACTGACGATGCCGATGAGCAAAAAGGTTGATAGTAGACCCTCGAACACTTGATCTTGGATCGGAGTCCAGAGGCAATGGTGAAGGTTTTGACTTCCACTTGTTTGTTATTTAATCAACTTTCCTGAACAATGAATGGATGAAATTGTTGACGGGAGCCACTCTGGCATCAGCGCCTGGATTGCTGGTGTCCGTTTTGAGAACTTTGACTTTCAGGTACAAGTAACTGTAATTCAGATAGATGTAATCTTCGGTTTGTCCTTTGATTTCAAATTTGATAGATGCTGAAGTGGTCAAAGACGACACAGTATGACATTCTACCCACTGGGATTCTTGCATCGTCATTATCGTCGGTGGCATGACAAACAGATCGAGTTCTGACTTGGAACATTTGCAAGAATCTCTGTGCTTGATTTTTTTTTTTCTTTAGTTAGTAATTAAAAATGTCATATTCTCGGACACCTGTTCCTCTTTTTTCATTATTCCTTTTTCTGATCGTGTCTATGAGATCTGAAGGAATTTCAATGTCACTTTCTGTCTTGTCCTTGCTGTGGCGTAGAGGGCGGAGTAATGCCTTTGCCAAAAGCATGAAGCGAATTTATAAGAGTATCTCGGTACCCTAGGAGGTCTTTTTCAGTTTGAAGCAAAACTTTTTTCCTGCTTTCATAAAGAGTTCTTTTGGACTCTGTCGATGAGTATTTTTTGAAGAATATATTTTCCTTGCGTCAAAGGTGCGTCTTCTAAAACATGCAATCTTTGAGTCACCATGGTTTTCAGATGGGCACTACCGTACGAAAAGCTGATTTTGACATGTCTCCCAAACCATGTCCTCGTTGTCGAGCGACTCCTTGGTATACAGGATATATCTGTTGCAATTCACTGGAGAATCGTTTCCGAAAATGTAGTTTCACCGTGCTTTCCCTTTTGATAATAGCATTTCGTCCAACATCTTCTTTTATACTAATTCTGACACTGTCAAAATACGATTTAGTTACAGGAAGATAATGAGGATGTACATCTTCTCGGTGAATGTGACACGTCTTTCCTCCTTCATCGTAAGCAACTATGACAGAATCCACTTTGAAAAGAATGACTCTCAGCAAAGGAGCAGCTGTGTCTTCCACCACGTTGTACTTGACGGCATCCGAGTACACAAACATCAAATTTAGTCCCTCGTTCCATTCGATAGGGAGGCGAATATACTTGTGGAATCGACCGTTGTTGTGAATGTCCTTCATAGGAACGATAGAGGTGTATCCACCCAGGATAGCAAACAAACCGAGAGAAAAAGTAATTGCCATCGTTTTCCCGTCGGAACAATCCACTTTAAGACGATGAGAAATGACATGGTATTCGATCAGTACACTTCGAGATTTCTCCAGTGCTTTGCCAAACTAACTGTTAAGAATAGCTGAAATCGTATCGGCGAGATGCCGAGCATTAAAGCAAAATCCTGTAGGAATTCTCATGGTATAGATGTTCATATGGTTTTTTATTCTTAATAACCAGGATCATTTTTGTCCAGGTGTTTTTGAACTTGTTCGTTGAGGATATCGACAATGAAAGTTTTTTGACCCTCAGTGATATTGATAACTTGAAAAGAATGAATAATTTGTATCAAGGCTACTTTCCAATAAGCTTCGTGATCAGATTGTATGGACTGAGGTAATTTGGCCGTGAAACAACATAAGGTGTTGTTGGGAAACATATCCATAGAACTGTCACTAGGTAATGTTAAATAAAATTGGTTATTCATTGCTGGATGGTTCTGGTCTCCGAGTAGTTACTTGTTGTCAAAGGATGATTTTCGAAATGTTCCAGAAGTGGGCTGCTACTGTGATTTGAAGAGTTGTGACTGGTACTGGAGGCGAGGCTACCGTTCTTGTTGTTATTGTCTGTATATTTCAACGACAGACTGCGAAGAAGATACCCAGTACAACTGGTGAGTAAAATAGTCCACAATTGTTTATCTCCTTGTTGCAAAGTCAAATTTCTGATGGCTGCTCCGATGACACAATACACCACAAAGATTTAGCAGAAAAAGACGATTTGATTTTTAGGAACACGTTCTCCACACTACATCCACAGAAGTTGCTTTTGTAGTTCTTAAAGAGTGGAACTCTGAGAAAGAGAGGCAGCTGTTTTTAACAGCATATTCGTAACTTCTACTTCTTTTTATAGTCTATGACTTGTGAAGCAGCAATCGAAGAATCGAAAGTGAGTGGATATCCTTTCTAAGGAACTTTCACCTCTTGAAGTCGATGTTTTCCCACTTTACGTTTTCTTCGATCGAGAATACGTTTGATATCGTACACGTCGTTTTCTTTCTTGGCCACTCGTTGTAACGCATGCAAGTAGAAAGTTGCTTTTAACACTTCTTTGTTTATATTTTCGTATTTATGGACAGGAGGATCAATCCACGTACTTGTCCAGTGACACGAAACAATTACATCGTCCACTTGAGCAAATAACCTTTATCAAAAGTGTGTTTTGTTTTTCCAATGTGAACCCAATCTCCGCTATTTAACACTGCTTTCTTTTTTCTGGTCTTTGACGTTCCAAACAATCGATCAAGCACAATCACTTTGTTTTCAGGTATCACTTCCTCTGGAGCACATCCGATGCTATGATACTATGATTAATTATAAGCCCTAACTATACGTGGCACCACGTCGATGTATTTGAGTGTATGTTGATGTGTACAATATTTCCATATTCATTCTATCAAAGTTTTTGAAAAGTTCCACGACATTCGCTTTTGTTTCAGGATTTTCAGTGGTGAAAAAAATGAATGTCTTTTTATCAATTCTTTTTGAAAAGCTTGGTTAAGACATTTGGTCCCTTTGTGTCTGTTTGCCATCGTAGACCAAAGCCAATGTTAAAGCTCGCACCAACCTTGAACTTGTTTTAGAAATCAAGGGAACTACCCTAGCTGATTTTGAAAACAGTAATGATATTCATTAGGACCCAGTGCACTCGCGAAGTAGTCATTACGATGCATACATATCGCTTGCATATTCTCAACGAATTACTTCGTGCGCATGCAGCGTGAATACTGGATGCATACCAATGTATATGTATGTTATGTAGACTAAAACCTGATATGTTCTAATGAAATCTCAAACTGTCAGGTCAAACTTGCTAAAATAGAGTAGTTTGCAGTTAATCAACACATGCCAGTTGGTCGGGAACTACTGCTCTGAATTTTATAAAATTTCGTTAATTTAATTTTGTACAGAATTTTCTCTACTATCTCTACTATGCTATAACACTTCAGTGACACTTTTAATTTGACGGCTTGATAAACTAACTCTTGTGGATAGTTCCATCTTCTAGTAGACATGTCACATGATACTTCCACAAATTGGAGGATCCATCTCATTTGGAAATTTCGCCAAAAAAATGAGGTATGGTTGGTAGTTAGGTAATTATTGTCTTAGATGAGACACCTAAAAATGCGGGGTGGGGGTGGGTGGGAGTAAAAGGCTTTGATGGCATCGTCGGTATGGCACCCTTGCTCTGACAGAAGTCCATCATCCACTTCTCCAAGTCTTTTGGAATATTGGCTTTCGGAATTAATCTCATAGTCTTGAAGGTCTCTATAATTTTATCAATGTCCTCCGCATTAAGCTCAGTCATAGTATCTCAAGTTTGAGCTTCGGTATTGTCTCACAATCAATAAACGTAAATTGCATATGGTAGCATCAAGTTGACCTGAGGTGGAATACAGTGTTGGCTAACATGAGGGATGGGGTACAGTGGTGGGGATACAGGGATGGGGGAAGGGGTATAGGGTGGGTACGAGTTAAGAGGGAAATGAATGCGGGTGAATTTTTTTACCTAAGGAGGTGGGGTACATGGTTACATACTGTAGTATTATTGTTAGACGCTGTCAACTAAATTGACATTCTAACGAATTTAATTCAACAACTACTAACAAGACCAGAATTATTCACATTCATGATCAAAAATTCAAACCCAAGAGAATATTTTAAAATATTTCTCAATTATCTTTTAAGCATTATTGTTTTATTTCAGTAGAAACAATATGAATTGTGCTTATTTATATCAAAATTAATCATACTTATTTATCTTCATTCAGCTCCCAAAATTGCACAAAATAAACACACTATCAAATATAAAGTTTAAAAAGAAAAAAATAGTTTGACAAATTTGTGAAGAATTCCAGCGATCAAAGATCCTTCATCCACCATATGTTGACGGTATTCCGTAAGATGTTGTGAATATTCATCAGTTTACAATGAGAAATGTCATGCTGACCCCTAGGATTTACCACATACCAGGCCAGGACTCTAATCACTAGTTGTTTGGTAGCTCTCATGTACAACAAACACAACGAATTTTATTTTCCAGGTAATACGTGTTATACGCGGCACAAAAATCAAGAACACAACACTCAGTATGAACGTTACCAGTCACAGTTCACTGATTCCACATAATTTAGGTCTTTTCTTACTATGGGCACATACGACTCACGGTCCTTGGGGACCCCTCACTGATGGATCCAAAGATAACAGGGGTGTGCTTGTGCGTGCGTTCAATTAACGGTGGCTACACAGGAGTTATTGCAAGCAGTTTATTCATACACATAAAACAAACCTAAAAATATAGATGAAGTCATCATTCATTAAAAGAACATTTACATCACGAGCATTCTCAGCCAAGTACGCATTTCTTTAATTGTTGATAGCATAACTATTGACAGCATACAAATTAATCCTGAATGCTTGCAAATAATTGGGAAGTACATGTGATCATTAGCTTTAAATGAGAGCAAGTTACACAATGATGAGGAAGAAATGCATGTCATCTGTACGATACAATTACAAATAACCGTGAAGTTCTCCGATAATTCAAGACATGTCACTAATTCATAACCTTATCTGAGATCAATAACACTTACGCATTTAGATGTACCTAAAACATTAAAACCATAGAAAACATTCTCTTGTTTGTCTTGATCCTAATAAAATACATGGATCAGGTCAAAATACACTTTCTTTAATATACAAGAAAATGACCTGTGCTCAAAAATTGAATAGATAGGGAACGACGACATAGATTGATTGACAAGTAAAAGAAAGAACTTAAAACATTCTGAATTCATTCCAAATATGAAGATCCTGAACTTTACGTTGCCGACTTTAACAGACAACGACAGAATTTATCATAACTTAAGACAGAAGAAACAACTATTAGCAGTGCAAAAGAAGGCACTTACCCAGAAATGGAGTTTATCCAAGCAAAATGCAGCTCACGGGGATCTTGTTTTTAGAATCAAATCCTCTGCTCTACTTATTGACCAATACTGCAAGACATGCGAGTGTAAGGGATCTCTTTGTTCAATGCACGGGCAGCCCTGGTCATATGACCAAAACCAGTTTGACAAGTTTTACTGGTCAATCTGGCCAAGACTGGCCTTAGATTAGGAGACAACTGAATGGCTGTTTTAACTCCTTGACTTGATAAGTAGTAAAACAACGGGACGAGAAGTTAAGGACTCCTAAATGCAATACCCTGGGACACTTTAAAAATAAAATTAAAAATAATACCTCTAATTACAAAGCTATATTTAGAAAATTAACATTTGTTTCGTCTTGTACAGTTTGCTCTATAACAAAATAGTTACATGCTTCAGCTTTGTAAACTTCGAACCGCTGTGTTGAGGGTATGGAAAATAATCAGTACTGTGAGGTCTGATGAAAACCTTATCGCTGACCACCAATCTTTAAAAAAGTAGTGCTAGATCTCAGCTTTTGTGCTAATGTGTCAATATATAGCTGTTTGACTTTTCAAATCATAAAGATTATTTTGTTCTACAGGGAACGAAATTTAGTCCAGTGAGAGGGTATGTTAGATTTCTCGGCTTTTCGATAGGTTCCAGTAGGTCTGAGTATTGAACTTTTGGTTGCCGTGGTGATCCGTGGAGGTTTCTGATGGTTTAACTTTAACAGTTTTGTTCGGAATACATTGCTTTGATATCAAGACTATGCTGACTGTAATATTTAATATTTTGTTGCATATTTGTCAATATCGTCAAACAATTTCTGTACGTACTGAATGCTTTGTGTCTGAGAAGATTATAGTCGCCTTGGTCGTATATCCATGTATGCCATGGAAACGATTTTATTTTTGTTTTTGTGGTTAAATATCCCATAAATATCCCATAAAACAGGCATTGGTATATAATATATTGCTATAAGAAAGGATCATCAACGCCTCTGAGAATTAAACTTTCATTTTTCATTACAAGTCATAGATCTAGCAACGCTAAAGAATTTCTAGCGAACGAGTGGATTGCGCATATTGAAGTTAAAGTCACGCTATTACAATTCTGTCTCTAATACCCGTATCAAGAGCAAGATATATGGAGTCTTCTATCATTGAAATGTACATTTGGGATGTATTCAAAGATTTATAGAATAAGACTACCAGAATATATCTTTGTCTGAGTGAAGGTTCGGTTCATAAGCACTCTAAACAACTTTGTTCAAGATTCTGCCGCCCTTAGAAATAAAGTGATGCTTTCACATTCATTATGAAATCATCATGAGTATCGCCTACACGATCTTTCCTAGCTGGGTTGTGATAAGACTGGAGTAAAAGATCTTCAGAAGAAATGCATTGATTGACCCAAGTTTCAGTGAAAGACAGTATATCAAATTCCGAAAATTCTGCATGTAATTGGTCAAACTACTTTGAACACTGTAGTGCGTGATGGAAAGATGATGTGAATGTCGAGTACATTACGAGAAGAAACTACAGAGTTTGGTGTGTCGTATGAAAATCTAAAAAAGGAGGCTGTAGAGTCTGGTTCCGGATTCGGATGACTGTCACCTGTAGGAATAAGTTCAGCAACCATGTGATCAAGACTAAGGTAAATAGAATGCGCACAAGAAAATCTGTAAAAAAAAAAAAAAAAAAGGATATTACTTAAATATGATTTGTTTGCAAGAGCACGTCTAGAGTTACCTATCAAATCGATCCTATATATAATCAGTGAGGACTTGCGCACTTGAAACAATATAGATCACATCTTTGGATCATGAACATAATCAAAATATGAAGCAGTAGCAAAATATTTGAAATTAGAACATTAGGACCTCGTGAGTTCATGTAATTATCATAAGACGACTAAGAAACAAACGAGTTGCCGCCGTAAAGATGCGTCCTACCAAATATAAATTATATAAATATACTGTGTTGAGTGGAACGAGTGTCATCGCACACCCGCACGATTTCGCTCCAAAAGGAAGAAGAACACAGTAAGGAATAAAAGTAAAAAATGAAAAAAAAAAAACAATGCAAATGAAATGAGAAACCATGTCTAGAAAAAGGCATTTAATTGTTATGTTGTGATCAAAGTGTGAATATCCTAAATGCTTACAGAAATGCGCATGATAGCGTTGTAATATAAGCTACCTATCATTGGTGATCGCATTTTTAATTTCAAAGGGGTCTTGTAAGAAAGTATCTCAAAGATTCTTACAAGGTTTTGTGATAATACGAACTATCATATTATCAATTCGGAACAAGAGAGTAGTGATAAACATATATGCAATGTGCAATTTAGTTATCATATAAACAATTATACCACAAATTTTCTCAGACATATCTAGTGAATACCTACTTAAATACCTGTTTGTACTATTGATTAACTGATATATGGAGATTAGAAATAAGAATTTAGTAAAATTTACAATTACTGAGAGAAGCAAATAATTAAACATATTTTCAAATTATAAAAAGTAGAAACAAATGTATAATTTGTCCAAGCATGTACTATTAGTTTCTACATAAATTACCAAAGGGAATAATAATATTAAATTCATTCGTATTATGTAGAGATAGAGGCTACGTAAAGAGTATTAAACAACCATGTATTTTCACACAGGTGTAAAACTTATAGCAGATATAAAATTCTGTTGCACTAATTTATAAACATGCCTCTCTAGTAGAGTAAAAAATGGCACAATCTACGAAATTTACAATTAATAATTAAAGTGCAGAAAGAAGCTATGAGAATGTACTGTCATACTATACTGAGTGGTAACTGAATGCTAAGTATTTGTCGTTGAGAAAAACTAATAAATGTCTGTCGAGTGTAAGGGTGAAAGGACGCATGTTGCAGTATCACAAAATGTTAAATCAGCAAACTAAAGAGAAACAAGGTGTAATGATACGGCAAGACAGGAAGTAATAGAAAAACAACATAATTATGTTAGCACGAACCGTGGCTCTCTTGTGTTATACACTTCCCCAAAAAACTAATATAATGATGAATGAGAAACATTCTCATAAAAAGGTATTTAATGCTAATATTGTGCTCGAAGTGGGTGGATCTTAAATGTGTACAGAATGTGCAAGATGGCGTTGTAATATAAGCTACATATCGCTGGTGGTCGTATTTTGAGTTTGAAAGGGGTCTAGTAAGAAAGTAATACAAAGATACACACAAATGTTTTTGTGGTAAAAAAGATTTTTTAAAAACTATGATATTATCAACTAGGAACAAGGGAGTAGTTATAAACTACAATGTGCAACTTAGTTACCACATGAACAAATATACCATCAATTTTCGAAAACATTTCTTGCGAATACCTACTACTAAATAGCTGTCTATACTAGGATCAAGTTACATCTGGAGATTAGGAAAGAAAATTTAGTACGCTTGACAATTACTGCGAGTTACAAAACATTCATTAAACATATTAGTAAATACAACATTTTGTAGCACTAATTTATAAACATGCCTTTCTAGTAGTGTGCAAAATGGCATAATATGCGAAATTAACAATTAACAATTAAAGTGCAGAAAATAGTTATGAAAATGTACTCTAACACAATAATGAGTGGTAATTGAATGCCCAAGTATTTTTCGCTGAGAAAAAAAAAAGTATAATGACGAAAGGGAACACGTTGCAATGTTACAAAATACAAAATCAGCACACTTGAATATATCAAAGTTTTTTTCTGAAATAAGAAATTGAAATCGTCGTTCTCAGTTTTTATACTCACTCAAAGTTTTTACTTTCTTATATCTCATAAGTTTGATCTAAATATCCACCGAAAAAGTGTATGAATGAAAATTGCCTAAAACACGTGTTTTATTAATATTTCTTAACCTAACAAATAGTAACATTTCTTCCCCAATTTTGTTTGAGAAATTTAGAAATGTATGTTGTGTTTATGATCCTAGGATGATCTTCTGAAGACTAATAACGAACAGTTATCTTTAACTTTAATATGGAGCGTATTTACGGCACGGGCCGGTTTAGTTCTTTCAGATTATGTCATGATTATCCTTCACATGCGCTCAATGTCAAATATTGTCCGAAAGGGTATATTTCGGACAAAAATTGCGTTTTTCATCGTTCTACTAACATTTCGTCATGGGACATCATGACGTCAGCACGCTCCTATGACGTCATATAGTACCAAGTTGAAGACTTATCGATATTGTAGCATTTTATGATAGAGATAAGTCTATGCTTAACAATGTATTTTTTTACCAGATTTTAGGGTCGTTTAGAGGGTAAAGTGAACCTAGTCCTTTGGCATGGAAAAAATGTTTATAAATTGTATAAATATTGAAGCCCTTATCACTAGAATGCTTCCTATCATATCTGTTCAATTTCTGCTGAGCAGTTTATGGGAATAAGTCGTTTAAGGTTTTATTTATTCTACATTTTAGAAAATGTAGCCATATTTGATGGTGGATTGGCATAATTTGTACAAATTTTAAAGCTCTTTATGACATGATGCTTTCTGCAAAGTTTGGTTAAGTTTGGTTAAATTCTGTTGAGCATTTTTTTTTTATTTTGAATCGTTTTCTATTTTTAGAGACAGTGGGCATATTTAAAAGCGGATAGACTGATGGGCATCATTTATATCAAATTGAAAACCTTCTATGCCAGGACGATTTCTGTCTTTGGTCTAGTTCAGTGAGAAGAAGCCGTTCCACGGTTTTTCTATTTTTAGTAACGCCGGCCAAAGTTGATGGCGGATCGACATAATTTATATCAGTTTGAAATGTCTTTATGCCTGAATTATCTCTGTTAAGTTTGGTCTAATTCTATTTAGCCATTTTGGAGAAGTAGTCGTTTAAGGTGTTCTATTGTTAGTAATGGGGTGGATCAGCATCGTTTATACAAACTTTAAAGGTCTTCATGCCAAGATGCTTCTTTTCAAATTTGCTGAAATTCTTTTTATTCAACGGTTTTGGAGGAGTCTTTTAAACGTATTCCTATTTTTAGTAACAGTGGCCATATTTGATGGCAGATTGATATCATTTGTATATGAAGGGTATTTGAAAAGTTCTGAATATTTTGTTATAACCTTTTTGTTTCTTTGAACCTATTAATAATATTAACGCCAATCAATAAACAATACAAGCTTTGTAAAATTATCAGCAGCTGCACGTGCAGCACGCCGAACACCTGCAGATATATGCATGTGATTGAAACATGGGTAAATTACAGTAACCTAAAGATGTAAGAGAAGAAGAACAATTCTGCCACTGTGCAAGGGGAATACTGTATAATCCGGACGCTCTTGGGGAACTCTCTGACTGATATCAAGGCCGACCTGGATAAAGTTCATGGATGTAATTCTCTTTCATATCCTACAATTTTAAGTGTTTTCATCGTTTTAAAGATGGTCGTGAATCCACGGAAGATGACCCACGTTCTGGAAGACCATTGTCTGCGATTGGCGAGCTGGAATTGGCTGATGTGAATAGTAGTAGAAACTAATATAGAACACAAATTGCTCGACGTAGTCGGTCTTCCAAGAGAGTTTTATAGCATTATTTTTCGATGCAAAGAACCCGGTTGTCCGTGTACCTCTGCTAGTGTCACTGCACATTGTTATGCCTCCAAAGTCTTGCCAAAAGTTGTGGAACACTACCAAACCACACGTCCCCGCACCGTCCACGACAACACACCGGCGCATAAATCCGCTGTCGTAACAGACATTCTGAAAGAGCACCGCATCCAAACTTTGCCAAATCCTCCATACAACTCTGATTTAACTCCAGTTGATTTTTGACTGAATCCCGTTATCAAACATTCGCTAAGAGGCAGATGATTTGAAAGCTGCCATGCGCTTGGAACTGCAGTTTTCCAGTGTATGAACAGCATACCAAAATGTGAATAATTAGATGATCAGACTGATAAAGTGTGTATGGGGAGTACTTGAGGTGATGCACTGATGTACTGTTCACTAACAAAGAACTTTGTTGTACAGCGCACTAATATTCAGAACTTTTAAATACCCCTCGTACATCTTAGAGGATTTCGTGCCCAAATGCTTTCTGTCAAATATGATCAAATTCTGTTCAGCGGCTTCGAGAATAATCCGTTTATATGGATTTTATTCTGTTGTTAGTAACGGTGGTAATATTTTACGGCGCATCAGCATTAGTTGAATAGCTTCCAAGCCATCTATGCCAGGGTGAATTCCGTAAAATGTGGTCAAATTCTGTTGACCAGTTTTTGAGAAGTCGTTTAAAGGTTTAACTGTTTTGTAACAATGCCCATATTTGATGGCGGATCGGCATCGTTTATAAAATTTGAAAAGTCTTTATGCCAGGATGTTTTTTTTTTTCTTCAAGTTTGGTCAAATCTATTCAGCAGTTTTGGAAATGAAGTCACTTAATGTTTTTTTCAAAATATATTTTGTTAGTAACGGCAGCCACATTTGATGGCGGATAGGCATCGTTTGTATAAACTTGAAGGTCCGTCATGCCAGGATGTGTTCTGTCAAGTTTGATATAAACCTATTCAACACTTTGGATCAAAGGTCGTTTAAAGGTTTCATTTTATTTTTTAAATTTGATGGTGGGTTGGCATCATTTGTACCAATTTGAAAGGTCTTCACGGTAAAGTTTCGTAAAATTATATTCAATGGTTTCGGATAAGTCTATTAATAATTTTTTTCTATTTTTAGGAACGGTGGGCATATTTTATGGCAGATCAGAATCAGTTGTACAATTTTGAAAGCACTCTATGTCAGGATGCTTTTTGTCAAATCTGGTCACATTATGTTGAGTAGTTTTTGAGAAGTCGTTTAAAAGTTTTCTATTTTTAGTAACTGAGGTCATTTGTGATTGCAAATGGGCATTACTTGTATACATTTGAAAGGCTTTTATGCCAGGATGCGTTTTAACAGATATGATCAAATTTTGTTCAGCAGTTTATGAGAAGTCGTTTATAGGTTGTTGTTTTTTTATGGTAATTATGGCCATATTAGATAGCGGATTGGTATCACATGGACAAATTTGAAAGATTTTTATGCCAGGATACTTTCTGTCAAGTTTGGTCAAAATTTATTTAGCAGTTTTGGAGATGGCGTTTACAAAATTTGAACTTTTAAGTAACGGCGGTCTATTGATGGCGGAGCAGCATCATTTGTATACTATCGAAAGGTCTTCATGCCAGGAAGCTTTCTGTAATGTTTTGTCAAATTCAATTAAATGTTTTTGAAAAAAAAAGTCGTTTAAAGATTTTTCTTTTTTAATAACGGCGGCCATATTTGATGGTGGATCGGTTTTTATGCCAGGATGCTTCTGTTACATGCTTAAATTATATTCCGCGCTTTTCGAGAAGTCGTTTAAAGAATTTACTATTTTTAGTAATGGTGGCCATATTTGATAGCGGATCGGCATCATTTGTACAAACCGGAAAGGTCTTTATGCGATCCATATTTTCTGTCAAATTTGGTCAAATCCTGTTGAATCGTTTTGAAGAAGTAGCGGTCTAAAGGTATTTTCTATTTTTAGTAACGGTGGCTATATTTGATGGCAGATCGGCATCATTTGTACAAACCTGAAAGTCTTCATGCCAGAATATTTTCTGTCAAGTTTGATTTTGAATGAAAGGTTGTTTTAAGGTTCATCCATTCATGAAATTTGTTCTTTATTTTTAGTAACGACGGACATATTTGACGACAGATCGGCATCATTTGTATAAATTAGGACAGTCTTTCTGCCATTATGATTTCTGTCAATTTAGATTTAGTTTTGTTCAGCGGTCTTTTAGAAGAAATAGTTTCAAGTTTTTGTATTGTTAGTAACGGCGGCCATACTTGTTGGCGAGTCGGCATCATTTGTAAAAATCTGCAACCCTTCATGCCAGGATACTCTTTGCCAAATTTGGTCAAAATTGGTCTGTCTGTTTTTTGAGAAGAAGTTAAAAATAGCAATTATTGACAGACACACGACGCACATAGGACGCAGGGCTATACCAAAATATCATCTGCTCTTAACAATATTTTTAAAGCAGGGACTCAATATTTGGGTTCTTTAGTAGACATATACATCTGAAGTTAACGGGTTTGTCACAAGAGTATGATTGCGTTTATTTTCAACGATTTCATCAGAGTTGTACATATGAAAGCAAAATGGGCATTATGTATTGTTATCCGCTAGCCAAAGAGGGCACAGCACACAATTATGCATTCATGTATTCAACAAACACTAGAAGAAAAAAAACTAACTGTAATAGTACCTTATCCAAGGTGCGATTTGACTAAGGAGTTGAAAATTAAACAAGGTGCCTGAATGTAGATGGCATGTATATATAACACAGACTATTTAATCTATACTGTAAAACGACTAATATTAGTGCATGTATAAATTAAAGAAAACATAGATCTTAGCGCACATAAGGCAGTACGGAAATTACGCTCACGTTTTTCATGCGATAATAATAACCATTTTTACAATATCCCCTAGCCAATTAACTAGTTTCTTTTTGAAACGGGTTATTTCAGGGGAGAAATGGAACTTAAGCTTGAAAATTAACGTTTTACTTCTTCATTTTTTTATTTTTTTTAAAGGACCTATATCAGGAAGAGGTGAAAAATTGACGTATTATTTTTTTTATATAAAAGTCCCATTTTTGGTGGAGGAGAAGAAAGGAACATATAGCTCATCCGAAAGTTAGAAGACCAGGACAAGTGTCAGTCCCTCTCTATTTCATCCAAATGCCAATAATGAACACACATCAGGTAAGATATCTCACAAGGAACAATCCTACTGTAAGCAAGAAAATAAGGGATTCAGATTGCAATAGAAACGGTTCCTTTTATCAGTGCAAGTAAGTGAATTATGAAAAAAGCTCTTTCTACATAATTAGTTTACTGTCATAAATTTAAAAATAACATTTTTTGTAAATATTTCTCTTGTATTGAAAGATATAAAGAGCGCATTCTTCGAAATTTTAATGTGACTATTATCATGTTTACAATGTAATCGACCTTAGCGACATCATACTGGCAATACCTTAACCAATGTGTATATACAATACAGCACTCCATTAATATAACTTATTCTGAGCCAGTTTTGACACGCTATGGTATTTGTTGATTATTACAACATACGCCTTAAATAGTTATCAAATAAGCGTTAGTCAGTCAGTACAAATGTTTCGATTCAGGGATCGTCATGCAATATTATCCCGAATAAGAGATCACTTCCATTGAGTGTTATATATTATTTTCTTTCGTTTTATTTGTGAATTAACTCTTGAGGAAACAGAAGATTATTATTGTAAATATTTCGCTTGTATTGAAAGATATAAAGAGCGCATTCTTCGAAATGTCAATCTGACTATTATCATGTTTTCAATGTAGTCGACCCTAGCGACATCATACTGACAATACCTTAACCAATGTGTATATACAATACAGCACTCCATTAATATAACTCATTCAAAGTCAGTTGTGTCACGCTATGGTATTTGTAGATTATTACATGATACGCTTTAAATAGTTTATCAAATGCGCGTTAGTCGGTAAGCACAAATGATTTGATTCAGGGGTCGGCAAAAATCCCGAATAAGAGATAACTTCCACTGAATGCTATATATTAGTTTCTTTCTTTTTATTTGTGAATTAACTCTTGAGGAAACAGAAGATAGGAATTCACGTTATTATGGCAGAGTTTCCAAGAGGTCGGATCAAAGGACATGCCATTAGAGGCGATGAAAGCATTTACCCTAACAATATATGGGAGCCGCCTAACCAATCCCGGGATAATAAAAACACTGTAAACTTTACTTGTCTGGTGAAAGCTGTCACTGATGATGCAAAACGATGCATTAAAAGTGATGGTGGATTCAAAGGAAATCGTAAAAAGTACGGAGAGAAAAATGATGGTGCAGACCTGTGTGGAAGATTTTCCTGGTGGTCAGTATATATTGATAATGCTACTGCTGATAGGATAAGAAAAGAGGTGGATTACCACAAGGAGCTTGCCCCTATCTATGAAGACGGCTCAATGTATGGAACAAACCTGTTCAGAGAGGAGCTAGACGAACTGATGCGATCGTATGAAAAAAGCATTCAAGGGCAGTCCGAAATACGAGTTTTTTCAACTTTTGCGTATAAGAGAGAGGTTCAACATGCCATTGTTGTTGCTCCTAGTACGAACGAAACGTTTCAACGGCATCACCTTCTCGCCCAAAAAGGCAGCAACGGCGATTATGTCTGGTTACATCCAGATATTGTGACGCGCGCCGATGATGATAATGATGGATACATCTGGCACCCTTTCTCTACAGTGAAGTGGGTCCATTATGCCTACCCTCACAATAAACAAAAGTGGGCTAACTTAGCTTTTGCATTTTATTTGGACCCACTTCCCAACAAAATGATCCCTGTTCCTGGAGTTGATAATGACGACAATTGGGAGGAATGTAATTTGCAGCGAATGCAACTTCTTAAGCAATATGACCCAAACGAATAAGTTGCCATAAACAACTTTCCACTCTACAAAATGCCATAGACGTATATGTAAATGATCAAGAGCACACAATATCGACGTTTTTGTTATGACATTATACATCCGACAAAATGTGTTGATTCTTTTACACTTTTTAGCATCACACACAACTGCTGAAAGACAAGGATGGTCTTTTCCAAGTATAAACATGGAGAAAAGTTCACCTACAGCTGTGACTGCAACTGTGATTGTAGAATGGTGAGTCTTGTCAAGTAAACTCTTATGAGTAATATATTAAATATACAGTAAGTATGTCAAAATGATATAGGTTTATAAATCCAGGTTTAAATGTATTCGAAGATTTATGTAGTTGCATATTTTAGTAGTTAACTGTCTTTGAAAAATACAGTCTAAAAAATCTCTTCCTCTTTTTTTATACACCAATTAAACTTGCATCATGATATATTCTGTTATAAATCATAGAACATAAAATTAACACAATCTGATTAAAATCTAGATCTATGTGTATTCGGAAATCTCGATTTTAATCAGATCGAGGATTAACAGATACGCAATTATTATAGAACGTCCTCTTTATTATATTTGTTTTTACATAAAGGTATTTTATTTTCGGTCTGTTTTTATTTCATGAAATAAAAGAGTGCTTCCTTATTGGACTGTCTTTCTCACGTTCATGAGAAAAGGTACACTATATCATAGCAGGATGGTGTACCAGGCATGTAATTATGTAAATATAATGGTGTGCTCGAGTATTCGATTGTCTTTCGCACGTTCATGCAAGGCCAAGTTATGTTATAATATCAGAATTATGTACCCGTCTCTCACGAAGTAAAAACACAAACACGACCAAAAAATTCTATTTTTATTCATGATATCATACCCTCTTTCTGCTTCATGTTCAATGGAAAAGGAGGGAGCGAGACGTCGGCGGAAAAATAGAAAGCAACAGTTTTAAAGCACAGTGCTTGCTCTGAACGGAAACAAACAATAATTTGCTTGAAATAGGTAGATCTTTTTGCTTCATACACATCCTTCGTCACTCAGATGTGGATTTTATAGTGTCTAAGTAAATACATCAGACACTTTTTAGGGTCGGCTCAAAATAGATTTGTGCATTTTCATTAGCAGCTAAGATCGTGGGCGACACGTCATTGAGCACTGTTGAATAAATTTTCAGAAATTTGACTTTGAATTTGTTTTTCTTGTGTCTGATTCAAAATGTCGAAAAATCTTGAAATTAAGAGTGTGTTCAATGCAAAAGGTCGAAAATCGCGTTGAAAGAAGGACACTGTTTAGACGCATGTTGGGATTTCCCAACTAAAAGTAGAGTATAACAACGAGTAAGATGGTCACATGAAGTCTGAATTTGTAGCCTGAGAATCGAATAGCAGGCAGACCTCGACATACTTTCACTTTGATTTCTGTGGTAATAGAAGACTATTTACTGCTGTCGCCGATGGGATGAAATCGTTTTAATGCAAAGTAATGTATTATTCAAGGAGAGAAGAAGTTTTGATTCGCAATTTTTAGAGCAATAGATAAAGCAAGTCATTTGTTGTGCAATGGGGCCGTGGGGGTCATTTAATATGTTACCAAGTGAAAGTTTACGCTCTAACGTTTTCTTTCTCTCTCTCTCTCTCTCTCTCTCTCTCTCTCTCTCTCTCTCTCTCTCTCTCTCTCATATTGCAGTTAGATATATACAGCGATCATAATTGATTTGGCAAAGTACTCCAGACACTCTTTATTGCTGGTAGCTCAGTTTCCTAGACACTGTTGCATATATGGTTATGCAATTTCTTGTGTTCATTCGCATTTATCACTTATGTTAACGCCCATGAAAAGTAATTGTGGTTGTAATAACCTACTTTTCTTGCTAAACTGGCTTTGCCAAGTTTTTGGATTATGTACTATACAGGCAAAGCAAGCAAGGCACCATTCAACACAATTTCCTGTTGGTTCATTCATAGCACAAACTTTCAAATATGTATCTAATTATAAGCATGAAAGAAGAGAAAAATGTTTCATTTGGTTTGAATTTATGTTTCATGCAATATTTCTAAAGTACAAATTCTATTCTTGTAATATACGGTATATAATACTCTGACACTGTCTAATGTAATACACAAGGAATCTTACTATTAAACATTCAGTCAAACAAGTACAGATGGTTTATAAGTTGTTGTTGGTGGTTGTTTTTTATGGGGATGGGGCTTGCTTTTTTTTCCTGCGGGAGGAGAGTTTTAAGATTCGCCTTTTACCTCCAATATCAGAAAGGCAAATTATCCCTAAAACCAACAATCCAAATATTTTTAATGGTAAAATCGACATGACAAATATGACATTTAGATAGATCCACATGAAATTAACTATTTAATATCAGTTTTAGTGAATAACGGCGATCAGTTCTATCTAATTTATGACCCAAAAACATTTCCCGACCAGGAATTGTCACTGAAGAAAGAGATTAGCCCCCAAGCTTCAGAAGACAACAAAAATCTACAAACCAAGATTCAAAATCATCTCTGAGACAGAAATTAATCAGATTGAGGAGCACAGATACTCGGACTCAACCAAAAGAAACAACTAATGGGTTCTTCAAGAATTAGTATGAATATAGAAATGTATCAAGAAACTGACTATGAACAGAGTGTAAAACTGCAGCACACAATTCCTTTTTAATTATGAATATCCTGATACAAAAAGCAATACAGTTATTTAAAAATTAAATGTACATTCTTGTTGCTTCATATGTGTATTAACTTGGGCATGTCACTAACGATGGGATTTATTAACATTGTTAGTGATATGCTTGACACTAGAAAAATATACATATTGTCAAAAAAATTAAATTGTCATTTTGCAAGTTCCTTAAAATTTAGTCTATTCGTACATGACTTTCCTCAAATAACATACATTTTGAAAAAATATAAATTAGTGTTTGATCATTAAGAAAATGACCAAAAAAAAGAAATGTTCAAATTATTGTTAAATCTAAAGTACTATTTGATTCAAGAGCCTTTGAGAATGAAAAACAAAACAGAACTCTTGAACCTGTTGCAAATTGCAATTCCAATGATCACAATTAGTAAAAGTCTAATTTAGTTATATCTTAAATGTATCTAAATATGCATTGTGGGGAACACCAAAATTGTGGATCCTATAATCTGCAAACCTTAAGAAAATCTTGAATTCTTAAAAACTCATTTAATGACTTGAAATCTGAATTATTATTTGTAATCACAGACTTAATTCTAAGAATAAATTATATGTAATACCTGTATTTTTATAGTAAAAAATCTATTAAATATCTAAATTGCAAGAAAACTGCAACAACAAAAAAATGCCGCACTAATGCAGAAAATAAACCTTATTTTCCCCCTTTAGACTTGTGTCAGAACACGTATGGAAACGGCAATGAATTTGACTTCACCACCGTTACACCACATGCACTAAATGCTCAGCTGCGCAGATTTAATTGCAGAGGCAAAACCCAAACAGACTGAGAGTAGAATGAGAAACCTACCTCAAAACCAATCAACAGAATATCATAAGAACACTCTGAAAAATGCACGCGCTGTTATCAACAGACAATTAAAAGACATAAACAGAGACATAGACATTGTGAAGGATAGGGAGTTTAAACAGGCAAATGATATGTTAAATAATAAATTTAATTTAAACTCTGGCCTTTCTGCACAACTAAACACAAGGATATTATTTTGAAGCCAGATTTGGAGAAAGTTTATTCACACCTTGCAAAAAATGATCCATTGACAGTGAGATTCCGTACATGGTACACACTGACAATCCATTTTGAACGTAGAGGCTTGAATTTCATCAGCAGTTGACACCAAATTCTTTTTTGTCCAAGGTTGACAAGGCTGCTTTAGTAATCCCATCCCTCTCTGAAACCTGGCATTCGCAACTTTGAGGTCAATATTAGGAATCATACCTCGAATGTATGTCGATAGCTGCCGTTCGGATTACTTTGGCTATTTAAGAAACAAGCATTGAGCGAGAAGTTACGAATGATCGAACTATTTTTTTAATTCGTAATCTCTCAGTCAATACTATAGTTAATCCAATCGTAGAAGTAGCCGAGGTGGTCCGAATATATTGAGTTTCTCTTTTATGCGTAGAAATTTCAAGCGAATGTATGAGTTTCATGTAAGTACTGCGCCGACATACATCCGAGGCATATTTTTGTCTCGCAGAAATAGTCGAAATTGTTCCGAATGTGAAACCTGGTACACTGTGAAGACATTTTGAGCCCATCAATTCTCAGATTGTATGTCTGACGTTTGCAAAATGATGGAGTTGAAACAAAGTACACAGCTCACCGTCTTAGAGCAACTGCTATCCAAGCAATGAATGATGTCATAGAAATTAACCACATAATGTTTATGTCAGGACACATAAATGAGCCTTATATTAGGTCCTATGATAGAGGTCTTACTACTAAACAGAAAACAGACATGAACAAAATCTTGTCCACAATCGCCACTGGGCAAGGAAATTAAAATTCACCAGTAAGTATCCAGCCGGTCCAAACTTCCGGCCCTGGGGTCACGACGGTCACTTCCCATTTTTCGTCAATACAGGAAGTCACAAACGCTGAAAATAATCTCCTGCATCTTTTGGCTTCATGTTTTGCATGCAACTCGACATGTACATTCAACAATTGCACTTTGAACTTCAGTTCAAAATAAACCTTGAAAAATTAGCATAAGAAATGATAATGCGACTTGTACAAATCCAATTACATATTACTTATCTGCAACACTACTGTAATTATAACTGTACGCTTGGATTCTCTAATTTTATGTTGTGTTTACGTGACTCTGAAAACTGTGTTTATCTTGGATCCAAAGTAGTTCCTATGATATTAGTCATCTGATGTGCATGTGTTCATCAAGAAATGAAAACGATAAACATTACGGTCATGTGATCGTCTTAACCGATGAAATAGGAGGAAACCTCCAGAATATAGGAATGTTGTAATTATTAAGCAATTGATCAATTTATGCAATAATGTTATATTTGATATTTTTAATTATAGAGTCAATCTCGTAACAAAAGGTCATGAATTTCATTAACTGTACCTTCCGGTTTGATTCCATCTATGAAAATCATGTGCCCCAACAAATTAGGAAAATACTTGCTTTTTAAGTTAAGTGCCCTATGTCAGCTATGCACGTCAAAAAAATGATAATATCAAACATTTATCACTTCTGGTTTTTATTATAAATCTAATGGCAATTTCCAGTTAATAATCATTGGCAGATTCAGAAAATGCAATACAAATAGCTATATACATGTGCAAATACTAAAACAGTAAATACATGAACGTGTCATCAAATTGTTTGACTTTTTAAGTGTTATTTCATTATTGTGTTGTAATTCTTATTACAATACTGATTGAAAGTGTGTTCATAATAAACACAAATTTCACTAATAAACACAATAATTAGGCTTACTGTTGTGATTTCCTATGTGAAATACTTAACTTTTGACACAAAAAGCATTGCACATCAACAATCAGTCTCTTTTTTTTATCTGTTCTTCTGTGTGTCTATTTATTTTCTACATTAATGTCACATATTTGATTTGGGAGAGGGATAAGGTTGTGATTTTTTTTTTCACAGACAAAAAGTCCCGGAATAATTATATGGACCAAATAACTGCTCATTTTTACAAGTGCGTACGTGTGTGTGTCTGTGTCTGTGTGTGTGACATAGCTTATACAATTTAATGCATCTACATGTATGACCCTTAGCAAGTTAGTTAGCCTAGCCTGTTTACAAAACACGAAAATATGTTTTAAAGAACGCAAATAGGTTACCCACGAGTCTGGACAGTGATGAATCTACCAAATCACTTTTCAGTCTGTGCATGAAAGTATCAAATCTTCGAGTCATTTTTATGTTTAAAACAACATCACATATTTGCTTTTAATACTGACCTTCCACTCAGAATACATATGTTTATGATATTTGGATTAGTTCGCTTATCGACAGTTACTACCATGAGCGACTAAGAATGCATATATCCATTTAGATACAGTATATAAAGACCAATGCTCAAAAACCTTAGACTGTCTACCATTGGTTGAAGTACTTTTTTTATGTTGACGTAATTATGCAGATGCTGGAAATACCCCATTCTATAAATAGCTACATACCAGAAACCCCAAACTAGTATTAAGACGCTGAACGAAGATTCAAAACATGGTGCTAAGTATTAAAATACAAAATGAGGAAAATAACGAAGATTCAAAACATGGTGCTAAGTATTAAAATACAAGCAAAATGAGGAAAATAAAGAACAAAATAAGAGCTGTATGTTGTTGTTTTTTTTCTGAGTTTATCGTGGCATAAACTATAAGTTACCGAATTACACAGCAAATAACGTCCGCAGGTCAAGATCTTTTTGGAAAACGTGCAATTAAAGTTTCACTCTAAAGAAACGTTTTCATCACTGGTTACCCTGGTTATTTCAAAAAGACCTTGCATAGCTTGGGTATTGTTAAATAACTTTTAATTCCCTTTAATTTGGTGTATAATTGATGTGCACTTCTCAAAAGACCGCTAGCTCCACTTAATCATTTTCACTTCCAGGACTTCAAAGGTAAATTGGAAAAAAAAGAGCCGATACCATTTTACTTTTTATATATTTTATCAATCATTTATTTCACTTTCAGAAGCTGGTATTGTCTAATCTATTAAAATTAATTTTCCCTTGTTTAGCAACTGATAAAGTTAGTGTACTTTGGACTAGTTGAGGCTCATTTTTCGAGCACATGGGAGCAATTTGATAGCTGTCTGCTTTAGATAATGCATAGTTTCCATAATTACTACATGTACAGAAATTTCAGTCATAGTACATGAAAGTAGCGTAGAGGTATGCAAACATTTTCTCCCTGTGCATGTTGCCAATGCAAACAACTTCACCGGTTCGTCTCTTATTCGTAGCAGAGCAAAAAAATAGTATAAAAAAATTTAAAAAACTTGCGTTATCAAAGAATGATGTAACCAATATTTAAAACAAAAGTTTGAGAAATGCCCGACTTCATATACCGATGAAACAACAAAAAGTACATTCAATTCTTAATTAATTCTTGGTTGATAGTGAAAGTTTAAGAAAATATGGGTGAGATATAGTGAAGTTACATGCGATAGTAAACTTTGCCAGTGTGACAGACCCACAGTTAACCAGTTCGCCCTTTTATAGTCAGATAAACTTAGCACCTCACACGTTATTACGTCATAAATAAAAAGGAACCCGGCTTGAGAGTGTGTAGCAATCGATTGGAATATAGAATAAACAACGCTGGACTGGCAGCTTTTTTTAGTTACAGACTAGAGATTCGTCATGTCAATTCATTACTTACTTCACCCAGTTGATACGATCCCTCTGTGCCATATGATTGTAGGAAAACATGCTTTCAAACTCCAAGTAAAGTTGATTAAAGGACTATATTGAATAAGGGCCATTTTCTGCCCCCTCTCCAAATTTCTTCTTATGATGTATATTACAAGTACGATGTGGTTTGATTTAATTTCTGACATAAGTTTTGTGTTCACGTGCTGGTTGCCATGGAAAACGTGTGTTAAGAAAATATCAAAGAAGATATGCACATTTTTCATCTTTTACATGTATTTCTCATTGATACTGTCTATTGATAAACTATTCACTAAATTTAAAATGACATTATGTATTTTGATTATTTTTGGGGTATAAAATTGAATAAAATAAGATTTAAGTTTGTTAGAAAAAGAATAGAAATAAACCCGAGTAACCCATGATGAATAAATATAAATTACAAGTCAACATGAAACTGTTTTAAATTCCGTTGTAAAAGTAAGACAGTTACTGATAACATCAAAAACTGTGCATTTGAATCATTGTTTAGTATTGTTGACTGATATGACTGATTATGAGGCCTTTCTCCCCTTGTTCCTGCAAATGATAGATGTTCTTTTTCAATATTTTTCCTTAATTTCGTGGCAACACACACACACACACAGACAGACACACACTGTCTAACATAATACCTGAACCTTTGAACAATTCAAAACGGGGTTGAGTCACATGGATTTATTTTCTCTTCCTTGTCCAAAACTTATCTATACCTGTCTAGTTTTAAAGCGGGTATATGGAGAGCATGTATTTATTGATTTCATAGGTCGCGTTTCCTCGTTTACGAAGCAATGTCATCTCGTACTGAAGATCTATGTGCACCGCAGATCGCTTCTACCTTTATAAAGGTGCCCGCACAAGAAGATAAGAAAAGAGAAAGAAACACTAGCTTTACCATAAGCATTTTTTTGTATATTTAATTTGAATACATATGGTTGCAATAATTTATAAAATGTAATAAACTGTATCTCAAAATACTTTTTTTGTGCAATAGGCGAACACATTTCACATATTAATCAATAGAACTAGAAGAGGAAATAGCACACGCTATATGGCTTAACCGTGATTTATATAATAGTTTCAGATATAGGGTTGAAATTAGTTCTTTTGTTTGTACTTGTACTCAAAACTGCAAATTTGGTGGAACTGAAGGAATGTGTCAAATGTAGTTAAAGAATTTGTATCGGAATAATATGATGGCACTGATCAACAAGATGTAATTCAATTGTGTAGCCCTCGGAACTGGTAATATTAGAGATTACTTTTGGATACTACCTTGCTAAAAGATGATGGCAAGTATTGCCTATTTAAATTCCTTGCCCTGTATTCTTGAAACGTTTTAAGCAAAACTCAAACTCAAGGTCAAAAACAGAAAACTTAGATGTTTTATAAACTTGATTAAGATGAACTTAAATTAAGAGAACTTTCAGGATCTTCTCAAGTTCGATTCCTCTATTAGCCTGCTAAATTTCGATTATGACGATTTCCTCCACGTATACTATCTGAGTTTGGTGTTTTTAGCTTATTCTTAAGTTTCAGCCTTAACAAGTTTCGAAAATACGGGGACTGGTCTTCTTTGCTTCTCTGTAGTCCGTATCTTATCAGAAAAAAACCAAGCCATTTTGATTTAGTTTTAATGTGGAACATTACAAGTGCTCTACGTGTGATCAGTCAAATAGAATAAAACAAGTACTAATATCCCAATACATGTAATTTTATCAACCCCATGTTGACATACTTGCCATGTGACAAAGTAGTATTATAAATATTTATTTGAGAACCGAAATACGTAATCTATATCACTTGAGAGATAAATACGGTACATTAAGCATCCACTTGTAATCTAGCACCTGCAAATAGTGTTGTTCTCCAGGAAGAAGGTGCACTTGCGGTGTGATCGCATTTAAATAGGTCTAAATCTCCATTCTCATGTACAAAACACAACCGTTATCCAACCCCACACCCATTTCATGGTGTAGACGCTACTAAAAACATTTTAATTGTGTGGAAGAAGCGTTAGAACTTGTCCAGGAAAAAATCTTAGTCTTCATTTTCGACAGTATGAATACAACTTTAAACTTAAAACGCTTGCAAAATGAGATGTTAAATACCACATAACTCCTTTGCTTATTACTACTGAGAGAGAGAGAGAGAGAGAGAGAGAGAGAGAGAGAGAGAGAGAGAGATAGAGTCATCCAGTGGACATAAAGAATTGTGCTTCTATGATTAGAGGGGCATGAAATTCACTTATGATTATGTACTGTAATAAATATTGTAGCTTTTTCAGGACTGGTGGAAAGCTGTAATACCGATATTTGTTAAAGATATATATTTTATCCAAACAGAGGTACATGCATTTTATTCATGCACCTACACGTAAATATTATGTCAGATAATCCGGGTTAAATTTAACGTTTGTCGAAGATATATTATAGGGGCGTCATGCCAGGTAAAGGATTAGTGTTGTAATAAGGATGGAGTTGTTTATGCTGTTGTTGCTTTTAACGGTGCTTTTAACACATTATTGGCTATATCATGCCCGGGAAATGGGAGCTAAATGCCGTTTCCAAGGGCACATATGAAAATGTTTTAATGACACTGAGGCTGGTCTCGAGAAGTATTCGCATTTTGATATAGCCAATATTGGGCTAAAGTGCACTTTAACAAATCTTTATTACTATTATCAAGTATTTGCCACATTTAAAATGTAATAAACTACACACAAAAAGTACCCTTCCGAAATTCGAACATGGTTCTACCATGTGACTGTCAACAGTTCAACAGATATATTGGCTTCCACTGTCTAGATTGAAGTTGATGTGTATTTCTGTTTAACAATCTCTTTTTTTAAACTGACCAATGTGATATTTTTCCCTAAATTCTAAATTTTGTTTTCATAGTTTTGATATTAACTTGTTAATTTCATGTGCTAACTGTTAACCTAAAAGTACAACAGCAGCGCTTCTGTGGGTTTGTTTTCTTTGCGATTGATTTGAGAAACTTGCGCATCAGATGAAATTAATGTTTAACTTTTTCTTTTTCTGTTCGTTTTCCTATTGTATACTATGCATAATACAGAAAAATAAGATGAATAATTTTAGATCATTAACTCTTCTTAGTAAAGTCCCCCCCCCTCTCTCTCTCTCTCTCTCTCTCTCTCTCATAAAATATGGAATCCAAATCACTACAGCACAAGTTATCGTAATCTGAAATCTGGAAAAGTTCGCAAGTGGTAAGAAAAGTAATACTCTACTAGACATTATAGCGTAATAGAGGGGGAGAAAAGAAACAAATTTTTCCGTCGGTGGGTGCAAACTCACGACCTCGTGCTCCAATATCAAATGTGTGTGTGTGTGTGACACACACTCTATCCATTTGGCCACACTAACTGTATCTGTAAAGCAATATACCATATACAGAAACATGCCAAACACTATTCAAAGAAATTTGTTTATTTCTTGTCTCAATAAGCAACCGCTCCAAAGTCACAAAGATAAAGCTGCATACATTAATATCTGCGTAAAAATAATTATAAGAAATAAATCAATATTACGATTGGGTTACTGACATATCATTTCCATATGATTTACTAAAGTAGTGTATACACATTTCCTATGCAGCAGACACCGCGTATACTTTATATTACATTTGAAAAAATCCTTTTCTAGTGTACCCCACGGTAGTACCGTACAGTGCAGGCCTATATTTTTAAACGTTAATGCTGTTAAAACTTGAAGAACCATCTACTGAATTAAATTTTCTTAAATGTATTTAGACTTTGACCATACCCTATGGATAATAGCAAGCTGATGTGTGTTTGTGTGTGTGTGTGTGTGTGTGTGTGTGTGTGTGTGTGTGTGTGTGTGTGTGTGTGTGTGTGTGTGTGTGTGTGTGTGTGAAGAAATGCACTACAGTCAAGTCAACCATGTATTATTTAATTTCCCCACATGATGGGTTGTCTCATACCATAACAGAATATAAAACTTTAAATCCTTTTGTTATACTTAATTTGTAAGCAACAATAATCTGTTTATGTTCCTATTAGTTATGGCATCCATTATGTAATAAACTGGCAATGTTATGGCATCCATTATGTAATAAACTGGCAATGTTAAGGCACGTTAAACAATAAAATATTACGTATTATTGACACCGCTCAGTTTCTGTTTATTTTTTTCCTAATCTCCGCTGGTGCCACTCCCAAAAATATCTGAATAGTTTGAGTGCAATACTGGTTGGAATAGAATACAATGCAGTGGAAACTGCAGTTCTATTTATATACGGGTAGTGGAGAATGAGGTACCAACAGTGCGACAGCAAGAAAATGCTATGCTACGTAGACCGTAAACCTCGTGACTTTTTAGTTTGTAGGTATCATCGCAAACTTGTTCCACGATGATATTTTGAAAACTAGTTTGCTCACAGTCTGCTGAAATTTCTTTCCGGAACAAGACTGCGCTCATATCTAATTTTGATTATGAAGTTGCCAAATGCAGCAATTAACAATATTTACTTTTTCATAAAAATGTGGGGCATAAAACAGTCTTTATTCAATATAGTCCTTTATCAACATTTTATTTGACATATCAAGTTACTAAGGGAGAAGAATTATTATTACAAAGACCATGCAAACAAAATCAAATTTCGTAAACAGTATCTCACTAAATGAAAATTCCACGCTAAATGACCAATAATCAAAAGTGTTAGTAGTTAATTCTCAATCTTAGCCCCAGATAATACAAATTGTACGACTGTTGTACATATTTACAACCTAATCACATCACAAGGTTTAAAAATAGCTGTCTTAACGTTAGCATAAGGAGTTCTGCGACATCGTTAAGTGCATTAAAGTACCTATAGTTAAGCAGTCCTTGTATTTTGTTTTTAATAACAAGCATGGTTGTCATGGATAATACATGGTATTTGAACAGGCCAACGCAACCTTCCCGGTTACAAACAAATCTTATCAGCCAGAAGCAAAATATTGACTGTTAACTGATCTATAAAATGAATTAGCAATCTGGTTAATGGTTTATAGCTTGCTTTTTCTTCATATTGTGCACGAAATGTTCAATACTCTTAGTGGAAATAACCAACAACTTCATAGGGAAACACCAAAATCATAGATAATGATTAGCAGGATAATATTCAGAGGAACAAGAATAAGAACAAAGAACAAGAACAAGAACATGAACCAGAACAAGAACAAGAACAAGAACAAAAACCAGAACCAGAACAAGAAGAAGAATAAGAACAAGAACAAGAACAAGAACCAGAACCAGAACCAGAACAAGAATAAAAATTCGAACGAGAACAAGAATCAGAACCAGAACAAGAAACGGAACAAGAATAAGAACCAGAACCAGAAGAAGAATAAGACCGAGAACAAGAACAAGAACAAGAACAGAACCAAAACAAGAACAAGAACCAGAACAAGAACAAGAATAAGAACCAGAACCAGAAGAAGAATAAGACCGAGAACAAGAACAAGAACAGAACCAAAACAAGAACAAGAACCAGAACAAGAACAAGAATAAGAACCAGAACAAGAATAAGAAACAGAACAAGAACCAGAACAAGAATAAGAACTACAAGAAGTAGAAGAATAAGAACAAGACCAATAATAATAATAATAATAATAATAATAATAATAATAATAATAATAATAAGAAGAAGAAGAAGAAGAAGAAGAACGAAAACAAGAACAAGAACCAGAACAAGAACAAGAACTAGAACAAGAACAAGAACAAAAACAAGAACCAGAACGAGAACAAGAAAGGTATGTATAAACTGATCAATGAATCTACATAACAATATTGTGAGTCAATACAACATCTTGCAAACAATGTTTTGGACGCAAAACATTTCTTTGATGGTCAAAAGATCATATCAGTTCATGGATTCACGGACAATCTGATAAATATACAAAATGCAATCAGATCATAATTTAGAATTGTAGCACATACAATTGGCATACACAATTGTTTCAATGGACATAAAACATTAGTCTGTAGAGCATGTAAGAGGGAATATCCAGTCTATATGCGATTAGACATAAGACATCATGTCTGTGAAAGATGATAATTTAAGGAGGGAAGAATAAGTTCATATGAACTTGTTTCCAACTATTATACTTTATGAGAATAAAATGTTTAAACTGATGAAGAGATTATTGTTATCCTGACATTTTGTGTCGACATAAACAGGTTATTGACTTCTTGATAAAAGTTACCACATATGTTAAGAATAACGAAAGTCGATCATGCTTACTTTTCTTGAGGTGCAGCGCCAGAAAATCCTGCAGGATGCATGCACATAGCAAGGCTTAGTTTACAGCACATGAAGAGAGTAAGACATAAGCACCTAAATTAAATAAGAGGTTTGAGTGCGCATCAGATTGCTCACCTGACAAACACTGTTCAGACATCTAATTGAAAGATGTGCCCTGTTCAGTTTGGTAAACATTCCTCATGTGCATTTTGAGCAGTTATTTTAATGTTATCTTTGTTCCTCTTGACTTGCATTCTGTACCACACCGCAGCGAAGAGAGCAGGAAGTAATACTACAAACAGCGCTAGCTATTGAAATGATAATACCAGCTCACGCACTTAGTGCACTGCAGGGCCTATGCCTTACAGTAGCATCAGGTTGAAGTTTGCGTGCTCAGGAGAAAAGGACCACCCTTCTCCTGAAATGGGAAGAATAAAGAAATTACTATTATGACAGAAGCCCCAGGTATTGGAGAAAGGGGGGATTACAGGGACAGTGGGTGCGAACATCGAAGCCGACCCAGTCGTCGAGCGCCCCGTGTAAACAGCTCAGCAGTGACGAGAAATTACAACAGCCATCACAGCCGCCACCGCCACTACCTGTTACGCCAGCTATAACAACAAAAGCAGCTCAACAAGGGGCAAGGCGGGGAAGAGAAGAGGGGACAAAAGGAAGGAAGGTAAAGAGTAAAGGAAAAAGAAATATCAAGAGGAAGAAAGGAGGAAAAAAATCCACCCGTTGCAGTGTCGCAGACAAAACCAGCGCAGACCATGGCACCAAAGAAGACGGTCAATGACTTAGCCTGGGACTACCTCTACCAGCAGACCAAGGAAGCGGGAATAGACGGCATTTGGACTGGCCAAGCGGAAACCAAAAAGTACATGCAAGATCTCCAAACGGTTATCGACGCATCTGCAGCGAAAAGAATGGGAGAGGCTAAAAGAAAAGCCAGTAAGGTCCGAGCAAAGAAAGCAGCTACAAATCTCAGACGAATAGGTGACAGTCACGCAAAACTCCGGTACCACTTGCTGCATTAATATACAGCAATTTTGCACGAAAACACAAGTTCTATGCAAAAACCGTGAGCGATGGTATAACCTATTATCGATGGATGAGGGAAATGGACATAGATGACATAATAGACCCAGGCCGGCAAAGAAGTCGCTCAAGACGCAGATACGAATTTCCAGACTACATGAAGCCCGCGATTCCGGAGCCGGGGACCTAACCTCCCAGCCCTTTTAAGGGCTACAAAAGAATATTACATTGCCTGAAGGGTTTCATTTTGGCTTTAGAAACCAATCTTTGATCAAAAACTCATTTTCAATGTACAAATTTGATCCATTTGACCACCGTTTAAAAATAATTGTAATGAATATACATAATTAAGATCACAAAATGTGTAATGAGTTACTTTTACTCGCTATCGATTTATTTTTCGGAAAAACAAAAGTACACTATGTACGCAAAATTCAAACTAGTAGAAAGTAGGAAATTTTATTAAACTGTTTAGCTTGATCTCAATTACAATATGTAGCTAACACACAACTGGTTGTTAGTGATAGCCCGAATTAGATAACTGAGCAGAATTGTATCATGTACATCCATGGCGTATCAGTTCACTGCTGTTCCGCTTTGAGCTTTACTTGCCGAGTCCGTGCAGCCTCGCCACTCCAGACATGACAATTGAGTAGTGTGCTTTGCACACAGTAAGGTACTAGAAAGGGTGCCCGGCACCCGTCTGGTGAAAAAAAATGTATTAGTACGTGGTGCGTACAACTTAAATAACTCGTACATGGCCGAATGTCCGAAAACGAGTATAATTGAAGTAAGTAAGTAATTCTGTACTACATCTAAGGATATTTTCGTTTACTAGTTTTGCTATCAGCATCATTCAACATTCGGGAACATTCGAAGAATCAATATCGGGAGCCAGAGCCACTGTAGGGGGCTGACTGCGTTTGTTGCACGTGCGGGTCGCGCAGATAGAACTACTCTACTCCAAAGAAAGTCAGGGGACCATCTGATATGCGAATCAGCACGGCATAGGCAAACAATATGGCGCAGATGAGGAGGGTAGGGGTCTGACAGTGGTTTCCACGTGCGGGTAGTACAGTTAGGATTACCCTACTACAAAAAAGGAAGTCAGGGGACCCTCTGAATATGCGAACCAAATTGGCGCAGAATAACAGCCAACCTAATCCCCCATCGAAGTCAAAGTCAAAGATAAAGAGGAAGACAACTCTAAAATTCAGAGCTAGAAGTGACAGGCAAGGTTAGAGTGGAAGGGGGAGGGGGGGGTGACTGCAAACCAGGCGGCTAGTTTGCTGTGCTTTTAGTCATACTGTAGCCATTACACCGCCACCTACCACCACTGGGGACCAACACAATTTAGCAAGACGCAGTGGTTGGAGGCGTAAAACAAACTGGAAGAAACCCGGAGACTGGAGGTACCACCAAGAGAGGAATCACCTAGGGCTGATGTACAAGAATGCTTTAAAAATTGCCTGAATGAATGGGGCTTTCCGTTTGGAAATTTGAAAACCCTTTTTGGTTATACTCTTTTAACTCACAAATTCGACTGATTTTGAACCACCGTCAAAAGTATAACGATGAATTTAAAAGAAATGTGCATGATACTAAAATTTTCTTTTTCTTTTTTGGACAATTTATGTACACTATGTACGCAAAATTCAAAATTTGAATAATAATAAGTAAAATAAATTTGTAACTGAACAAATGACATAATTAAATGTGTGGCTAACACACTATTGGTTATTAGGGCCAGCCCGAACAGTTAACTGGGCAGAATTGATCATGTACGTTCATGGCGTGCAACTTAACCTCGTTCCGCTTCGCGCCTCCCTGGCCGAATCCGTGCGGCCTTTCCACTCCAAATATTTATTCAATTAAGTAGTGCGCTGTGCGCTCAGTAAGGCGTCAGATGAGCTTGCATCCCGACAACTCATCTGACGAGCAATTAAATAGTGTGCTTTGCACACACTTTAAACGAGTATAATATCAAATTAACCAACTAGTTTTGCTATTCATCGTCGACATGACTAAAAAGAATGGCTAGCTAGCACTGCAAAGTCGGTAACCTTACCACAGCTATGAATCTCTTGGACAGAGTGCAACACCTCCTGGACCGGGTATAAGAGTTACATATCTACCTCAGCCTCCGACACTTAAAGAGGGAGATTAGCTCCTTAAATTCAGCAAAGGGGCTCATCAAAGAAATCATTGATGAAGAAGTGGTAAAGATCAAGGCAGTGTGGGCGGAGGAGACGAGGGCAAAGGAACGAGAGAGAAGGAAGAGGGAATTCCCACGCCTCAGTGCAAACTGGGTGAGGATCCAATAAAAAAAATGAGGCAGCAGGTGGATAAAGATTGGACCGCTGATGAGGAGGAGAAAGAAGATTGGGAGAAGGAAGCCAACAAGGCTCCTTCTAGGCTGACTGTCTCCATCCACCGACCCATGGAATACATGGAGAAGATGTGCCTTTGCCGCCGAGCCCGGCCCAGGAGATGTTGTTGTCCTGGATATCGATAAACATCAGCGATCAACGACAACAACCAAACGGCCATTTTCAGGGCCATCTAGATTACTAGAAAAAGAGATACTGCTCATTGCCAAAACTCTTATGTGCTTTATGTTTGTCTATGTCGATGTCTTCCACAAAAACTAAAACTTAAAAACATCCCTCTTGTGTATGATAGTATAGTATGTTTGTGTGGGTCTATAACCACTCTTCTACGCTTTGTGTGTATGTAAGGATAAACACTCCTACTCATTGCTTGTGTGTGATAGTATGTTTGTGTATATTTCATCCCCCTTCTTTTACATTCCACACTAAGATGTTTTGGATAGTAATCAAAAGTGGGTGCTGGATAGTATATTAAAAAGTATGTCTTGGATAGTAATCAAAAAGTATATGTTGGATAGTATATCAAAAAGTGTGTGTTGGATAGTAATCAAAGAGTAGGTCCTGGATAGTATATCATAAAGTGTATGTTGGAAAGTAATCAAAAACGTGTGTTGGATAGTAATCAAAGAGTAGGTGCTGGATAGTATATCAAAAAGTGTATGTTGGATAGTAATCAAAACACGTGTATTGGATAGTAATCAAAGAGTAGGTGCTGGATAGTATATCAAAAAGTGATTCGCGTAGTGTATTATAGTGCCCTCTCGTTGTTAAATTCCTGCATGGGCCTATAATGTCATCACTATGTTAAATTCCCGTATGGGCATATAATGGCCCACAATGTACGTCAACCACTTCTAAAAATGTTACCATTTACCCTCAATGTAAAATTCCGTATGGGCCTATAGTGCCAACACAATGTTAAATTTCTGTAGGGCCAATATCGCCACCCTATACTACTTTCCAATCTTTCTTTATTTCATTATACTTTTCATGGAGCTTTCCAAGTTGTATCGAACATATATGACTTGTATCGCATCAAAACCTGTCATTCGCTTGGTAACTTGGACAAAAAGTAATTTGCACAGTCAGAAAAGATTTTGATTGTTTCTGACTTTCCAGTTTATTGAACAAGTACCATGCCGTCAAAACGTATGACTTTCTGGCAATACATTGGTTGTATTAAATCACCACCAAGCCTGTCATTTGTTTTTGGTATCAGTGCTTCCCGTTCATGCTCCAATTTGCTCTTATCTATATAGGCAGCAAACATAGACCTTGTTTGTCCTCAGGTGCAAATTCGTACATCACAACTGATTTCTTCACGGTTACTAGAAACACCGAAATACGCTAGGAAAAAGTAAATAAGTCGTATCAAAATAGCTCAAATCATATTTTATTTTGCTTTATATTACTCTTCAAACAAAAACAAATAATAATTTGTGTGAAAACCGATATATACAGAGAGAACATGTAAATACATGTGTATTTCTGTGTATTTCGGTTTTTCAGTGTATTTCGGTGTTTCTAGTAACCCATTTCTTCACATCAATTTCCGGGCAGGATCTCATGGCCTAGAGCAATTGATGGAATAGGGATATATCTTTCTTTTAGATTTACAACCTGTGATTTAAATTGATGTTTCACAGGTTTACATGCATCTTTCAAAACCTTCAAAGTTGCTTTCTTCATAGGACACCATAATTACATATGATTCAAGGTAGTCCGCTCTGACACAAATGACAAGTATTTCTCCCTTCCTATTTCATCTGTCTTCACAACGTTATTGGCAATGCTGGCGTACATCACTTATTTGAGCAATTATATTCATCACACACCAGTTTGGAATTAATTGGCGTGATGTGATATTACACATTTCAGTTTCTTTACAATAACTTTATTGTCTTCTCAGAAATGTTAGTGACACTGCAAGGTGTTTTGATTTTTCTTGCATAGCAATTTAAGCTAACTTGTGCGCTTCTTCAGAAAGTCAGGTCAGGACAGCAGCATTTTAGAAAACCCGAGTATGTGCTGCTGGATTCAAAGTGATTCCAGAGAGTCCAACTAGAACATTCATCCACCAGTTTAAGTGTTTCATTCCATGATCAGCTCCAATTTTGCACAAAGTACTACATCTAAATTAGTAACGACAAAATGTTGGATGATGTCTGTATCAGTCTTTGCAAGAGCCTTCGTGCCTGCTATGTAGAGAGGGCCATCCTTGAGTATTAGAATCTATCATGGGCAAAAACGCACCTGCACATGTTTTCAATGGCAAGCACAATGAAGATCCTATTACTCCATCTCTGGAGGATCCAATAAACAAAAGGCATAACACGGTCATCATATATTTATGGTAAATGTCATAAATAGTTGGCTGTCATTTGCAAGCACCTTTTCCATATTATTTGTGGATTCCATCATTGATGCCAATGCTTTGCATGTGCTATTGATGGCATCTGGATCATTTTTAGCAACTGCCTTACTAAGTCTCTTTACCGCTTCTTGATCACATATACATCACATTTTCTGGGCAGGTTCCAACCAAGTTGTCAAATAAAGATTTCAGCGTAATTACATTAGCAGTTATACCCCTTTTTCACATGCCTACTTTCTAATATTTGTCTCATCATCATTGAGCTGCTATAGATATGTGATTTAATCCATGCACCATCTACACCACTGAATTCAGCAGCCAATTCACCTTAAAACTGCCATTAACTGTATGCATCTTTTCTTCTCTAGGGTCTATGGAGGGGAATCATCGTAATTCTATGTATATTTTTTCCATTAGTATATACGATGTATATTCTACTTTTTCATTTTTATATGTTTGTATTTTCTATGTCTGCAGGATGTACATTCTGGTTTGCATTTTAACGCTGCAAATATTTCTTACTAAATTTGTAAAGTGTGTTACTACTAATACTGCAAATTTCATGTCTTCAGATTCTATGTGAGTAATTTTATGTGCATAGTTTTAACATTCTTAATTGCATCTTTTCTACTCTAAATTTCCACTTTGCAACTGACTGATTTTAGTTGATAATACTATGTCAAGAATCATGCTGGTAAAACGTTTAACGTCTCAAAAGCTAAAACGTAGCACAATGAAAGTTACATGTAAGCTATTTGCATGATGCAAGTTACAACAAAATAATGTCCCATTATGACAATAGAGGGCACATTGACAGATAATTAAAAATAATGACCACAGGTCCAGTACATTACACATTCTAATCATAGGATAGGATGCAAAAAAGGAGAAGAGCACTGTGTTCAATCATGGGAGCAGGTCTACGTGGAAAGAATGGGGTGAACTCTATTATATTTTACAACATGTATCGCACATTCTCATGCCCACGAGCTGTCTACAACCTAGAAGTGACACGGATCTCCACAGCAGACCTGGGAACAATGAAAAAGTCTGAACTAAAGAATCTTCGTCAGATTCAATTTCTTCCAGAAAGAGTGTCTACAGCTGCAGTCTATATACTTATAGGTGCAACCCACATAGATGCGCACATCAAAATGAAAGCCCTGGCAGTCTTTGGCAACATCACTAGGCAGCCAGAATCTGTGGCATTTGAGATTGCAAGCAGGCAGTCAGAATTAAAAGATGAGGGTAGCAATAGCTGGTTTACTTACATCAGGAAAACCCTACAAAAATACTCCCTCCCATTAGCCTTCGACTTTATTGATAATTCCCCTGACAAACAACAATGGAAAATTAAGGCTAAGGAGGCATTTAACTAATATTGGCGCAAGACATGGGAAGAGGCTAAACTAAACAAACTGTCACTCAGATTCTCACATCCAAGACAACCCTTTGCTGCAGGCACACACCCTCTGGACATTCGCCATAATCAACTCAAGAGCAGTAGCGGAAGCATCCATCAAAGCATTAAGGGTTCTAACAGGCTCGTACACACTGCATTCCAACAGATGTGAGTTCAATCAACAATCTGTCTCCCCTGTCTGCTCCCTCTGTAATGGAGAATCAGAAGATAGAAAGCCCTTCATTCTCATATGCCCCTCCCAACAGTACAAACATGCTAAACATCTCAACAAAATCTTAGGATTCATACAGTTTTGTTGGCCAGGTGCAGCTGATATCCTGAGCAATGACAGCAAACTTATGTTGCAGTGATGGATTGCAGTTCTCTAACCATCAAGACCAGTTTTAATTTAAGCACTGATCAAATCAGGAAACTGAATGCCTCAGTAGAAGCCTCATTTACAACCTGCATCAAGAATTTCTACTAGCAATCTTCTCTGTACCCAAGAACAAATGTATTCTCAGTACAATGTACCTGCTACATAATTAACAATGTACATATTTTTAAGTTCAAAGTATGATCACATGAACTTCCTCATCACTGCAACCAGTCCCCATTATGACTAGAAATGGATCAACATCTTGTGTGTGTGTGTGAGTGTGTGTGTGTATATATATATATATATATATATATATATATATATATATATATATATATATATATATATATATATATATATATATGTATATATATGTATATATGTATATATATGTATGTATATATATATATATGTATGTATATATATATATATGTATGTATATATATATATATATATATATATATATATATATATATATATGTATGTATATATATATATATGTATGTATATATATATATATATATATATATATATATATATATATTAATTAACCAGAAAATGAAATCTGGTGTGCTCGGATAAAATACCAGAGGGAATTACAATCAACAACAACATAACTGCATCTCAGGTTTTGTTATGCATGTTTTATATTTCCTCTTGTTGTAATGTCCATGTTTTAAATTGATGATCATATTCCAAATTAGTTATCAGGTAAACTGAAATAGAGAAGACTTTTTTAAAAGTTCAACAGTCCTCCCACCACCTTCAAGTGATAAATCAACATGGCTTCTAATGTCCCCTAGATTTGGACAACATGGGGACACATTGTCCTTAGCTTACTGGATTCTAGATGTTACAATGTTAAGACACGACTCAGAAATAATTGTATTCATAATTTTGATTTTTCTCGTCTTTAAAGATAATTTTTTTAATCTTACAAGACAATTTCTTTCATTTTTGCAGTGATAACATTGTGTTAAGAAATATTTTGTTTCATTTAAATCTTTTTATTATGGAGGGTTAGAGTCCTGTTGACTTGTAAAATCTGAACATATTTCAATCATGCATTAACAGAGCTAAAGTATAATCAATTTTTACATGGTCAAACCTGAATCTCTTATATACAAGTTAGAACTCTTTCCTTACAATTATACCTGAAAGGGTTTATTATGCTAGAAGTTTCTAAAGGTAGAAAGACCATATCATTAGTGCTTTATGAAAGTTGTGAATAGCATCCTTTAAAGTGATAGTTAATATATTTACATACATTTTACCTATGTCTGTAACCCTGTGGATTGTGTATATGTTGCCAATTATAGGTGCATTGCAAATAGTTGAGTAGGCATTGGAAAGAATTTCCGGACATTGACTGGTTTTACAGAATAGTTATTGTGTTTCCTTTGTTGTCAAGTTTGTTTAGACCATTGTAGGAAATGTAGCCCGAAAATTTGTGTCTTTTTTACGTACTCATTTTAAAAGCCTTTGACTCATGAATAAAGTATCAGTTGAACAATTTCAATGCAGATATTTTATTCAAAGGTTTTAAATTTTCTGTGTTGTATTGTACTTCAATTTCATATTTTTTAACATTTTTTTTTTCTATTTGTAATCTGTCACCTGATTTATTAAGTACAAAAAAATGCTTAAAATTTTCAAAATAAATTATTTACTATTCTTTTGTTTTAAATTGTAATTTTACCTTATATAGTTACTATAAAACTTCTCTAAACCAGACCCTCTTTAACCTGGCCTCCTCCGGTCCCAAAAATGATGTTCAAATACAATCACATGTCCATATACAGGCCACTTCTCTCTAAATGGCCAAACTGTTTGGTCCTGTTAGTGTCCAGTTAATGGATGGACAGACAGACAGGCAGGAAGACATAATCCCTACCGGGTTTTAAAATGCATGGGGATAAACATTATTGTTAATTATTTGGGACTTATTTAAACATTATGACTGTCAGTGATAAAATTATAAAAAGATTTCAAATACTATCAATACTTAGAGAAATATCTTTGATTGATTGACAAAATACACCTTCCATGAAACAACTTTGTTCATGACATGAGAAGCATGAAACAAATGTACATATATCTGAAGTGAAAGATTTAGCTACCTTAATAACTACACACTTTAACTATACTGACAAGACTTTTATTTGAATTTTCAATACTAATTATACTTCTATCAAAACTATAAACAACTGTAGGAAAAACAATATGTTCCATCTACTAGTTATCTGATATTCCAATTGTATTAAAAATTTTCATAAAATATAAATTGCTTTTTTCCATTCAATTGTCATGATTGTAGAAGGAATGGTTGTGAGGTACATGCATAGTGGATGGGAAAAGAAAAACTGCAAATAACAACCAATGCACATTGCAGGTGATTATTATTATTATTATTATTATTATTACCTCAAGTTTTATAATTAGAAAAATTAAGCTTTTAAAGTTTTGGGTTTTTGTGTGAAGCTGTCAGTGGGTGATTCCATGGTATTTGTAATAGCTGAGTTCCTCAGAGTACTAGCTATTCAAAGTCTATTAAAGTCAGGAAGAAGAAAATTTGATTTCTTCCCTTCAGATGATAATTTTTAAAGACACTGAAATTATTATTGATATTAGGATACTTGACAGCAACACTGTTTTAAATGCAAACATTCATTCAAAGCGTCATATTCCTCTTTCCAAGAAGACAAATTCAAATGTATTTTTTAAACAGAAACTAAACCCATTAATTGGATACACTGTAGGTAAAATACAGATCAGACAAAGGTAAAAATATACATAGAATCCTTCACCATACCAGTTACACTACAAAAATACATGTATAAACTAAGTTTACAATGAGTATATACGGTAAACAGATAAAAAGGGTTTTGGATTCTAATACATGAACGTCACTGCCATATCTTTGCTATGTGGGCTTTAATAGTTCCGTTAAACAAGGATTTTAAAGGTTCTTCATGTGATGTGATAACGGAAAAAGAAAACAAAAACTAATGACTACGGAATATAAAGTAAGACTTATTCATTGAGTATGATCCCCTACTGAATGCATCTGCACTACATATAATGCACAAGGAAGAAATATTGGGTAAAACAAGTGAATTGTGGTTTAATAGTAAGTTTTTGCATTCCAACCATTTTATATAATAATAATAATAATAATAATAATAATAATAATAATTATACCAATGATGATGATGATGATAATTACATCTTTTGCTGCTCCTGCTGCAAGCTAAGAATGATCAGTTTTATTTACAGCAAAATAAATACTATGCTACTAAAAAAGCTGGAGCAATCTATCTTTGCCATCAGGTTGAAATTATTGGTGTTCTAAATTATTCTATATAAAATGTCTGAAACAATACAGCACAGTGCACTATTTATGACTGTATCTCTCTCTCTCTCTCTCTCTCTCTCTCTCTCTCTCTCTCTCTCTCTCACACACACAACAAATTATTGGTGCAAAAACAATTGGGTCAAAAATTAAGCCTCTGACAAAACTATTTGCACTTTTTTATTCTTTTTATGGTAAAGCTAGAGAGAGAGAACTTATTAACTTACATTCTGAATGAAACAATATTAACGACATTAGAAGCAGTTTCTGGTTATGTAGATAGCATGCAGTCATGTACACAATTAAAGGTCATGTCGATATCATGCAGTCATGTTGTCATGTACACAATTGAAGGTCATGTCAATATCATGCAATCATGTACACAATTAAAGGTCATGTCAATATCATGCATGTACACAATTTAAGGTCATGTAGATAGCATAGTCATATACACAATTAAAGGTCATGTCAATATCATGCATGTACACAATTTAAGGTCATGTAGATAGCATAGTCATATACACAATTAAAGGTCATGTAGATAGCATGCAGTCATGCACACAATTAAAGGTCATGTAGATAGCATGCAGTCATGCACACAATTAAAGGTCATGTAGATAGCATAGCATACAGTCATGTACACAATTAAAGGTCATGTAGGTAGCATGCAGTCATGCACACAATTAAAGGTCATGTAGATAGCACACAGTCATGTACACAATTAAAGGTCATGTAGATAGCATACAGCCATATACACAATTAAAGGTGATGTAGATAACATAGTCATGTCACAATTAAAGGTCATGTAGATAGCATGCAGTCATGCACACAATTAAAGGTCATGTAGATAGCATAGCATACAGTCATGTACACAATTAAAGGTCATGTAGATAGCATGCAGTCATGCACACAATTAAAGGTCATGTAGATAGCATGCAGTCATGCACACAATTAAAGGTCATGTAGATAGCATAGCATACAGTCATGTACACAATTAAAGGTCATGTAGATAGCATGCAGTCATGCACACAATTAAAGGTCATGTAGATAGCACACAGTCATGTACACAATTAAAGTTCATGTAGATAGCATACAGCTCTATACACAATTAAAGGTCATGTAGATAGCATAGTCATGTACACAATTAAAGGTCATGTAGATAGCATGCAGTCATGTACACAATTAAAGGTCATGTAGATAGCATAGTCATATACACAATTGAAGGTCATGTAGATAGCATAGTCATATACACAATTACATGTCATGTAGATAGCACACAGTCATATACACAATTATAGGTCATGTAAATAGCATGTAGTCATGTACACAATTAAAGGTCATGTAGATAGCACAGTCATGTACACAATTAAAGGTAATGTAGATAGCATGCAGTCATGTACACAATTAAAGGTCATGTTGATAGCATACAGTAATATACATAATTAAAGGTAATGTAGATAGCATGCAGTCATGTACACAATTAAAGGTCATGTAGATAGTATGCAGTCATGTACACAATTAAAGGTCATGTTGATAGCATACAGTAATATACATAATTAAAGGTAATGTAGATAGCATGCAGTCATGTACACAATTAAAGGTCATGTAGATAGCATGCAGTCATGTATACAATTAAAGGTCATGTAGATAGCATAGTCATATACACAATTAAAGGTCATGTAGATAGCATACAGTTATGTACACAATTAAAGGTCATGTAGAGAGCATGCAGTCATGCACACAATTAAAGGTCATGTAGATAGCATACAGTTATGTACACAATTAAAGGTCATGTAGATAGCATGCAGTCATGTATACAATTAAAGGTCATGTAGATAGCATAGTCATATACACAATTAAAGGTCATGTAGATAGCATACAGTTATGTACACAATTAAAGGTCATGTAGAGAGCATGCAGTCATGCACACAATTAAAGGTCATGTAGATAGCATACAGTTATCTACACAATTAAAGGTCATGTAGATAGCATGCAGTCATGTATACAATTAAAGGTCATGTAGATAGCATACAGTTATCTACACAATTAAAGGTCATGTAGATAGCATAGTCATATACACAATTAAAAAGTCAAAATGAAGAGATATATATACCTCTTTACTCTCCACATTCATATCCATTAACAATAACATCATCCATAGTATTGAATGCATATCCATTCCTGTCACTAATGTATGTAACAATATCATTGTGATTTAAAGTTGCAAATAGCAAGAGAAAATCATGTTAGCAACTAGATCATTATTAATCTAGCATTTGTAGTTATAGTTTTGAGATGCACCTTTTTCTCTCATGTCAACTACCATATATACTTGCGTATAAGCTGGGTCCAAATGAAAACAACATAGACCCTGATTTGCCATCACATAATACAGATTCCCTGTGCACTATTTATAGAACTAAAAAAATAACTTTGCAACTCTTCCAATCTGATAGTTTGACTTCGATTATCAGTGTAAGCCCAAATGTTTTACATGTACTTTATGGGTGGGACAGTTGTGTTTACAAGGACACATTTTTTTATATAGTTTTCTGGAGTTTTTTTAAAATAATATATAGTGCTCCTTTAGTGCAAAATGGGATCCCTTAAAATTCACCTCCGTGAATTGTCTGTTTACTCCCAAACCTTGAAATTCTATCCCCATTAATTTTTCTGATTTTAATGTATAATACAGTATGTTTAAGCATAATTGAAGTGTGACCAACTCATGATCAGTTTGATACTCAAAGTATCGTTGCTTACAATTTATCTATAAATCATGTGTACTTATATAATAATAATAATTTATAGGTAAATTGTAAGCAACAATATGAGCCCCTGTGCATACAGCGGTGCCATTTCTTCTCCTTCAAAACCAAACAAATTTAGGTCCAAAACATATCATTCTATCGTTACACATTTTCAAGTTTAGACTATTTAACTAATGTAAGGTTAGCTGGTCTTCGGTACCTACAAAAGACAATTTCATGTTCCACTTGGTAGTAGGCAAGACTTAGCTGTGGGCTTTAGCATGGCACAGAGTTATATCCCATACACCTTCTAGATTGCAAAATACCAGGAGACAAACCCTGGATATAAGTGAGGCTTGATCTATCTTCTTTATCCCTGTATAATAAATATGGAATATTTGGAATATAAATCATCTTGGATATGTAGTAACTATCGGTTGCTGTTTTTGGTTTTACTTTTGTAGACAAGATAGAGTTCGAGTTAGTATCGCAAAGGGCCCAATTCTCTACAATTTGCTACACTTCTGTTGGACAACCAAAGTTTGGAGAAATCGGGCATTCAAGGGCCATAACTCTTCTAAATGATTACATGGAGTCCTGGAAATCCAACTCATTAAAGGTCTCATCAATATAAAGGTGCATAATAACTGGCTGAAATGTAATATTCATGGGCCATAACTCTTCTAAATGATAATGTGGAACATTTTAAATTAAATTCATCAAAGGTCTCATCAACGTAAAGCTACATGCCAAATCTGGTTGAAATCCAGCAAAGCCGAGTCAAGTTATGCTGCAGAAACCAATGATGGAGGACAGGAAATAAGGGTCATAACTTAAATTGACTAAATGATGTTGTGGAACACTAAATTTCAAACTCAGTCAAGGTTTCATCAATTTGAAGCCACATGCAAAGCTTGGTTGAAATAAAAACAATTTTGGTGAAGTTATAAACCAATATCAGGAGGAATGGCAATCAGAGGGACAAAACTCTTCTAAACAAGACTAAACCCATAAAAGGCACATGGAAGTCTATGAGACAATGTTCATACCAAATTGCATCAGAATATGTACGCCTATGAGACAATGTTCATGCAAATTGCATCAGAATATGTACGCCTATGAGACAATGTTCATGCAAATTGCATCAGAATATGTACGCCTATGAGACAATGTTCATGCAAATTGCATCAGAATATGTACGCCTATGTTACAATGTTCATGCAAATTGCATCAGAATATGTACGCCTATGAGACAATGTTCATGCAAATTGCATCTGAACATGTACGCCTATGAGACAATGTTCATGCAAATTGCATCAGAATATGTATGCCTATGAGACAATGTTCATGCAAATTGCATCAGAATATGTATGCCTATGAAACAATGTTCATGCAAATTGCATCAGAATATGTACGCCTATGAGACAATGTTCATGCAAATTGCATCAGAATATGTTGATTGGTTCGTGAGCTATACTGGTTACAAACAACATCCCATGTTAAGATATGAAGTTAATTGTCATGGGTCATAACTCCAAAAATGGTTCTATCTGCTTCTAGAGTCAATGTACACACCAAATTGCATCAGAATATGTTAAATGGTTCTTGAGCTATGCTGGTTACAAGGATACTGAAGTAGAAATGTAATATTGATGGAAAAATGGCAATAACTCCATCAAAATTGAACATAAGAAAACAAACCTTAAAAGAGGCAAATATTAATGTAATAGGCAATTCACCTGCCAAATGGCATCCGATTATGTATAAGGATTGCAGAGCTATGCTGGTTACAAGCAACATCCCAAATGAAGATGTGAAGTTAATTGTCAAGGCCATAACTCTATCTAAAATAAAGTTAATGAGACAAAATACAAAAAGACATATCTAGGTATATGAGAAAATGTACACACAAAAGTATATCAGAACATGTTGACTGGTTCCCAAGCTATACTGATTACAAGGATCTGCTGTATTGGAGATTTAATATTGATGGAAAAAGGGCAATAATTCTATCTAAATTGGACCAGAAAAGACAAAAACTTTAAAATGGCACATCTAAATGTAATAAGGAATTTACCTTTTAAATGGTGTCCAATTATGTATAAAGTCTACAGAGCTATGCTGCTTACATGCAACATCACATGTGAAGATATAAAATTAACTGTCAATGGCCATAACTCTTTCAACAAGAATATCTTTAACGACACATTATACACCCACCCTGTATTTATTAGTCCTCTATGATGGCACTAGTAAGACACTGTTGATCTCAGTGAAAGTATGCATTTTTGAACTAATTTGGTTTGCTTTGTGGGTTTAACGTCATTTTTTCAGCACATGAAAGGCTATACATGGCACCCAGTATATTTGGTGGAAGAAGAACCCAGGAAAGCCCCTGAGAGAACCACTGACCCACGGGAAGTTACTGACAAGCTTTCTCATATACCCACATTGACCAAGCAAAGACTCGAACCCATGAGGACAGAGGCGAGATGTGTGAGTGATCTGTAAAGGCGAGCGCCTTAGACCACTTGGACACCTGCGGCAATGCATTCTTGAACTAAACATACTGATACAAAAAGCATTGTTTTCTTTTTCGACTTACCATGACCATGACCACTGACTTTCAGACCCCAAAATCTATAAGCTTCTTTATTACCCTAAGTGAAAGGCAGCTAAAATGTTTGGTCAAGGAACTTTTGAACAAAATTCTTTGTGTAAAATCCATTTTTCTTTGAGTCACAATGACCTAGACCTTTGATCCCCAAATCAACAAGCCTCTTCCATACCTTAAGTGCAAGCACTCAAAACACTTTGGTCAAGATATGCAGTCTAATACTCAAGTTATTATATAAAAACCATTTTTCTTCTGTCAGTGACCTTGACCTTTGATATTGACCCCCAGATCAATAGGCTTCTTTATTACCCAAAAAGTATAAGCTGTCCACAAACTATGGTCAAGGTGCATGGTTGAGAACTTAATTTTTTTTTTAAAACTTTTTACATTTTTCAGCCAACATGATCTTTTAATCCCATAATCAGGCTTCTATCTTACTTCAAGTTCAAGCCATCCACAAAGTTTAGTGGAGGTCTGTGAATTAGAACTAAAGTAATTGTGTGGAAACCATTTTTTCTTTTATCAATCACAGTGACTTTGACTGTCAACCTTTTGACCTCAAAATCAATACCTTCTTCCTTACCCATGTTCAAGTTATTCACAAAGTTTGGTCATAGGTCTGTGATGTAACACTATGTTAATGTACCAAACGTTTTTTTTTTTCCTTTCTTTAGGCCCAATGACCTTGAGCTTTGACCTTTTGACCCTAAAATTTGTAGGTTTCTTCCTTACCCGAAATAAAGCATTTTGCAAAGTTTGGTAATGGTAGATGGTAGAGAACTTGAGTTATTGTGCAGAAACCAACTAGGAAATAGTTGGGCAGGATTCATAACATAATATGCTTCACCTTATGGTGGGCATATACAAATGGAATTGATGACACAAAACCCATAACTATGCTCGACAAGGATCTACTGCACTGTGGATAAAATAGTGATGGAAATAAGGCAATAACTCTGACAAATGTTTGGACCTGAGAAGACGACACCTTTAAAAGGCATGTCTACATGTTATAGGCAATTCACCTACCAAATGGCATTTAATTATCTGCATGTAATAGGCAATTCACCTACTAAATGGCATTTAATTATCTGCATGTAATAGGCAATTCACCTACTAAATGGCATTTAATTATCTACATGTAATAGGCAATTCACCTACCAAATGGCATTTAATTATCTGCATGTAATAGGCAATTCACCTGCCAAATGGCATATAATTATCTACATGGGTTGTAGAGCTATGCTGGTTACAAGAGTGTGAATGGCCAGACAGATGGACTGATGCAGTGGCGTCACTAGGGTTAGCGTCACCCAGTGTGGTAAACTCATAGTGTCACCCCCTCCAGACTTCCCCCATGGACCTCCTCCGAGTCCTCCTATACCAATTTGCATTTTTCCATTTTGGTGTCACCCCCGTGATGGTGTCACCCGGTGCGGCCCGCACCCCACTAGTGACGCCACTGGACTGATGGACACACAGAAAAAGTGATTACTATAGGGCTCTCGCATCTCGATGCAGAGTCCTAACTACAACCCTGCAGCAACAAAGCATGTCTACAAAATTCTCCTTCATTTAAACTTTATTTTACATTCACTGTATCACAAATTTTAGCAACTGCTACTACATAAACCATAACAGCTCAGGTGTCTGCATGAATTGGTCAAGCCCAGCCAGTTTCCAAATGACTTTCATCATACACTATAATGATACTTCTCTGAATACAAGGAATTCTGCCTTATTGTATGGCATCTGCTTAAGAGGCCGTTTTTCACCCGCCAGGTGATACAAGGGGTGTGTATTGTCCTCTATAGCCCACTATGTTATTAAGTTAGAGGCGGTTTTTCACCTGCTAGTGATACAAGGGGTATGTATCATCCTCTTTAGCCCACTATGTTTATTATGTTAATTAGCAAATGACAATGTCAGTTGGGTTGGCGCTTTTAATAAAGGTAAAATGTTGAACATATTAATACAGGTATGATGTTGGAAACTGTTCAACACTTCATCAAATCCACCAACAATGCACAGATGCATTGTAGCACCATGAAACTCAATGAAAACTCTTTGAAGATATTGACTAATGATTTTTGCCATCTAGGTCAGAGTAAAAAGATGGTATAAAAGTTTCAAAATTGTCTGAGAATGAGACCTGTCTGGTCAAAGGTCCTTAACCGGTTAGTGTATGCATTGTGAATCTTCTTATGAAAATTGCATAATCCTGGTATAAACTTTCACTTTGATATGAACATCTAACAGAAAAGTTTTAATTTCAAAAATGGTCTGGAAAATATGTACTAGGGTCAGATTCATAAGTGAAAGCTGATATAAAATTGTTAAGCACATAGCTGATTTCAACTTTGCATTATTCTCTAGATCAAATATGAATTTTAACCATTAAAACACCAGCTATATTGATAAATCTTGGCAGTCATCTGCATCATCCTCTAAATGTTGATAAGTTGTCATCATACATTCTATCAAAAAAGTTTTATATTGTACCAAAGTCACTGGTATGATATGCCTTGGATGAAAAATATATATGATCAATATGAAAAAAAAAATCATATTTTTGACATGTATAAGAGGAAACTTAGAATTCTGTTGCCCAACATTATTTATTTATCATTATCAAGTAACAACATTACAACAACATGTATCGATATGGCCCTATTGACTGATTAATTGTCTGATGGATTTATTGATTAGATCTTGGATACAGGATTCTCAGCATTGATCTCTGGTTTAACCTTGCCCCACTATGCACCTTCCGGAGTTAGAATCAAATAAAAAATACACCGTGAGTACCTATCTAGCCTGACAAATTGTTACGCTCTTTAATCTGAAATATCTAAACCCCCACAAGGTCATAGATGTATCACATGTCAAATAAGGTGGTAATATTGTCTGACTCTTCAATGAATCATGTTTGAAACTTCTTATCAAAAACTTTAATGTGATTTTCATGCACTTCATTCACATCTGCTTCCAGTCTGATTTGAATAGAATTTTTCAATAATTCTAACAAGTTACCTTTTTTATTGATGTAACCAAATCCTAAGAGAGTTCTGCTGCTCTAAAGTAGTATATAAAACCTATATTATAAGCCACCTACCTGCCTATCCTCCATTTTTTACAAATCCTAGGCCACCCACCCATGACAAAAATGAGTGTGAATTACTATATAAATCAAATATAACTGCAAGACTAGTTACTTCAGCTTCAAGTCAAAAAGGTAGTCAAGTTTACAGCATTGCTGAAGCACAGAGATTGGTCAATATATACATTTTCATATGATAATAATATGTATCAAGTATCACGGAAATCAATCAATAACAGCTTGTAGTCACAAGATTGTGTATAATATATTGCTTCCAACTTAAGTCGAGAAGGGTAATCAAGAAGTCAGAAAGTGCAATAACTCTAACAAAAAAACATGGCAACACAGTGGTTTGGTCATTATGTGGACTTTCAGATGATAATTTAGTATATATACATTTATATATAAAGACCAAGTTTCACAGGTCACAGAAAACTCCATAAAAAAACTGCATGACTAGTTGCATTCATAAGATTGTATCATATATTGTATCCTGCTGAAAGTCAAAAAGGGGTAAGAACTATTAAACGAAATTGTAAGAACAGTGTGATTTTTTAATATGGGCACCTTCAGATAATGGTATTAATATGTATTATGTTTCACAGCAGACAATCAAATACTGAGAGACTAGTTTTGTTCACAAGATTCTGTCAAAAACTGCATCCAGTGCAGGTCAAATAGGTCAACAACTTTTACAAAATTGCTGGAAGACAGTTAATGGTCAATACGCGCATTTTTAGTTGATGGCTGTAGTATGTATTCTAGGGGTGTCACACATATGGCTCACGGGCCTGACTCCTTATTTATTATTATTATTTATATCAAATCTGGCCGACCATAGCAAATGAGTTTGACACCACTGATGTATACCAAGTATTATAACAATCCATTAAAAACTGCACAACTAGTTTTGCTAACAAGATTGTGTCAGATATGGAAGGAATTGGGGAATACTATGTGCCACTGCCTTGAAAAGGTAAGAATAACATTATGACATTTTTGTTTTGATCTCAGCTAAGGTATCAGCCCTTGAGCTCCATTGGTCCCAGCTAAGGTATCAGCCCTTGAGCTCCACTGGTCCCAGCTAAGGTTCAGCCCTTGAGCTCCATTGGTCCCAGCTAAGGTATCAGCCCTTGAGCTCCATTGGTCCTCACCTTTTGAGCTTGAGCTGATACAGCCTACTGTGGTTGATACCTGGGCAAATATCAAAACAAATATGGTATAATCTGTATGCATCATTCCACTCTGAGTCAATAACAATATAACTAACAAGCAAATTCAGTTTATTTTTTTGTTCCTCGCCTACTGTGATGAGGTCACTAAAAGTATACAGTGATGAAATTTGACTGTGTCCCTTGTGATAGAGTGTTAGAATTACTAGGCAGACATGGAATTATTGACTGATGAGCATGACCTTGTAGACTGTTTGACTTGCTTATAATAATGGAGATTATTTCATTAGGATTTCCTGAACAGCCTGCATTGCGGTAAATATGGCTCAACACTTCATCCAAATTTGGCTCTCTATGAATGACACCAGTATTTATTATTTCAATATGATTATAAAAATGAATCAATTGTTGATGATTCAGATGAACAAAAGATCAATAGTTGATGATTCAGATGTACAAAAGATCAATAGTTGATGATTCAGATGTACAAAAGATCAATAGTTGATTATTCAGATGTACAAAAGATCAATAGCTGATGATTCAGATGTACAAAAGATCAATAGTTGATGATTCAGATGTACAAAAGATCAATAGTTGATTATTCAGATGTACAAAAGATCAATAGCTGATGATTCAGATGTACAAAAGATCAATAGCTGATGATTCAGATGTACAAAAGATCAATAGCTGATTATTCAGATGTACAAAAGATCAATAGCTGATGATTCAGATGTACAAAAGATCAATAGCTGATTATTCAGATGTACAAAAGAATAATAGTTGATGATTCAGATGTACAAAAGATCAATAGCTGATGATTCAGATGTACAAAAGAATAATAGTTGATGATTCAGATGTACAAAAGAATAATAGTTGATGATTCAGATGTACAAAAGATCAATAACTGATGATTCAGATGTACAAAAGAATAACAGTTGATGATTCAGATGTACAAAAGATCAATAGCTGATGATTCAGATGTACAAAAGATCAATAGCTGATGATTCAGATTTACAAAAGAATAATAGTTGATGATTCAGATGTACAAAAGATCAATAGTTGATGATTCAGATGTACAAAAGATCAATAGCTGATGATTCAGATGTACAAAAGATCAATAGCTGATTATTCAGATGTACAAAAGCCCAAAGTATGAAAAATAATATGTTCTTGTAGTAATTTTTGTTAAAAAAAGATTCTATAAAAAATAACTAGTACCCCTTTTTTCCACACTGGTCTTCAAGAGAAATTCTAAAATGGTATAATCTGTATATGCTGATGTGTGTCCCTCAGCAACAGCCCAGGTCAGCTGATGTGTGTCCCTCGGCAAGGCACTTTATTCACAAACACACAACACAAACACCACACACACACACACACAGACAACACAAATGCAAATCATGTCTGGTTAAATTTCATTTTTTCTTTCACCTTGAGGTGACTCAACTTCTCAGTTTCAATTCTCCCATTCAAACATATACTTATATTCTTTATGTTTTTTTTCATCCTGGGATGAATCAATATCATTTTGCCAATTTAAACCTATATTTGGATCCTTGCTTTTTTCATCCTAGGATGACTCAATATCATTTTGCCAATTTAAACCAATATCTGGATTCTTGAGGTTTTTTCAATCCTTTGACTACTCAATTTTACTGTCCCCATTCAATCAATATTTAGATTTGTCATTTTTTTTTCATCTTGGGTTGATTCCATTCTTCCATCTTGGGATAAGTCCATTTATTCATCATATAGTGACTTTGGTTTGTCATCATGGACTGAGTTGGTTTATTGTTTCACTGCACCCTTAGCAACATTTGGATCCTCAATTTGTTCATTTTTATACGAGTTCATTTCTTTATTCTTGGTCATGATATGATTCAATTTTTTCACTTTGTGACATCTCTGATGCAAATTTTTCTTGCTCTAACTGATATACAGCTGCCTTGATACAGGACTGGACAATTGTACAGCTCATCTTGGAGAGTTCATCATCTGGACTCGCTTCAGTTGTCTCCCCTGTTAATTGCAAAATGAAGATGGACCAAGATGTAATTTAAGTTATCAGTAATAAAGAAAAGTTCAACTAAAATAAACTTAAGAGTACTGTTATCTAAGTCTTAACTGGAACATGCAAGCCAATAATTTTAAAACAAACAGCACATCTGTTTAAATTTGAAGCATGTAGCATAACCTGTTACAAATGTTGCCCTCTCCACCCTTTCCCAGAGTCTGTAACATTTGGATAATAAACGTATGCATCTTTCTTTTAAACTAGTAAAGAGCGCATTTGCTGAATTTTCATACATGCTTATCACTAACAAAATTTATTCTGATTAGAATGAAGTGTAACAGCATATGATATAAAGACATTCGATTCAATAAAGGACTGATAGCAACAAGCCAAAATCAGAAAGAGGTAAATAAATAGCTGTACTAATCACCTAATAAGAAACAAAATTAGTTTCAGATAAGCAAAGTTCAATTTTGGACAAAGTGCCAAGGCATTCAGCTGAGACAAATCAAATTTGCTAGAAGGTTGGAAAGTCTTTGTTCTGGTCTATATATTCCCTTCCATGATGGTGGAACATGTCTGACAACATCGAATGGTAGCTCTACATTGTGACTGCAGCTAACTTCTTCTCCTAAAAAAATCCACATTAAGAAGTAAGCTATTGGTAGTATGGAGGCTTTTAAGGAAGAAATGTTTCCCTGCTTGTATCACTGGGAGAAACTCCCAAACTTTGTAACCTTGAAGGTGTCTACCCAACATCTGCTTGCATCATTAGGAGAAACTCCCAACTTTGTGACCTTGAAGGTGTCTACCTAACATCTGCTTGCATCATTGGATGAACAGGGCTGAGCAAATTTTTTTTTCATCCACTTCTCCAGGACAAGTGTTTTCAGAAAATTCACTTGTGCCACCTACCTTTTCACTTGTCCCAAATTTAAATCAATTGTCAAGATTTGATGAAATGTTTGCACTTTAATCCATAGAAATAACAAACGAAATAATGTACAACATATTTATTTCTTAAAAGAATTTAATTTTTCAAAAACATAGGTTGATATTATATATTTTGTTAGATCAGAGTTTTTCAGCTTTTAATTGTGCAGGTATCTTGTATGCACTATTTATTGCTCCAATACCGTAGCATCAGTACATGTACTTCCATCAGCAAGAATGGAAAGGAATTTACTGGAATTCAGACTTTCCCTAACTGCACAGGCCTTGTGAGGTCCAGAACTGTCATGAGACTTGACTGGTATTCATCCTGAATTTGTCAGTTCCATTGATAAATACACTGGTTGAATTTCCAACCTGTGCCAATTTGGGATATTGTTTGCAATAACTGCAAAACTATTTTGCTTTTGACTCAATGAATTAAAGCCAGAGATAAGTATTAACCCAATGTGGCTGAAAATTTCTCAGTCTCTAAGTAGTGTCATATTTGAGATTTTTTGTTGCCACAGAGTCTGGCTTATGTCTCTTTGGAGAAATAGTTACATCAGTGGCAGTCTTATGTTTTACCCCTCCACTTTCACATTAATTTTTCTTCTCCGACTCTTCTTCATAAACTTCCTTGAAAAAATAGTTTAGTAAACTCATTTTATCCACATAGTATATATCACCTTGCTTGATAACTACTTCTAAAATGATCATAACGATGATGATTTTGCAATTTACGACATGTGCAGCCATTCGGTCATGTACATTGGTGTGATCATAACATACATATTGTCCTTTAAATATGAACAGAGACAGCTCCTTAATTAGCATAATTGTTTCGCTTCAAATGCAATATCAGACGTGGAAGTTAATTCTCTATATAATCAAATAAAAATTAAAGAATCATCACTGCCATTTAATCAGTTCATAAAGGGAACAGACACTAATGTCGATAAAGTGCCTTTCATTGATTTAATTGGATTGACTCGCTGGATTAAAATCATAGGGTGAGTCGTTCTTGAGGATCTGGTTTCAGTAAGCACAAGGAAGCCATTTAAAAAACTGCTAATTAATCACACCTGCTTTGTTTTATCTCACGTGTTTTGATTGGCCAATAATTTTGCTGCTTAGTCCAATATGCAGTCAAGCAGTAATATAACATGCATACATGCAAGAGTTATCAATGACCACTGGTAGGTGTGATACTGGCTATGTATAAATACATGGAGAGGGACAGAATCAAGCATTCAGTATGCCCGGAGGGTATGAATGGCCAGAAAAAGGTAGATAAAGTGATTATGGCATGAAAATAGGCACCTGCCCGACTTTTTTTTAAAACAGGCAAAAAGCACTTGTCCTGGACCAGCGACTTGGAAAATTGTACTTTCCCAACTTCGAAAATGAACAGTCCAGGACCTCCACCTTTGACCTTGGAACACCAAAATCATTAGGCATTAGGTTTCTTTCTTATCCCAAGTGCAAGCTAGTATTGAAGTTGTTAGTATCCAGAAACCAAGTTTTGGAGTAACAACCTTTACACATTAATACTTACCCAATCATAATACATTAGGAGTACATCCACTACCTTGCAAATCAAGCTCACCCAATCTAAGAAAGATGTTCACCACATCCTTCAGCTTGTTGTTTTAGGAACATGTACTAAAAAGTCATCTGCTTGCCGATACTAAAGTCTGATGACTGCAGTCTCCACTTGAATAGAGGGATTGGCACCAAATCCTGTCAACTGCCAGTTCTGACTGGAGCACATGTGCACACTCTTCCGGGAATATAACTGCAAGGAGGACTTGGGAGGGAATGCCATATTATGATTTGGAAATTGTTATAAAAGAAACATATTTTACTACAAAAATTGGTTTCTTCTTCAAATATATTACCCCATCATTATACACTAAGAGAATAGGTAGAAGAAGGATACAGTTACCTTTCCCTATAAGAGAGCTAGCCCTTTCTCCTAACATATGTGCAGCACATTCCAGTCACATGTGTGACACAAGTTATGGTTAGCACATGGTCAGTGCATGAATGTGGTTTAGAGAAATATTTTTGCTCCTTTAACTCCAGTGTAAGTTTTGTAACCCATGTCATCATGAAGCTTCTGAGCAACCTTGGAAGGTAACCTGTTGTGCTGTTAGTATAGGTCCCACTAGGCAGAACTGAGCCCTTTGTGATGAAAGGTCTATGAGGTGAAAGCTAGAGAATATCATCTCTGACCTCCATCCATGACTTGAATATGTCAATCAGGGAACAGTTGCTATGCAAGTGGTGGCTGCCCTAACCTTGTGAGTCGATACACTTAAGAAATTAAATTATGTTTTGGGTTAGTTCCTTGTAGGCTGAATGGACAACATAATGGATCAAGGATGACTCAGCCCAGTGGAAATATCATCCCTTCCTAATCTGAGTGGTTAAACAAGCAAAATGTCCCTCTTCAGATTGGCTTAGTATATTTCAGGCATCAATGCAGTGCCCTGATGGGGTAGTGTATATGACCCTGGGAAGAAAGGTCTAATAAAGGCAGTGGTTTCAAGACAAAAAAAATTATTTCCTATTAGCGGTGCTCAGCAATGAAACCAGGTGCCATCACTAGAGAAACCAAACCATCATGGCTGAACTGCAGATAGTTTGGGTCAAATGATAAGGCATGGATTTCACCAAGTCTGGCTGCAGTAGCTATGAAGCAAAGTTTGCACTAAAGGTGAGTCTCTAAACAGTTGTTCAAAGGGTGCTGTGTTCAGCCATATCAGAACCCAAGATAGATTCCATTTCAGACAATGGGCCAAGGCATTCGGCTGAGACAAATCAAACTGGCTAGAAAGTTGGAGAGTCTTCATTCTGGCCTATATCCTCCCATTCATGATGGTGAAATGTGTCTGAAAACATGGAATGGCAGCCCTTGATTGTGACTGGAGCTGACTTCTCAAAAATCCATAGAAGGATGTAAGCTATATGGAGGCTTTTAAGGGAGAAATATTTTCCTGCTTGCATCTCCATTTCCCTTCAATGGCTTTTAATGTGGTGGGTTTCCTTGCCCAAGCAATTCTTTCTATTACTGTTCAGATAAATGTTTCTTTCAGAGGGCTGATTTGATATGGGCCAGGCATGCAGGTTTCAGCATTTCTAGGTTTTGATGGAGAATATGTGTGTGCAGCTGTTTTGGCTGATGAGGAGAAGGGAGGTCTGTACTGGGAATCTCCATCCCTAGATTGAGGAGATAGGTGATTCATGAACTTTTCCACTCAAAGGTGATTCATGAACTGTTCCACTCAAAAGAAGCAATCAGGAATAGTCAGCACTCAGATTCCCTTATTTTCTGCAGGACTTTAGGAATTGAGGGGGTTATAAAGGGGAAAGGCAAGTTTATTGAGACCGTTCCAATTCTGAGAAAGAGTGCCAGCTGTCAAAGCTTTCTGATTTGTGGCTCGCTAGATAAGGGTTGGGAGTTTGGCATTCCACCTCACTGCAAGGTCTGCAAGAGGTCATCAGCAGCAGGTACACATCAACTGAAGATCAAGTGGCAAAAGGACCATGTAGTGTGAATTGGTTGATTCAACTGAGATGGTGAGTCCACTAGGACCCTGAGCTTTCCTGGGATGTGGTGGACTTGAATGTGGATTTATCGATGAGGACAGCACTTGAGAAATTTGGTTCTCCATACAATCTGATGTAATTTGATGACAACTGAGGTGACAGGAAGAATATGTGCCCTTTTTAGATGACATCTGCTGTCTTTGCTATGGCCTTCACCTCATGGGGACTGATATGTGAGGAGCATTCCTGAAGGAGATAAACCCTGCTCCTTTGAATGGAGGGCATGAGGTGGGCACCATGGGCAGTCACACTGGCATCTGAGCAGATCACGATGTTTGGCAGTTGATCCTTCAGCTAGATACCTGCAGTGAGTTGGGGTGGGTGGGGGGTGGAGGTTCTCCCATTTCCTGAAATGGGACCTCATATAATCTGAAATTTTGCTCATTGGGTCTGGTAGGCAAAGTTTTGCCTGATTCTGGAATAAGGGAGTGATCTCCAGGGGTCTTGTGAACAGGTATGGTGTTGTTTTCTGTGGGAAGGTTGCCGAGACAAGAAGCTGGCTCAAAACCATACATTCTCTCCCTGTATCATGTGCTGGGTTGTTAGGCTGGTGCAAGGTTTGCCTCTTTGATGGCCTGTTTTCTTACCTCCTCTATCTTGCTTTGGAATAAGAGACATTCACTGAGTGTCAACCAGAGGTCCAAGGTGGGTACTGTGTGTCCAGTATTGGGTCAAGACATTAGCCATGACTGGTGATGGACTTGTCCAGTCCCAGTGTGTGGTACTTCCATGGGTCCAGTATTGGATAGTGTTGGTGACTGGTTCACCAACTCTGGTGCTGCTTATGCTAGGCAGCTGTGATAGAGGCAAGGCTGATATCTGTGCTTTGCATCCAGGACTGGGTATACTAGGAAGAGATCACCATACTCAGTCCCGGTGGTAGAATGGTGTAGACTGAAGCTGTACTGGAGCTGCAGTTGTGGTCCTGGGACCAGATAACTACTGGTGCCCAAGTCCAGTACATGTTATAAGGGAATAATCACCAAAGCCAATAATGGGGTTTGTAATGATGTGATGGAATGTCCACAACTGGTCCAGGTGGGCTGAAGTACCATGCTGGTACTGGCTCAGTCATCTGTGATGGAATGCTCTGGTTGTTGCACTGTGAGAGACAGCAGGGCTGTAACTGTGTTGGAAGCACATTATGGTAAAGACAGCCTGATCTTTTTCTGACCGGGTCATGAAGAAGTTGGTGACAAGTGGCTGCAGTGGCAAAACTGGCATCAGTATCCTTGTGTGTGTTTCTTGTCTCTCTCATTAGTCCAAAATCAACTTATTGGCCATGACAGTCACCCATATATCTCTCTGGACCAATAAGAGCAAACAAAGCATGCATGGTTTGAACTGCACCCCATACAATTTATACAGGTGGTGTGATTATTCTCAACCGGCCTGAATCGCTTTGCACACACTATATTTTATCCTGCACATTGTTGTTGATACCTGTCATTAGAGAGAGCAAAACAGTACCATATACAGGTGAAATCATTCAACTGTCATGCTGAGCTGACAGCAAAGATGGAGTGCATGCGATAAATTAAGATAAATACAAAAAAATTACTGAAATGATCTTATTACTTGATATAACTTACAAAAAGGGTAGAGTACTGAGATAAATTGTAAGTACTAAAGATTATAGGGCAGGGAATCAAATTAGGTTATCATACATTTAAGTTAGAGAATTTAAGTCCAAAATATGTGTCTACAATAAAAAAAAATAACTAAATTTTATCAGAAAACAGACTGAGGTGAGAAAACTCCCAAGAAGTGCTCAAACTGGTCATGGAGCATAAAGTGGACAGTATTTTACAAGGCTTCTTGTAAGAGCATGCTGACCAAGCATGAGTGAAAGTAGTAAATGATGACTGACAGGATTTGGAGCCAATCCCTATATCCAAGGGGAGACCACTTTGGTCTGATATCTGTTTTGGCAAGCAGACAACTATTTAACACTTTTGTTGGTAAAACAAGCTGAAAAAGTGAATGTCATCTTAGTTTGGGAGGTATGAATTGGTGAGGTAGTGGACATATTATGATTGGGTAATGTATCTGAAGAAGTTTCTTCTTCCAGTCACAGTGACCTTGACCTTTGACATTTGACACTAAATTTGCTGAATTTCTTCCTTAGTTAAGCCATCCACAAAGTTTGGAGAAGGATGACAAAATCATAACATGACAACCTCTGCCTAAAGGCATGTGTATTAACAACTAAAATTTAATTAAAATAACAGCGCCTACATTATGCTGAAATATACTTACAGTCTTAAACATATTTATTCATAAGACTCTTTAAATTACAGTTTTGGCAAAAAGCAAGAAATGTTTTAGTAATTTCAAATCAAACAAATTACACATTTTTTTCTGCAGTTGAACTTGTGAAATTCTAGGTCAGATGCTTTAATTGCAGAAACATTGGTCAATCAAACAATATAAGTGAGGCCTAATACCGTATATACTCACATAAAAGTCAGATACAACTAAAAACTACACAGACTCAGATCTGTCCTTGCATATCTACAGTTTGTTAGGAGTAATCAGTAAAACAAACAACATAGATCCTGATCTGCTGGCACATTATGTGATGGCTGATCTGGGTCTATGCTGTTTGCAGTTGGATCAGACTTACAGGCGAGTATAAATGGTAATTCAAAGTTTGAATAGTCTAACAAAACCCTGATGAGCAATATATTCCCATTTCCTTATTAAATACACTGATGACGGGTCTCTTTTCCTTCAAACTCAAATAAACTTATCTTCCCAACATCTCATTTACTTGTCTTCAATTTAGGACTATCTGGCATATAAATCAGTGCAACATAAATGGAAGAACATCCCCCACACACACATCCTCAATCCCTTTCTAGCCCCACCCCTCCCCCTCTGCCGCTCTCCTGATCACCAAAACATCTTTTTAAAACTCTTTTTATCAATTCAACTTATTTTAATGTTTATTTAATGTAGGATTAATATACGAATGGGATTTTATCTGTCTACCGTATATACTCGCTTTTAAGTCGACGTTTTTTACTTAGAATTTGACTCATACAGAGTAGGGGTCGCCTTGTAAGCGCGACATTAAAAAAATAAAAAATCTTGGGGTAATGTTGGAAACTCTAGATGTTTGCAGTACATAAAAATACTGTCAATTCATATATCTTTACGTTTTCATGCTACTATTCCTATGCAGTAATGCATATATGGTATGCACTGTGTTTATCCGTTTCATGACGGTATTCATTACACAATACATGTATCTACAGTTATTTGGATTTTATTAATTTGAAAATATTACCGGTAAATTAAATACTACCTACCGCAAAATGAAGTGTCCGTCAATGTTTACCGTGGGTGTTTACTAGTAAGTATATTGCCTCCATTTTCGTGCAAGTCCGAACAACCTGTATTTGTATTAATATTTGTGTTTTGCTGTATAAAGACTGTGCTTCATGCAATAAAAGTTTTGATTTAATTTGTATTTTCCTTTTCCACAAGTCAGATTTAATTCCCAAGTGATATTTCCCAATTTATCTGCCAGTGCACGTGGGCCGATAAGCCTTTGGCTTGTAAAGGGACTCACTTTGTTTTCAAGTTGACAATCCTTTTGATCGAGCCGCCAATCTATACTTGTTCAGTACCAAGTAGAGTTCTACAACTTCCTGTGCATATACTTTGACCTTAATCCCTTTGCTTGTAAAGGCACCACACTGTTTGTTTTCCCACGTGACAACCCTTTGATCAAGCCGCGAGCTCAGTGCCAAGTAACAGAAGGTGGCTATTTGAACTCCCTGTGATCTTGCTGCACAATTGACATGTGTTCAGTTGCAGCCTTTAATAGATTTCTTACTTTATGATTAAAGTGTTACTCACAGAGCCCAAGCTCAGTCTTTGCATAAGCACCCGCATATGACAGTAAAGCCAAAAATCGGAGTCGGACAAGATTTACAATGACTAGACGATGATGTAGGATTTCAGAACTTTATCAGACGAGGATTAATTCTTGGACTTTGTACCAGATGACATTGGATAGTGACATTTATAGGATACCGTAAATTAAAAAAAAGTGGACTTAACTTTCATTATTTATTTGCACGATGTGTGGAATTAATATATTACGTGATATTGTGAATCAGATCATTCTGAACTTCTATTTTTATACCGGTATGCGACCTATAATTGAATTCGTGGATTTATCATATAAATAGATTCGGAGTCGGACGATGTTTACGATGACGGGATAACATTGGAGGAAATTAGAACTTTATTTGGTAACTCTGATGATGAGGATGAATTCTTGGGCTTTGAACGAGAGGACATTAGACAGTGACATTTATAGGATACCAATTTTATACCTGTATGTGACCTATAATCCAATTCATGGATTTATCATATAAATGGATTAAAAATGTTAAGCTATATGGATTTCATTACACGAAGATGGACAAAATGTAAGTTGTAAATTTATTTGTACATATTCAGCTCAATAATACAATTGTATTTTTTCTACATTGGTTTTTGTTTTTATTTGTCCTATCTATCTATATGTCTATCTATCTATCCAGTTTGGCTCGTTTATTTTTCCTAAGTGCAGCTCTGACTCAGTGATGACATGTCACCCCTTGCAGACGGATTTAATTTGCAAAAAACACCTCAACTTATAGAAGGGTCATAGCTGAATTGGCTTTTTGCAGCCATGAAAAGGGGGGGTCGACTTACAGTCGAGTCGACTTATAATCGAGTATATACGGTACTTTCAAAATAGTGAAATTCTAAATTTCATCATTATCATCAAGTCGTTTTATTGCAAAAATAAATATGCTTTGTGCCAAAAAGTGTCCCTTTGTTCTATAAATGTGCCCCTATCACTACAAGGTGCCCTTTCTGCCCTCCCCTATGAAAGAAATTCTAGCTGAAGCACTGTAAATGGTTAAGACAGGTCTTGGGTACCTACCAAACACAGTTTCATGTTCCACTTGGTAGTAGCCAGACTTAGCTTTGGGTTTTAGCATGGCACAGAGTTGTAGCCCAGACACCTCTTGAATTCCAAAATACCAGGAGACAAACTCTTGGTACAAGTGAGGCTGTATCTTCTTTATCCCTGTTTGAGAAAAATCAGAACATTGTCAATAAATGATTTTGGATGTACATTAATCATGTCAATAAATGATTTAGGATGTACAGTAATCATGTCAATAAATGATTTAGGATGTACAGTAATCATGTCAATAAATGATTTTGGATGTACAGTAATCATGTCAATAAATGATTCTGGATGTACAGTAATCATGTCAATAATGATTTTGGATGTACAGTAATCATGTCAATAAATTATTTTGGATGTACAGTAATCATGTCAATAAATGATTTTGGATGTACAGTAATCATGCTGCTGTTTCTTATTTCTTTTTTTTACTTATGATAAGATGAAAACATGATCCTGCAGCAATGAGCATGTCCATCATACCAACATACACTGCTTTCTTTAAAACTTTTCTTTTTCTTTACAACATTGATTGTACATCAAGCCCTGATAATTTCAAAACATACCCTCAACAACTCAAGTGTTGGCATGAAGTGAGGTCATGGAAACAGGAAAACCAAGGTTGGAACATTATGAACAAGAACAGTCTTTTGATTGTGTTTTTTCTTCTGATCTGCAGTCATGTGAGAGTCAGTTCTCTATTAGTAAGTTTCTCAGAGATGTAACCCTCCTGCATATTGTGTCTCAGTGCTTTTTGTAGAATCTGTTCAATTCAGTTTAAAAAAACCTTTAAAGTATTGGTCCAAATTAGTTGAAACATATTCAAGGATAAAATGTACAAGTGACAAATATGTTAGTTTTGTTTTGGTTTTTGTTCGCTTTCAGGTAGGCAGAATTTCTTATTAGGTTTCCAAAATCTAACATCTGAAAATGCTTTCCTAGATATGTTTGTAAAATAAAAGGACAAACTTTACTGAAAATGTTAGTATTATGTAGATCCTATAAAAGAACAATGAAAAAATCCTAATGAATTTGTTGTAGTACAACAGAGTTTCGTTTATTTAATTTCCTGTGGATACATGGCAAACATTAAAAATAATGAGAATTTGGATGTATAAGCATTGTTATACTAAATCTGTACATTCCAAGGGACAAGCATGTGCTCCTGAAAACACCAATTATACATAAGGACAAATGATGTTCAACTGTATATGATTGTTTAATATGATGTACAGAAGCAGTCACATCTTTTGAAGCAAATAATTATTACACAGCATTGCCTATTTGTCATCATTTGGCCAATTTGTTTAACATTCCAATCCTTGTACAGTTTGAATCTGAATGTTCGATGTCCACATCCACTTCCAAAACCTTATTCTTGTCAAGAAATTAAGTCCCCTCTTGGGTGGCATTTCCCTATCCATTCAGTAAACTTGATAGATTTTATCAAGTGTACCTCTAGAAAGTTTGAAGTACTTAATTTGGTTGAGACATTCAACTGAGAAACCAGATATATGATTCTATCAGGTCTGAGCATAGAATAGCATATCAATGAAAAGTTAAATCAGGTAAGCTGTGACAGATTACATTATTTTTACATTATGCCACCAAGCATTTTTCTCAAGTTTCTTCATATAAAATCATGTAAAACTCGTGCTCATAAAGTTAATAATGTCACTAGTAACCATTGGTGTAGTTTCATGACCCAATAAACAATGATACAGAGTAGAAAACTGAAATATGCAGACCTAATGGGTCTTGCCTAGCCAATTTCCTACTGATTGCATCATTCCATACTCAGTCACTGACAAACTATGTGACTTATGATCAGCTGAAAACACTGATGATAATAATAATAATACATGTAATAATAATAATAATAATAACTACTGGCAGACTAAGACACCAAAATTCTTTCATATACAGTCCTACCCATTTATGTCAACATCCTTGGACCCGAGGAAATATTGTCAATATAAGCTGATGTCAAGATAAGTGCTGGGGGGGGGGGGTCTGAAAAAAAAACATTTCTCTTGGACCTGCATACAAGTTAAATTCGTCTGTAAGGGGTGACCTGTCCTCAGTGAGTAGGATTTACACTTTGAGGAAACAAACGATGGAAATTTTGAGTACATGAAGACAAAACCAGTGTGAAATACACTTGTATATTGACAAATTACATTTTGGTTACCTTTGTGTAATAAAATCAACAATGCGTTAAGTGCATGTGTATGAAAAATCCATGAATTCGTGTATGGGTCTCATGTTAGATAACTTATGCATCGGTCACATCCTGATAGGAAACACATGTACAAAAAATGGTTGTCCTCATTTGATCTAACAGCTCTGCACAATTCACTACAATATTCATTGTCGCCAGTAGCACATGGTTGCATAGTTGTTATTTACATGCTACAAAGTACATGTACATGTACTTAAATTGGCCTAGATTTTGGTCAGCCTGAGGCAATACATGTTCCCATCTTACTGAGGCTACCAAGGGGATGGGGCTATTCACAGAGAAATGAAAACCTGTCAACAAGTTGGTTTAAACAGTACATGTATTTATTTACGGAAGTCATCGTGAAAAGTACATAAATTGAACAAGAGATATGCGTCTGATATGAGTAATGAAGGCATAATATTGTATACATTGACACATGTTAAAGAGGTATTAATAGAAAATGATTCATACAATACAATATTGTAATAATGTCAGCTCAAGTGGTATACATTTAAAATACAGACCGGAGATATAACAGCTTTAACAAGTTATGAATTCTCTCAAAATACAAGTACATGTAGCAGTAAAAGATTTTAATGACACATACATATAATTAAGATTATTATCTATAGCATAATCAATGGATAATATTACAATAAAATTTAATTTCATTGAAATTTAAATTAATTAAAATTAAATGTTGTCAGCACAACAGGTGGGCATGGGAGATAACGAGAGTACATGTAATTCTGAACTTCATACAAGCTTCATCTGCTTGAGCCTTGACAGTTGTTCTCTCTGGACAAGATGCTGCAACTTTTCCAAGTGACCATGCACTTTTTCTGATATTGCCATTGAGGTTGATTGCACAAAAAATCTTGTCAAACCATCGCACATTGAAAAGGTCTCTCTGCATGAAACGCATGGCAAAGGTAGTGTTTCCGATTCATCATTAGCATCAGTATCAATTATGTTGTCTTCCGTGCCATCTTCTGAAATGAAATCCATTTTGACAGAAGCAATAATCTCATCATCTGCTAGAGCTGCTCGGCATTGTTCCTTGTCATCTGTTTCAATAGCCATCCGAACAAACTCATCCATCTGAATTCCAAGAGCTTCATATAAGCCTTCTTTGTCAAAGACTATGTGGGATATCTGATGGGGAGAATCCATGAAATTCCTCGTTTTTGGGAAAGAAGGCATGCATAAAGCAGTTCTGTGTGGTCTCTGGCTTCACTAATCCACAAGCTTTCCTCAAGTTGTACAGATCCCCAAGCAAATCTTCCTAAATTCTTCTTGCTGATCAATCGCAGCCAGCTTTTTGTGGGCGAGAAGTTTTTGATAATGTAGTTTTAGATTCTGGATGATCCTTGATCCATCGGCTGTATGAGTGACGTGGTATTAAGCGGGAGAAAAATTAGTTGGATGTGTTGGAGATCGTCCACACGTGGATGCGCTGAACAATTATCCACAAGCAAGGCAATTTTTCTTCCTTGCACTTTCATCTTTCTGTCGAGTTTCCTTTATCCACTCCATAAAAATGTCCGTCATCCAAGCTTTCGTGTTCGCATGATAATCCACAGGAAGATGGTGCATATTCTTAAAACAGTGAGGCCTCTTAGACTACCCAATAACAAGAAGTGGCATTTTATCATTGCCAATCATGTCTGATGTGACTAGAACAGAGATGCAGTGTTTAGGCTGTTTCCCACCAACACATGGTTGACCTTTGATGCAGTATATCTTGCCTGGAGTGCACTTAAAGAACAAAGCTGTTTCGTCCGCATTGTATACATACTCAGACTTATAATTCTGCAAGATATCTTTAAGTTTGGCTTTCCATCCATCAAGCTGTGATGTGTCTGCTGAGTTGGCTTCTCCACAAATCCTTTTGTAACCGAAGTTATGACGAACTTTAAAGTGACTGAACCAACCACTTGTTGCAGTGAAGTTTTCCACACTAAGTTTTTTCGCAAATTCTTTTGCTTTTTCGATAATTATATCACAATCTATGGATGAGGTAGAATGTGCAATGCGGGTTTCATGGAACCATTTTGCTGTGGCCTCCTCCACTTCTTCAAATTTAGCAGCTTTCTGCTTCTTCCTTTGGGGAGCACAGTTACCTTCAATGTAGTCTTTCTTTATAGCAGCTTTCATCCATCCTGACAGGGTGTTATGTTTAAGTGAAAAATGTTCACAGACATCTTTACGAGATGCCCCACCTTCAACTTCCTTAACAGCCAGATATTTAGTTTCCAGAGACTGTAAATTTAATCTGCGTTTTACGCTGCCATAGGTAGCCATCGTAAACATAAATAAAGGTAAAAAGGAAACTTTCACAGCACAATAAACTTGTTTTAATCACCGATCGCTTTGGAAAATGCAACAATCGATCAGATTTCATTGCCTTTATTCAAGTTTGGTGATGATTTTTTTAATGAATGGTGCATTGTTTTTATTGAACATTGTAACTGGCTTGCTTTCATGAAGGGTACATGTGTCATTTAAGTCACTACGAGAGGCCAACTTTATAGTCAGACACAAACATTAAAGCCTGGCGGCAACATCAACTAATTGTTGAACAAAGTATAGGTCGGAATTGGCCACTTGTCAACATAAATGATCCGGTGGCAAAATTAAAGCCTGGCCGCAACATCACATAATTGTAGAACAAAGTATGGGTCAGAACTGGCACCTTGTTGACATAAATGATTAGAAAACAAAGGATTTGTTCAAGCTGGGACCAAGGACTTCTGTCGACATGTATGTTTATTTTTTATCTCGATGTCGACATAAGCATGACAAATTTGGTAGAAATAGTAGACCAAGGGACCGGGACTTTGCTTTTTTGTCAACATAAGTGATGTCAATATAAGTGGGTAGGACTGTATTAAGAATCATGGATGGATGCCTAAATTCAAGTTATAAGCACTTTTTTGTAGGTTGTATAGGTTAAGTAAATTCAGCTGTTATTTATATGAAAAAGAAAATCTGATATAATCTTTAGGTTAGTCAGTTTAGTTTAAACATATTTTACAGCCATAAACAATAATAAATTTGCAAAATGATAGACACAAATTTCACAAAAAGTTACAAGTTCTTCTGCATTACACAAAGCTCTCTGATGGGAAATAGAACATTACAGATGAATAATGTAATTAAAAAATTAAAGACTAATTTTTTGTGATAATACTGCTCAAGGGTATGGACCACATGAGATATTTTAGTTACTTTTTTAAGAAAAAGTACATATAGTAGCAATGCCTTAAATGGATTCTGACACTCTCACACTTGGGCCTAAGATTTACTGGACCCACTTCAGGCAAGCCATTTTATGTTGGTGACAGCAATTAGAAGACTTGAATCTATTTAGGTGCAATATATCAACTGCAGCTAATAAAAAAAGTTTAATACAAGACTAAGTATTTGTGCTTTATTGATTGACCTGGAGTTGGTAGCATGGCAGAGTGCAGTGACTAATCAAATTTCATGAAGAGAATTTATTCGAGAGGTCATGCTTGAGTAAACTGTCACCTTGTGTAGAGGATATCATCAAAAGATCAGCAACATTTTACAGACAGAACAATAAAAATGTATTAATTTGATGTTAGTCCTGAGACAATTCAAGATAGCCAACAGACAAGTGCTGAATGTCGAATAATGCATATGACAAATGTGGTTATTTCAATCAAATGGCAAGTGTCAATAGATGTCTTCATGAGCACCAGACATAAAAGAAAGTGCAACCTGAGTATGCAGGGTGTGCAGGCAATTTCCAATACTGCTTAGTTTTTCATCGGAAATAAATGAATCAAATTTACATTACCCCATCTGATGCAAATTATCTGGTTCTAAGAGACTTTTATTATCAATAACAGAAATTTCATGACTCTGGGAAATACTGGTATTCTCTCTGGAAATACAGGCTGCATTTCAACTTGCAGAAAGAAGTACAGATTAGCCACTTCTAGCACATATGCCATACCCCTTTATCACTTCTAACACATATGCCATACCCCTTTATCACTTCTAGCACATATGCCATACCCCTTTATCACTTCTAACACATATGCCATACCCTTTATCACTTCTAGCACATATGCCATACCCCTTTATCACTTCTAACACATATGCCATACCCCTTTATCTCTTGGAAAAAATATGGATGTACAAGAGTATATGTGGTAAAATTATGCTATCTAAATAGACTGGGAAGGAGGAAAAACAGTCTGATCTTGTTAACCTGATGTGGACTGTTCCAATATAAGTTTCAGTTGAACAGTGGTCACACTAGCAGTTTTGTGCATATGTCCTACAAACAATTTTGCACCCGATGTTCTGATTATGTGTAAGATCTATGTACTAGATAAACTTATACAGAATAAGGTATCTAATGAGTTTCAACTTCATGCTGGTCAGCTTTGCATCTCCCAATAATAATCTTGCCAATTTTCTACATTTTAATTGAATTTCAGCAGATCTGGTTCCTCAACTGAACATAGCACAGGATATTCTGTGTATAATGCAGAACAACTTGTCCTATAGTACATGTACCACTTAGTTTACATGAAACATAAGCACATAATTTATTTCGTACAAAGATCTGGTTCTGCATTCTACAAACAACTGATACAGACACTGATATACCAGTAGCTAGACAAGGATAAAAACTAGATTAATACAGTGGCCAAAATCTATATCAACACCAGTAACAAATATACTTAAAATTAGTCTCATTCAACCAGACTCTCGCATGGCTCCATGAGATATACACCACACAAAGGTCTAGTAATATATGCTGTATACACCACACAAATATCTAGTAAAATGCTGTATACACCACACACAAAGGTCTAGTAAAATGCTGCATTGATCCATGATATATACTGTACACCACACAAAGGTCTAGTAAAATGCTGCATTGATCCATGAGATATACCGTACAACACACAAAGGTCTAGTAAAATGCTGCATTGATCCATGAGATATACCGTACAACACACAAAGGTCTAGTAAAATGCTGTATTGATCCATCAGATATACCGTACACCACACAAAGATCTAGTAAAATGCTGTATACACCACACACAAAGGTCTAGTAAAATGCTGTATTGATCCATGATATATACCATACACCACACAAAGGTCTAGTAAAATGCTGCATTGATCCATCAGATATACCGTACAACACACAAAGGTCTAGTAAAATGCTGTATTGATCCATGAGATATACACCACACAAAGGTCTAGTAAAATGCTTCACTGATCCATGAGATATACCATACAACACACAAAGGTCTAGTAAAATGCTGTATTGATCCATCAGATATACTGTACACCACACAAAGGTCTAGTAAAATGCTGTATTGATCCATCAGATATACCGTACAACACACAAAGGTCTAGTAAAATGCTGTATTGATCCATCAGATATACCGTACAACACACAAAGGTCTAGTAAAATGCTGCATTGATCCATGAGATATACACCACACAAAGGTCTAGTAAAATGCTGCATTGATCCATGAGATATACACCACACAAAGGTCTAGTAAAATGCTGCATTGATCCATGAGATATACACCACACAAAGGTCTAGTAAAATGCTGCATTAATCCATGAGATATACACCACACAAAGGTCTAGTAAAATGCTGTATTGATCCATGAGATATACACCACACAAAGGTCTAGTAAAATGCTGCACTGATCAATGAGATATATTGTACACCACACAAAGGTCTAGTAAAATGCTGCATTGATCCATGATATACCGTACACCACACAAAAAGGTCTACTAAAATGTTGCAATGATCCATGAGATATACCGTACACCACACAAAGGTCTAGTAAAATGCTGAATTGATCATTGAGATATACTGTACACCACACAAAGGTCTAGTAAAATGCTGCATCGATCCATGAGATATACTGTACACCACACAAAGGTCTAGTAAAATGCTGCATTGATACATGAGATATACTGTACACCACACAAAGGTCTAGTAAAATGCTGCATTGATCCATGAGATATACACCACACAAAGGTCAAGTAAAATGCTGCATTGATCCATGAGATATACACCACACAAAGGTCTTGTAAAATGCTGCACTGATCCATGAGATATACCGTACACCACACAAAGATCTAGTAAAATGCTGCATTGATCCATGAGATATACCATACACCACACAAAGGTGTAGTAAAATGCTGCATTGATCCATGAGATATACACTTCACAAAGGTCTAGTAAAATGCTGCATTGATCCATGAGATATACACCACACAAAGGTCTAGTAAAATGCTGCATTAATCCATGAGATATACACCACACAAAGGTCTAGTAAAATGCTGTATTGATCCATGAGATATACACCACACAAAGGTCTAGTAAAATGCTGCATTGATCCATGAGATATACACTTCACAAAGGTCTAGTAAAATGTTGCAATGATCCATGAGATATACCGTACACCACACAAAGGTCTAGTAAAATGCTGAATTGATCATTGAGATATACTGTACACCACACAAAGGTCTAGTAAAATGCTGCATCGATCCATGAGATATACTGTACACCACACAAAGGTCTAGTAAAATGCTGCATTGATACATGAGATATACTGTACACCACACAAAGGTCTAGTAAAATGCTGCATTGATCCATGAGATATACACCACACAAAGGTCAAGTAAAATGCTGCATTGATCCATGAGATATACACCACACAAAGGTCTTGTAAAATGCTGCACTGATCCATGAGATATACCGTACACCACACAAAGATCTAGTAAAATGCTGCATTGATCCATGAGATATACCATACACCACACAAAGGTGTAGTAAAATGCTGCATTGATCCATGAGATATACACTTCACAAAGGTCTAGTAAAATGCTGCATTGATCCATGAGATATACACCACACAAAGGTCTAGTAAAATGCTGCATTAATCCATGAGATATACACCACACAAAGGTCTAGTAAAATGCTGTATTGATCCATGAGATATACACCACACAAAGGTCTAGTAAAATGCTGCATTGATCCATGAGATATACACTTCACAAAGGTCTAGTAAAATGCTGCACTGATCCATGAGATATACCGTACAACACACAAAGGTCTAGTAAAATGCTGCATTGATCCATGAGATATACACCACACAAAGGTCTAGTAAAATGCTGAATTGATCACTATTACCAATAGAAGGCACTTTTTGGTAAAACTTTGAAGCAGAACTACAAAAATACTATTGCAAAATTTATATTGACATACTTTCTGCATTCATTCAAGTAAAAATACAATTGTAGTATAAAAAAGATATCATGAAACATCACTTTGTGAACAGATGCTGATGCAATCTGGCAATGAAACTGTCCATGTTTACATGAAACAACACATTGTCTCGTCATCAAATTTACATATTACATCTCTTGCAATTGGTCTGGTTGAGCAAATCTAACTTATCGCAGAAGTGCAAATGATTTGAACTAAGTGAACAATGCAAAAAGAACTTGAATGCTACTTTATAATTGGCCATTGGTAAACAATTCCCACTTCATACAGAATTATAGAGAATTATGATGTACAAATTACTGGCAAAGTTTAAGGCACCTTTTGATCTTGGTGCATTCCATTCATAATTTTTTGCATCATGTGCATGCAAGATAGGATCTTTTTTGGTTCAGACTTATGTATTTAGATCCAAGATGCACAATTTTGAACTAACATGGCCTCTGGTTTTAACAGACCATTATATAAAGTGACAATATTTTAAATGTATATTAAAAATTTGGATAAATGGAAGATGGATTAACAAAGCTAGACTGTACTTTAGTTACATGAGAACTTAAAACCAGAGATAAATAAAAAGTATAGACTCTAATCAGTCAGCACATTATATGACTGCAAATCTTGGTCACAGGGAGCCATGGTTACTCAGCTTATAAAGTGTCCAACTCGTACTCCAAAGGTCATAGGTCTGAAACCCGCCCTGACCAGCTCGGGTCGGCGGCCACGATGTGTCCTTGGGGAAGGCACTTAGCTCCCATTTCCTCGGTGTGATATAGACAATGATGTGTTAAAAGTGCTGTTAAAAACCAAGAAAAAAAAATATACCTTTTACAGATGAGCAGATATTACACACATAACAAATATGGTATGCCATCATGTCTCACCCTTACTGCATGTCTAACCCTACTGCATGTCTCACATCACCTGCATGAATTTACAATGCATAAAAACAATTTGTTTTATAAATATGGTAAATGATAATCTCTGTAACCTTTTTTCCACAAATTGCGAGCTCTTGACAACTTCATGACAGTGATATGTGGCTTAAATCCCTTCTTATCAACTGATGGAATATCATGGGCCTCAAAACATGTCTCAACTACATCTGAAATACAAAAATAATTTTACTATTTGCAAATGATACAATTTTAACAGACGATGAAGTTTTCTTCAAAAGATGGCCCTGTTCTTTCATTAGAAAATCTCAGTAAGAGCCCTGGTGCAGCAAGGGAGTTGGAATGGTATTAGTTTCTGAAACAAACGCTAAAATTCAAAGATTCTCCATTTAAGCCATGTGTAATAAGACCTTATGGTTATATATATATATATATATATATATATATATATATATATATATATATATATATATATATATGAGGTTCAGAAAACTTTTGATATGCTGTCAGACATTTTGTGGCCAGGGTGTGACCATATTAAAGTTTCCAACAACTATTAAGTTCTATTTATTTACAATCATTTCAACACATAATGAAACTCAAACTAAACTGAAATAGATCTGGAAAATACTATGTAATTGCAGTATGTCTTATATTTCAACTTGAAAAGCTTGAAGTTGAGATCACCACATACATGTATGTAGGAATTGTTTTTGCTTGAATTTTGAACTTCCAGTGCACAGTACTAAAAGTGATTTAGAAATAGTGCAATCAAAGTGGGAAAGGTAAATGTCCTTATACACTGTAAGATATCTTCTCTTTAACGATGTCAAAGCATTTCCCATAAATAAATTTATAAATCATTAAGCTGACTGAGCTCATTCATGGACTGGTACATGTCACTGGAAAGAATAGGCATTTCTAAATGGTGTTGACAAGTCCGACACTATGTCAAACAGTAACATGTGTGACTCTTTGCTGCAATTTTAGCTTGCTAGGAAAACACATATTCATTACATCCCGCATGATAGCAAAATCTGCCTTTTTTACTTCACATGTAGCACATTATCATAGGTGCTAACTTTGATCCTGGGGCAATTCTTTTCACCATCTGTTTGTATTCGGACACCAAATTAACTAAATTATTTTTTTGCCATCTGAAAACATACATACAAAATGGTAAATATCAGAACTCTAGCAATCAGACTGTCCTGGAAGCTTTATATGATGCCCCCTCAATGATTTTGGTACATCTTGACCCTGGTTCAATTCAGTGGCACCAATTGGAACATCAGGGAAAATTTCCTCTCTCTCTCTCTCTCTCTCTCTCTCTCTCTCTCTCTCTCTCTCTCTCTCTTTCTTTCTTTCTTTGCAATACACAAAACCAGCAAAGATATTTCAACAGTTTTATTAGGATTTGTGCTTTTATTTTCATTGAATAAAATCCTTTATCAAAAGAAGAAATTGTAGACTTGATTTCTGACCAAAGTTGACCCTTTCCAAGATGCAGATTGATCCCCAACAAGAAAATATTGCATGCGGAATTTCTAAACTCAGCTGAGAGCAAACACTGTCTTCAGGAAAGAAAAAAAAAGATACAATTTTTCACGTATATAAACAAATACATCTTTCATTTTTTTTAAACATGCTAATCGATGATGGTCAACATGGCTGAATTTTTCTTTCAGGAAAGCTGATTCAAAAAAATGTCAGAGAATAATAAACAGAAACATACAAAACAACAGAATCAAGGACAAAAGTAACTTAATTTGGGATTGCAATTTTAAGAATTTAATGTTATTTTCTCCACATATTTCATTTAATAAAGTGTCAGTTGCCAAATCACATAGCTTACATAACATCCTTCAGGCATTATTTGCTGTGTGATGCAGCAACTGACAGTTTATACCAAGATAAACACAGAAAAAAACCACATTAAATTCTTAACCCTGGTAGTGCTGGTTTGTTTTTGCATCGGACCTAGTCAATTATGCTAAGTTGTTTCTATCTGCCCCATCTGTGTATGCCAAGTTGTTTCTATCTGCCCCATCTGTGTATGCCAAGTTGTTTCTATCTGCCCCATCTGTGTATGCTAAGTTGTTTCTATCTGCCCCATCTGTGTTTGCTAAGTTGTTTCTATCTGCCCCATCTGTGTATGCCAAGTTGTTTCTATCTGCCCCATCTGTGTATACCAAGTTGTTTCAGAACAAAGACTTGTTGAGCCAAACCCATATAACAATTCAAAACTAGTATTTATGGTCAGGGTGAAATTGTAAAAATTATGTATATATATCATGAAAAATGTAAGTGAAACTGATGTGTTCACGGTTACCATTGAGACCAAATAGGGAAATAGGTGGACAAATATTTGTTGTAATTTATATTTTTCCATCAAATGTAATTATCCAAAATGTATATATGGATATTCAAATTGTTGTCTACTTATCACTTATATCTTCATTTATGTATTTCTATGTCTTAGCTGGATGATTAAAGCTTTATTTATATATTTCTGTGTCTAAGCTGGATTATTAGAGCTTTATTTTCTAACTTGTTCATACATATCAGTATGGTTTAATATTTAGTTGCTGTAAAATTATCTCCTCTTGAAATATGACTGTTCAATTATTTAAAGTTAAATTAATGATAACAAACCAATTCTAGAATTGACTATGGTTCTTATAAAACAATGTATAGTCTTACAAACGATGAAAGGATTAAAAACACTTGGAATGTATTACAAAAAAATCTACTGACAGAATCTTTTATCCATACAAAAACAGCATTTATTCTTCAATGACTAAAATGTAAACAAAAAAAGTTTTAACTTTACCATGAAGTGAAAATTCTAATTATTATATATGATGATCAATTATGTTATGTTAGTGTGGTAAGAGAATACTGTTTTTGCAATGAAGTGAAACTAAAGTGGTATAACAGAAAACTAATGTAATTTTCTCATTTTAAAAGATGTCTCAGAGATTTTTACGTAAATACAAATATATGCAAACTCTACTGCTAGCAAGAATCAAATTGACAGACATGTGACATATGTAATGACTGACACCAATCCTACTGCAATTATACCATCAACTTCAATGGACTAACTTTTTTTTTCTTATATTAACATGCCCCAGAAATGAAACAAAAATTGATTTTTCTTTTTAACATACAAAAAATGTTTCAAAAAAGTTGAGGTTTTATTCATGGATTTAAAACTTTGAAGAGTGGTCTCATACAAAATATTCTGTTTTTGCGTGCTCCACTACTGAATTTTCTGTACTTCTAAACCTTTCTTTTCCTGCCAATATATGAACTGAATGCATATCACTAGTAATAGTTAAATTGTAATTTGGTAATTGCTTTAAAAGACTATAATTAATGCATTTGTTGATCTGTGACCAAGAAAGTTGAAGAATAACTTTCCTTACAACTCAAGGCAATATAATATGTAACCATTTACATCTTGTAATGTTAAGTTAGTTAAGTAGAACTCTCAAAGGGCATCTACATATTAAGTTTTGTACTCGTCTACAGTTTCTACAGCTCTGCAGGATTTTAAAGCGATATTATCAAGCACAGCAGTAATATCAGTTTTAGTTGTGGTATACACTAGTCAAAATATAGTGGTGTAATAGTTTTGGGTTGCAGACAGTACAAAGCATCAGCTGAGAGCTGCCAGTGTCCCTACAAATTTGAGTGATATTCTTGATCTTTACCACCATGTGATATATACAACAGTGTCCGCACTGAGTGAGTTTGTAACACTTAGCTGGGAGCTGTTGGGTCCTTGTACACATGTATGCAAGTGGCATTGGTTGCCAAGGATTAAATATTTTGAGTCGAAGAGTTGTTAGGTTCTCAGTGATGATCATTACTTGTAACCTGCGGAAAATATTTGAAAAAAAATGTACTGCAAACCTTTTTTAAATTGCACAAGTCTGAAATCAAAACAAATAGTGAATTATAATCCTGAACACAGTGCCAAGGCTAAGCATTTTTCCTTGCAGAAAATTATTTTGTAAAGAACAGCAATGCATTCATTTTTTAACTAAATATTTCAGTATTATACCCATGACATTATTTGATTTACGTCAGTATTTTTTCAACGTTACTGAAATCATTAGCATCGTTAATAGATGAAATTTTCATGACAGATTTTAGAGTAAATTTGTAACTTGGTTTCAAGTTACTTATCAAATCTTGAGATTAATTTGGATTAAACATTCATTTTCATTTAAAATTTATATTTTTCCTAGTTTTTGTGCATGAGTGTGTGTGTGGGGGGGGTTTGATTTTTTTTTTAATGTTTAATTGTCCTCTATGTAGATAACTGAAAATTTTGTGCAGATACCACTTTTCTTCTTTCTGTTACAGTGACCTTGATTTTCTATGTTTTGACCCCAAAATTGACAGGCTTCTTCCTTACCCTAAGTGCAAGCCTTCCACAATGTTTGGACCAGGTGGGCAGTGTATACCTAATGTTATTTTGTGGAAACCATTTTTTACTTTCAAAGTGACATGTTTCTTCCTTAAAGTGCAAACCATCCACAAAGTCTGGACAAGGTATAATAATGCACCAACGGATCATGGTCAATGTTGTTCGTTCTACTGATTACTCCTAACAAACTGCATAACCCAGATCTGCCACTGCATTATCCGACGGCAAATCTGTGCCTGAGCAGTTTGCATTGGTACATGACTTATATGTGAGTATATAAGGTAAGTTGCAGATTGTGTGGAATATGTGGAATATGTGGAATATGCACAAAATAATGACTGAAATGTTACATTTCATCAACAGATTTACTCAAACATGTAACTTATTATGAACAACTTGACCTTTTGGTAATCAAATTCACCACCAAATAAAATCTTTCAATAATCCATGTATTATTCTATGAGAAATGGAACTTGGGAAGATATTTTCTCACACTGTGAGATATCATACACATGTATGGTGTAAGAGTAATTTCATTTTAATGTACAGCAGCACTATAATTTTGAAAATCATCATTTCAAACAACACATTTATGTGCTGAAATGTGAATGAGACTGTGAGATGGCCCTAAATTTTGTGAGATATTTTCTCACAATGTGAGATATCACAAGTATGTAAAGTGTATGAGTAATTTCATTTTAATGTTCAACTATTCTTGAAAATCAGCATTTCAAATAACACATTTATGACATATAAGTAAATGTCCCAAATTCCTTGCTGAAGAAACAAATCTTCACTGTATACCCATTTTAAAACTCGAAATAGTACCAAATATACTTGCTTGTAAGTAGAGTCCAAATGCAAACAACATAGACCCTGACCAGCCTTCACATGCACTGGCTAGTTTAAAAGTAAATTTGAAAAAAACAAATGCAATATGATTTGGAAGTCAGTATAAATGTTGTAGAGAATTGCTACCAGAATGAAATTTATACTGGAATCATAAGGGCAAACTTAACTTACTTGGAATTTTCTCTGATCTGATTGTGGCAGATAAAACTACACAATTTTGAAATGAAAATTAATAGTATACACCATCTTTCATATATAGGTAAAATTACCATCCTAAAATCATTGGCACCTCAGTCCTTATCCATCCTTTTACTGTTTTACCTAGCCCATCAAAATATATTAATCAAGAAATTGAAGGAGTATTTTTTAGTTTTCTTTGGAGTAGCAGGAGAGACAAAATTAAAAGATCCATAATTATAAATCCAATCAGTAACCTCGGTGTGCCACATAAAATATCCTTTGAGAAATCTTTAAAAATATCTAGGTTAAAGAAACTCCATGACCCATTTAAATTTGCCCCATGGAAAATGATTCAAGATATGGACTTTGTCACATAGCCAAAAAATTGAATCATTTCTGGAAAGATGCTTTTTTAGCATGGTCTTCTCTGATGGCATGCAACCCTACACTAATGATAATATTTCTATTCAAGCCCTGTGGTTCAATGAAAAAATTAAGGTTGAAAATAAAATGATCTTCTACAAAAAATGGCATGAACATGGAATGATGTTTCTACATGAAATCACATACAAAATTAGTGACTTCTTCAATTTCCAGGGTTTTAAAGAAACATTATAAAAAAATTATATAAATTTTATTCCCTATATGGAATTTTAGATGCTATCCCCCCTGAGATGGAAGTGTGTCTTAACAGAATATGGACAACCTACACTACTTGAAAATAAAATATCATCTCTATTGACACAGTGTAAAAACATATGTAAACCATTTTATTAGAATTTCTTTTTAACAGACCACAACTAAACCTACTAAATCACAACATAAATGTGAATCTGTCCTAAACTGATATTTTGAAAATTGGGGTAATATATAACTGTCCAAAATCTGTTACATATGATACCTAATTTCAGACTTTTCAATACAAAATTGTCCATTATATATTAACAACAAAAAAATTCCCTGTGACGTTTAGTAGGTCTTCATCAGATTCTTGCATTTTTTGTAAAGCAAATTCAGAGTCAATTATACATCTTCTATGGCAATGTCAATATGTACAGATAATTTGGAGAGGAATAAAAAATATTACATGAAGAAAATAGAACATCCAAATCAAAGCTGAGGAAGCCACACTATATTTCTAAATTCAAATATTGTATTCTTTCATTTAGCTGGTGCCATATCAGCCCTTTAAATTGTCTATGGTACTGAATGCAGTTCACATTACTACCTGAACCCTCTAAATTTGAACTATTAATGACAACGTATCAGCCCTTAAAATTGTCTATGGTACTGAATGCAGTTCACATTACTACCTGAACCCCTCTAAATTTGAAACACCCATGATAATATATATTTGTGTGAATAACTTAACCTACCGTATGTACATGTTATATTGTTATTCTCAATGATTTATGAAATATTGTCTACCTGAGCAAAATAAAAAAAATATAAAAAAGATCAGGGTCTTTGTTGTTTGTTCTATTGTTTACTCTTAACAAACTGCATAGACCCAGATCTGCAGTCTATGCATTTGGACTTATATGCAAGTATGATACCTGCAATTTTCTGTAGTTTCTGCACATTTTCCTCTGGAAAAACTTTGGCAAAGACTACTTCATTGTGGAAATGCCCTAGACCATGTATATCTAGGATTAGAGGATTATGAATTAATTGACCCTGAAGCTCCTTGTAACAGTCATCAAGGGCATCCTTGGCCCTGGAAATGCATAAAAAAGAATTAATGAACACCTGGCCTTAATTTAAGAAAGCTTTCAAGGCTGACACTAAGAAGTTATTGAGATGAAATATGTCTGAAGCCAGTAGTTTTATGTGCATTAAATTCTTTGCGCATATGCCTATTTTTCTTCCATTAATAATCGTACTCTCGCATGCAAAAAATAAACATTTTACTTAGAAAAACTATTATTTTTAATGCCTAAGTTTTGAATAAAAGTCTGTTACTTAAAATGTTTTTATGATTTTCAGGCCAGATCTTGAAATACAGACATTTTACCCTGATATTGCCAGTAAAGTAGAAACTTTGGAATCAGAAACTTCTACATGTAATGACTGCATGAAATCCTCAAACGTTTACTCCAATAATACAGCTCTCCATCATTATAATGATCTTCATAATAAAGTGATTCCATATAAAGCATGGTATTGCTATGAACCCTATGATCAAAATTAGAAAAAAATAAAAAAACAAATGTAGACAACTATTGTACTTGAATTGGTCTATCAAAAGTATGATTCTGGATTGAAAGAAAACAACATAAAGCTTAGAATTATATCTTTATTTACTTTTCAAAACTTTATTATTTGAAAAAATTAAATACACAATTACCATGAAGTGAAAAAATATGTCATTTGCATAAACTACTGGCATTTTGTTTATCCTCTGAATTTTTATGAAGGTCATGAAAGTTACAAAAATTAAACAACATGGAAAAAAAACTTCATATATGATATTCTTGATAATTTTTCTAGCCACTGGCTACAGTTGGGATGAATCAAAAGTCTACAATAATTATTCATATCTAAAGACCACCCTCTATCATATCCAAGTTTTGAAGTCTCTACCTTAAATGAAGTAGAAGCAATTGCATGATATTACAAATGCATGGACGTATGCACACACGCACAGACTGACAAGATCACATAATGCCTGCCTTTTTTTTAAAAAGAAAAGGGGTAACAATTTGTGATGACTTAGTTAAAGAGCAGGGCAGGGGTAACAACTCTTGATGACTCAGTTGTTGACATAAGGTGGTCTTTGAGATAGAGGAAACCAATGACCTCAGATGGGCGACCACTTCCACATGCATGTACCAAAACCAAGTTTGGTTTGGTTTTGTGGGGTTTAACATCATTTTTCAGCACATGATGGGCTATACATAGCAGGCAGTATATTTGGTGGAGGATGAACCCGGGAAGAACCACCAAACCATGGGAAGAACCACCGACCCATGGGAAGAACCACCAACCCATGGGAAGCTACTGGCAAGCTTTCTCACATATCCACGCTGGTTGAGCCAAGACTCGAACTCACACAGACAGAGGCGAGATGTGTGAGTGATCTGTAAAGGCAAGCGCCTTAGACCACACGGCCACCCAGGGACCCCAGAACCAGGACATTAACCCAGGCTTTCAGACGTGCAAAGCAAGATCTTGCAAGCTGTGCACTATGTGCATGTCATTTTAGCCAAATATACAGAAAAACATCTTCACCTCACTTTTTTCAGGCCACTGAATGCTTTCATATTCTGAATACAATATCATCTCTTGTGCATTTCTTCTGTTCAATGAGCAGTGTAAAACAGTTAAACATACTATTTCATGCTTTCTGATGTCACTTGTGTGCCTACCAAATAATGATTATTTATGCATAGAATTATGGTTCAATCTATGAGATTCCCACCAAAAAATCACATGTGAATCTTCAAGGGAGTGAAATTCCATGCATTTATATCCCAGTCACAAGCTAATTATTACAATTGACCAATTGCTAGTAAAGGTAAACATGTTTATTTTGTATTTCATCCTGTAAAAGTATGAGGCAAGGACTTGTACCATGATATTTGTCACATATTTAAGGGCTTGTACCATGATATTTGTCACATATTTAAGGACTTGTACCATGACATTTGTCACATATTTATGGACTTGTACCATGATATTTGTCACATATTTATGGACTTGTACCATGATATTTGTCACATATTTAAAGACTTGTACCATGATATTTGTCACATATTTAAGGACTTGTACCATATTTGTCACATATTTAAGGACTTGTACCATGATATTTGTCACATATTTAAGGACTTGTACCATGATATTTGTCACATATTTAAGGACTTGTACCATATTTGTCACATATTTAAGGACTTGTACCATGATATTTGCCATACATTTATGGACTTGTACCATGATATTTGTCACATATTTATGGACTTGTACCATGATCTTTGTCACATATTTATGATTGTAACCTACTTTCAAGGTTACTGTCTTCTGCCATAACCAAGTAACAGAACAATTTTGCAAAAATCGTGCATACTCATTACTGTCAACAGATTGGTGATAGATAACATACAGCTAAGTCTTCTTATTTCATGCAAATTGTTCCCTCCAAAGTCATATCCATGACACTGATAATGTAACTGACCCCTAATAAAGTGTTCATGCTCATTGTGTTATACAGAAGTGCATCACTTTATCAAGCTTTGCATGTGACTCCTGCATTTCTTGCATCAACTCGAGGTTGTAGAAACTGTGTACATACCTTTATGCACACAGCAGACCCATCCACTTTGCCAACAATTAGTGGTCAGATAGAACATCATTTTCTGTCAATTACAAATACATATACACCAAAGACTTATGCAATCATGAAATTGTGTCTACCTTTGTATATCTTCATTATTGGCTAGATGCATGACGAATACCGTCAGGTGAAGTGTGGGTATTGGATTCAATGCTGGGAGAAACTCTTTATTCTGTTCTACCACTCTCTTTTGAACCTTTCTAAGTGCCTCATGTATCTACAAATAAACACCATAATTTCAGGGAGCAACAAATTTCTAAATCAGATGCAATACCTGGAAAAGAAGCTGGAAGTCCAGCTTAAATTCAGTACCCAGAGAAGACACTTTCATATGAACCTACTGGCTTTACAACTTGTTATGAGTCATATATAACCATTATTATCCTTAGTAAAATATTAATATAGTTCATTTCCAGAGAGTATATTAAATCTCTACTAGAATAATTTATGTTGTGGGTTTTAACGGTACTTTCAACACATGACTGATTATATCATGCCAAGGAAATGGGTGCTAAGTGCCGTTCCCAAGGACACTCCAAGGTAGTCCATGACCCTAGAATTACAAGTCCGATGCTCTAACAACTGAGCTACCGCAGCTCCTTTTATTACAATAAACTTACTGACTAAAATTATTATCTTCTGGTTTCAGTTTAGTTTTCAACCACAGTATCTTCAAACACTAAATACTTTTTCTGTTTATTTGATTACATTTCTTGCCATCACAATACACAATTTTATTTCACATAACAAGCACAATGTTGTAATACTTGATTATAAAATTGCATAAATATCACATATAGACTTGCAAGAGATTCATGAAAACTTCAAAACATCAAAATGCTAGATGAAATATATAAACTTAAGACCGCAATAAGAATCTGTACCACTGGGTTGGTTATCTGGATAGCTATGAAGTAGTTTGGTATATGTTTTTTCTTTTTTGTAACCTTCCCAGAATCCTCATCCTCTCCCTCTTCAGACTGCTTTTTGTTGGACTGGAACTCTTTTCTTTTCTGCTTCCTGGCTATCTCTTTTGCTCTCTTTTTCGCTTGCCTTTTGTATTTCTTGAACTCTCTGTCAAATCTGTCTGTAAAGTACTTGTAAAAATTAAAATATATATATTATACTTTAGAAAACATTTTTAAGTGCATTTGTCTCCAAATTCTTCTGTTTATCTTATATATATATATATATATATATATATATATATATATATATATATATATATATATATATATATATATATATATATATATAATATATATACATATATATATATATATATATATATATATGTGTGTGTGTGTGTGTGTGTATATATATATATCTTTTTCAGTTCATGAGGCATACTGAGTGGTACCAATATACACATATTGATGTTAATCACAAGTCAATGAGGTCATTCAACGATATTTTAACATTTTATTTCTATGCCTGAATAGTAATAAATTCAAACACAATTTCATCTACAAAAATTTCTTCTTGCCATAATTTACATTGCCTTCACAATTTAAAATTCTGAATATTGATTAAATAATATTTTCACAGAAATACCAACAAAACTTGCTAAATTTAATTAATATCAGAATTTGCAGATAGAAAAACTTGGCATATATTTACCTGAGAACAGCACTGAAATATCAAATGCATCTTTCAAGCCTGCTAATTTGGTCTCTGTGGTTTTGATCATTGATGGTTCCTTTCTGAGATCCTGCACATCAATGTCTTCAAACAAGTTTTCACTGGTGACATCTAAACGTCTTTCCACTTTTTCTGTTGATAGTCCATCAACATTAGTTGTGAATCTATCATGCTGTGTCTCATATCCATCCTCATTACTCTCTGCTGATAGTGAACTTTGAGATTTAGTTTTTGCCGGTTCTATCCCCTGTAACTCCTGTATTTCTGGACTGATTGCAGCAGAGTCCAAATCTGTCTCTTTACACCTTCTATCTGATTTGATATGTGTATCACCCTCACAACATGATGAAATTAATATATTTTTCTTATGTGCACTTTTTATCAAATGTAATTCTTTGCTTTGAGAACTACCTTTAATTATGTCTAATAACCTCTCAGTTTCTTCCAATGACTGAATATCAACAGAAGTATTTTCACTCTTGTTCTCTCCATAAGATGTTGCAAGAGATGTATCTTTACACAGTTTTTCACTTTCTACATCAATATTTTCTGTAACTGAACCACTTAACATTTCTAATGTTGTTGATAATTCACACTTATCGTCCGCCCTATTATTAGGGATCAGACTTTTACCCGACTGTTTCACCAATCCTGAGGGTTCACTTTTACATGTATCAGTAACAAGTGTCTTTCTTACAAAGTTTGTAACTCCTTGGAGCAGAGAAGAAGGCAAGATTGTGGATTTCTTTTCGAGTTCCAAGGATGAAGGATTAAGCCCAGTGACAACAAACTTCATCATCACATCACTGTTTTGAGGTTTTATCTCTTCATGTTCTACTTCATCACCAACTTTTCTCTTCTGACCTGCATTCTTTGGTAACATTATTTCCTTCTCTAATTCATTAACTTCTGTGACAGTGTCTACATTTATCAATGACACTTGTTCAAACCCAACATCACTTGAAACCAATCTAGCCTCCTTTTGACTCTGGTTACTCACAGGCAGTTCAGGAGGTTTGGAGCTAGTTAGTGATGGTGAAGAAAGTCTGGGTATCTTCGATGGGGTTGATAATACAAATGATCCCAATGGTGGAGATCTCTCACTGGCCATCGTAAAATATCTGGTGCAGTTCTGATGCCAAACACAAGGAAAAAATGTACCAAATAGAGATGGCTGATATACACAAATGTATTTATCAAATAAAAGATCTGTCTTTGTAGATAATAATAGGCTTATTTTAACCACCCTTGAGTTCCTTTTCATTACTGACAACATATTCAGTCTTGCTAGTCAATGCAAGCATATACTCAGTAGAGAATATACATGTATAGTCATTGTCTGCCATAATTTGCAGCCTTTATGCAACTCTCTTTGTGACTATGTTATAAACACAAAGGTGAAGCTGTAAATATACCGCGTTAATGCGTTAGACAATATGAATATCACAACCAAATTTCGTTTCACATGACACCAGGTGATCTAGAACACAAACCAATACGACCAGTACTCCTAAGGTTCCAGCGTAAACAAGGTCAGGTAAGCGCGTACGATATTACATATTTCTAAGATGGTAACAATTAACTAGGAACGAAGATGTGAATTTTATATACTGCGAATGTTGTCATCACATCTGAGTGATGCAAACATAGAGTTGTGATTTTTTACACCTATGTGGTCTGGTCTATTGGGCGTGTTTGAAACGTAATTCTTAAATTTTTCCGTAAATCAAGAAACCAACTGAATGCTTTCCTCAGCTGTGTCTCTCAAATTACTGATGAAAATTACAATACAACGTGTTGAATTCCTGGATAGAAAAATTGTCATGCAGCTGAGAATGTGTAATAGTGTCATCTATATTGTTCTTAACATTGTTTCTTGCATCTTATGAGAAACTGGAGTACGCAAGTTGGCTAATCAAACCCGTCCCATATGTACACAGATCAGTAAATGAAACGGCAGTTATCTGCGGGACGGGATAATAATCCAGGAGACTAGTAATTTCTTGCCACTTTAAATATCTGTTCTCGTGTACACAAAAGCATTTCAGAAAAAAAAATCATTTACAAAATATTCCAAAGTTATTTGAGCTAACAGATTGACTTTTCATGCAAGGTCAATTAAAATGGGGTAAAGTAAAAGCTGGACTATGTGTGTGGAACTTAGGACCATCATGTCATCGTCTATGTTATATTTCCGTCAAATATTCACTTGGCTTAATATAAATTATTTTGATTTGTGCTAATGGATTTTTATTTTGTATCAAACATTCACGTTAGAATACAATTAAATTTGTGATGTCAAAGATTTGACAAAATAAATTGTTTGATCGCATACATTGACTTGTTGATACCAAATTGCTAAAATTAAAATACAAGATACCAAATTGGACCTGGGGTTGTTCACCAAGCTGATCTTACTCTGTTATGCTTCCACCCTGGTGAGCCCGGGTGGGAGCCGGTTGGTAGTCAATTCATAGTAAATCACATAGCGCATGTTGCAGGTTAGGACATCACCCTCCTTACATGCAAAGGGGTGTACCTGTATGAATACTTGAGCAGCCTGGAACGCTTTGAAGAAACACAGCTTCCGCCTATAGAGGCATTTTTAAGCTAACTCAGGCGCCCCAGAATATCTGAAAAAGACTATGATGATACGCCGAGTGCGTAATTTGGCTGCCAAAATATGAGCAGCTACCACAAAAACTACCTCAAAACAGATGTGCTTCTGCGGATGTGTTTGAAATATTCCGAGACACCTCGCTAAAGAAACTACGGTTTTGACCCAGCACATTACTGCAGTTCACAAGGAGTGAACTGGGACGCTCTCCTAAAGATCACAGCATCAAACTCAAGCTGAAAACGGACACCGACATGCACCCATTTATTGAAAAGGGAATATATGGCGGAATTTCGATGGTAAGCCAACGGCACGCAAAAGCTAACATCCAATGTGCCTTGAGCACGACTACACAAAGCCAAATCACTAGATAACATATCTTGACACCAACAACCTCATTCAGAGTCTACCAGCTGGTAGTTTTAGTTGGGTCGACCCTCCGTCACTAGAAACAATTTGCACCTGTGCGGCAGACTCACCCAAGGGCTACATTTTTTTTCAGCTATTATCGAGTAACCTGAGGAGATTAATGACGCACATAGTGACAATCCGCTGCCTTCTGAAACCATGAGCGTTCTAGAGGGTAGCTTAGCGACTATCAGCATAATTTGGTGAACAAACTGGGGGAGGGGGGGGGTAAGTTCACTGAAAGTATGAAGCTAGTCCCAAGCCTAAAATAACAAGGAGCAACATGTGGAACATTACATAAACCTCCAGCTTTACATCAAGCTTTGGATGCGTGTCACCATGATTAATTGTGTGATGGAGTTGACAAAAGCGCATGGATGGCGCCATACATACAGCGGAACAAGGAAGTGCGGACTAAGGCAATGTCACAGTTTGAAAAAGACTTCTTCAAGCTGGTCAATAACTCCGTCTTTAGGAAAACAATGGAAAACCTAAGGAAGTGCGTTCGAGTGGATCTTATGCCGCTTGAGGGTGAGTAGGACAAGCTGCGCTGTCTGATTGCCGACCCAGCAATTAAGACACGAAAGATCTTCAACAGCAATCTTGAAGCTGTTGATTTCACAAAGGCCAGCCTAAAGCTCAACAGTCCAATATACCGGGCAGGCAGTCTTCAAACTGATAAAGTGCCTTATGTACGACTTCTACCTTAATCAGATTAAGGTAGCGCGCTACGGGGACAACGCGCACCTTCTCTACACGGACACTGATAGTCTGTTGCTGAGCATCGAGACCGATGATGTCTCACCTATACGACACCAGCGACTATCCCAAAGAGCTCCCACTCTACAGCACTATTGGATGATGAATTAAAAGGTAGTAGGAAAGTTTAAGGATAAGTACTCACGAAAGCCCATAGCTGATTTTGTTGGCCTACGTCCCAAGATGTACTCCATACTAGTTACAAATAGCACAGAGATACGTAAGACAAAAGGCATGTCAAGGAGGATCATAAGGGCCAACCTCAAGCACCGCCTTTACCTCGATTGCCTAGTAGAGAAAAAAGAGTTATCGGCACACCATGACAGCCATCCGCAGCGACCACCTCAAACTGGGATGCACCGCATAAACAAGACAAGCCTTAGTCCGCTAGACACCAAAAAGTGGATTGCGCCGGACGGCATTACAACGCGGACATATGGTTACTCGGAAAGCAATATCTTCTGGGCGTACTGGTGCCCAAGGAGCCACGTGGCTAGAGTACGGTTGAACCGCCCCACATGCCCTTCGCGCGGTGGCCACCGGTCTCACCGCACCTCATACGCACGCCGTGCTTGACCAAGAGTGCGATTATTTCGCTGAGCCAGAAGCCGCCAACTCGGACAGGCGATCACGCTGCTGTACTAGTGTTGATTTGATACAGCATACGACCGGTGCGGGAACCGCGGCTTGAGTGGCTGTTGTATCTCGCTCTTGAGCTGTCGTCCCAGATAGTATCACGTCACTATTCATCTCACTTACAGCAACCGCCATGATTCTTATTGAGTTCTGGATATTGTTGGTTGATCGCTTGACTCTAAGTAGCTTATAGATAATGTAGGTAAAGGTTCTATGCCATTTTCCTAACACCTTGATAGATTTTACGGCATAAGCTGTGCAAATTCACACATCCTTTTATCTTCGATATTTTGTTCCCAATTTTGACGAAATTTTCACTACATGCCCAAATGACTGGGTGATGTATCCCATCCCCCACCCCCAATAATAATATGTGTAAATGTTTAAAAGAACATCTTTAAAATTGTACAACATGATACACTAATGTGATTGGAATATAGTTGATAGGTAAGTCAACTAAGAGTTTTTGTAGAGAATCAGGAAGAATGAATAATTCAGGGAGTACATTACTAAATGGTTACCAAAAGAACCCAGTGCACTGTGGTAAAATAAAATTGACAATCAAGCTTAAAATAATCATCATCATCATCATCATCATCTTATTATTATTATTATTATTATTATCCACCACCACCATCATCATCATCTAAAATAGAATGACAAATGCAAATGTAAGCCAACCCACTGTAATCATTGCTGTCTTCGTCATCAATACAGATTAGAACTTGCCAACTTACCTTAAGGTTTAAAAATGTAAGGGGAGATAACTTTGGTCAACCATTAATATAATTTAATTTTCAGGATCAGAGATAAAAGATTATATTTTTTAAAATGATCTCTTATAATACAAATTAAAGGTGATTTTGTTGCAGTTTTAAATAGAAGGATATGGGAGATGGTTCTACATATTCAGATTGTTATTTGAATAATTTTAGCTGCTTTGAAAATTCAAATTTAAATGATTTAAATAAAAATTCAAATTTCTTCAAATCTCGGCGTTATACCTCAATGACCGAATTCATATGTCACTAGACGCGTTTGAAATGCTGTGTAAGAATATATTGAAACTGGAGATTTTTTTCTCATTCATTTTTCCAGAAACCTCAACAAAAAATTCAAAACTAAATTTAAACTTCTACTGTTGCCAGTAATGTAAATAATATTTATTCCTTCTCATTTTCAAATGTATTTATCTGAATATAAATATAAGTTATATCTATTTTCTTGGAAATATAAAAAAAGAAAGGGTCTGAAGTATTGTTAAAGAAAACTTTAATTATTTTAAATTAGTATTCCTCAGCTGTCATGTCATCAAAATCAGGAAAAGATAATAATTTTGTGAGGAGTTGACCCCCTTGAAAAATCTTGAAATGCTCATAACTTCAAAACTACTTGACATATTATGATCAAAGTTTCACCGTTGTTTATGTTAAGATGTTCTCTTTATTTCTATTGTGTTTATTTCTAACTTCAGTGTCAAAATAGTTTATATCACCTGGTCCTCTAATTATTTCCTTCTCTCATTGATATGTATGAACATAAAGAAAGTACACGACTTCAGGGAAGTTTCCCTGGTGCTGTCTCGAGGGTTTATCTAGCGGTCGTAGTCTCTAGATTTCCAAACTTGTTGAAGAGTTTGATAGGATTATCAGATCCTTTCCGAAGTCAAGTAGATTCTGCAATCCTCTCTTTTTTTTCTTTTTTTTAAACATACATTACTACTGGAACCAGTCGTTTTTGCTGTTCTTTTTATTTTCTGGAACAAGCCAGTTTTTCACTGAAAGTGTTGGGTTTCTTTTCTGTCACACTGTTACACTGAGTACCGATGTCTTCTACTTCACTCTCAATTTGGGTGGCTGCTCACACTGGTTTTCGAGGCATTAAGACTGTAAATTTGGTCTCGTCTTGTGGCCAGGTAATATCTATACGAGTATGTATTGAATTTGTGGAAGGTTTCTTTTCCACTCTAGCCGCATTCAGCAGTTAAATGGAGCTGAGGCCTCCAAAAATGTGTGTTGTCACATGGAAAGGCATGCATACCTATAAACCTCCCAGACAGTGTCCCAAGGCATGTCAATGCGTGCGACCCAAAAGATGCGACTTCGTACAATTGAGAACAAGTCATCCACTCGTATAAGCCTGTCGAAAATTACTGGAAATTAAAATTTGAATACAAGAAAATAAAATACCTTTTCTTTGAAACATGAACACACTTTCAAATATAAAATAGTTGGTGGACTTAGAATTGTCAAGTAGTATCACCACACACATATATGTGCACACACTCATATAATTACAAGCACACACACATTAAATAAAAAATGCAGTTTCTGTCTTTCAAAACCATTGGACAGTGGAATATAGTCTTAGCTAGATGCAGTCTTTGCTGCTCTCAAGTGTTCAGTGGGCGGTTTTAAAGTGATGTAAGTGTCATTAGAGACCGATCATTTAATGGGGGGGGGGGGGGGCTGCTCTCTTTTCTTTGCTTTGGAACCAGAATTCGTTTATTTTGCCGCAAGATACTTTTTTCAACTAATAAACGGATACAATCAATTCTTTCTTTCTCGAAATCGGAGCAAGATTTTTTTAAAGCTATTTGGGGCCCGCAAATTGTTTTCCAAAAAATTCCTAGTCCCTCACTCAAGTTCATCTTTGCACTCGTAAGAGACTGGATGGTACTATTGTTCAAACTTCCCGAAGATCTTGTTGATCTTTCTCAGGACAGAAAATGATCACTCTGCATCTGCATTCCTGTGAGAGTGCGTCAGACATGCAATGGCCATACTATTTAGAATGTTTAAACATGTTAGTTAGTTTGGGGACTGAGATCGGCATTCGTGTATTGCCCCAATGTTGAGTGGTTTTACTACGGATGTCGTAAACTCCAGAATTACTAATCTACATATGGTGTTTGCAGTATGGGGGAAAAAATGCTCACCCTTACTGTTGCGCTTCACAAAGTCAAACTCCATCAAACAAGAGTTCTACAATTTGGTTTTGCTGGGTTTTGTTTGCTTCACCAATGGTTCATCCTTCCCTGAATCACAACTGCGTTTCAACATTGTGCCTTTAAAACAAATCACACTTCGACACTATTGCAACTACCGAAATAATATAGTAAAATCTGACTTTACAGAAACATTTTCGCTGATCATGAATTAGCCATTGATCTTTACTAAAGATGGCTTAAACAGTATCATCAAGGCAACGAAGTGTAGTAACTTGTATTTCTTCAACACGCATCTCTTTGATTTACCGAACTTCAATCGAATTGGGCTGTTCCGCTTTGTGTATTTGCCCTATGCAAATTAGCCTAATGGGTTCTCCTACAAAGGATTATTAACACAATACATCACCCTTGTTAGTGCCAGTCAATTAAGTAATTTGTGCAACGGTGGTTGTTTATCTCTGACCGACTTCCCTTATAATCACCTCTGTGACAATCAACTGTATAAACTGCCCTGATGTGAGCTTTCAATAAGCACAACTGTTTGCAATTTATAGTTACCGGCACATGTATCGCAGTGTCGAGAATGCTCTCTCTCTCTCTCTCTCTCTCTCTCTCTCTCTCTCTCTCTCTCTCTCTCTCTCTATATATATATATATATATATATATATATATATATATATATATATATATATATATATATATATATAAATGTGTTTTTTTTTTCTTTTTTATTAAGGTTACTGAAAATCTTGCTTTTTGAAACACGACCATGTGGGGGGGGGGTCATGTTATTCGGGTTACAGGAGATCTGGCAGGTATGGACATGCCCTTTTCATGTTTCACATGCTGGATCTCCTTCTCAAGTTCCCACTGTGGTCTGCATAGGAGATTTTATCCTTACATGACGATCCATCATGCCTCTCCTTCCACATCTGGGGTAGACTGGTTTTCTATTGCAGCCGTCTTTGTTGTGAGCATATTTCTGGCAGTTTAAACACAGCAATGGATTAGGGATAAAAGAGTTAACTTGGATGTTGAAAAATCCAGTCTTGATTGATGCAGGCAAAATGGCATAGTCGAAAGTCAGTATGTAAGTATTGGTGGAAATCAACTTGCCATTACAGCAAATGGTAATTCATTTCACTTTGGGAGATCTGAAATTTTCAAACATCTCAGTCTCACTGCAGCCATCTAAATCCCCTGATCATACGGCATCTCGACACATATTCATTCATTTGTATGGAGATCCTTTGATGGGTATCTGCACAAATTGCTTTGAGCAAAGCAAATTATCAAAGTTAACTTTGCAGCTGCACTCTACAAGTACTTGGCCCAAGCCAAGTTTTTCTACACTAGTTGGTTTTCCAGCCAAACCCTGGAGTGCTTTTGTAATCTGAAATGGCAAGATTTTTTGCAAGCTGTCAATTCCCATCAGTTTACTGAATGACAAGAATGTGTGGCCTTGTCTCAAAACAGTTTTCTCTTCAGAGTCACTGGTTGAATTGTTTCTGATCCTTTTAAGATCACATCTCCCACTATTGGTTGTTATTTTGTTGTGTTTTCCATAATAAAACACATTACTTCATCACCCGTGCTCCCCACCTGCCTTGAAGCCCAACAAGGAGACAGAGATTTGTGTTGATTTATTGTGTTTCTCACATCAGGGCTACACAGGTTGATATAACTGAGTAAATTTGAATTCTTACTTGCCACCATGCCCAGGAGCCTTGTCATTTGTAAGGTTCTAAATAAACATCACAGTATTGGTTTTCCTTAGTCACAATGGTGACCTTTAAATGTCAGGATACATATGGGAACTGAAGCGGTCATTGACATAGCTTCTGAAACTTAATGTGACTAACTGACTGATAACACAGGCCCTTCTGAACCCCTGTCTAGCCTGAAGCTGAGCTTGAAGTAATGTTTGGCATTGGAATGGCAACAAGCCAGCCTCTCCTCTGCTTAACTACCAGGTTCCTCTTCTCCACCAACACTAGACACAACCAACACAAGACACAACCAACACTAGACTCCACCAACACCAGACACAACCAACACTAGACACAACCAATAGCAAATGGGTTGCCTCCATTAGTCACCTCTTGCAACATGCTGGAGAATGAATTGGACCTATTCTACATCCCTCAGAATGAATTGGACCTATTCTACATCCCTCAGAATGAATTGGACCTATTCTACATCCCTCAGAATGAATTGAACCTATTCTACATCCCTCAGAATGAATTAGACCTATTCTACATCCCTCAGAATGAATTGGACCTATTCTACATCCCTCAACCTGCAGAATGAATTAGACCTATTCTACATCCCTCATAATGAATTGGACCTATTCTACATCCCTCAGAATGAATTGGACCTATTCTACATCCCTCAGAATGAATTAGACCTATTCTACATCCCTCAGAATGAATTGGACCTATTCTACATCCCTCAGAATGAATTGGACCTATTCTACATCCCTCAGCCTGCAGAATGAATTAGACCTATTCTACATCCCTCAGCCTGCAGAATGAATTAGACCTATTCTACATCACTCAGAATGAATTGGACCTTTTTTACATCCATCAGAATGAGTTGGACCTATTCTACATCCCTCAGCCTGCAGAATGAATTAGATCTATTCAACATCCCTCAGCCTGCAGAATGAATTAGACCTATTCTACATCCCTCAGAATGAATTGGACCTATTCTACATTTCTCAGAATGAATTGGACCTATTCTACATCCCTCAGAATGACTTGGACCTATTCTACATCCCTCAGCCTGCAGAATGAATTAGATCTATTCAACATCCCTCAGCCTGCAGAATGAATTAGACCTATTCTACATCCCTCAGAACGAATTAGACCTATTCTATATCCCTCAGAATGAATTGGACCTATTCTACATTTCTCAGAATGAATTGGACCTATTCTACATCCCTCAGAATGAATTAGACCTATTCTACATCCCTCAGAATGAATTAGACCTATTCTACATTCCTCAGACCTATTCTAAATCCCTCAGCCTGCAGAATGAATTAGACCTATTCTACATCCCACAGAATGAATTAGACCTATTCTAAATCCCTCATAATGAATTAGACCTATTCTACATCCCTCAGAATGAATTAGACCTATTCTACATCCCTCAGAATGAATTGAATCTATTCTACATCCCTCAGAATGAATTGGATCTATTCTACATCCCTCAGCCTGCAGAATGAATTAGATCTATTCAACATCCCTCAGCCTGCAGAATGAATTAGACCTATTCTACATCCCTCAGAATGAATTGGACCTATTCTACCTTTCTCAGAATGAATTGGACCTATTCTACATCCCTCAGAATGAATTAGACCTATTCTACATCCCTCAGAATGAATTAGACCTATTCTACATTCCTCAGACCTATTCTAAATCCCTCAGCCTGCAGAATGAATTAGACCTATTCTACATCCCACAGAATGAATTAGACCTATTCTAAATCCCTCAGAATGAATTAGACCTATTCTACATCCCTCAGAATGAATTGGACCTATTCTACATCCCTCAGAATGAATTGGACCTATTCTACATCCCTCAGCCTGCAGAATGAATTGGACCTATTCTAAATCCATCAGCCTGCAGAATGAATTAGATCTATTCTACATCCCTCAGAATGAATTAGACCTGTTCTAAATCCCTCTGAATGAATTGGACCTACTCTACATCCCTCAGAATGAATTAGATCTATTCTGTATCCCTCAGAATGAATTTGGACCTATTCTATATCCCTCAGAATGAATTAGACCTATTCTACATCCCTCAGCCTGCAGAATGAATTAGACCTATTCTACATCCCTCAGAATGAATTGGACCTATTCTACATCCCTCAGAATGAATTGGACCTATTCTACATCCCTCAGAATGAATTAGACCTATTCTACATCCCTCAGAATGAATTGGACCTATTCTACATCCCTCAGACCTATTCTAAATCCGTCAGCCTGCAGAATGAATTAGACCTATTCTACATCCCTCAGAATGAATTAGACCTATTCTATATCCCTCAGAATGAATTGGACCTATTCTACATCCCTCAGAATGAATTGGACCTATACTACATCCCCCAGAATGAATTGGACCTATTCTACATCCCTCAGAATGAATTGGACCTATTCTACATCCCTCAGCCTGCAGAATGAATCAGACCTATTCTAAATCCATCAGCCTGCAGAATGAATTAGATCTATTCTACATCCCTCAGAATGAATTAGACCTGTTCTAAATCCCTCAGAATGAATTGGACCTACTCTACATCCCTCAGAATGAATTAGACCTATTCTGTATCCCTCATAATGAATTTGGACCTATTCTATATCCCTCAGAATGAATTAGACCTATTCTACATCCCTCAGCCTGCAGAATGAATTAGACCTATTCTACATCCTTCAGAATGAATTGGACCTATTCTACATCCCTCAGAATGAATTGGACCTATTCTACATCCCTCAGAATGAATTAGACCTATTCTACATCCCTCAGAATGAATTGGACCTATTCTACATTCCTCAGACCTATTCTAAATCCCTCAGCCTGCAGAATGAATTAGACCTATTCTACATCCCTCAGAATGAATTAGACCTATTCTACATCCCTCAGCCTGCAGAATGAATTAGACCTATTCTACATCCCTCAGAATGAATTGGATCTATTCTACATCCCTCAGAATGAATTGGATCTATTCTACATTCCTCAGCCTGCAGAATTAGACCTATTCTACATCCCTCAGAATGAATTGGACCTATTCTACATCCCTCAGAATGAATTGGACCTATTCTACATCCCTCAGAATGAATCAGACCTATTCTACATCCCTCAGAATGAATTGGATCTATTCTACATCCCTCAGCCTGCAGAATGAATTAGACCTATTCTACATCCCTCAGAATGAATTAGACCTATTCTACATCCCTCAGAATGAATTGGACGTATTCTACATCCCTCAGCCTGCAGAATGAATTAGACCTATTCTATATCCCTCAGAATGAATTGGACCTATTCTACATCCCTCAGCCTGCAGAATGAATTAGATCTATTCAACATCCCTCAGCCTGCAGAATGAATTAGACCTATTCTACATCCCTCAGAATGAATTAGACCTATTCTACATCCCTCAGAATGAATTGGACCTATTCTACATCCCTCAGAATGAATTGGACCTATTCTACATCCCTCAGAATGAATTAGACCTATTCTACATCCCTCAGAATGAATTAGACCTATTCTACATCCCTCAGAATGAATTAGACCTATTCTACATCCCTCAGAATGAATTAAACCTATTCTACATCCCTCAGAATGAATTAGACCTATTTTACATCCCTCAGAATGAATTAGACCTATTTTACATCCCTCAGAATGAATTAGACCTATTTTACATCCCTCAGAATGAATTAGACCTATTCTACATCCCTCAGAATAAATTAGACCTATTCTACATCCCTCAGCCTGCAGAAGGGGACTGTGATATCAAAAAAACTCAAGTCAATAAAAACTTGGAGGAAATATGCTGAGTCAGCAATACTTTGCATTTTCTAAAATCTACTATATTTGGGTTGAGTGATACACTTAAGTTGTGGAGCTTCAAGAATATGGGATCAGTTTTATTAACATCTCTATTACAGTTTATCTGCAGATGAAATTATCTACTCACAACACTCAATGAAGATGCAACAAAACATAATTACTGAGAAAAAACTGAAAAGCACAAAAGAGACATGACAATATATTTTATTTGTTAATTGACATTTGTTTTCAAGAAGTTAAAAGAAATCACAAAATATAAAAATAAATTACAGCCAGAAATTTTAATGCATTACAAAAAATAGTAAAAGGTTTGCAATGGAGTAGGATAATTATTTAAATACAGAAGCCCCTCACTTTGAAGAACCTTGCTATTATGAAATCTTTGGATAATGTATATTCTTGTACTGGTGTCATGTAAAATCTTATTGCACAATGTTAAATTTGCATTTCTGCAATGATAAGTTTAATATATTGGTGCAATTATGTTGTACCATCATTTTACATTTGCACTAGACATATGATCATGAAAATTGTGAAAATAATGGCTTACTTCTGTACAGGACAGAGCAGTTAGACATCACATCCACTGACAACAGCAAAATATTAATTTTAAAAATTACTTTTTGTCCAACCAGACTGTACCAATGGAAGTTTATATCTTGCTGATTTATCTTCACATTGTTCTTTTACTTCAGTGCATTGTCAAAAGGAGATTATTCTAGGTATATGAACTGGGATGTTGGCATGTAATTTGATGTGACTTGCTGACTACTTTTAAATAAAACTCTTCATTTATGTTACATGGATTGTACAACAGTTTCTTACAATTTATCTTGTCTAAATTCAAGATTAGGACACAAATAGAGGGGTAAAAAAGTTTTGAAAATCCATGGTTATCCCAGGGCAACAAGCTTTAAAAATCTGGCTTCACAACAAATTGTTCTGGTTGCCTTGTAAATTACTGCGGTTGCCCCCAAGATTGCTGTAATAAACATTTTTCACCAACTTTTGTCATATATATTTATAGTTTGTCCTAATTGCACACAATACTTGTAACTCACCATCAGTACTGAAAATGGAAAGTGTCACATAAGTTTACACATATATTTTACCTATTTGAGATCAACAAATATAAGATAATTGAATAATTTCCTTTTACTGACAGTGTATTGTTGTCCATCAACCTTCTAGTAGCTGGCCACCCCTGACCAGAAACTTGTCCATATTTTATGTTTATTTTAGTTTATATCATTACGGTTCACATTATTGTTAATTTGACACTATTAATCCTGTATCTAAACTGTCAGAGAGCTGTTAACTTTCCACATTGAATTTTGTTTGGCTATTACCCCACAAGCCAATGTAGCATGCAACAACTATTGTAATTGGTTTGATTATTAAAACATGCCATATTCCTTTACCTAAAGTTAGCCAACAGAAGCAACTGTCACATGCTCAACAGCATGTGCCCATTTCTTCAACAGACCAATGAGAAAGCATAACACATGTACTAGATCATTTGCATTCAGTGTGCCAAGCCAAATATTAATGAAACCACTACCTTAAGTTGGTGTGTTGACAAGAGACAAACATTCACGAATCTTGTTTCTTTAAGGGTTCGCCTTGAAGGGCTGGTAGTATGGACTGTGAATCAGATAATGAGTAGCAGACACATGATATTAGTGTGAGCTATTACTGACAGCAATCACCCAACACTCAACTACAAAATTATATGGAGATAATTCGGGGCATCCTGCTGTAGTTATCCAGTGGGACAATGATCAAATGTTTGTCAATGGAAAATATATAAAATTCAATTTAAAATTTTAACATGATCATTTTTTAATAATATGTTTTGGTTACATGACCAGGCTTTCGCATTGGGAAAAATGGTTGCCTGGCATTAATTTTTAGTTGTACCTTGCTCACAGGCAATAGACATTCTACCCCTGAAATACCAAGTATCATTTATTGACACAATGACAAACCCCCTCATGTGGTATAACTATTTAAAAACACAGTGCCATCACAAAGAGGCTTTAAAAGGAGTGAGTGAAAAGTGCAATCCTATCAAAATTTCAATGGTATTTATGAGAAAGAGTGCACAACTCCATCAGCATGTGCTGAAAAATATGGCAAAGCTCATCTTTTGGAAAACTGAATAAAATGTGTCTGATAACTGATGCTTGAAATTCTAGAGTACGCTGATGTTGCATGAAACTCTAGAGTATGCTAATGTTGCATGAAACTCTAGAGTATGCTAATGTTGCATGAAACTATAGAGTATGCTGATGTTCCATGAAACTATAGAATATGCTGATGTTGCATGAAACTATAGAGTATGATGATGTTGCATGAAACTATAGAGTATGATGATGTTGCATGAAACTATAGAGTATGCTGATGTTGCATGAAACTATAGAGTATGCTGATGTTGCATGAAACTATAGAGTATGATGATGTTGCAAGAAACTCTAGAGTATGATGATGTTGCATGAAACTATAGAGTATGATGATGTTGCATAAAACTCGAGTATGCTGATGTTGCTTGAAACTTTAGAGTATGCTGATGTTGCATGAAACTATAGAGTATCCTGATGTTGCTTGAAACTATAGAGTATGATGATGTTGCATAAAACTCTAGAGTATGCTGATGTTGCTTGAAACTTTACAGTATGCTGATGTTGCATGAAACTATGGAGTATGCTGATGTTGCATTAAACTATTGAGCATGCTGATGTTGCATGAAACTCTAGAGTATGCTAATGTTGCATGAAACTCTAGAGTATGCTAATGTTGCATGAAACTCAAGAGCATGCTGATGTTGCATGAAACTTTAGAGTATGCTGATGTTGCATGAAACTCTAAAGTATGCTGATGTTGCATGAAACTCTAGAGTATGCTGATGTTGCTTGAAACTCTAGAGTATGCTGATGTTGCATGAAACTTGAGAGTATGCTGATGTTGCATAGAACTCTAGAGTATACTATGTTGCATGAAACTATGGAGTACGCTGATGTTGCATGAAACTCTAGAGTATGCTGATGTTGCATGAAAAGTGAACAACATTATGAGCATAAGCTTAACTTTTGGGAGAAACTTAGGTTAAAAAATAGCACTAAATGTAAATGGCACAATATGTATATTATTGAGAATCAAAACAAGACTCAAAGTACACTATTTATAAACTTGAAAAGATATTTTAATCAAACATCAACAGTTTTTGTTTATAATTATGCTTCTGTAAAGAACAAAGAAAAGAAACATCACTACCAATCATTTTCTTCATTTTCCCTCAACCAACTATTTCAGGAAAACAATATTTTTTCAACTGAAAGCTACACGACAAATATAAATCACTGGGATCATGAGTGCAGTACAAAATCTTGCACACTCAAAAAAAATATAAAAAAAAAAACATTTTGGGTTCTAGGGTCAATTAGCTTTGTGTCCTCATGTAATTTTCAGCAAAACATATCTACTGATTTAAGAACATATGTAGTAACATTGTAAAAAAAATTACAGAAATACTGTATTTAATTCAAAGTGACTGATAAAAGAAAATCTGCATACCTCACCTAAGAAATGGAACCAATTATTTTAATCACTCTATTTACAAAATGCTTGCAATTCATGGCAATGTTAAACATATTATGTGGATAATACTACAGTGGGGAACAAAATTCTCACCTTTATTTATTTGTCAGCAATCATTGGGGGGGGGGGGGTAATTCAAGGTTTTCTAAGAATAAATATAGGTAGTTATTTGGTTCTATTTAGAATTAATAAAAATATTAAATGGATTTCAAGCTTTACTAATATATACATCCATGGAAACATAGTAGAGATTTTATAAGTAATTCTATCTACTAAAATTTAAGCAGATTGTTTCAGCACACACAGATGCATCGAGAGACAAAAATGAATTTTCTTCCTGTACATTGGATATGGGACGTCTTATTATCCACCCTGATGCAGAGCCTACATTACATGTGGGTCAAATCATGACTGTGACAACAGTCAGGAAATCAAGTCAGTGGCTTAGGATTTAAAAAGCATGTGTCACGTGATGTACTATGAGAAAAATAAGAGTACCCTGAAAAGGACGGTATATGCTCACCCAGTGTTTAAACAGTTTTCTCTGTAGTCATTAGTAGGGTATAGTTGACTCTGGAGATTACTGATCAATGACTCTCAATGACCTAAACCTTTGTCAAGGTATGTGGTCTTGAATTAAAGTTACTGTGCAGAAACCATTATTTTCGTATTAGACTTACGATGACCGTAACCTCTGACCTTTCAATCCCAGAATCATTTAAGTTATTTATTACCCTAAGTGCAAGCCATCCACAAAAATTTGTGAAGGAACTTGCTCAGGAACAAAATTTATTCTGCAAAACCCATCTTTCTTTTAGCTACACTGACCCTGACCTTTGACCTTTTTGACCCCAAAGTCAATAGACCTCTTCCATCCTTGAGTGCAAGCTCTCTGCACATTTTGGTCAAGGTAAATGGACTAGAACTAAAGTTATTATGCAGAAAACTAAAATTCTTTCTGTCACAGTGACCTTGCCCTTTGCCCTTTTGATCACAAAATCAAGACTTCTTTCTTACCCAGTGTGTAAGTCATCCACAAACTTTTGATGAAGGTACATGGTTAAGAACTGCATTTTTTTGCAGAAACCATGTCTTTTTTGCAGTCAGAGTGACCCTGACCTTTGGACCCCATAATCAATAGACTTCTTTCTTACCCCAAGTGCAAGCCATCCACAAAGTTTGGTCCAGGTCTGTAATGTAGAAGTAATGTTATTGTGTGTAATCCATCTTCTTTCAGTCACAGTGACCTTGATGTCTGACCTCCAAAACCTTACCCCAAGTACAAGCTTTCCGCAAAGTTTGGTAAGTGTAGATGGTAGAGAACTTGAGATATTGTGCAGAAACTGTCTTTTTTCAGTCACAGGGACCTTGATCTTTCGACCATGAAATCAACAGGTTTCTTCCTTACCCAAGTGCAAGTCTTTCGCAAAGTTTGGTAGCTGTAGATGGTAGAGAACATGTCTTATTTCACAGAAGCCATTTTTCTTCTTACAAAAATATTAACCTTGACCTTTTGATATCAAACTCAAAAGTGTTCTTCCTAACTGTTGATGGTGGAAAACTCGAGTTAATGTGAACAAACAAAATTGGTAAAAGACAGCAGGATAGATAAACAAGATCATAACATTATACATCTGACTTATGGCAGTTGTATGAAAATCTAATGGGTTATCGATTTTAATATACATCTGCCTTATGGCGGTTGTATGAAAATCTAATGGGTTATCCATTTTTAGTGACTAACCTAAACATAAACTTTTTCTTTGCCCAAACAAAATCATTTTTACATCCAGCTGTATTATAGGTTGGCACAAATGTAAATCACCAGTTAATGGTGCATTCTTTGCAGACAAAAGCAGTTGACCAACACTCCCAAGTTTACTTAAATATAACAAAGTATTCAGGGCTACAATTGTCATTTCATGATTATGAATAAGATTATGGATATGAATAAGCACTTGCAACATAATGAAATGGTTCATTTGATACACAGATGATAAGTTGACCTTCTTTATTTCAACTGTGAGACATTATTGCAAAATGTATATGGACGGATAAAACAATATCTTTAGCGACACAAATGAGGTGATGTAAACAACCAACACATTAAAAGTTTGTTAAATAGTCAGCAAAATATGTGTACTGTTAATCAAAATGTTTGGATCATTAACATTTCAAAATTACCAACCTTTTGGGATATTAAAGCATACACCTTGATATTGATAATACAACATATTATAACAATGTTCTCTACAAAATCGAAAGGACTGTGGCCGAAAGTGATCTAATTGAATATTATGGAAATGTCTCCACTGTTAAATTGTTGCAAATTTACTGTTTTGTAAAATTCTATGCATTTAATTTTTCTGATTTTGGCACTTGGTGACACAAATGATTTTACCTTTATAATTTCCATAATGATACATTTTTGCAATTTTTCTACTCAACAACAAAAGTTGTACAAATAAAACCATGCAGAAATTTCACCTTAAACAGTAGATGCTGGAAAGTAAAGAAAACACCTTAAATAGTAGATGCTGGAAAGTAAAAAAAGAGAGACAATCATCATGACAAGGGTTTTGCTAACTGTTTAGACAAAGCACAAGTTTTACAAAAGTTGCTCAGAAAATTGAAATCTTTAAAAAAAAAAAAATTTAAAAACAGAAAAGGTTCATTTTAATTTTATGATTGATTATACAGTCAGTTTGAAAATTATACATATCCTGGTCATAGGAAGTGGTGCTCAAGGGTGATACACATGGTCATACTTCAAAGGTTCTAACACATGTTGTAGGGTAGAATTTATGATTTTAAGTTCAATGTTATCTTGACAGCAATGTAAGTCTAACTTATGCTCGGAAATCAGGATCAGTTCATTTCTGCTTAAATTAATCTGTTGAATATGTTTCTGACTTTCTCTTTTCAAAATTCATGTAAATTTATTGATAATATTGGAAAATGGGAGAGGAATCCCCTGTTGTGGAAACCTGACATGGTTCTTCTGATTTTTGGACATTTTTTCAAAGTAAAATGATCCTACAAGGAATGAGATTAGCCAACATATAGATGCAAGTGTAGAGTACATAGAGATTTAATTTTCTATTAAGCATACATCGATAAATTGAATAACAACAAAAGTTTCATGCCAAAACAGAGAATGCTCGCTTCATATAAGGAGAAGTTCAACAGAGCTCTAAAAATATTATATATTTTTGGACAGGATAGTTTTTTTGTACCAACATGAAATGCAGTCTAATATTGTTTATTTTGTCTTGCCTGCAAAGCATAGGTGAAATACAGCCATTGTTAACATTAATGTCAAACTCAGTTTCTTTGGCATTTAAGTCAATTTCTCTTAAATTTTCCTGTTTACAGTCATTAAACTTTATGGGTACATTTATTGATAGAAGAAATACTCACAACTGGCCATAGAAGGTCACACTGAACTACAGTACATCAATACTCTAACAATAACTTAAAAGTCATTGCATTTTGTCCTATTTTCTGATGAATGAAGCATTTATAGTTATCAAACTTGATAGGTGCATTTATTTTGAGTACTTGTATACAAAACCTTTAAAAATGGTCATAGGCACCTGCTTTTCTCTTCTATAGTGATTATTATAGGTTTTTGGATGCAGTGCAGAGTAGAAAAAAACATAGCATTCCAAAGAATTCATGTGATAACTCTTGATAGTTTGTTACATTTTTAAAATGGAGTTGTTTTTTTGTATGTCTCTTCCATTTGTCAATTGGAAGGATTATTTTTCATCCTAGTTATACAAAAGACATTTGTTAATTTATCCATCTTGTATTCATTTAGATTAAGACTTTTCTAAAAAAAATATTTTGTTATTTATTATGGCTATCCTACTATTTGGATCCTCAGATTATCACTTCTTATCTTATTGCTAGAAAAGTGAATTAAGATAATACAATATATTGCACAACTTTTGATGATCATTTATTATTATTATTATTATTACTACTAATACAACAAATTATCAATCAATTGATCAGAGAGAGAGAGGAGAGGGGAGAATCCTTTTGTTTTAGATCAAGCTGCATTGTGTGTGCTTTTGAAACAAATGAATAAAACAGACTAGTTGGACAAAGGCATCAAAAAGTAGACATTTTCAATCTTTACCCCCATGGTATTGAAAAGTGTGATGATCTTCATGCTCCTACAGTTCTTGAGGCAGACAGAAAATTAAAATAGGATCTTGATTTAATTTCTATGGTTGATATCAGCCCACACTTCTACATAGAGGACAGAACTAACTTCCCAAGATGGCTTCATTTCTATTTGCTTATATGGGACAACTACATTATAAGTTTCCAGATGTTCATGATGACCTTATGAAAGAAAAGCATACTGTTGTTAATGAGAACTAATAGTTTCTTGCACCAGGTATGTTCTGATCTACCATTATAATAGACCAATGATCATGATTCAAAACCAGATGTGGTATTGTAGGATTATTCACAACAAGAAGGATAAATGGTTCATACCTAGAATGATTTGGTTTTGTTTGGTGTTTTATGGCACAGCAACACAAGTCAGTTTTTTAGTGCACAGGCAATTGGAGTAAAGTGTCTTGTCCAAGGACACAACACAGTACATGACCCAGACAGATCCAATATTAGGATTCAAAAACCTGCACCCTTTTGTTTGTGAGTCTGGCAATCTAACTAATGAGCCATCACAGTTCCTGCCTCCATTAGTTGCCTTTTATGACATGCTGGTGAGCCTATCAGCCTATTCTACATCCTAGAGCTTGCGGGGAAGAAAGAACAACTATAACCAATTCTGTCAGCCTATTCTACATCCTAGAGCTTGCGGGGAAGAAAGAACAACTATAACCAATTCTGTCAGCCTATTCTACATCCTAGAGCCTGCAGGGATGAAAGAACAACTATAACCAATTCTGTCAGCCTATTCTACATCCTTGAGCCTGCAGGGGTGAAAGAACAACTATAACCAATTCTGTCAGCCTATTCTACATCCTAGAGCCTGCAGGGGTGAAAGAACAACTATAACCAATTCTGTCAGCCTATTCTACATCCTAGAGCCTGCAGAGTGACAGAACAACTATAACCAATTCTGTCAGCCTATTCTACATCCTAGAGCCTGCAGAGTGACAGAACAACTATAACCAATTCTGTCAGCCTATTCTACATCCTAGAGCCTGCAGGGAAGAAAGAACAACTATAACCAATTCTGTCAGCCTATTCTACATCCTAGAGCCTGCAGAGTGACAGAACAACTATAACCAATTCTGTCAGCCTATTCTACATCCTAGAGCCTGCAGAGGTGAAAGAACAACTATAACCAATTCTGTCAGCCTATTCTACATCCTAGAGCCTGCAGGGGTGAAAGAACAACTATAACCAATTCTGTCAGCCTATTCTACATCCTAGAGCCTGCAGAGTGACAGAACAACTATAACCAATTCTGTCAGCCTATTCTACATCCTAGAGCCTGCAGAGTGACAGAACAACTATAACCAATTCTGTCAGCCTATTCTACATCCTAGAGCCTGCAGGGGTGAAAGAACAATTATAACCAATTCTGTCAGCCTATTCTACATCCTAGAGCCTGCAGGGGTGAAAGAACAATTATAACCAATTCTGTCAGCCTATTCTACATCCTAGAGCCTGCAGAGTGACAGAACAACTATAACCAATTCTGTCAGCCTATTCTACATCCTAGAGCCTGCAGAGTGACAGAACAACTATAACCAATTCTGTCAGCCTATTCTACATCCTAGAGCTTGCGGGGAAGAAAGAACAACTATAACCAATTCTGTCAGCCTATTCTACATCCTAGAGCCTGCAGGGATGAAAGAACAACTATAACCAATTCTGTCAGCCTATTCTACATCCTTGAGCCTGCAGGGGTGAAAGAACAACTATAACCAATTCTGTCAGCCTATTCTACATCCTAGAGCCTGCAGGGGTGAAAGAACAACTATAACCAATTCTGTCAGCCTATTCTACATCCTAGAGCCTGCAGAGTGACAGAACAACTATAACCAATTCTGTCAGCCTATTCTACATCCTAGAGCCTGCAGAGTGACAGAACAACTATAACCAATTCTGTCAGCCTATTCTACATCCTAGAGCCTGCAGGGGTGAAAGAACAATTATAACCAATTCTGTCAGCCTATTCTACATCCTAGAGCCTGCAGGGGTGAAAGAACAACTATAACCAATTCTGTCAGCCTATTCTACATCCTAGAGCCTGCAGGGGTGAAAGAACAACTATAACCAATTCTGTCAGCCTATTCTACATCTTAGAGCCTGCAGGAATGAAAGAACAACTATAACCAATTCTGTCAGAAAGACGCATATGACATGAGAAACTGTTTCGGCAAATTATGTAAAAATAGAGTAGGAAAACAAGCTGTCCAGGAATGAGTTAGTTCTATGCACTTGTCTGAGTCCCACATGACTCAGTGATATAGCTATATCCACCTGTATTATGTGTATGGGAGGCGGGGGGATAAAAAGCAAATGAGTACATGATTTGAACATAACAAAACACAAATGTGTAATGTTTTAATAAGATTAACTGTTTGCTTAATCCAAAAATGATGTAAATTATTTTCATATGAATGCTGGTTCTATAGGAATTTCTCAACAAACAAGAAGCTGGCCATGGCTTGCATAGCGAGTCCATGCCTGGGCTTTTAGTAAAACTGGTGTTGTACACATGAAGATGTATCCACATATCAAGTAACATGATTCTGTGGTCAACTGTACTTGAAAAACTGACCACATACAATTTTTAATTCTGAGGTTAATCAAGGATGTAGACAGACAGATGGATGGATGGATGGCCATGCACAGAGATACCAAAGTGATTGCTATATCGAGCTTCTGCCAAGGCAGAATCTACAAAAAATATCTTCATAACAGTTTTCTACTGATCTGTTTAAAGGAAAGAGGTTAAGATGCTGAATTATCATGAACTTAATCCAAACTTATTTCCCTACCCCATACATTTTTGAATAGCCTCAATGGACAATATGTCTTATCCATGTTATGTAACCTTATGCACCACTTGCAGCTTCCACAACATGTCTGCAAATCATGTGCTAATATTAAAGAATCAGAAACAATTTGCCAAACATTTTTGTAGTGAATATGTTATGTCATTGTGATGTGGAGTCCCTGGATCCTAGTTTACTTGCACACAATGGCACTAATTCCTAAGCTCCATGGCCGTAATGGGAGCCAAAACAACTTTCTAAATAAAAATGGGTTAGAGATAATTAGTATCATCTATCTTCATATTTCCTCTTGACTTTCCAAGCTGGAATTGTGACACTATTGTTAAAAAAAAGCAACCTTGATTATCTGATCTTATCAGGGAACATGCAAATGATTCCCAGAACCTGCAGTTGGATGATCAGACAATGAATATGAAACAGTTGTATCACCTGCCAACAGCACTAAGATGTTAAATGACGTAAAACCTTAATGCTACTGCCACTGCCACCATCGGTACAGGAAAAGTAGTAACTATTTCTCGCCATCTTCTAACACAGAAGAGACAAAAACAATTTCCAATACATGAATCAATGCTTTGAATATCATAACAACCAATTTTGTTTTTGTTTTATTTTGTATGCACTGAACTGCTCTAAAGGTCAGCCGTCATTTGGGATAAAACCCTCTCTATTTGGACCTGATTTTGGACAATACACATTCTAAAATGAAGCAGAATGTTTTGGATATTGTATACATGTTTTGAATATTGTATACATGTTTTGGATATTGAATACATGTTTTGGGTTGCTTTTATTACTGTATATAGTAAAACCATATACGTTTTGAACAATCAACATTTTTCTAACAAGAATTCTGATATGATACTTCTTGAAGGTGAGCCATCTTTTTGCTTTAAATGACCTCTGATCTAGTCTAAAGGAAAAAGATACAGAACTGTCTATAAAAGTCACAACAGTGCTGGCAATATTTCAATGCTTAAAAAAAACCATCAGTTCATTCAACAATGCATCAAATTATTCAGATGGGGTTTTATAGCATTTGCCTACCCTTCTGGCAGCTTGTATCCCCACCCCCCTACTGATTTTCAAAATGAAAGTCATCAAGGATATAAAAAATGCACAAAACTTAGTCATTTCATTCATCAATTTATAATTTCAAACCTGATTATTGCCAGGGGGTCTCTAACACTGTCATCTTGTTTACGTTTCAATCCAAATGGTGTTTTCAGTGTAAAACAAACAATAACAGCCTGCTCACTGTCCTTTTCTGGTTCTGTAAAAGTCCATTTACAGTGAAGGGGTGAGGTTCCTTGGACTACACATACATAGAAGGTAAAAAAACTTGTCATCTGCATCCAATATTTGCAATGTTTAGTTTTAATATTTCTAAAAAAAATTGAACAAAATAACAAGGGGAAAGCGTTAAAAGGGATGTAACTCCCAAATTTACTGAATTATTTAGAGTATATTGAAGACGATGAACTACATCACTCCTGTTGTCTGAAAAATACAGACTCACCCACACAAATATGGCAGCCGACTTAGTGAAGAATCTCCTGTTTGGATTGAAATGCGAAGGAGATGACGGTGTTAGAGGCCCCCTGGTGACAATCAGGTTAGATATTATAAATTGATGAATGAAATGACTAAGTTGTGTGCATTTTTTATATCCTTGGTGCTTTTTGTTTTTAAAATCAGTAGGGGGGTACAAGCTGCCAGGAGGGTGGGCGAATACTATAGTCCTTTTCTGACAAAAAGTTACTATTCTTGAAATTTGGTAAACTAAAAATTTTGGAAACAGAAAATCCTGTCTCATTACTTTGACACAAACTACTGCAATGAAATATGCTGAGTTGACCTAACTGTCAGATAGACTGGTTTGATTGTGACTGATATCAACTAATACATCCCCATTTTTCATATTTGATGTAATACCAACAAAATGCACTTTTGCACAAGTAATTTTAGTAATATTAGCTGTAGTCAGCTATCTTAACTTCAATAATGACTCTAAACTTCATTTGTTTTGAATTGTTAGGAAACATACAAATATTGTTATGTACTCTGATCTAATATAATATCTTTTAATCCCTGAATGTCTGCTGCCTACTGGTATAACAGTCCATATTTACTGATCATGATGGAATTTTAAGTCAAGAGTACCCACTAGAAGCTACAGGTTCATGCACTCGTTCTTGTGTAATAGTGCCCTCCTCAATACATTCGCGGACCCAGGCTTCTGTTACAATGTGGAATTTTTGTCTCCTCTTTCTCCTCTCCTCTTTAAACTGATTCAGTCTGCTTAAATCTCTGAAAATGGAAGAGAAATTAAAATTATTAAAGACAAGTTCATCCAGATTTCTGAAAAGACAATGCGACCCTATATTTGACTATCCTAATTGGGCGGAAATTCATAAAATTCAATATAAAATCTTTAAACTAAATTCTTGCTAACAATAAATCCCAACTTCTCTTGCAGTCCATCAAAATGTCACAAACTTTACTTTAACCTCTAAGCCCTTTACTCACATCATATATTTTATGCTAGTTTGGCTCAAGTTGAGAAGATATTTGGGTTTTTTGCAAATGACATTAATTCACAGTCTCTAATTACACTAGAACAGGGACAGAAAAATCCATCAATCTTTTCCAGATTCTTTGAAGTATAAGAAATTCAATTTTATTGCTAACATGTATATATTCTCAGTTTTATTGCTAACATTTATATATTCTCAGTTTTATTGCTAACATGTATATATTCTCAGTTTTATTGCTAACATGTATATATTCTCAGTTTTTAAATATGTAACTGTATATAAATCTCAGAGTACAAGCCAAGCCTCCAAAATCATCACAAGTTTTGTGCAAATCGAAATCAAACTTAAGCTTCTTCATGAAAATTAAGTAATTTAAATCAAAATCTACAAACAAATGATTAAAATGACATGTCTATTTTGAAACATTGGTCAAATGTAATGTTTTATTTGCCTTTCTCCCAAAAAATGTTTTGAAAGGTTTTGTTACAGTTGAGTACTTAAGTTTAAAGATTAACATTATTCAATTAAACTGATTACAAAAAAAGTTAAAAATTCTTGCCACATACTCTTATTAGTGAAGATGTTGCCATAGGGAGGGCTTTAAAATGGAGGAAATTGGAAACCACCAACCTTAGATAGGCAATCATTTTTACCCTTGCACATGTCAGAAACCACTTACTTTATATGGGCAATCATTTTCACCCTTGCATATGTCAAAAAACCAATGACCTTGGATGTGCAATAATTTTTACCTTTGCAAATGTTCGAAACCACTGACCTTAAGTGGGCAATCATTTATACAATTGCACATTTCAGAAACCAATGACCTTGGATGGGTAATCATTTTCACCCTTGCACATATCAGAAACCACCAAACCTTGGATGGGCAATCATTTTTACCCTTGCACATAACAAAAGGTAAATTTTATAGTAAATTATGTTTCTCCAAGAATACTTACTTGATCACATTAATGTTAGGAACTAAGCTCCACTACCTCTCAAATCTAGCAATCCTGGAAAGACAAAATTTCATCTTTCCCGTCTTTATATGATAAAGACAAGGGAAGAAACTCTTACCCATTACCTCCCCTTACCACCCTAGGTGGCTACTCATCACTACTTGTTTCCCAGTTTAAACTCAGTGATATATCAGTGAGGATGCTTATTTAAGGGAAGGTGTGGGAGCATTTAATAGTAATGTGATTTGGTAAGTATTCTTGGAGAAACATAATTTACTAAAAAATGTACTCTGTCGAATACATTTCCCAATCACAAAAACGTTAGGAGAATACATGAGAGGTAGAGGAATTGCATTAGCATATAACCTCTACCATCAGTATTCTTTGAGAAAAGAATGGCTGAATTCCCTAAAAGAAGGATAAACCACTCTTTTAATATGAAGATTGCACAACTTATGGTCACGTAACACATGACAACACTCAGATAAAGCGAAAAGAGTCACTCTTCCTTATGGCGCAAAAAACTGTTGCCGAATCTAGAGAGAGTGCTAAACCCACACCCATGAGGACATTGTGCCGACCTGAAATGGGTCTGGTGGTTGTTTGGGACACAGCCACTTAACCCACCATATTAAATTCTTGTCTATGTGACGCTAGATCTCGGTAATGCTTAAGAGCACAGACCTGGTCTTGCATCACTGCTCCTTTTGACATGTTGATGGAGGAGAGAAAGCAGATGACCATTTTTTGATTGCCCATAGATGGCAAATGGTTCTTAGCTATGAAATCCAGTTCTGTCATAAGGAGCATGGAACCATCTGATCTAAACTGGGGATAATTTTGGGTCCATTGAAAGGGCATACACATCTCACACACTCAACTTGATGAGGGTAGCGCTATCAGAAAGCATATCTGGCTACAGGCCTGAACTTGCATGAGTTGAGCCAAATTAAAACCCATGAAAGATTCCACCTGGGAAACAAAGTGAATGATTTAGGTTTATTCAGGTCAAAGTTGGGCAGCAACTCTGATAGGTTTTTGTCATGGCCTATATTCGATCTACTATGATGTCTGAAAGTGTCACAAATCATGAAGCGATATCCGCTGATAGGAACAGAACTAACTTTTTCTCCTCGAAAAGCTAGAGAAAATAGTTAGCCAGCTTAGAGACTGAAGTATTCAAAGGAATGTTGTTGTTGTTTCAGCACCAGTCCATGAAAACCTGCCACTTCCCCTCATAAGCCTTCAAAGTGGAGGGACTTCTTGCTTGTGAGATTCTCTTATCAACACTTGGAACATTGATGCTGTACCTGTCCAAGTGTGTGCTATACCAGTGCACAGAATAAGGTATCAGTAACAGGCCTCTGAGACAAAAGCCTTCAAATTACCCAGTTATCAGATTTTTTCCAAGAGATGACTAATAATCTCGCCAATTTTTGAAGACTGTGGGAGGAGACAAAAGGAAAAATGTTCTTTGTCCTCAGTGTCTACTGAGCCCTTTACTTTATAGTTCTGGCTCGCAGATGGAGGTGGTAGGCAGTCAGATGATGTTAAGATAACTTTCCTTAAAACTGGATTCCATCCTCTCCATGCTAGGATCAGAGTTAGCTGGTAGATCAAGGTTTTCACCACACTCACTGGGGGTTGTCTTCATCTGGCAAAGCTTCCATGAGTGCATACAACACCCCAAGCATCATGGAAGTAGTAGTACCATTGTCCATAAGTATCGGCCGTTATTCCTCTACTGGATACACCAATACCATTGGGTCTGCTGGCTGTGCTAGAAGCTGGGCAACCATCAATGTATATTCCCTTGAGATGGAAGGCTGAAAGGAAGACTGAAAGGAAGGCTGTAAGGATGGTTTTAAAGCTAGCTGGAAGGACAGCTGGAAGGATGAAAGAAGGTACTGCCTGATAGGATGTGGAGTCATTCCCTCCCATCTGCTGGGTGGTCTAGTCACCACCAGTCCCTGACCAGTTTCATTATCTTTGTAACTCATCAGAGGGAATTGGTCTTGTTGAATTCATTTTTTCAACTGATCACCGTATCTTGTCGGTGTGAAGTTTATATACCCCTAGCCGCCGGTGCAGCAGCTTTTTGGCTCATGTGACAATTGCTGTCTCCCTTTTAAGGAGGGTTGTATTATCACAACCTATTTTTGCAGCCAATGTACTGTTCCTCAGATTACATTAATGTTTGATGCAGCTGGGTTTCAAATGACATGTTTCTTTCGTGCAGCCGGGGTCGACTAAAGTAGCGGTTGAACATAAAAACCAAAATAAGATTTTACATCCAACATGGGGTAAAAGATGAAGTGGCTACAAACTCTTTTGAAATATTTGTTTTGTAATTACAAGGACTGTTTATCCTGTATTGTGTGAATAAACATAGTTTATGTTAGAAATGCAAAACATAAAACCGCCATGGTATTATATAGGTTCGTGGTTGTTTTTGTGTTTGCTGGTGTATCATATTGTTTATATAATACCAATCCTGGTGGGATCGTGAGATTGTCCACATGATTAATGAATGGGTGAACTGTAACATCATCGAATGGATCCTTGAATGGGAAATCTGTTTCCTGAAGCTGTTTCAGGTAGATATAGGCCAAATTGGGTACAATTGTCCCAACTAGCATTAGGTTCCTATACATTGTAGGACTCATTATTTCCTCAAAAGAGTATCCTTCGTCTAAGTGGATTTCCATAGTTTCTGAAATATCAGATAAAGTTGGATGAAATTGGAATGGGTCACAAATTGTATCAGAATCCCCAATTTGATTTAGGGGTCCAATAGAAGAGGTGTCCATTGAACTGTGATGTTTATTCTCCTGTTTTCTGAGATTTTCCTTCCTTTTGTAATTTTTATAACACTGTTGGCAGGTCACTTTCAAACCTGAGAAAGACACTTTTTTTTGTAATTGCTGCATTTGAGACGTAGTGGAGCTTATTTCCTAACATTAATGTGATTGGGGAATGTATTCAAAGGAGAAACCACAGATCTTGGATGAGCAATCATTTTTTACCCTTGCACATATTGGAAACCACCAACCTTGGATGGGCACTCATTTTTACCCTTGCACATATTGGAAACCACCAACCTTGGATGGGCACTCATTTTTACCCTTGCACATGTTGGAACCATGGATTAAACTAGAGCCAAAGAGGTGCGACATGAGCACATTATTTCCACACTGTCCTGGCCACACATAGTACTGTATTAACAAGAGGCCCAAGTGGGCTGGAAATTACTCACCTGGCTTACATAACTTAACAGCTGACCATTTCTCTAAGCAGGTTAAGGTAGTAGAGTCAGAACATATGCTATGTTAACTATCTCCCAAACTTTATATCATGTTGGTTTTACTTATTTTACTATATCCTGATAAAATTCTTTCTAAAGATGAAGGTATAATTAATATGCACAGTTTCTAGCTCAAAATTGAAGATACTGATGATATTAAACCCAACATATCAAAATATGGCCTCAAGAGTGGTAAAAAGCCCAGTCAATCAAACACAAGATCACCTCAGTAATGTCCATTGATCTTGCTCATTATTTAAACACTCCAAGATCCTGATGATCGAAGCATATATTCCAAGTCTGATGAAAAATCAGATCACAAAATTGGCTTCCAGAGTGGTAACAAGCTCAGCCAATCAGATGCATGATTACATTATTAATATGTGGGGATCTTGCCCATTATCAAACTCATCCTAAATATTTATAATATAAGCCAATATTTCACATTTATCAAAATTGTATCAGAAATATGGCTTCCAGAGTGGTAGCAAGCTCAGCCAATCAGATGCAAGATCAGCTCATTTAATATGCATGCATCTCACTCATTATAAAACTTGTACAAGATCTTGATGATATAAGCATATATTCCAAGTTTTATTCAAAATTGGATCAGAAATGTGGCCTCCAAAGTTGCAACTAGCTCAGTCTATCAGATGCAAGATCACCTCATTAATATACATGGGTCTCACTCATTACTGAACCCATCTGAGATCTTGATGATATAAGCATATATTCCAAGTCTGATTAAAATGGAATCAGAAATCTGGCCTATGGAGTGATAATAAGGTCAACCAATCAGATGCAAGATTATCTCATTAATATGCATGGATCTCACTCATTATCGAACCCATCCAAGATCTCAATGATATAAACTTTTTAACTCATCTGAAATCTTGATGAGATAAGCATATACACCAAGTCTGATCAAAACTGGATCAGAAATATAGCCTCCTGAGTGATAGCAAGATTATCTCATTAATATGCATGGATCTCGCTTAATATTGAATCCATCCAAGATCTTGCTGATATTAACCCATATTGCCAGTTTGATCAAAATCAAATCAGAAATACTGCCTCCAGAACTCAACCAATCAGATGCAGGATCACCTAATAAGTTTTGGATGGATTTTGCTCATTATCGAACTCATCCAAGATCATAATGATATAAGCATATATTCTGAGTTTGATCAAAATCTAATAAAAAATATGACCTCCACAGGGGTAACAAGGTTAGCCAATCAGGTGAAACATCACCTCATTCATGGATCTCACTCATTATTTAATTCGTCAGAGACTTTGATGACATAAACCCATTTTCTAAGCTTGATTAAAATCAGATTTGAAATATAGACTCCAGAGTGGTAACAAGCAATTGTTGATGGATGGATGCATGATGCATAACGGATTACACACAACAGACACTGAGCCATACCATAAGCTCCCCTGACCTTAAGGGTGAGTGAGCTAAAATTTGATACATTTTATGCAATCAATGCCAGATCTGCATATACATACTTTTTGTCCATGATGATATGGGACACATCCTGATCTAGATGTGTTGTGATGCTGGCTCCAAAGAATCTTATTTCCAGTGCCAGAAAATCCAGACTGCTGTCTCTCATGTGAGTAGTGGGATCTCCAATCACCAGATTATTATCTATGTAAATCCTGCGGCAAAAGAAACATAGGTCACTAGGTGAACATAATTAGTGGTTATGAGACATCTTGTACATACAATTTTCACCAACTTAACCCTGAACAAAGATAAACTCATCAAAACCTGTAAATTTGTATGATATTATGATATGATTTAAACTAATTCTTTACACAGGTTCACTGTATGGCTTGTACATGTAATTTTGGAGTCTTAAGTCCGAGTTCAATCTATACGCACCGAGAGTATACCGATGACACAACCAGCCATGAATTTTATGTACACACACAGTATACCGATGACACAACCAGTCATGAATTTTATGTACACACACAGTATACTGATGACACAACCAGTCGTGAATTTTCTGTACACACACAGTATACCGATAACACAACCAGTCATGAATTTTCTGTACACAGACAGTATACCGATGACACAACCAGTCATGAATTTTCTGTACACACACAGTATACCGATGACACAACCAGTCATGAATTTTCTGTACACCTAAAGTATACCGATGACACAACCAGCCATGAATTTTCTGTACACACACAGTATACCGATGACACAACCAGTCATGAATTTTCTGTACACAGACAGTATACCGATGACACAACCAGCCATGAATTTTCTGTACACACACAGTATACCGACGACACAACCAGCCATGAATTTTCTGTACACAGACAGTATACCGACGACACAACCAGCCATGAATTTTCTGTACACAGACAGTATACCGATGACACAACCAGCCATGAATTTTCTGTACACACACAGTATACCGATGACACAACCAGCCATGAATTTTCTGTACACAGACAGTATACCGATGACACAACCAGCCATGAATTTTCTGTACACACACAGTATACCGATGACACAACCAGTCATGAATTTTCTGTACACAGACAGTATACCGATGACACAACCAGCCATGAATTTTCTGTACACAGACAGTATACCGATGACACAACCAGTCATGAATTTTCTGTACACACACAGTATACCGATGACACAACCAGCCATGAATTTTCTGTACACAGACAGTATACCGATGACACAACCAGCCATGAATTTTCTGTACACACACAGTATACCGATGACACAACCAGCCATGAATTTTCTGTACACACACAGTATACCGATGACACAACCAGCCATGAATTTTCTGTACACAGACAGTATACCGATGACACAACCAGCCATGAATTTTCTGTACACACACAGTATACCGATGACACAACCAGCCATGAATTTTCTGTACACACACAGTATACAGACTACACAACCAGCCATGCATTTTCTGTACACAGACAGTATACAAACTACACAACCAGCCATGCATTTTCTGTACACAGACAGTATACAAACTACACAACCAGCCATGCATTTTCTGTACACAGACAGTATACAGACTACACAACCAGCCATGCATTTTCTGTACACACAGTATACAGACTACACAACCAGCCATGAATTTTCTGTACACACACAGTATACAGACTACACAACCAGCCATGCATTTTATGTGCACAGACTATATACTGACTACACAACCAGCAATGCATTTTCTGTACACAGACAGTATACAAACTACACAACCAGCCATGCATTTTCTGTACACACAGTATACAGACTACACAACCAGCCATGCATTTTCTGTACACACACAGTATACAGACTACACAACCAGTCATGCATTTTATGTGCACAGACTATATACTGACTACACAACCAGCAATGCATTTTCTGTACAAAGACAGTATACAAACTACACAACCAGCCATGCACTTTCTGTACACACACAGTATACAGACTACACAACCAGCCATGCATTTTCTGTACACAGACAGTATACAAACTACACAACCAGCCATGCATTTTCTGTACACAGACAGTATACAAACTACACAACCAGCCATGCATTTTCTGTACACAGACAGTATACAAACTACACAACCAGCCGTGCATTTTCTGTACACACAGTATACAGACTACACAACCAGCCATGCATTTTCTGTACACAGACAGTATACAAATTACACAACCAGTCTTGTATTTTCTGTGCACAGACTGTATACTGACTACACAAGCAGCCATGTATATACTGTACACAGACAGTACACCAATCTCCCAATAACTCACGCCCGGATAACTCACTAACCCGCTTATAACGCGAGATCAGGCATGGATCCCATTTTTTTTACTAGAAAATACCCCAAAAATTGGCCCCTATTTTTTGAACATGAAAAAAATCTCGATCAAAATTGATAAATAAAACCTTGATGTATTGCTCGGTTTATTGTTGAAAACAGTGGTTAGTACCCGGAAATTTTAATCAACATCGTGAAATTCACAACTTTTAATATAAATCATATATTTTGTTCGATTTTCTTTCCAAACAACATTCTCAGTAGACTATAAATAACAATATTTGACGAAATTTTGATCAATGAAACTGTCACTAATGCCTACTGGTGGCAACACTTTAATAAATAAATACCAATTTTTGTCAAGTGAAATTTGTGTTTTAGTTAAATCTTTTAATTAGGTTTCAGTATAATCATCATAAACGCAATATGCTCTCTTGTGTTCAAACGTGAAAAATATCATTCAACTGTCACAGCTATGTCCACGAGCGTTTCGGTAAGAACCTAATTAAGTGCTGACCATGTTTTGTTCTCCGACTTATGGAAGTATTTGTTGTGTTGTTACACTCAATTAAAAGCAGACCTGCTTTGTATTATCACGTTAATTATGTCTTTTGTATCAAAGCAAATAAAGGGGGTGGAATACAAGAAAAGTTAAAAGGCATGCAAATCCTACCTGCATAAGAGCTAGCAGTCACAGCCGTATGTCAGGTCAACTCATTTCAATTGATCAATCGAACACTGTTATAAATATTATGTAAGTAATATAATTAAACTACCTTAAATTAGCCTGCTTATTCACAAATGTGATTGAAGATAGCAAGGCAACCAAGCAAAATGAGTACTTCGTGAAAAAAACCTTTGTTTCACAGATATGGTTCATTATGGAGAAGCGAGTTCCAGAGTTTGTAGTGAACTTAAAATTTCTAAATTGGCACTCAGAGATTTCCTCAAGGATGAAAATAAGTTTCACTATTACTTGCAATGAAATCACGGCATCCATATTTTACTAATAGAAAAATAAATAAATTGAGTTTCGACATTGATGGTTGTTTCACGAAAAAATGTCCATGGTTTTTGATAAAAAGGAATATTGTTTTGTTGTGAATCAGCAACAACAAAAAGCAGTGATGTAATGCACAATGTGTTCGCATGCATGTGTTGTTGAAAACACTTGGACTAATGTTGTTAATGATCTTTCAGAGGTTGGGTATCTTGAAAATAAAGGTAATTTATACAAAAAAGCGAACTACATTAGAAAAAGCTCTTTATTGACAATTATTCAAAGTGCAATTATAAAACGAGTATTCAGCTATTAAACAGCCCAATGAACCCCCCCTCCCCTCCACTGCGGTTTTCTCAATGTCCAGCTGGGATGGCATCCCCTTCTTAATTTTTTTGAGGTCCTTCCGTAACTCGCGACCTCGCTTATAGTGCGGTCTATGTTTTTGGACCCATTTGTGTGCAAGTTATCGAGTGAGAGGTGTATAGGGCCTACACAACCAGCCTTGTACTTTTTGTACACAGACAGTATACCGACTACACAACCAGCCCTATATTTTCTGTGCAGAGACTGTATACTGAATACACAACCAGCCATGTACTTTCTGTGTACAGACCATATACTGACAACACAACCAGCCATGTATTTAATGTACTCAGACAGTATACTGACTACACAACCAGCCCTGTAGTTTATGTGCAGACTGTATACCGACTACATGACCAGCCATGTATTTTCTGAGCACCAATGGTGTACTGACTATACAACCAGAAATTTTCTGTACACAGACTGTATACTGATGACATAATCAGTTGTGTATTTTCTGTACGCAGACAATATACTGACTACATAACCAGCCATGTATTTACTGTACACAGACAGTATACTGACTACACAACCAACCATGTATTTACTGTACACAGACAGTAAAAAAACTACACAACCAGTCCTGTATTTTCTGTGTACAGACTGTATACTGACTACACAATCAGCCATGTATTTCTCTATGCACAGACAGTATACTGACTACACAAGCAGCCCTGTATTTTGTGTACACAGACAGTATACAGACTACACAACCAGCTATGTATTTCCTGTGCACAGACTGTATACTGACTACACTAGCAACCATGTATTTTGTGTACACACCCGTGTATACAGACTACAGAACCAGCTATGTATTTCCCGTGCACATACTGTATACTGACTACACAAGCAGCTATGTATTTACTGTACACATCCAGTATACTGACTACACAAGCAGCCCTGTATTTTCTGTACACAGACAGTATACTGACAACACAACCAGCTTTGTATTTCCTGTGCACAGACTGTATACTGATGACGCAATCAGTCATGTATTTTCTGTACAAAGACAGTATACTGACTACTCAACCAGCCATGTATTTACTGTACACAGACTGTATACTGACTACACAACCAGCCATGTATTTACTGTACACAGACTGTATACTGACTATACAACCAGCAATGTATTTACTGTACACAGACTGTATACTGACTACACAACCAGCTATTTATTTACTGTACACAGACAGTATACTGACTACACAACCAGCCATGTATTTACTGTACACAGACTGTATACTGACTACACAACCAGCCATGTACTTTCTGTGCACAGACTGTATACTGACTACACAACCAGCCATGTATTTACTGTACACAGACTGTATACTGATGACACAATCAGTGTATTTTCTGTGCACAGACAGTATACTGACTACACAATCAGCTATGTATTTTCTGTACACAGACTGTATACTGACTACACAACCAGTCATGTATTTTCTGTGCACAGACTGTATACTGACTACACAACCAGCCATGTATTTACTGTACAGACTGTATACTGATGACACAATCAGTCGTGTATTTTCTGTGCACAGACAGTATACTGACTACACAACCAGCCATGTATTTTCTGTACACAGACTGTATACTGACTACACAACCAGCCCTGTATTTTCTGTGCACAGACAGTATGCTGACTACACAACTAGTCCCGTCTTTTCTGTATACAGATAATATCCTAACTACACAACCAGCCCTGTCTTTTCTATGCACAGATAGTATACTGATGACACATCCAGCCATGTATTGTTTTGTGCACAGATTGTGTACTGATGACAAAACCCAAAAATCTCTAGTTTTTCTCTTTCCAAGCTATTTTAAGATTACTCAGCTTAACTTTGTACTGATAGGTCATTAATAAACATTTTATTCACCCACTCACTTGCAAGTTCTGAACAGGCCATAGGGGGAATCATCTGGAAAATAATGCTCCTCTATGTCTGCTGTATTCTTTGCATCCAGCTTGTCTATATTTGACTGAAATAAAAGGACAGAATACATTTTTCCTAGCCCTACAAAATAATCATGTTTCCTTTTCATCAAGGTTTACATACTGTTTCTCCCATTGTGTGTGTGTATGATTGAAAAATCCAACCCATGTGATCAGATTTATACCCATAGATAAGGCTTGCCAAGTCAATGGCACAAATCTTAGTCCTCAAGAGCTGGATTGTCCTATCCTGCTCACAACCATGAGGAAGACTATTTTTCTCATCCACAAAAAACAAGAAGCTTTTTAGATAGGGAAATAAGTTGCATCTCAAATGGCATTGGTTTCAAATGAGAGTGTAGAAAAAGTTAGCATATGTGGAACATGGTGTGAATGACATCATTTGGTATGCGAACTTGTCTCTCTACAAGAATTTCTGCAGTTGAGACTGAAATAGACAACAATTTGCATGTGACCAATAAGAGTAATGCAATTTGGATAAACTGAGAATCTACATGAATGTAGTTTGGATATACAAAGTTTTACTGTAATCAAGTGAGACATACTGTAGGCATGTTAGTGAATATTTCCTTAAGCTGATCTGGGGAGATGTCCTTGGTGAAGCTGTCCCCATACTGGTCATAATCCTGTTGGAACACCTTAACAGTCCTAGGAGATGTGTGCAACATGTCACTTGGGGACCTGCAATGGAGAGATACAGTTCTAAGGTTAAAAAAGGCAGAAAGACATTTATTCTTCAACCCATCTTAAAATAAAATGTAACCACTTGACTAACTATATTTTTAATATTTTTTATTTATTTTTTTTCTTACAAATTATTCTACTGTCTTTAATTTTTGCACACTTTTTATGAAATATTTTTTCATATGTACAAATATTTATAGGAAATAACATTAACTATCATTTTCTAAGATTCCTAAAATTTGCAAAATTTTTATGAAAAGAAAGTCCTTTGCACCAACAATCAGGATAAAGAATAAGTTTGATTTGTTAGAATTGACAATTTATTACAAATTAGTGTACGGAAAATTAGAGACAATAAAAAATACAGATAATACAGTGTATCTAATTTGATGAAGGGCTGCTGCTAAGACAAATTTATAAAAGTTAAACTTTCAGCAAATACTCAAGTCCTGATACGACATACTGTGCATTAATTTATTGTCTTGGGTATCAATTTTAGTTGTTTTTAGAAAATGACATTAATGTAAGTAGTTAAATTCGTGGACTGGGGAAGAGGTCCTATTGTTTGTACAAAAAGTTGGAAAATGACATTAATGTCAGTACTTAAATTCATGGATTGGGGAAGAGATCCTATTGTTTCGACAAAAAAGAACACTGTTTCGTTGTGTCATTTTATTCGTGGTTTGTAGCGAGCACGAAATTCACAAAAACGGATATCCCACCAAAAATAGCGAATCCAAAGTAATACAACAAGTACATGTATAATCAAAATATTTCTTTTGATCAAGCTTTATTTTTCATAATAAAATAGTCATATTTAGCTGCAACTGATAGTAATCAGTGATCAATAAGACCCTATAATATTTTCATAGACAAATAAACTTCTAAAATATGCCCAAAATGAGATTACTGAACGACAAAAGGTAACAAAATCAGATTTTTCCATATCTTTATTTGTGGTTTATGTGTATATATATATATATATATATATATATATATATATATATATATATATATATATATATATATATATATATATATATATATATATATATATATATATATATAAGCAGTAAATAGATTTTTAAACCCCTACTTTGAGATCACATTAAAAATGCTAGCACACCATTTTCACTGGCTATTGTTACAATAAAAACTAAATGAACTATGACTTTGCTGATTAACTTCATTTAAAGTCCATACATTTGTGTCATCCTTTCACAATACAGCCATACCATTAAAGTCTCCTAAAGCAAAGCACGCCTAAATTTGTCTACACATATGAAACTTTGAGCAAATGAAAAAATCTGACTTTCATAGCACATCTAACATGCAATAAGCATGCCAAGTAGTGATGGACAAAAAGAAGGAAACACAGATGAATACAAGCTGATTTATTTATCCACAATTTTTACCATATATACTCATGTATATGTTGGATCCAACTGCAAACTGCACAAACCCAGATCTGCTATCATATAATGTGCTGGAAGATCTGGGTCTATGCAGTTTGTTAGCAGTACTCTGTAGAACAAACAACATAGACCCTTATTTGCCAGCACCTTATGTAATGGCAGATCCGAGTCTATATTGTTTACACTTGGACCCGATTTATAAGTGACTATATATGCTACCAGCTGGGGAAAATATATCAAAGATTTTACTTACCATGCTATGAATTGTTTTGCTTCGATACATTTCAGGAGCCAGTCTGCCTTGACAATATCATAGCTGTCTCTCTTTATCAGGTTATTGACCCGTACAGTCACCTTGTCTGCCACTACAGAGAATGTTTCATTTCCTACCAGAAAAATTCAAAATGTAACCCAAGCTATAGTGAACCAAACCACTCAATTTTCCACACTTAACTCTGTTGAATTTTTATTTTTTATGGAACTAAATACCCTGGCTTAACTGTATTCCAAAATAATTTAAAATATTTACTAAGACTTTGTAACAAGCATTTAAATTGGTTAAAATCCCATCATCTGACACAGAAACTGCAAGTTAATAGTTCATAACAGCAGAAAAGTACTACTTATGTGTCCTTGTGTGCTTTGACAACGTTTGTAAACAATGGTTAAATTATAGTTCTGTTATCCATATCTTGAAATTCGTTATTATTTTTATAACTATTCGTAATTATAAGAATTGAACTTCACATTTTACAGGATTTATGCAGTCATGAAGCTTGAAATTCAATCATGAAGCACTGTATTATCTACAGTTACACACTCAATAATTGCTGAGTCATCATGTGAGTGTATCTGCTATGCATGCATGATTATGCCAGTGACTATGTTTCATCCTTTTTGGGGGATGTGTGCATGGTCAAGTGGGTGTAGGGGTTGGTGCATGCAGGCAAGGCAATTGTTACTGTAACTTGTGGACCTGAGTTTGAATCCCAGGAAGGAACAAATTCTCAACCTGTATGATAATATTCTTTCCCAATATATATATCCTAATCACCAACACAGTCTTCTGCCTGCAAAACTGCAACAATAGATCTTGGATGTACCTGCACTCCAAGCACTGGCAGCTCATTGACTACATCATCATCATGAGAAGAGACAGGCAAGATGTCCAAGTGACAAAGGCCATGAGAAGTGCAGAAAGCTGGACTGACCACAGGCTCATAATGTCCAAGCTCAATATCTGGATTCAGCCTAGCAGATGACCACAAGGCAAAGAAGTGCAGAAAAAGCTCAGTGTCTCCAAACTGAAACTGGAGAATGTGAAACAGGTGTTTGTTGAATTGCTGTGCAACCAACTAGTAACAACTGATGCAAACTCTGAGAACATCGAGAAAAATTGGGCATCTTTCAGAGACTGTGTACTTGGCTGCATCTATGACTCTCAGTCCCACCACATGTAAACATAAAGATTGGTTTGATTATAACGATGCTGACATATGTAGACTACTGAATGCAAAACCGGCTCTAAAAGGCCTGTTTAAAAAAACAGCACTTCATGATCTAAGAAAGCAGCCTTCAACAACATCAGGAGGAATGTCCAATGCAAACTCAGAGAGTTGCAAGACTCATGGTTGAGCAACATAGCAGATGAGATTCAGTCCTACACAGACAGGAATGACACAAAAAACTTCTATGATGCCTTGAAGACAATCTATGGGCCACAGTCATCAGTAATATCTCCAATACTGAGTGCTGACAGCACCACACTGCTCACTGACAAAGAAATGATACTACAATGATGGGAAGAACACTTCAACAACATCCTCAATCAACAATCATCTACCAGTGAGGAGGGAATTTATTGACTGCCCTAAGTGGAAATAAACATATCTCAAGTTGATCCTCCAACACCAACTGAAACTGAGAAACCAATTGACCTGCTGTCAAATGGCAAAGCACCTGGAGCAAATGCTATACCAGCATAAGTCCACAAAGATGGGCTATCACATGGCTCAAAAACTTAACTCTTCCAGTCAATGTTGACTCAAGGAACTATACCCCAGGAGTACAAGGATGCATCCATCATCCACTTGTACAAGCAGACAGGCAACAGTCAATCCTGTAACAACCACTGGGGCATCTCCTCGCTGTCAATAGCCATCAAAATCCTCACCAGAATTCTGCTGAATCACCTTGTGCATCACATCGATCAAGGGCTCTTGCCTGAGAGTCAGTGTGGATTCAGAAAAGGACCAGGGACCAGGGACCACAGACATGGTGTTTGCAGCTTGTCAACTTCAAGAGAAATGCCAGAAACAGAACTCCTACCTGTACACAACTTCATCGACCTGACAAAAGCCTTTGATGGTCAGTTGTGGGGGCCTCTGGAAGATCATGGCAAAATCTGGTTGTCCAGAGAAATTCACTGTAATGGTTCGGCAATTCCATGTTTGCATTGTGGATGATGGTGAGTCATCTGAACCTTTCCCAGTCAAGCAAGGCTATGTGTTGGCACAAACCCTCTTCAGTATGTTTTCTGTCATGCTTACAGATGCCTTCCGTGACTATGACACTGGGATCGATATCAAATATTGGACTGATGGCAAGCTCTTCAATCTGAGGAGACTATGGGCGAAGACAGAGATGATGCACCAACCTGCACCAGGAAAGTGTTATGTAGAGCCTACCATCACAGTGAATGGAAAAACCCTCCAGGCAATGGACAAATTTACCTACCTTGACAGTACACTGTCATCTGAAGTCCACATTGATGATGAAACCAATGCCAGAATTGCCACAGCAAGTGTGGTCTTTGGAAGACTACATGCAAATGTGTGGGAGCACAGATGCATCAGTTGGTGTACAGACACTATGCCAGGAAGCTGAACCATTTTCACATGGGCTGCCTGAGGAAACTGATGATAATAAGATGGCAGGACAGGGTCCCAGACATTGAGGTTCTCACGTAGGCAGGCATTTCAAGCATCCACTCTCTGCTGATGAAATCACAGATGAGATGGGCAGGCCACGTCACCAGGATGTCAGAAGAGCGACTACCAACGAAGATCTTCTACGGCGAGCTGAATTAGGGAAAGCAATCTTAGGGTGGTCAGAAGAAACGCTTCAAAGATTTCCTCATGTCATTCTTGAAAAACTTCAACATTGACCCTGAGTCTTTGGAAGATCTCGCACAGGATCGCTCCATCTGGCGCAGTCTCGTTCATACTGGAGCTACAGGCTTTGAACTGAGTTGAATTGCAGAGGCAGTGCAGAAGCGCGAGCAACGTAAATCTCAGAACTGCAGTACATCCTCTATTGGTAAAGCAACCCCAAGCGGCATCTCAGACACTGAGATTCTCCCTCAAGCAGGCATTTCAAGCATCCACACTCTGCTGATGAAATCAGAAATGAGATGGGCAGGTCATGTCACCAGGATATCAGACAAGTGACTACCAAAAGAGATCTTCTACAGCTAGCTGAAGGCGGGAAAGCAATCTCAGGGAAGTAAAAAGAAACACTTCAAAGACTCCCTCAAGTCATCCCTCAAACACTTCAACATTGACCCTGAGTCCTGGGAAGATCTCGCACAGGACCATTCCACCTGGTGCACTCTCATCCATATTGGAGCTACAGACTATGTGCTGAGGAGAATTGCAGAGGCAGTACAGAAGAGCAAGCAGCATAAATCTCTGAACTGCAGCATGTCCTCTATTGATTAAGCAACCCCAAGCAGCATCTCCTGTCCAACATGCCACAGACAGTTCAAGTACAAACTGGCCTAATCAGCCACTCATGTGCTCACAGAAACCAAACCAGTTAGTTATTTCATGATCATCTTCGAACTCAAAAAACAAACAACTGTCTGATTAAAATATTGGTCATTTCATAAATAAACTAAACTGTTTCCAATGCATTTTTAATTTTCATACATATAACTAGCTGCTGAATAAACAATCAGGAAATCAGTCCCACTTTCTCAATGCCCATTTTATTCCTGTCTGTCTGTGGTGACACTTTGTCATGTGTGGAGATAATCCACTTTGCTTGAATTGCGTTTAATGGTACCATCCATACTCACGTATAAGCCAATACCAACTGCAAACTGCATAGACCCAGATCTGACATCGCATAATGTACTGCCAGATCTGGGTCTATACAGTTTGTAAGGACTAATCAGTAGAACAAACAACAAAGACCCTGATCTGCCATTGCATAATGCACCGGCAGATCAGGGTCTATGTCGTTTGCATTTGAACCGACTTATACGCAAGTATATACGGTATATATGTCTTCAGATTAATCAAGACCTTATCTGAGAGTACATATCCACTATCCTCCAATTCATTTAATTGAGCAATAACCATGAAATATAAATCCAGGGGTTGCATGTCTGGTACAAACAGTAGTATGATGCCATTTTCCCATTCATTTAATTGAGCAATAATCTGGGCCATGACATATAAATCCAGGGGTTGCATGTCTGGTACAAACAGTAGTATGATGCCATTTTCCCATGCATGAGACAGCAGGTTCTCCCTGCCATGTGCTTTGAATTCAGCAAAGGGTGCTACTGCCTTTCAAGTTTCCTGCTTTTTACCACTGTCTCAGTGGTATTATGATAGTTGAGAAAGTGAAAGTAAATTTTAACAACTGTTTTTATGTGGAAAAGATAAAAGCTTTGTTTCAAAAAGGCTGAAAAACACTGAAAACCAAATGACTATAGATTTTAGCAGTGAAATTAAGCTTGTTAGCTCCAGGAAAAGGATGTCAGCATTCTCTTTGATTAAAATCTATGCACTTACACCAGGTGCCAGCAATGAATACCTTAATCAACTTAATTACTGCAGTAGGAATTAAACCTGTTTACTCACAAATGCGCAGAGCTGAATGTCAGTATAATCTTTTATGGAGACTTATGCATCATCATTCAATATTTAATCTTTTCTTTTATTTTATTTTTTTCAAATGACAAATCCCCAAAATTAAGTACCCATGAATATGTATTTTTTAACCAAACCACAAAATGTGATGCCTATGAAAATAAAGTCATTCACAGTAAAGCTTTTGGATCAAACAGTCAGTACCCAATTTTGAAGATTAGATACAGCTTTCATATAGATAGCACCTCTCCTGAGCAAGAAAAAAAATACTATCAATAAGGGCTGTTCCATTTGAACATACACTGTACCCAAGGAAGGCACTTTTTTCAAAATATATATGCCCGGATACTCTGATTACCCAAAGAGTTTATATGAAAATGATACAAAGTTCTAAATTGCATCTATGAGTGACTACTCCACATTTAAAGTGCCCTCCCTGAATCACAAGTAAAGTTCACTGGAACAGCCCTAATAAAATTTGCAAATGCTTTTTATTGACCATAACAGGCAGTCACATGTAAACTGGCATTAGAAGAAAACATTCATAACTGTAATAAAATATTTTGGATCATATTCCAAAATTTGCTGACATTTTTAATAAACCAAAATCAAGAATACTAATTAGGGCAATCAACAAAATACTCAAATTTTTTTTGTACATATAAGGCCACAAAAAAAATGTGTTTTGTAATAAAAAAAATCACATTGTCAAAATTGATTTGTGCATCTAATTGAGCCGATTTTGCCCAGTACTTTCAAGCAATTGAAATATTATTTGATTTATATATAATGTTAAAAAAAAAAAAAAAACGTACCTGCCTACCTGAATTTTAAAACCAGTGCAATAGGAAACACATATATTTTTTTGGGGCCTAACCAGTCTTATCATAGTATGTTTGTAAAGTTCCACTGTGTAAGTCTGTATGGTCTACTTGTAAATCTAAATCAACCATTTCAATTCTGGAAAGTCAGATCATCCCAATATTGGATAAATAATTTTAGTGGAACTCAGATGGCTTGAGTGTACTTTGGGATTTCTATACTGGCTTACTGTACTAGGACTTATACCCATCTGCACCATTTTTGAAACAGGGGACAAGAAGGTCCATAGTATACATGTGCCATCTGGAGGACTATTTTATGGAGGACTTCCATTGACTCCATCATATTATTGCCACTCATGTAATATAGGACAGCATTACCATATTTGCTCTGTTTATAGTACACTTTTCTCTGAACAACATACACCCAAATCAGCTGTCATATAATGTGCTAGCAGATCAGGCCCTGTGTCACACAACTGTCTCAACACAAGATCTGAACTTGTGCTCAAATTTTAACTTCTGATCTTCTAACGCTTCACTCTGAAGGAGATAATAATCACATATATTTTGGGATTATCTAACATACATACTAAATTTTAATGCGATTCAGAAACTCAAAGCATGATTTATAAGTTTGGAGTTTGAGTCATAGTTAAATTCTTGCATTCAGTTTTATGACTAAAGGGCCAAGGTCAACCCAGTCTCAGTTTCATGACAAAAAGGCCAGGATCTACCCTGCCTCAGTTTTATGAATAAAGGGCCTGGTTCTACCCTGTCTCAGTTGCATGACTAAAGGGCCAGGGACTACTCTGTTCATCCTACTTCATTAGTAAAACAAACAGAATAGACACTGATCTGCCAGCACATTATGTACTTGCAGATCTGGGTCTATGCTGTTTACAGTTTGCTGAGCATATTACATACAAAAAGCAATGGTTAGATTAGTGAGACTAGATGATAATTGTCAATGTTCAATACACACTTGGCAACTTTATTTGGAACTCTAGTTCTAACACACATGACTCAAGCTGCAATTGAACAGACAGGGTTTCAACTCTAGTGTCACTACTCTGCTAATTCTTAGTAAGGGTAGAATCAAAGTTCCAGATTAAATGCAGTAGCCAATCATTGGCAATATGACCTATGTTTTTGATTGGTTGACCTTACCCACTGGAGGATAACAATACATAGAGCAGCTATCCCAGTAAAAACTAGAGTTCCAACTGAAGTCACCCACTGTGTTCTTTAATCATAAGAAATCTACTTCTCAAACAAATAAATCTACCATATATGCACTTATAAGTCAAGTCCAACTGCAAACAACACCGACTCTGATCTGCTGTCACATAATGCACTGGCAGATCAGGGCCTATGTTGTTTGTTCTACTGATTACTCTGTGTAGCTTGCAGTTGGGCTTGACTTATAAGTAAGTATATGTGGTATTTTACGGGATTGACTTATAAACTAGTAGATATGGTACTATATATAAGATACTTATAACTACATAAATACACTTTATTAATATAAATGCCTATACACTGATACATTATACACTTTTTCAATATAAATGCCTATACACTGATACATTATACACTTTATCAATATGAATGCCTATACACTGATACATTATATACTTTATCAATATAAATGCCTATACACTGATACATTATACACTTTATCAATATAAATGCCTATACACTGATACATTATACACTTTATCAATATAAATGCCTATACACTGATACATTATACACTTTATCAATATAAATGCCTATACACTGATACATTATACACTTTATCAATATAAATGCCAATACACTGATACATTATACACTTTATCAATATAAATGCCTATACGCTGATACATTATACACTTTATCAATATAAATTCCTATACACTGATACATTATACACTTTATCAATATAAATGCCTGTATACTAATACATCATACAAGCATCTGAGATGATTAAATAGACAAAGTTTGCAAAAATGATAAGTTCACTGTACCTGGATTTTGTACCACTGTACCTCCGAACTCTACCACTTTTTTCTCCAGGTCCTGTTTAGGGCAAGCTTGTGGTCCATTGATGATACAGAACTCCTTCCCCTCAAAAATATGGGATACCTAGAAATCATTATTATAACTATTATTAACAACATTGGAAATCTGGATACATTTTAACATAAGAGTTTGCTCTGTGACAGGCACCCACTATTATTATTATTATTATTATTATTATGATTATTATTATTATTATTATTAGAAAACTTGACTGTTTTCAGATTTGTTGACACATATCAGTAGTTATATGGTCACAAATGTTATGTTTTATCTCTATGCAAATTGCAAATACACTTTGGAACATTTTGTCAAAAATGCAACAACAAAAAAGTAATCATCAAAGACACTACATGTAAAATGTAATCGACCATGGTACTACATGACAGAACAAGTCATGATGTCATCCAAAGTACTACATGACAGAACAAGTCATAATGTCATCCAATGTACTACATGACAGAACAAGTCATGTCATCCAAAGCACTACATGACAGTATAAGTCATGATGTTATCTAAAGCACTACATGACAGAACAAGTCATAATGTCATCCAACGTACTACATGACAGAACAAGTCATGATGTCATCCAAAGCACTACATGACAGTATAAGTCATGATGTTATCTAAAGCACTACATGACAAGATAAGTCATGATGTCACAATGGCATTATAGTTTCCAACCATAAAATGTGGATTCTGCAGCCAAATTTTTTAATTTTAACCAGCTGGAAAACCCATTTAATTTGCCGATGTGTTAGACTTTTTACTATCATTATGAAATCGGTGTACTAATTGCCAATAACTCTATCTGTTACTTGCTATAATGAACACTCTAACTTTTGTTTACCATGGCCAACATTGCATCAAACACCAAAAACTACTATATGACAGCTTGTCAAAGGCACTTCCTTTTCAATCATGCAGAGTATTCTACAATCCAATTCTACTCAAGTCTCACAACTGGGGCTTTGACAATCAAACTGCATAAGCATTGTGTGCATATGCTTATTTATTATATATTTTATAATGACTTACTGAAATATATTATTGGGAGGAAAATGATATCACCACACTGGAGAGACCACTTTTATTGCTACAGTGGCAATATCACTTTTAGAACTACTTTCTTTGATCATTTAGGAAATATATTTGTCCATATGTATGTTATTCGAACCTGTATTTCAATATTTAGGCCTATTTCATTTTTCTTCTTTTGCTCTTTCTCTCTCTCTCCCCATTTGGATGAACAGATCTTAAAATGTCTCATGACTGTAGACCCTCTAGAGTATATATTTATGTAATCAATGAGGTGACATAAAGAAATACCTAAAAACGAACTCCAAATAACAAAATGTAGGCTTCAGGTATTAACTTTTTTATAATTAGTTTTCTACATGAATCATACAAATTGTCAGTGACCGAACTTACATGACCTGTTGCTATTTGATATTCTGTGTCAGTCATACAGTATCATACACCTGTTACACTCTATGACAGATGGAGAGAGAGAGACAGAGAGAGAGAGAAAGAAAAAAAAGGAGCAGAAGAAGTAAATTGAAATAGGCCTTTATATGGAAATACAGATTTTAATAGCATACACAAGGCAGATATATTTCCTAAATGAGAAAAGAAAGTAGTTCCAAAAGTGATATCACCACTGTGGTGATAAAAGTGGTATTGCCACTCTGGCAATATCATTTTTCTCCCACTGATATATTTCAATATCTTATTATGAAATATATAATAAAATTGTTTAAGTAGTGATTTAACTCTCATCACAATCATAAAAGAGATAGAGAGATCGGCATTGATGAGTGCTGATTGCAAACTGAAATTAAGTGACGATCAAAATTTGGGTGCAGCACCTGTTACTGAACTTGATTGCAAGCTTGCCAAGGCCACACAAAAATTCACATTTCAATGCAGAAATAAACAAAATAAAGAACCAAAGAACCTTAAAGGTAAATTCACAATCATTAAAATCTTTTGCTTAAATATGTTATGCTCTTAAGTCTGTTGGATACAACCACTTTGTCATGTTTCTAAAGTATCCCCACCCCAACAATGTTCAATCTGCACAAGAAATGTGTTAATGAAAATAAATATCTCTTTATTTTTTAATGAAAACAGTCATTAATTTGACAAGATACACAATTTAAAAAAGCATTATATGTACAAGCTAAATTTGTAAAAAGTTTGCTGTCCTAAAATTATTGTTAAATTTCAGAACTTCTTTTTTTGCGATGTAGTAATGCAGCCATTAATTGCATTGGCACAGAATGGAGAAAAAAATCCATGCAACTCAACAGCTTTTACAATAAAAAGAAAATCTACATTTTTTTTAGTAGATATAAGGAAATATTTCACTCGTGAAGTGGGAATATTTTGTATTTCAAGAGTTAAATATTTCCTTATATCTACTCAAAAAAGATAAATATCCTCAATATATTCTAAAATGAGCTCTCAAAGAAAAAGTGTCTGATGGTACAAGGGTAGTTAATAAATTGTTACATAGAAAACAACTGGAACAACAACAACTTGATAATAATCATAATAATAATGATAATAATAATAATAATAATAATAATAATAATACACTATCGTTATTAAGGTAGGTCTGTGACTCATAATACTGGATCATAGTCTGACAATGAGCATTACATCACCAGATATCTTCTACACTTCAAACAAATAATATTTACCACACATGCTCAAAGGCATGCACTAGCCCATACAAATAATATTTACCACACATGCTCAAAGGCATGCACTAGCCCACACAAATAATATTTACTACACATGCTCAAAGGTATGCACTAGCCCATACAAATAATATTTACTACACATGCTTAAAGGCATGCACTAGCCCATACAAATAATATTTACTACACATGCTCAAAGGCATGCACTAGTCCATACAAATAATATTTACTACACATGCTCAAAGGCATGCACTAGTCCATACAAATAATATTTTCTACACATGCTTAAAGGCATGCACAAGTCCATACAAATAATATTTACTACACATGCTCAAAGGCATGCACTAGCCCATACAAATAATATTTACTACACACGCTTAATGGCATGCACTAGTCCATACAAATAATATTTACTACACATGCTCAAAGGCATGCACTAGTCCATACAAATAATATTTACTACACATGCTCAAAGGCATGCACTAGTCCATACAAATAATATTTACTACACATGCTCAAAGGCATGCACTAGTCCATACAAATAATATTTACTACACATGCTTAAAGGCATGCACAAGTCCATACAAATAATATTTACTACACATGCTCAAAGGCATGCACGAGTCCATACAAATAATATTTACTACACATGCTCAAAGGCATGCACTAGTCCATACAAATAATATTTACTACACATGCTTAAAGGCATGCACTAGTCCATACAAATAATATTTACTACACATGCTTAAAGGCATGCACTAGTCCATACAAATAATATTTACTACACATGCTCAAAGGCATGCACTAGCCCATACAAATAATATTTACTACACATGCTTAAAGGCATACACTAGCCCATACAAATAATATTTACTACACATGCTTAAAGGCACGCACTAGCCCATACAAATAATATTTACTACACATGCTCAAAGGCACGCACTAGCCCATATAAATAAGGGTAGGTTATGTAAAGTACACTTTTTCTTTTCTTCAGCGGATTAAATAAATATCCATCAGATTTTTTGTATGCATACCTGTTGTATAGATGATATATCAGCAGCTCTGAACTGGGCAGCCAGTGTGGGCTTAACTACCCTGGAAACAACACGTCTCTTCTTCTTAGTTGGACTCTCATCATCTTCTCCCAACTCTATGTATCCTCCAGCTAACTTCCCACCAGATTTCTGGTCATTAAATATAGTATAACAGTGCCAAGGTCTATAAAGTGAACATGTAACCAATACGTACATTTAAGTTTTAATGGTATATTCAAGAGACAGTGCTCAGTACCCTTTTTTTCAGAACATGACCATTTTTGGATGACTCCCTTCTTTTTTAACTGCATTTCATGGAACAGCCATTCCTTTATGATCTCCATCATTGATGGTGAATAGTTTGAAGATGAAATTTTTAAAAAAAGCATCTCTCTACCTTTGTAAGTTCAAATTAAATTGTACTGTATATACCACCTCTACAGTTGTGAATACTTCAATGGGAGATTTACCAACATCTTTTTCATGCTATTTTTAGATGAGATAATTTTATATGGCATTTTATCATATCAAGCAAGTATTTATATGTGTCATAACATCAGATCATAAACATGGTATTTAATCATATCAAGCATTTAAAGATGTCATAACATCAGAGCATAAGCACAGCATTTTATCATATCAAGTAAGTATTTAAAGGTGTCATCACCTCATAACATAAACCACTCTCTGCCACAAAATGTAGCATCTTCATTTAGCACCACTGAGAAAAAGACAGTCAGAACTGTTATTGATAATCTTTACTGGACAACTCGCTGAACCCAGTACATAAATTTTTATGTATCTATGTAACCTCTGCTCTGATTAGATGCATACAAAAACGTTTACAGTTGTGACATGATAATGTTTACCTATATGTCAAAAATCAACCTTTAAATTGACAGAGAATAGCCTAGCAACAGCAAACACAATTTAAAAAATCATTTGTAAGCAATAAAGGAACAATTTTAACAATCTGTTTTCAAATATTGTATATACTTGCTTATAAGTCAGGTCCAACTGCAAACAACACACACCCTGATCTGCCGGTGCATAATTACTGATTACTCCTGACAAATTCAATAGACCCAGATCTGCCAGAGATCAACAAAGTTCTATTTGATAAATCAACGTTATTTCTGTAATCTGGGTAAAAAATATAAGCTTTTACACATGTTTGTTTTATTTTCACCCTTTTAAAAAAAAGAACTAAAGAGCATTTTATATTGTTTCAATGCACATGTATCTATACAGTATCTGGTAGCCAAAATTTCCACTCACTGCCTTAAATAGATATGTTGTGAGATAAGTAAGGATAGTGCGAAACAAGAAAAAAAGCATAAGGCATTCAAACACTATTATTACTGAAAATCAAAGAAAGAATAAGAAATTATACTATAAATGAAAACTGGATCTAATACTTATTCAAATCGATTCTTCATTTAAGTGAAACTGTTGTCAAAAAATTTAAATCCTCATAAAAACACTTCTCATTTTATCCATGCATGTTTAATCCCAATGAACAACATGACTTTAAAATACTAAAACTATTGCTTGAGGCACAATTACTTTTGAAACACTGTGTATACACACTAATTACAGCAGAGTATTGAAGCTCACACTTCACTGATTTTCGGACAAAACCACTGAATCAACATCACATCACTCAAGTTGGCTGGTACACACAAATGTCTGTCAGGTAAATAATCCTGAAATTGTTGAATTAAACAAGTCCAGCATTCTCAAAGCCACGTATAATTAGGTCCAATCTTTCACACATTTTCATTTAGCTTCAATCAGTTTCATTGACAATGTTTTAAGTAAAGTCTAGTGGTTGAAGTTGATTCATACATGAGGCAGGCTCAAACAAAGGAGTGATTCCATTGTTTTTCAATTTAGTTAGCACCTTCACACTTTGATGGGCTCTGAACACATCAAATGTTGACACTGCTTGCCAATTGCATTAAGCAAGGGGCAGCTGGTCATGTGTTTGGTTCACATGTGGAATGATGACATTATCCAAATCAACGGGAATCTCAGTTGATTTTTACCACTCTTAAGCCACTGTGTTAAAGCTATCATCATCAGAAAGTAATTCATGGTGCAACTTTACAGACAGTGTTTTAAGGAAGAGATCATACACATGTACTTTAATAACCACTTAGTGTGTTGGCTGTGTTGGCTCCCTTTAATGTTGAGCATAAGTGATTTATTGTGACAGGTGTTCGACTTGTGCTCATACAGGTGGTAGTACTGTTGTAACCATTGAAGCGACCGTCATTTGTTGTCCTCATTGTTTTGTTCTTTTTTATTCTTTATTTGAGGTATTTGTTGAGATTAATCCACAAAATTTAATACCTACAAATATGCAAACTTTGACAGGCAAAACCACGAATTTAAGTAGCCACAAAAATGTCTTTTTTTTTCAAAACCACAAAAATTGAGACGAAAATAAATTATACTACAGTATTTATCATTGGAAATTTCTAGCTGAAACTTGCCAAATGAAAAAAGAAATGTAATGAAATTTTTTTCATGTGTTAATCATACTCTAACAAAAGAAGAAAGAATGTGTTTATAAAAAAAAACAGTGGACTAAGAACAAGAAAATCATTACAATCCTATGTAAATCTATCCTCATTTTGGAAAACATAATTTATAGCCATTTGAGTAAACTAAACTTGCTACTGGTAAAGTAACTGTCACTTTGAGATTTCATTTTTAAAACAAAGTATTTATCATAATACAAATACATGTAAATACTGTGGTGTCACTTACATTATTAATGTACAGTTATTTATTTTATGACAATACTTGCAAAAATATTCTAAATTCATTTGACCAAAAAAGATTAAAATCTTCATGAGCTAACCAAAAGCAAATGAAAATTTAGCTCAACCCAGTTTCCATGGAAATAAAAGAGGCTACATGACTATAGGTCACAGAAGATAAATTTATAGTAACAAAGAAACCAGTCAATTCTCATTGTAAATGTCAAAAGGGGGAATAAAACACAAAAATGTATGACTTTCACGTGATTATTGAGAAGTTCCTCTCTAATCTAGAACAATGACCATGTACCAAATGAGGTAATGGTTCATACATTTAAAATGTCTTATGATTGATGATCACAAGAAACTGAAACAACCTCCTCACCCTAAAGCTGGATTGTACCATCTTCTTTTATAACTTAAATGTTTTTAAAACATATATCCTAACTCCCCTGCTTTGTCCAACCCCACCCCACCTCACCCTTATCTAAAAATAAAACAACCTCTGTGCTCCTAGTGTCAAGTCCCAGATAAGTAAGTTTATATATAGTTATAGGATGGGGATCTCAACAGTTTCCAAGTTGTGACCTACACACTAAGTCCCTGGGGCTAGGAATGAAACCTGGAGTCAATTTAAGTTGCACATATACATGTGTGTTTTCATACTCAGTAAGTGTGTATGTGATTATATGGTAGTTATCTTGATAGTTTATAAGTTATTACCCAGGGACTAAGTCCTTGAGGGTTAGGGATGGACCCTGGGGGTCAATGTCAGCTGCATGTATAAATTTGTCTTTTCATGACCAGTAAGTGTATATATGGTTATAGAGTGGGGATCTCAATACTTTCTAAAGGTCTAAGTCACTTGGGGATAAAAACAGACACAAGGTCCAATGTCAGCTGCATATCTGAATTCGTCTTTTCACACCCAATAAGTGTATATATATCTCTCCCTTGTTATATTGCCCTTCATTATAATGTGATTCCAGATATAATGTGGCACTGCTATGGACACCATGACCAAAATTATTTTTTTTAAAATTAAAAATGAAAAATTAAAAATAGCAGATTTAGAACTTTCAACATAAATTAGGTGAAAAATTACATTAAAACCATTGCACTTGAATTGATCAATCAAATGTATAACAATATGGGTTGAATTGGTCTATCAAATGTATGACAATATGGGTTGAACTGGTCTATCAAATGCATGACAATATGGGTTGAATTGGTCTATCAAATGTATGACAATATGGGTTGAATTGGTCTATCAAATGTATGACAATATGGGTTGAATTGGTCTATCAAATGTATGACAACATGGGTTGAATTGGTCTATCAAATGTATGACAACATGGGTTGAATTGATCTATCAAATGTATGACAAGATGGGTTGAATTGGTCTATCAAATGTATGACAAGATGGGTTGAATTGGTCTATCAAATGTATGACAATATGGGTTGAATTGGTCTATCAAATGTATGACAAGATGGGTTGAATTGGTCTATCAAATGTATGACAATATGGGTTGAATTGGTCTATCAAATGTATGACAATATGGGTTGAATTGGTCTATCAAATGTATGACAATATGGGTTGAATTGGTCTATCAAATGTATGACAATATGGGTTGAATTGGTCCATCAAATGTATGACAAGATGGGTTGAATTGGTCTATCAAATGTATGACAAGATGGGTTGAATTGGTCTATCAAATGTATGACAAGATGGGTTGAATTGGTCTATCAAATGTATGACAATATGGGTTGAATTGGTCTATCAAATGTATGACAATATGGGTTGAATTGGTCCATCAAATGTATGACAACATGGGTTGAATTGGTCCATCAAATGTATGACAAGATGGGTTGAATTGGTCTATCAAATGTATGACAACATGGGTTGAATTGGTCTATCAAATGTATGACAATATGGGTTGAATTGGTCTATCAAATGTATGACAATATGGGTTGAATTGGTCTATCAAATGTATGACAAGATGGGTTGAATTGGTCTATCAAATGTATGACAAGATGGGTTGAATTGGTCTATCAAATGTATGACAATATGGGTTGAATTGGTCTATCAAATGTATGACAATATGGGTTGAATTGGTCTATCAAATGTATGACAATATGGGTTGAATTGGTCTATCAAATGTATGACAACATGGGTTGAACTGATCTATCAAATGTATAACAATATGGTTTGAACTGGTCTATCAAATGTATAACAATATGGGTTGAACTGGTCTATCAAATGTATGACAATATGGGTTGAACTGGTCTATCAAATGTATGACAATATGGGTTGAAATGATCTATGGGTTGAACTGGTCTATCAAATGTATGACAATATGGGTTGAACTGGTCTATCAAATGTATGACAATATGGGTTGAATTGGTCTATCAAATGTATGACAATATGGGTTGAATTGGACTATCAAATGTATGACAATATGGGTTGAATTGGTCTATCAAATGTATGACAATATGGGTTGAACTGGTCTATCAAATGTATGACAATATGGGTTGAATTGGTCTATCAAATGTATGACAACATGGGTTGAATTGGTCTATCAAATGTATGACAATATGGGTTGAATTGGTCTATCAAATGCATGACAATATGGGTTGAATTGGTCTATCAAATGTATGACAATATGGGTTGAATTGGTCTATCAAATGTATGACAATATGGGTTGAATTGGTCTATCAAATGTATGACAACATGGGTTGAATTGGTCTATCAAATGTATGACAATATGGGTTGAATTGGTCTATCAAATGCATGACAATATGGGTTGAATTGGTCTATCAAATGTATGACAACATGGGTTGAATTGGTCTATCAAATGTATGACAATATGGGTTGAATTGTCTATCAAATGTATGACAGTATGGGTTGAATTGATCTATCAAATATATAACAATATGGGTTGAATTGGTCTATCAAATGTATAACAATATGGGTTGAATTGGTCTATCAAATGTATGACAATATGGGTTGAAAGAAAACAACATGAAGCTTAGTATTATATCTTGATTTCCTTTTAAAACATTTATTTATTATTTGACAAAATAAATGCACAAATATCATGAACTGATAACAATTATTAATTTAAGTTACATAAACTATTATTATTATTATATGTTTGACTGGCATTTTGTTTTTTTCCCCACTACCACTACATATAATATCACATTCATCCAATTTTCAATCGTTCTCATTATACCGTAGTATGTTAGATGTAGACTCAGCAGTTGTGGACCCCAACTACTGTGTTATATATAAGCTGTATAGTTATAGGCTGGGTATCTCAGTGGTTTCTAAGTAGTGACCCAGGGGCCATAACTGTATACCCCCAGGGCACAACTCAGGGGCCTCATCTAACTCAATATCTGACAGGTGTTGACATTTAGGTCAATGATCACACACACCAATTTCTTAGACAAGCTGCTCTCATAATTTGGGATTTATTCCAAATTAATGCAAAACCAACCCACCCACCCCAAAATTCATAGACCACTGCGCATGTCAACAGACTGCCTTCAATCATATCCTAAGGTTTGAAGTACCTATCTTGAACCATGTAGGAGGAGTTGCATGACATTACAAATGAGCATATGCTTAGGCAGGATTATATAATCCCTGCCTTTTCTCTGAAAAGCATGGGGATAATATCTGCATAAAAACACTGCAAATTTATCTAAGTTTCCCTGTACCCTGTAGTATGCCAATCCATGAACAAAGGACTCCAACCCCACCCTCAGCTAAAGGAATGACTGGAGCTATTTAAGTTACATGCCTTGGTAACCTTTAAACTCATTAACTATAGATCCTAGATCCCTAGTGCCAACATTTTGCTGACATACCAGGTCCTATCAAAATCTGATCTCAGAAAATGGCCTCTAGAGTGTTCACAAGCTCAACCAATCAGATGCATGATCATCTCATTAATATGCATGGATGTCACTCATAATCGAACTTATCTGAGATCTTGATGATACGAGCTTACAGTCCAAATCTGATCAAAATCTAAACAGAAATATGGCCTCTTGAGTGTTCACAAGCCCTGCCAATCATATGCAAGATCACCTTATTAATATGAAGAGATGTTCTTCATAATCAAACTCATCGGAGGACTTGATGATATAAGCATTTATACCAAATCTGATCAAACTCTAATCAGAATATGGTCTCTAGTGTTCACAAGCCCAACCAATCAAATGCTAGATCACTTCATTAATATGCATGGATGTCACTCATAACTGAACTCATCTGAGATCTTAATGATATAAACTTACATAATAAGTCTGATAGATATCTGATCAGAAATGAAGCCTCTAGAGCAGCGGTTCCCAACCTCAGGTCGTGATCCAAATCAGGATCACATGTGGGTCCTCAGTCGGGTCGTCAGGGGTCATCAGAAGAAATCATATCATAAGGCTGAGGGTCATGAGGTTCTGCTGGTGGCAAATTTAGGGTCGCAGCAAAAATAGGTTGGGAACCACTGCTCTAGAGTGTTCACAAACAAGTGTCGAAGGACAGACAACAGATGCAGGGCTATTGAGCTAAAAATGGTTAAAAATTGTTTTAATACCCCGAAAATCAAACTTAGTCATCTACAAATGAATACAAATATGCCTACCAAATACCAAATTTGAATTGTCTACCTCAAGAGGTTTTTGACTAATTGGGCTAACAAGGTTTTTGTTTAAAAAGTCTAAGTTCAAAAAAGTTTAAAATGTACACAAAAATTTTAAAATTGTTGCAATGGCCTGAAAATCTAGTCAGGTCATCTACATATAAATATAAATATCCATACCAAATTTCATTCACCTACTTCAATTAGTTTTGCTCAGCTGTGCTAATAAGGTTTTGTCCAAAAAAATGTCTACATCCAAATGTGAGTAAAAAAAAATTGAAATATTGCTTGAAAATCTAATCAGGTCATCTATTTATATGCATGATAAAGTGTTTTAAATTTCATGGCTCGAAGTTTAGTAGTTTTTGTGCTATTGTGCTAAAATGGATTTGGAAGAGACATAAAGACATGTAGATGGTTACTATATGGTTTTGCTAAATGATTTCATTCAATATGCCACAGTAATGAACTCTAATTGAGTAAACGACACCAGTATTAAGTGATAAAGGCAGCAAATGTGGTCAAAACAACATAGTTAAGGAGCCCTGACTTCAATAACAATGTTACAATTAACTTCGGTTCTCTTGTTGATGACAATATTCACATAGTGACACAAGCTGTGCAGATTCAGTTCAGTGCTACTGTCAGTTATGACAACATGAATTCAATGCTGTTTAATTATCCTAAACAACACAAACACACATCAGAGGATGAAAGGGAAAAACTTAATAAGAAAGTAAACAGAACTGGGACCTTTGACAAGGTGGCACTTGTGTGTATCTACACCAACATGGCTTCCACAATGACAAAGGAGAATACATATTTTTGCTCAAATCAAGTTTTTAAAAATTATATGCATTCCCATCAATATGGATTTAACTTATTCACTGTATGCTTAAAACATTATGATGTCATCATAATCAATCTATATGTGAACAGATATTAATATCTGGAGTAGGGAAGATCAACATTATATGTGAATTACATTGATATCTGGAGTAGGGAAGATCAACATTATATGTGAATTACATTGATATCTGGAGTAGGGAAGATCAACATTATATGTGAATTACATTGATATCTGGAGTAGGGAAGATCAACATTATATGTGAATTACATTGATATCTGGAGTAGGGAAGATCAACATAACAAGTTAGCAGTGTTGAGTTATCAGTTTTACTTTTTGAATAACGTGGTTTCAACTCTTGAATAACTCATGGATCAGGTTCTTGACTACCAACAACAGCATTATAATGAGTCCCAAATGTATTGATGGACCTAACCTTGAATTAATGATGAGGATTCCCCAATTAAAAACCATGGGACTTCCAATTCCCAACCCAGCAAGTCCCTGATGTCCAATTCTTGAAATTTAACAGAAGCCCTGTAGAATGATTTGCTCTAGAGCACACCCACAATAACCTGGTTAAGACTAATCCACCATATGCACACATGTGGTATGGGAAATTCCACCCAAGAGTCAGAATTTGTAGACAAGAATGAGGCTTTGCCAAGTTCCTGCCCACAAATTCTGATCCAGAGGATGGGATTTCCCTTTCCTACACCAATGTATATGACGGATTATTTTTCCATCATTTCTCAAAAAAAATAATGCTAAAGAAAAAAAGATGGTGTATCATCGATACGAATATAGGTTTGCAAATGCAAGTATTTTCTAAAAGTAATTAAGTAATTAGAAATAGTATATAAAGTTAAGTTTACAACAAACAACTGGTTGTAAATAAGAATTACTGGTTATAGGCAAAATTTGTCATTTCTCTGCTATAACTGCAAGGAACATTGCAACTGTTACTGATGCCACCTACAGCATTTCTCTGGAGTAAAGTTCTTTTCACACAGGCCACCAAAATTAATACTACTGGCTTTAGTCTTGGTTTATTTTTAAATCATGCATGAAACATACCTCCTATCAGGCTTGATGATTTAAGAAGCTGATTGCTGGCATAAAATATTCATCAAGATCAATTTTTCCATTTACTTGTATTTTAAAATAGGAGAAAAAGGATCCAATTTGAATAAATTTAAAATAAAATAAAACTACTCTTCTAGATCTGTCTTTATCCATAGAAAATTAAAATTTGGCACTTTCATTCCTATGGTCTGGTGCATTTGCAGGGCTCAGCATTTGACTCCATGGAAACAACTCTAGTGTTACATCACTTCATATTCATGAGATAGAATCATGTACAATTGGTGTACTTACTCTTGTGTGCAACCATATCTCTATTCCACAATAAATAACCCTGGATCAACTGATTTTTTTGGTGTGTTCATGTTCCTACACACAAAATCTACTCCAGTGTAATTTAAACTGGAGTGATTGGGGAGTTAAAATGCAAGTGGGAATGAGGCATATAATGACGGTTTACCTGTCTCAAATCTTCTATGTCTACTATTGTCATACATTCATGCCATGCCTTATCCTCTCTGAAGCTTTCCACACGTGGGAATCGCAGTGTGTATCCTGTTTTAAATTTGTCACTGTTAATGATCTCTGCAGCTTTGATCTAAAATAGAAAGCATATCACATACACACACATAACTGTATGTAAGCAATTGTCACAAGCATAATGTTGTCATTCCCTTTGTAAGGCAAGTAAAGGCATGAAATTATTATTCACGTTACATAGCAAATTTGTTATTCAACATGTGTATTGCCAATAAATACATAAATCTGATAACTGTATGTTGCAAAATATCCTGAATGTACAAAATCCACAAACATGTATGGACACTAGAATTAGGGGATAACAGTCTGTATTTAGAATTTAATTATGTTAATGGTGATTTTACTGTTGAAAATTGAGTTTTTATTACCAGTAACAAGTCAACTTAGTTATCTAAATAGTTATTTGAGCAGTAATAACCACAATTAATGTCCTAAAATCGTCAAACAATATACTGTTATCCACATTTTAGCACACTTATAAGTTTTTTTAAAAAAACTGCTGAAAATGTAATTTTTCGAAGCACTGTGAGAGGAAAAGTCCTAACCTTACAATGTCGCAAAAGTTTAACAATTTTTTTTTTAATTTAACTGCAACACATTTTGATATTTAACCAATCAGAAAGTGTATTACATTTGCTGATGCATTAGAATATTTACAGTATTTCATGAGTGAACAAGAGTACATGATACCCTATCAAAATAAGGTTAGTTTGCTTGAATGTATTTTTTGCAATATACTTTGAGTACACATAACAATACATGTGCAGACATGGTTCTAACAGTACTCCTAGGTTAATCTTCACCCAACTGCGATTTGTTCTTGACCTAATATTTTCCAAAACTTGAACTGTTCAGAGTTCTTTATTGGGTAAAGGGAAACATATATACATGGAACAATTTTCCTTGAAATCAGTTACAGAAAAGTTCAGTTACTGCCCAGAAATGAAATACAAAAGCAAAATCTATTTTTAGAGGAACTGATCTTGAACTTCAAGCTACTGACTCCCAATATGAAAGGGCTCTTTCTTGAGTAGAATAATTATAATATATGTACCACGTGTCATTCAAACAGGTTGAAGAGAACTTATTTTCTGGTCCAGAATAAAAGGCAAAGGTTAAATCCATTTTTAGTAACAGTGACCTTGACCATGAAGTTCACATTCTGGGTAGTGTGGAATACATGTATAAAGTTTCATGCATAAAATGAAATGCAATAGCCCAAAACTAATTTTAGTGACCTTAACACTGGAGTTACTGACTCTCAAATCAATAATGTACTGAATTTTGTTGAATTCTGTTATCAAAAACTTACACTATAAGTTTCATTGAAACCTTGCTTTAACATGATGTTCAGGGTCCACAGAGTGCCGTCACATTATGTAATGTATAGTGCAACAGCGTGGCAAGTCAATAAAGTGAAGAAAATGATGCATGTGTATCCTCTAGGCTCTACAAATGGGGGTGGGGTATAGGTGTTGGCACAAAGCTCCTTCAATGGCACAGTTACAATCTTCAATCATAACATATTCAATGAGAACTAATGAAAACATACTGATTGCATATTTAAAATATTTGATTTTAAGCAAAGAAACATTTGTTGGTAAATACATGTATTGACATGCTATACATGTATTTACCAATGCATGGTTCTCTGCCACATTTTGTCAGTGAACTAAAGGTTTTGTTGGGCAAATTAGATAACACTTTTTTTTATTTTGAAAAGCGCCGACAGACAACTCGCTTACAATATGGGAGGGGTCCGATATAGATTCAAAGGGGCCCTGGACATCGGACTATCTCATTGGACATCGGACTATCTCATTGGACATCAGACTATCTCATGTTTCAGTAACGCATGAATAGTTAAAGTATTAAGACATGTACTCACTGGCCAATTTCACTGCATCCATAACAGTTAATCCATAATAATTCCATCTAATATATGCACACAAAAAAGCATACATGTTAGACATTTCAGCATTGAAAATGATTTGTTTGAAACCAATGCCAAAAATAATTCAAAAATAATGTAGGGAATGACAAAGAATAATTATGGATCAGTATGTATGCACGTGTATATGTCACCGTCATTAAGCAGTGCCTGTATAAATTTCAAACCTCTAGAATTTTCTCTGCTAGATTCCACATGAATCTGAATACTGTACGTAATTCTTTCTACTACAGCATGAATAATTGTATCAAACAAATGGAGTCATTTTTTTTCAGAAATGGATGATATGATTCTCTAATCAGTTGACTGCATGATGATTACCTGACAACAAAGCCACATGTGCCTGATGGCAGGTTTCATTTTTTGTTTGTTTTTATAAAGCAGTGCTGGTCGACTGAGCAAACATCTCTTGGCTATTGTTTACCCCTGACTAAGCAATGATTGTACACAGGATGCACTGACGACAAACACAAAGAAGACTTAATGGCTTTATTGTTGATGATTCAATAATAATTAGATTAACAATTATTAGCTTTTCCAAAAAAACTTACATCTTCCAAAAATAAACTAAGATCAAAGTACAGTGACTGGCTATTGAGACAACTGAAATAAATATTCAAAAAAAAGAAACTTTTAACATCTTTATTTATATGATGAAAGATGTATTGATAAGACATTTATTTTTTGAGAATACAACATATCTTGCCAAATCATTCAATCAAATTCTTGTTGATTCAATTACTTAAAGAAATTAGTGAAATTATTGTAAAATTTTGGGAGCCATGACACAATCATTATATCCAAATTAGTGTTATAACAAATAATAATAAACAGTTATGTCATGTGTTTATATATAACTCTAAATGTTAAAATCACTTTGGCAAAGTCTTCACTCTTCTGGTCCCAGCAAGAAAAAAATAAAAATATTCTGAGTTTTAGTATATATTGCTTTACCAGACCTCTCCAAATAAAAAAACACCTGCTCTTGAAAGGACAACAATTATGAATACCTTTACTTACTTTCATGTCAATTTTCAACCTGTATAAAGCATATTACCAATAAAAGACAAAACAGTGTGGTCCCTGTAATGCTCTGTATAGACAGGTTTTATTGGATACAAAAAGTAAAAAAAAGGTTAAAAAATTATTATTTATCAATAAACTAAAAAATGACAAGTATTAATTTTTCCTTATTTACAAAAACAATAAATCAAAAAAATATGACACAATGTCCCACATGATTCTACTTCCATACAAAATCCTATTAATAAATGTCTTGATAAATTGAGCATAAATCTTTCACGTACATCACATTTTTGGATAGGTTTAAATAAAAGGGTGGATGGAATAAATGGGGATTTTCTGTAAGAAATGTAAACACGTTCCTTTTCATTTAACCTTACAAAAGCTTGAACAAAATTTTTAACACATAATGCTCATTTGATCTTATCAGAAATTAACAAAGTATCATGGGTAAAAATATTGGAAAACAAAATGACGTTTTTTTCTTTGGTATCAACTATGACAGACTGGTGTAAAATCAGCAATTTAAACATTACAAATAATCAACTTGTTGTTTCTCTTTGTTGAAATACAAATATTAACTCATTTGAAAGACACAAAAAATACTGTAATTTTGTTTTCCCAAATAATAAACATTGTAAAAATCAAGCTAGAGCAAGAGAGAGAGAGACCTGATGGACATGGTGATCCATGTGAGTATGACTGGAAGTGTTAGTATTCCAAGATATGACATTTCTCTTTGCTTGTTAAATGTTCAATGGCATTGTGACATTAGCTGGACAGACCCCACTTGAGTGTAGGGTGCTGTTGCAATGAATGCAAGCTTCTGTCCTCCTACCAGAGAAAATGGATAGAAAAAACTCTGTATCCTGGGAAGACCAATCTACGATGGTATTACACACTGGGCAGCTTTGCGAGAAAATGCGTAAAACCCAGTTTCACTCTAATTCTGATGCAGTTCATGAATAAAGTCAGCATCTAATTTATGTCTCCTAAAACAGGTAGACCATGCAGAAGATTTTTTGTATTTGGAGAAGGCCTTCCAAAATTCAGATATAGTTAGTGTTCTTGCCAAATGTGGGTCATTCCCTTTCACCTCAATCTGATTTCCACCATGATCGATAATTTTTGTTTCTGAACAAGAATCCATTCCAGGGATCAGGAAAATGGCAAGATTATTCTTTTTACCATTGAGTATGTCTTTGTGCACATTGCTAGGTACAATGTCCACTGGCTGGAGTTTGTCTACGGATACTGTATATTGCGGTGTTTGAGAGAGACTCATGTGTCTGCTGGTATACCGGTACCTATCAAGGGCCAACTGAAGGCTGAGATCACTATTCAGCTGAAATATATCTTCAGCAGCCTGACTAGATAAAGGCTTTGCAAGATGTAGATCGTCTCTGTCACATAGTATGCACTTCCAAAGATTGTGTCAAAGAAGTAACAGACGCATGTAATTCAGCAACAGTTGCTTGATAGCTGCAATGTCTGCCATGTTTAGATCACATACTGCATCAGCTGTTTCTGGGTCACATGACAATGACACTCTAGCCACAGATAAATCTCCTATATGTTGCATATTATCTTTATACAGTTGAAGAAGATGTTTTTTTCTAATTGAAACAGACACTCTAATGTATCCTTCAGCTAGTTTTTTTTACCAACTTGGATGCTGTCCAATTTTCTGGAATGGCAGCCCATGTTAAATTGCAACAGTGTATAAGTCCTAGATGTGTTCTCTGCTGGTCAAATGACTGACAGTTCTTTTCAATCTACAAGAAGCCATTGTCATACGAATAAACATATGATCCCAAAACAGGGAAACAAACATGTAATATTGTCAAGCAGAGGAAGGAGATAATTTTGCAAAATAACGTTAAGTGAAATACAGCATCCACATTGAAAAAAACATCTATACTAGCATACCAATTTTGCTGAATGTAAACAATACTGACATTTTGTTTGATCACATGCTTCTACCCAGTCGTCTGATTGGCTCCATAGGACAATATTTCTAAAATTAGTTACAAGCTTATTAACATGTACTGGCTGGCAAAGATATCATATCTGGGCAGAGACCCACAATAAACACAGAGAGGCCCATCAAGGGGCCAGAGAAGGATGCACTGTGTACCATATAAACAACACTGAATCAATTAATTTATTCATTCTGCATTACTCGTCAAGAACTTGTACAAATGTCTAAATTTGTTTCAAGCACACAATCAACTAATTAGAACAGTGGAACTTTAGACTAAGTATTGTGTCAGCAGGATTCAACTCATGATAGCACTAAACAGTAAAGCATCAATGATATATTTTTGTTTGAAATGACAAAATTATGAATTGGAGCTAAGTTCAAATGATTCAAAATTTTATTTTCTTGTCACTGCCATATAAATTAAGCATTTTTGTAGGATGTTTTCTTATTATTAATTAACTCCTATGTAATAATAATTTATATATCTAACACTTTCAGGCTTATGTGTTGGTGACCAAAAACCTGTTACAATTTACACAAGGATTTTAATAATAAATACATTAGCAGGAGAGGTTGGAAAAGCAAGCTGGGGGGGAGGGGTGTGCAAAATGTCCCCATGTGGGGTCTAGAGGCAACACCCCTGCTCAAAACAGACTGTCTTTTCTTGATGGAGAAATGTGAAATTTGTTTGAAAATATATATTTTTTTGTACTAGAGAATTTTGTACAAAACTCATATTGATAATTTGATAATTCATATATCTGGGATTTTTTTTCGTGATGATCTTATGGGCTCTATCCTATTAATAAGGAAATGTTGTATTATGTAAAATCATCAGGTTCATTGATATTGATATTGAACCATTTCAATACGCCCATTGCTCTCTGAATGAAATAAATATCTCTTAATTACTCAGCTCAGTCAGCTGACACAAAATCTATTAAAAAAGTGTTAAAAATGAAACACTGGAAAAAGCAAGTTGCCAGGTGATAGAATAGCAAGGAAAATGTTTAACCAGTTTAAGCTTGAGCAAAACCTATAACAGAATCAAAGGCCAGGCTCGTGGCTATCGCTCATATTTCATGAGGCAAAATCATCACAAATTGTTCAGATTATGCCAATTTAATATGCCACTTTAACCAAGCAGCTAGCACTTGTTGGGTTATGTCTTGCTTTCCCACCTTAACCTGTAAGAAGAGCCTTTAATGATCGCTGGACATTCTCTGTGTGCCTCAGATAGCATTTGAGTGGACATACTGGGTCCTGCAGCTTCACCTTGCTTGACGGGTTGATTGAGGAGAGAGGGCAAATAGCTTTTTGCTTATCTATAGACGGTAACCTGTTTTTAGATGCAAAACCAGGTTAGTTATTTTTTTATTGCCTATAGATGGTGACCTGTTTTTAGATATAAAACCAGGTCATGTTATTAGTATGACTGAGCTGTCAGAATGGAACTGCATGTCGTTCAGATCCACGGACAGCACATGCACCACACTCACCTAGCAATCTGAAACTAGTGCTATCAGGAAGCAAGTCTTGTATGGTAACAGCTTCAGTGACGTCGAAGATGGGCTCAAATTTGGAAGAGTTGAGCCATGTCAAGACCCAGAAGAGTTTCCATTTCTGGAACAAGTTGAGCGAGTGGGGCCTGGATATGTCAAAATTAGACAATTCAGATCCTTGTTGTGGCCAATATCGTCTCTTCTGTATGTCTGAATGTGCCCGAAATCATATAATGGTTCCCCTTGATTGTGATAGGGGCTAGTTTTCTGTCTTCAAAGTGAAAAAGAACGAAGTTAGCCAACTGGGGCATGGAGGCTGAGAGTAACATGACAACACTCAGTGAAAATGTGCCACAACCCATCAAAGTGGAGGCCCATCTAGCTGTCAAGATCCTCTCCACAACTGAAGTGCAGAACTCCTTTTCTCGCAGGGCATCCCTGACAGGAGCCAGACGTGAAGGAGTTTCTCCGGACAAGAATGGAGTACTGATGACCTTGACTGCTTGAGCAAAGTGCGGGTCGCTACAATTATCCTGGGTACATCTGTTGCTTGATTGAGCAGATTACTGACCAGGACATGTCCTATTGGAGAAGAACAATCAGAGCTATTTTGTGAGCCCTGCCCCTCACTTTCTGGATCAGTTTTGGTACTATAACTGCTGGGGGGAAGGCATAGGTCCATATCCCCTCCCTGTTGATTGAAAGGGCATCGATGGCCCATGCCTCTTGGTCAGGGAATGGAGAGACATGTGGGCAGTTTGTTGTTCCATCTCATCACATAGGTCTAGCACTAATTTACAAAGTGTTTTTGCAGAATATCATCCAGGTATGCTGCTGTCACTGTGTAGGAGGATGTCCTGAAGTGGGTAAAGGCCCAAGGGCTATGGTGTAGGCTGAACAAAAGGGCACAGAATTGGTATAGTACCCTGCGGGTAGCCAAAGCAAAGGTACTTGAAAGATACTATGTGGATGGGTATGTGGAAATACGTGTCGGACAGGTAAAGACTGATAGTGTATTTGTTGTGCCACACAGACAGGCGAATGGACCTTGTTGTCTCCATCTTGAACTTCAGGGCAGCAATAAACTGATTAAGCCTGCTCAGGTCAATGACCGGTCTCAATTCCCATTGTTTTTTGTAACCAGAAAAAGACTGGAAAAAAAACTGGGGGGTCGAGTTTTGGGCTACCACCACCGCCCACTTTACATCTGCCTTCATGGAACCGCTTGGGATCTCCATCATCAAAGAGGATGACAAAAGTGGAAGGGGGCTGGATGAACGAGAGCCCTTCCAAGATGATCTGAATCACCCAATTGTTTGTCACAAAGAGGTTGATCCAAGTCTGGCAGAACAAAAGGAGTCTGGCGCCCACAGGAGGGTCACTGGCTGGCAGGAGGGAAGACAAGTAATTGTCAGTTGGCAAGACGCTTGGGAGAGGAGAAATTTTTGATTTCTCTCCCCCCTCCCAGCCTGGAAGAGAGTGTAAGGTCACCGCATGGTGGAGTTTAACAGAAGAAGATCACAGGAGAGTGTCTCCTCTTATAAGATCGAGATTACAAGGAGTGTTAGGGCATTCGCCATCATGTTGCTTGCCACTCTGTTGACTACCTTGGTAATAAGGCATACTGATTCCCAGGCATGGTCATTCCATACCTTCTCAGCTATTGTGATGCTGGTGTGCCATATGTCAGCATTATGGATATGATCAGTTGGTCTGGTTAGAACAGTCAAGCAACATGCTAGGTTTGCCTGTCTGAAAACATCGAGTCATGCCCACCTAAACCATACAATAATTGGCTGGATGACAGGACCAGTCGGTCGGCAGCAGGGACAGCATACAGCATATGATATATTATTTGCAGGCCTAGCCAGCCAGCAAAGTCAGAATGTAATCCCATAAGTCCGGCTTTTATGGCACTAAGTCCATGCACGTGAAGGAGTAGGGACTTATGCTCAGTGGGCTGCTAAATTGCGTTAAAAATAGTCCTAGTATCCTGAAAATTGCCGAACAACAACCTTGATGACAGAGCTTGCTGCATTATGCATATCATCCACGATTCCAATGCAGCTTGTGTGGGATCGCTTGCTGTAGCTTCAACAGGATCAGAAGTAATCATTGCTGTAGGTACCATTCTAGGTATCTTTGCCAGAGTTGGGGTGGCATTTCAATCTCGCCCATGAAACTCACCAATGATTCTGTTAATCCAGGTGCAAACTTAACACTTCATGTTTAGACAATTTCAACCATGCCCTTTTCTCTTGGTCCTTTTTAAGATGCTGAACCATACATTTTCTGCCAACAAAGAACACACTGCATGAGTGTGACAATGTACATTTCATGTAGGCAAGGCACATTTTGTGATTATCCTCAGCAACTTTTATAGTACTTGCATTTTTTGCACTTGCTTGACATCTCTGAAATGATAGATAGAAAAAACAAGTGCATAAAACAAATCAACAAACTATTCAATTAGGCAAACTCATGTTACCGAGATAACCTATTAGAAATGCATAATAAACTGAAGTTTAAGAGTGCAATACAAATACACTGATGAAAACTACATGTGAGTGGATTGATATCAAATGGACAATAACAATTGGCAAATATGAATAAATATGCATAAAATCACTACAAAAGACAAAAATGTTGTATACACAAGGTATATCAACCTTTTGACTTATTACACCACTGATAAGAAATGTTGAATGGTTTAAAATTACGATAAATTGCAATGGATTCTCAGAGGCACTGTTAAATGTTTGAGCAAACATCCTGGATACGGATGGCCACCTAGCAGGAACTAATGGAGTTATCTGTAAGACTTACTTCCCTTCAACTATATGATATTTAGACAGAAAGACATTCTTTTGTCTTTCAGGGAGGGCTGGATTTGGAGGTAGCAGAGGTTATTTCCTAATGTTAAAGTGATTGGGTAATGTATTTGATGGATAAATGATGTAGTGTGGTGTGGGCAAAGCCCCAAGCAGAAGATATTGCAGGCCAGCTTAATAAATACTGCACATGTGCTGAAATTGTTACAAATTATAAATAAATTACAGATTCGTTTCTGAAAGAATTGTAGGATTTGCAATAATGTTTAATATAAGTCACAATATGCGTTGTATTAATGTTGTATTTTATGTTGTATTCATGTTGTATTTTATGTTCATCATATGCTTTTATCTGTTGTATTTAGGTCAAACTGTGAGAAAAATGTTTAACATGTTGATCATCACTAGTATCGTTTGTATATTATATTGATAAGCATCCACTAGCCTATCTTATTACGTCTGTTTCATGCCATCCCCTCCATACTGCATAATTAATAGAACTCTGTGATATTTGTTACAAACCTTTTTTTTATTTTTTACTTACCCAAAAATCGAGCGTGTGCTCTCTCATTATTAGCACATGATCACAACTCCCAATCATGATCGACTGGATGTGAAAGGAAAGAGACTGAACACTTATGGTTCTCAATTTGACATAGATTGAATTGTGTATCAGGCAAGTGCAGTTAATGATGCCTGATTGGGAAAAACAAGTGTCTTATATGCTTAGACCAATCTGTATTGATAAGAAAAAGATGTTATTCTTAACTGGATGAATCGTCTCCAACAGAATATGGTGATGCATTATAAAATGTTTAAAATTAACTTTTTGGAATTTTGAGAATCATAGGTGATGATTCCTGGACAAATATATGTTTAAAAAAATCGTTGGCTAATGGCTTCTATATATAATTTCTCTTAAATACTAAAAACATTCCCATAACTGCAATTTTGATAAATCTGACCAATGACTTCTCTCTTATGAGCCCTTTGGAGCAGGGCAAAATAATATTGCCTTTCACGCACCTCATCACTATGCAATTAAGAATACTACCAATATTTTTCCCAATGATACAGTAGAGGAAAGTATAACAGATGGATTAATACAAAGATGGAATGACAGAGAGTATCATAATTTACCCTACTTATGATACGTTTAGACCTTGTATTACCCAATACCAAGTCAGTAGGAAAAATACCAGGTCAGTGTGACATGATGTCACACATCAAATAATTTGTCAAGAAGCCACTCAACATCTCTCAGCCTTACCTCCACATGAAAATCATTTGAATATAATTTAAAAAGAGGTAGTTAAGGTCATTTGTGGGGTCAATTTGTTGCATGGTTTTGTTAGTTACCCTGCTATGGAATGATAGTGAGTCAGTAGAAAATTTTGTATGATGTTCAACAACTTTAAAAATGATCCCTAGCAAAGTATTGATATATTTCACTTTTTGTAACAGTTGATATTTTTACATAGCTAATGGTTCCAAGCAATCCAAGATCATTAAAAAAATGTATAGGCTGGTGTACATTTTCATGTACTAATCACAAAGAAAAGAACGGGGAAAAATACTGTCATTAATTAACCACAAAATAATAACTGTACAAGTATTAACAAATTCATCCAATTTGAGTACAGGTTGATGATCACAGACTTATTTTATCAAATACACAAAGAAAAAGTTATGTTAGTAAGTAAATATTTTCAGTACGACACAATTATTGAGACCATGTCAATTTTCTGCGACAAATAGCCTCAACAGCCGATTTATGGCAGGTCAGACATCACCAAAGATTTCCAAAGGCCTCATATACTTTCCATCGAATTTATCATTTCATGTCACAGAACTGTTATTACAATTAATTAAATTTTATAAGAATACTTCTATTCTATTATTTAATAAGATAAAGAAGTCATACCCACATCATTTTTATGTCCAGTCTCTACTAGAGTTCATAGTGCCAAGATGCATGAAGGTAAAAAGTGAGGTCATATCGTTGACATCATAATCACACCATTTCAAGCTGCACAGTAAGCATTGATTTCACAAAAGTGGACAACAGTAACATAAAATATTTTACCCAAAATCTTACAATTGCTGAGGACAATCTTAACAATGCCATTGGTACTGGAGATATAACCTTTCTCACACTTAGCTAACACTGGTGAGACTTTAGCTAACACTGGTGAGACTTTAGCTAACACTGGTGAGACTTTACCTAACACTGGTGACACCTTACCTAACACTGGTGACACCTTACCTAACACTGGTGAGACAATACAAACCTGGACAATGACAGATTTAGATGGCTCAATCCAGGCATCTGGTTTCTCTTTGAATCCAGAGGCCAATTCAATGCAGGATGGAGGTTTTCTTTTGTCAAATGTCTGCCAGTGTTCTGCAAGCTTGCTGTTAAAATCTCTTAACTCCTTCTTGGAATATCCTGATCCAATCTGCAAAACCAAGAAATATTGTGACTTACATCACTACCTGTAAACTGCATGAAAATCCACCAACCACTGAACACTTTACTAAATTATTGGACAAAAATACATCACCTGCTGATTCTTTCTACTGCACATTTTTGTGGGTATAACATTTCTTGGTTTTGCAAAAAAAAATTTAATTGGTACTTAAATTAGCAGCTATATATGTGATGTGACAGGAGTTATGGGACATGCCGGTAATGTGACAGGAGTGATATGACATGCCTGTGATGGGACAGGAGTGATATGACATGCCTGTGATGGGACAGAAGTAATTGGACAGGAGTGATGAAACATGCCTTTGATGTGATAGGAGTGATGGGGTATGCCTGTGACATGACAGGTTGGGACTGTAGCAACCACAAAAATTGGGAATTTGCTGTTTAGAGCAAATCAGACCAATAAACAAGAGTTCCTTTAAGGGACTGATGCTCTACTGTTCAAAAAGAATTTCTAGGAATTCAAGATAAGACCATTTCTTCTTCTTAACTGCTGAATGTTGAAACCATCTCTGATATTCTTGAGTGACAAGATTTTCAAATTAGCCACTATTGCAGCTATATTGGATGTAAGATTGGCACCATTTTCATTTAGGACAAACTAGACATCATTAGAAGACTTTTGGTGAAAACCCCATGTTGATGTGACCATCCCATTCAGGAGATTTTATTACAAGACTTTCAATATGCTCATTATCGCAGCCACATTTGTGGTCAAATCGGCATCATTTTCATTCAGGACCAACTATATACCTAGATTAGTCTTCTGGTGAAAACCCCATGTCAATACAACTTCCATTTACGAGGAGTAGCAATAACAATATTTTCAAGATGGCTGCCATGGTGGCCATACTGGCTGTCAAATCAGCTCCATTTTCATTTAGTACCAAGAAGACATCATAAGAAGTCTTCCAAAGAAAACCCAATGTTGATATGATTTTCCAACTAGGAGGAGTAGCAATATGATTTTCAAGATAGCCATTGTGGCAGTCATATTGGATATCAGATCAGCACAACTTTTGTTTAAGACAAAGTAGACACCATAAGAAGTCTTCCAGTGAAAACTCCATGCTGATATGACTTTCCATCCAGGAAGAGTAGCAATAACAAGATTTTCAAGATGGCTACTGTGGTGACCATACTGGATGTCAGATTGGCACCATTTTCATTTAGGACCAACTGGATATCATAAGAAGTAATTTATTGAAAACCACATGTTGATATGACAATCAATTCAAAAAGAGTAGTGATAACAAGATTTGTAAGATGACCAATGTGGCTAAGTAGTTCAGAGGAGTAGTGATAACAAGCTTGTGCTAAGAAATGGACAGACAGATGTTGGACATTTGTTTTTGGAATTTTTTTGGGGGGGGCAACAGCACTTTTAACACATTACTGGCTACATCATGCTGAGGAAATGGGAGGTAAGTGCCTTTCCCAAAGACACACCAAGGCAGCCGACCTGGGCTAGCCTGCTCCCGTCCCGTCCCGTCCCATCCCATCCCATCAGCTCTTCCAGTCTATGACCAGTCAAAAGGCCATCCCATCAGCTCTTCCAGTCTATGACCAGTCAAAAGGCCATCCCATAAGCTCTTCCAGTCTATGACCAGTAGAGCTGTAAAGTAGTTATTTCCTAATACAAAAAGATAAAAAATACTGAATAGAAAGATATACTACTCCAAATAATAATAAAAAAAGATCAATATGACTATTATATATGTATATACAGTCCCTGAAACAGGTAATTTTACTAAATCTGCATTTCATTTGCATTTTACTTATGCATCATTTGCATTTGAAAAGCATTCAGAATTCAATTCATTTGCATTCCACTTGCATCATCATATCATCATTTTTAGTTCCGTGTCTGAGAAATCATTCTCATTTTGTGTTTTTTGCCTCTGTTGATAGGTTCCTTTCATTTTCTTTTGTTTGACACGAAATGGATTTACTGCAATCAGATTTTATATTTCTGAGACAATTTAAATGAGAAACCTACAGTTTTTGCGTCCTAACAAAAGTGAGCTTATTAAAAAAGTGTGCTTTAACAAAACAGCAAATGCATAAAATGCATAGGACAACAATAAATTTATGATAAATAAAAATATAATTGCAACTGCATGCAATGTAAAAATATAGTTGTAGAGTATTGTCATCAAACTAACTTTTATTTCAACTTTGTTGTACAGAAACAAATAATAGTAATACTGGTAATAGCATCATATAAATGGCAGTTATTTATGTCTGCCTTAACAAGAAAAATGTCATGACTTTTAAGGGGTGAAAAACTGTCTATAAGTGTAAAGAACTGATCCTAGATTATCAAGTGAAAAGACTTTTGACTGTCGAAATTCAGTGGCAGCTTTAAAGCACTAAATTTAAAACTCCATTCATGAAATGCGTTAACATTTTGTTGCATATTCATTTATCATTTATTGTTTTGCATTCCGTGTTAAGCAGTGGTTCACTCTGTTTTCTTTAAAATGCATTCATCATTTTGTTTGCATTCATTTTTTATTTATTCTCCATTAATTCTTCATTTGCTGTGCATTTGAATTTTGTTGCACTGATCAAATTATATATTTCATGGTCTGTACATGTACATCTAAGTGCATCAAATACAATGGAATCTATGTAATCTAACTATCAAGGGCAATCAAAAACTGATGGGTTGGTCAGCTACAATTCCCTACATCATAATACATTAGGAGAATAGGTAAGAAGTAGAGGGAGTTACATCCCATTAACCTGGAGAAGGTCCAATCCCTGATCCCCTACTGTATGTGAAGCAGCTTCAAAGCTCGCGAGAGATACAGCAAGGATTAGCAAATCAATATGCCAAGATACAGCTTGTAGGGAAAATTCCCACCACCATCCTACCATTCCCCTGCAAATCCAGTAGAAGTCAATGGGATGCATAATTGTGAAGATTCTAAATGACCCAGCAAGGTAGCCTGTTGTGCTGCTGATCCCACCAGGTCAAACTGAGCCCTTTGGGATAAAAGATCTCTGAGGTAAAAGCTAGAGAAAGCTATCTCTGACCTCCATCTTATGGCTAGGATAATGTCAGCTAGGAATAGTTATTCTCAAATGCTATGCTAGTGGCTACAGCCCTAACCTGTTAGCTGATATGCAGAAGAAATTCATTTGGTCTTGGGTTGATTCTTTATATGCAGAGCAAATAACCCATTGTATCCAGGATGATAAAGCCTGAGCTGAGATAGCATTCCTTCCATCTTTCAGTCATAGAAAAAAACAAGATCTCCTTCTTCTTACTGGCTCCATTCACTTCTGGTACCACTTCAAGCCTTTGCAGGGTCCTGTTGATGCCCTTAAGGTGAAGGGTCCAACAAGGAAAGAGGTTTCACAACAAAGGACTGATTCCCTATGAGCCAGAGCAATGAAACTGCAGATAGTTCCGATCGATCAGGAAGGCTTGTATCTCATTGATTCTGCATGCTGTAAATAGAATGATTAGGAAGTTGGTTTTGTATGCGAGGTGAGTCAGTCAGGTTTTAGACAGAGGTTTGAAAGATGCTTTACTCAGTCATGTCAGAACCCACAGTAGATTCCATTTCAGACACTGGGTCAAAGTCTTCAGTTGAGACAAATCAAAGTTTGCCCGAAGTTTGGAAATGTCTTTGTTTTGGCCTATATCATTCCTTCCATAATGATGAAATGTGTCTGAGATTGTGGAACGGTAGCCTTGTATAGTGATGGTGGTTATGTCTTCTCCTCAAAGAGCCAAAGGAGAAAGTTAGCTATCTGTGGTATTGAGGCTTTTATCAGAGTGATATGTTTCTGCACACATAACTGGCAGAACACTCTCCACTTCCCTTTGTGTGCTTTCAATGTGGTGGGACTTCTTGCATGTGCAATTCTGTCCACCACTTGTTCTGAGAATTGTTTTCTCAAGGGCTTGCTTGATTAGAGCCAGGCATGCAGGTTTAACAACTCCAGTTCATAGAAAGATCATCTGACTGCCCAGGCTTTTGGATCTGGGACTGGTTAGACAAAGGTGGGTAGCTTTGCATTCCACCTTGTCGTAAATAAATCCATGAGTGGTCAACCCCTGTGGGTGCAGATTCATCTGAATAATGATGGGTGAAGAGATCATTCGGTCTGATTTAACTGATTCTGTCAAGACAATGAGTCTGCCCAGGATGTGGCAGACTTGGACGTGGACTTGTTGATGATGACACCACTTGAGAAACTTCCCAACCAGAAGACAGAGATCTGGGAATTTGGTTTTGCCCTTGCCTTCTGATATAATTTACCACAGTAAAGTTTTCAGATAGAATGAGAACACCCTTTGCAGAGAGCATCTCCTGCCACAGTTGAAATGTATTCATTATGGCCTCCATCTCGAGGAGCTTGATGTGCAATGAATGCACCTTAAGGGGCCATACCATGTGGACTTCCTGAAATGAGGGCTGACAGTGAGCACCCAAGCTCACTGTACTGGCATCCATGCAGATCTTAATTCCTGGGGGCTGAATCTGCAAGGGAATATCTGATGTAAGAGCCAGGTCAGGTTGTTGAGATGGGACCACATGCACCCTAACACTTGGATCATTTGGTCAACAAAGCTTCTGTCACCACTGGGACAAGAGAATCATTTGGTCCAGTAAACAAAGCTTCTGTCACCACTGGGACAAGAGAATCATTTGGTCCAGTCAACAAAGCTTCTGTCACCACTGGGACAAAAGAATCATTTGGTCAACAAAGAAAGCTTCTGTCACCACTGGGACAAGAGAATCATTTGTAATAGTCTCATAAAAAGGCAGTCAAAGATGATGACATCTGCTGCTGCACTGAGGAGACCCAATAGGCAAAGAAATGTCCATGCTGAGGTGTGATATTTCAAAAGAATGGAAGACACCATCAAAATGAATTTCAAGGCACATTCTTGAGGGACACAGACCCTATTCACATGCATTTGGAACTCGATACCCAAGTGGGTAAAATACTGAGATAGAATGATATTGAATTTGTCCTTGCTGACAAGGAATCCAAGGTAGAGTAGAAATGAAACAAGTGACTTCATGTCTCATCTGAGAATATAACTTGCCTGGTGCTTTTACAGAATGTCATCCAGGTTGTTGGAAGTCACAGACATGGAACTGGCTCTGAAGTGCGATACAACTCTCTCCATAATTTACATGAACACCCACGGACTGATGTTTAGATCAAAACCCTGAATTGGTATACTGGATCCCTGAATGTGAATCTCCCTAGAAAACTTGTGAACTGGAACATGGAGATACAACTGAAAGTCTAAACTGACTGTGATATCTCGCTGTTGAATGGCTAGTGAGAACCAATATCACCAACTCTATTATGAACCATGGTGCTCAACAAATAAAAAGACTGAAAAAGCTGAAGTGCGCCACCAAGAATGGTCTGGAATAAAATCCTGTTGAATTTGTTTTGAACAACAACTACCACCCTTCTTGTGTGGAGATTGTCTATCTCTTGCTGCAGAATGTCTGCTCTGAATTATAGACCTAGGCAGGTAATCAAAATTACACTGACATGTATATTATAAGACAAAGTTAGACCAATAAAGTGTGAATTCTTCATTTAATAAGCAGAAATCATCAGGGCTTGAGCAGTTCCTGCCTTAACTGGAAGAAAACGACACTTTTGGGACCCATGGCTGCTTCTTCATGCTTGGCTTTTGTCAGGAGAGCATTGCATAGACAGGTGTTTCAAGGTGTGAAAACCTTCACAATATTTCTTGGATTTTGAGAGGTGGTCAGGGATGTAATAGGTAAGGGTTTCTTCCCTTTGTCAATATGTTATATTGAAGGGGAAGACGAAACATTTGTCTTTTTGTGATTGCCGAGGTAGTGGAGCTTTCATTCATAATGATAATGTGATCGAAAAATACATTCAAAGGAGAAATGGGGATAACTTAAACTTCTGATCAGGCTGACTCCATGTTTTACAGGACACACTGTCTAGTCATGATGCAAAAACATAGAAAGTTACATGAAGATATCTCAAAGGGTTCAGGAGATATTAGGTAAACAAAAGTGTGATGGACTGATGGACAAGCTGCCGTACTTGTACTACTTGCTAGGCTGGATTAGACAAGGTATTATGTACTTACAATACTTACTGGACTGGATTAGACAAGGCATGCTATACTCACACTACTTACTTGGTTGGATTAGACAAGGTATGCTATACTCACACTACTTACTTCACTAGATTAGACATGATATACTATACTCACACTACTTACTGGGCTGGATTGGACAAGGTATACTATACTTACACTACTGTATGTTTCCTACCTTACAGAAAGAGTAGAAAAGTTTTGGTTCTTCCCCATCCTCTGATGGCACAGCTGCACCACACAAAAAGTGGGACATCATACCACCACGAGAACCAACACCAAAATATCCCCCAATTATCAGGACATCAAGTTCATCCATTAGCCCACCAACGTACTCTGGTTTTACTTTGAGCCAGCTGCCTTTCCGAGTGCTGGGTCTGTATACAGATTCAGGGTTTTTCACCATAATCCCTTCTTCTCTATTATCAATAGCTTCATTCAGGGCATCAGCACAGTCCTGGCTGTAAATAGTGTGTGATACATAAACATTAAAAACGAGCTTAATCAAGGGTGTGGACAGACAGCCATACGATGGATATACTGATGAAATGCACGCTAATGCCAAAGTGATTGCTATGTCAAGCTTCTGACAAAGGTGTGTTGGACAAAAATATTACCTGTATGATCCTTTGATAAAAATTTATGAAATGAGTTATGACAACTTTGACTATTAAACCTAGGAAAATGACTGTAGTATGTGTCAAACCCTCTTACAATGAAGCATTCCTATGTAAAATTGAATAGTATCATTCACAGATCAGAAAGTGGACACATGATCAAAGAATGTTTTCACTTGCTGTGTCCTTTGAACTTTGCACCAGGCACCTAAATGTGAAATGCAACACACCATCTAGTAATGATAAATTATGTTGATTAAATTTGATCAAACTCTTTCAATACTTTTAAAGTTACATACCAGACATGAAACGTTAACAGATGGACAGTCAGACAATGCTGTAACGTAATATGCTTTACTTTTCTGTGAGCATATACAAAAAAGCATTGGAAGAGTATGGAAAATTACTTGGAATGTGCTTCTTTATGCTGACTAATGATGATTCTGCCTTCCACAGGAGTGATCACTTTCTCTAAATATTGAAGACGCTCTTTCAGAGGAAGATTTGTCAGCACCTTGCCATTGTAGAACAGGATATCAAACATGTGATAGCAGGGCTGATATCCTTCCTGTTGCTGTCTTTTAATGTCTGTATTCATGGCTTTGGTGGCTACAAGTCAATCAAGATGAGAATGAAGAAAGCATCTGAAGAACTGAATACTGCAAACATGAGAGTTGATATCATGAGAAAAAAATCTAAAGTTGTACACATTCTTTAATTTTTGTTGTACATGTTCTATCAACTTAGTATGTCATTTCATCAAACCTACTCAAATCCTAGTAGGGGTGAGTATTGCCAGCTGAAATCATATTGTGATATATTGCAATATAAATTATTATATTGCAATATGCATCAATATGTATTGCTACCAAGCTGAACATTTTGAAAACCCATGTGATATCAACTGTCAACATGATTTGCTAATCCTTATCACTGTCAGCATGATTTGCTAATCCTCTAGGTTTTAATTATAAAAAAAACATCATCTATCAGCTGCATATCTAGATGGATGATGCCGACACATGGCAAGATTACTAGTAGTCCCTCCAGAATATATCATGCTATCAAAGCATCTATGCATACCACTAATGATTTAATAATTTCACCATCTTCCTTATGTTTCAACCCAAACTGAATCCAAACAGTTTTCTTTGCCAGCTTATTGAGTATAAGACCTGGTTTAAGTTAATTTATAAGTGACTGACCATCGGCCATTACTAAAGCATGCATTCAAATGGTTATGGTGTTCTTCCATAATACCAAGTAATATTTTCAGTAATCAAAAATATTTCCACAACCAGTCCAACTAACTGACAGTTAAGTCAAAATATCAATATGGAAGAATTTGTACTGATACGAATTGCAATATGCTAGTGTACCGATATATCGTTACACCACTAGATCCTAGCATGATGGTGAAAACAAGTGATTCACAACATTTTTTAACCATGGATGCTAAATCTATTTGTCCCTGATTGAGGGAGCTTCACTATTTCTAATTCCCATTAAAATAATGAACCACATAAGACCTATAAAAAAAGATTATTTGGACCTAAATCAGTACTAATGTCATGTCCAGAAACAGCCATGGTGTTTATGAAAATGTCCAAAAAATCTGAGCTGGTCATGTTATTTCACCTATATATATATATCTGGTTACTTTTTTCCTACACTCTTTGTATCAATGAGTTTATCATTCTCATCTGACAATACTGGGAAAAAAACAAAAATAATACCATATGTTTTTGTCTCTTCATGGTATCCAAGCATCTCTCCATCAAGAATACAGGATTTTACATCTGTTTTGAAACAGCTGTGAATAAAGGGGGTCAGGTTTCCATCAAAGGATGTGGCTCCAAAACTACTGGTGTACTCATTTCCACTGAAATAAAAATCATCTACACAAATGCATACTATAATTAAATAGCTTTCCATGCAGATAATCATACCATTTTCATTTTTTTCTGATCTGATGAATATGAAACAAGGGGTGAGGGACTAGAGAGGTGTGGGGTCTCAAGGATCAATCCTCCTTTACTAATTTGTCCCATCTTTTCTTCTTTAAGCAATAATTAACACCACATTTTATTTTTAATCTGATTGTAGTGCATGTTTAATAGCTGTATCTATATTCATCTATCAGTGTAGGCAGATAAGTAGACAGGTATGATATACAAGTATAATTATGTACACGCTCCAAGCCACTAGGTAATCACCCCTAAATTAATTCCTATAAATATTATTCACATTAAAAGTAACACAGAAGTTGATAACTTCTCAAAAAATTTAATGACTGTTTAATATTGCACGTATGGCATCTTCGCTAGCCAAGGATTGTTGATCCACTTCATTCCACATCAACCTTTGGCATATTTAGTGTTGATCCACTTCATTCCACATCAGCCTTTGGCATATTTAGTGTTGATCCACTTCATTCCACATCAGCCTTTGCCATATTTAGTGTTGATCCACTTCATTCCACATCAGCCTTTGGCATATTTAGTGTTGATCCACTTAATTCCACATCAGCCTTTGGCATATTTAGTGTTGATCCACTTCATTCCACATCAGCCTTTGCCATATTTAGTGTTGATCCACTTCATTCCACATCAGCCTTTGGCATATTTAGATAGCTGAAATGGTATATACTGCTCCGCTATCTGATTGGATGCAGCTTAAAGAAAATGATCCATTCAGATCCCTTGTCACATTTAAATTGGGAGATTGTTAAGAATAATCATAGCAGCCTCCATACACAATGACACATGTTGCACATAAGTTTCTCCAATTTAAACATTTTAAGCAACTTTTAATTCCAAGTCAATGCCTGTAGACGTTGTAGAAATTGCCTTATTAAATACCTAACAGATCAAGTACAAGCTCTCCCATTGGTTAATTAATTTCATTTGCTACAGGCTGGGACTCTTTACCTGCAAAAGGGCACTTGTTCAAAACACTGTTTCAGCTAGCTAAATATGCCAAGGGTTGATGTGAAATGAAGTGGATCAACAACTCTTGGCTAGCGAAGATGCATGTGTGGTAAGGCACTGGAAATACACTTGCTTTGCACTTCTGCAGTTGCCACTTCAAATCCTGGTCTTGACACATGCTAGTTGCCACTTCAAATCCTGGTCTTGACACATGCTAGGGTTAGTGATCACCCATCCAATGTAAGTGGTTTTCTCAGTGATTTCTGGTTTTGTACACCTCAAAGACCACCTAATGTCAACATCTGAACTATTTTGAGTACATTTTATGTTGTTAGAACTGGCAGCAAAATCAGTATCAAATACATTAAGGTTAAACTTAAAACTTCTTCCAAGAAAAACAACAACAAAAATAGAATTGAGACCAGGTATACATAAATAATCCATTCTATGAAGCAGACCAATGGAGACAAAATTAGACATGGTATAAATCTATGACAGCTGGTGTCTATACCTTCTGGAGACAAAATTAGACATGGTTTAAATCTATGACAGCTGGTGTTTATACCTTCTGGAGACAAAATTAGACATGGTATAAATCTATGACAGCTGGTGTCTATACCTTCTGGAGACAAAATTAGACATGGTATAAAACTATGACAGCTGGTGTTTATACCTTCTGGAGACAAAATTAGACGTGGTATAAATCTATGACAGCTGGTGTTTATACCTTCTGGAGACAAAATTAGACATGGTTTAAATCTATGACAGCTGGTGTTTATACCTTCTGGAGACAAAATTAGACATGGTTTAAATCTATGACTGCTGGTGTTTATACCTTCTGGAGACAAAATTAGACATGGTTTAAATCTATGACAGCTGGTGTTTATACCTTCTGGAGACAAAATTAGACATGGTATAAATCTATGATAGCTGGTGTTTATACCTTCTGGAGACAAAATTAGACATGGTATAAATCTATGATAGCTGGTGTTTATACCTTCTGGAGACAAAATTAGACATGGTATAAATCTATGACAGCTGGTGTTTATACCTTCTGGAGACAAAATTAGACATGGTATAAATCTATGACAGCTGGTGTTTATACCTTCTGGAGAAATATTTATATTCTTGTTCTTTTTTGTGCAGCAGCATTCTCTCTCCATCATACTTTGTTTCTATATAGTACATCTTCCCTTCCATCAGTTTCTCTGCCTGAAAAAAATCTTTTAATTAATATACCAACTCAACTAGAGCTATTTCCATGGTTCACCATGGCAAATACCCACACATTACATATTTCTCCTCTCCCCTCCCCAACCTTGACCCAAAATAGCCCAAAATCCATTACAAATATTATGTGTCCTCATGTTATGAGTGCATATTTAAAGTTTGGTAAAAAAATATTCAAATAACTGCAATTTTTGTATAAGTGCATATGATCTTTGACTCCTTTCAAAGGATGCCAGTAGAGAGGCCCAAATAATATGCCTCTCTTGCAGATGGTTATCACATGCACAACCAATGTATTGTATGTACTAGCTTATAAGTCAGATTTAATGCCACATACATTAAAAATAACATGTTTTTTTTATAGTGTTGGTACACAGATTTTGTTATATACCATCACTGTAGGTATATCAAACTGTGATTCACCCATGGCATATGAACATGTATATAATTATGGTTTACACAGTAAACCATTGCTTTTACACTCTCAAATCTCCATGATTACCTCTCAGTTATTAGTCATTTTTAATATTGGAAAATAATAAGAAAATATATCTATATAAACTGTTTGATCTAGTGGTACATTTTCTAAATAAATAAAACAATGCCAATGAAATCCCCTCTACTTTCCTGTTCTCTCCATCTTAAGGAAAATAATATGTGGAAATCTGTGGCCTGAAAGAGATAAAAAGACTGATCTGGATGAAACCCTTGAACCTGAACTTATACCAAGTAACCTACAAGAACTTATACCAAGTAACCTACAAGAATTTATATCAAGTAACCAACAAGAACTTATACCAAGTGACTGACAAGAACTTATACCAAGTAACTGACAAGAACCTGAAATGCAATAATAGTATGTGTAGACTTTCCATGGAATATTTATTGAGTTTTTATGCAAATTAACAATTTCAAAGATTAGAAATAGCTGCAGAACTACATTTTGTATTGGACACACTTGGCAGGGATGTGACAAGCTAACTCCATCCATCACAAAACAGTTTCTTGTAGTCAATCTTAACTCCACAGGAAATGCAAGTAGGAGTATTTGTATGTGGTATAAATAAAATATATGTATAGTAATGTACACTGTACCTTTGATATACCACTCATATAAAGTTTTTATTAAAAGGAAATTTATTAAGCCTTGTAAACTTTTAATGAGAAATGTTAACATCTTGTGATATATCAAAGATACAGAGTACATACTCTCTGTGTGTGTGTGTGTGTGTGTGTGTGTGTGTGTGTGTGTGTGTGTGTTGACACACACATAATGTATGCCTCTCCAAAAAATCCACTCATCCACTCATCTGACAAGTTGTCAGTGTCAGTGGTGGTTAAAGATAAGAAACTTTTTTGAGAAAAAATAGCAAGGAACTAATCACATTATTGCGTTTTATCTAAGGCTGCAATATTTACCAAAATGTTTAAATGTATACAGTTTACAATAACTGAAATGACACTGTTTAATCGAAAGTTAGAAACTCAAATTTTTCCCCTATCTACCCACTAATCTTACTAAACAGCTGACAGCTATTATAATGTGCATGCCATACCTCGCTCAACTTGTGACTGTTTCATTTGCTGTATGTGCTTACCCTCCTATTATGAAGGCGGAGTTTATAAGACATGTCTTTGTTGAATATATTGGACAGTTTCAGTAAAATAGGATTATAGTGATTTTGTTTCCTACTGTTACATATATGTACATGATGAAAAAAATCGATAATGGATTCAGATGTACTGCCTATACATGCACACAAGATGCTTTTGTAGGATCTAAATGACCAAGACACTATTCAGTGGCTTACACACTTGAAACAGTATTTCTTTTGTTTTAAAAAATGTTACTAATCAAAGGTCCTGTTAAAAAACATGTTGTTTAAAGGTAAAAACTGTAATTTCAAGAAATTTGTATCAGTATTATCATGAAATGAACCTGATGTGTAATGTTGTGTAATGTGCACTGTTACTAATTCGCATTAACGACTGCTATTTTCTTAGTAATGCCACATTCAAATGTGGAAATCATAGATACATGCTATAATCAAAGAATTAACATAAAAATCCTACTAAACAATCCTTTTAAGCAAAAATATGATAATATATAATTTAATTGGAAATGGTCATTCCTGTGTCAATGACAGCCACACACATGTTCATTTACACGTTTACCGAGTTTGTAAATGTTTACAGGTGTAAATGAAACTAAGCAGTTTACACATGTAAACATTGCAGCCTTAGTTTTTTCCTGGTGGATGAGCGGCAATGTAAACAAAATTTGTATTCCTGTTTGTACATACATACACACAAACACACACACAAAGACAAATTGAATGACTTAGCTATGAAGATACCCAACACAGGTTATTCAATTTATTGTGATTATTAGTGTGCAAACACCACTAATTTCCAAGAATTCTTACTAGGCACACAATATAATCATCATTCTTACAAGTAATATTATTTATTAAGTATTTAGCATCAAATTTCAAGATATAACAATCTATAAAATTCCAGAAAACTGACAGGTACTTAAATTTTTTTGTGGTTTTAATGTCATTCAGTATATCCTTTATTTTAAAAATTGGGTGCTTCTGCCAGAGCTGTTCATGTCTCTCATGGAGTTACTCAGTTTTTCCAACATGCTAAATTTTTCAAATCAGGTAATCAGAAAGAATTGATATACTGATCATAAGATACCATAGGGCATAAAAATTATATAATTTTATGAAGTCCGGATTAATAATGCAACACTATCATGATACCGTATATACTCGCTTATAAGTCGAGGTTTTTTATTTAGAATTTGACTCATACAGAGTAGGGGTCGTCTTATAAGCGAGACATTAAAAAAATAAAAAAATCTTGGGGTAATGTTGGAAACTCTAGATGTTTGCAGTACATAAAAATACTGTCAATTCATATATTTTTACGTTTTCATGCCACCATTCCTATGCAGTAATGCATATATGGTATGCACTGTGTTTATCCGTTTCATGACGGTATTCATTACACAATACATGTATCTACAGTTATTTGGATTTTATTAATTTGAAAATATTACCGGTAAATTAAATACTACCTACCGCAAAATGAAGTGTCCGTCAATGTTTACCGTGGGTGTTTACTAGTAAGTATATTGCCTCCATTTTTGTGCAAATCCGAACCTGTATTTGTATTAATATTTGTGTTTTGCTGTATAAAGACTGTGCTTGATGCAATAAAAGTTTTGATTTAATTTGTATTTTCCTTTTCCACAAGTCAGATTTAATTCCCAAGTGATATTTCCCAATTTATCTGCCTGTGCACGTGGGCCGATAAGCCTTTGGCTTGTAAAGGGACTCACTTTGTTTTCAAGTTGACAATCCTTACTTGTTCAGTGCCAAGTAGAGTTCTACAACTTCCTGTGCATATACTTTGACCTTAATCCCTTTGCTTGTAAACACACCACACTCTTTGTTTTCCCATGTGACAACCCTTTGATCAGGCCGCGAGTTCAGTGCCAAGTAACAGAGGGAGGCTATTTGAACTCCCTGTGATCTTGCCGCACAATTGACATGTGTTCAGTTGCAGCCTTTAATAGATTTCTGACTTTATGATCAAAGTGTTACTCACAGAGCCCAAGCTCAGTCTTTGCATAAGCACCCGCATATGACAGTAAAGCCGAAAATCGGAGTCGGACGAAATTTACGATGACTAGATGACGACGATTTACAATGACTAGACGACGATGTAGGATTTCAGAACTTTATCAGACAATGAGGATTAATTCTTGGACTTTGTACCAGATGACATTGGATAGTGACATTTATAGGATACCGTGAATCGCAAAAAAAGTGGGCTTAACTTTCATTGTTTATTTGCACGACGTGTGGAATTGATATATTACGGGATATTGTGAATCGGATCATTCTGAACTTCTATTTTTATACTGGTATGTGACCTATAATTGAATTCGTGGATTTATCATATAAATAGATTCGGAGTCAGACGATGTTTACGATGACGGGATGACACTGGAGGAATTTATTACTTTATTTGGTAACTCTGATGATGAGGATGCATTCTTGGGCTTTGAGCCAGAGGACATTAGACAGTGACATTTATAGGATACCAATTTTATACCTGTATGTGACCTATAATCCAATTCATGGATTTATCATATAAATGGATTAAAAATGTTAAGCTATATGGATTTCATTACACGAAGATGGACAAAATGTAAGTTGTAAATTTATTTGTACATATTCAGCTCAATAATACAATTGTATTTATTCTACATTGGTTTTTGTTTTTATTTGTCCTATCTATCTATATGTCTATCGATCTATCCAGTTTGGCTCGTTTATTTTTCCTAAGTGCAGCTCTGACTCAGTGATGACATGTCACCCCTTGCAGACGGATTTAATTTGCAAAAAACACCTCGACTTATAGGAGGGTCATAGCTGAATTGGCTTTTTGCAGCCATGAAAAGGAGGGGGTCGACTTATAATCGAGTATATACGGTATATCTTTCTGGGAATGTCAGCATTTTTATTCTTCCACCCTCGAAATAAATTGTCATGTTACTAAATGTCAATAAATAACTGTATTCTTGAAACTTCTTAAGTAAACAGTACAAGCTCAAGCTCAAAATTTGAAATTAGACATAATACTTCAAGTTCATCTTCATTACTGAAATAAGGCATACTATTAGACATAATACTTCAAGTCCATCTTCATTACTGAAATAAGGCATACTATTAGACATAATACTTCAAGTCTATCTTCATTACTGAAATCAGGCATACAATTAGAGGAATCCAAATTAAGAAAAATGTCAAATTCCAGCTTAATTTTAATAAAAAGTGACTCCCTTTATGTCAAGTCTTACATTTAATTTAGATGGAAAGAAAGACTTTAACTTTGAGCTTAATCAACACTTTAAAATTGACCTTAATCTTTAATCTAGGTTGTGGAGAGATGGAAGGACAGACATGCACATGGATTTCATTGTGATCTCTATTTTGAGCTTCTGCTAAGATGGGTTCCATAAAAAGTATAATATTTCAGAATGTTAAGATTCTGATCTTCAGCTTGAGTTTTTTTCTCAAAAGGTTTTGAGATTACATGTCTTGTATTCTTACTCTAATTGACAGACCCAATCGGAACAACCTTGACCTATTCCATTGTAGGCTAGAAAAAATCCTCAGATGTAAATAATGGCCATTTTGAACTGCCCTCAAGCCCATGGTTAATATTACATCATGATAATTTCATAATGTCACAATGAATAGATGATGTGTCATAACTAACAACAAGACAACCAATACTCACAGACAACTGAAACAAAATGATTTCTTCAATTTTTTCATTACAAAGTTGCAGGAATAACATTAAAAATTAAATATGCAGGTATTTCATTGATTGTTGCAATGTTAAGTATTATTTTCAAGATCTATCATGTTATAAGACTATGTTCTTCACACATCTAACCAGATGTTCATCCACCAAAAAACTTACCAATCTGGGAAATATCACTATGATGACCTCAGAGTCTCTTTCAGAAAGTCGAAGTTATTCGACTCACATCAGAAAGATATGAGGATGTTCTGAATGTGACAGACCTGTTGGTGCTGCTCTCTCACCAAGCATTGGGATGATTGGGGAGAACAAACCTGGTCAGGTGATGCCCTCTCACCAAGCATTGGGGTGAATGGGGAGAAAATTCTAATTGACAAACCTGGTCAGGTGATGCCCTCTCACCAAGCATTGGGGTGAATGGGGAAAAAATGCTGATTCCAATCTCATGTATCCTCACACTGGGATCCCTCATCTGACGGCACACCTAAACAACAGATATGATACATGTTTATTACAAAGATAACAGGATATTATCTTAGAAATGTTTGTAAGGTGAGTATATAAGTTTTGATAAGTAAAGCTGTGATAATTCACCCATCAATCACAACTATTCCTGAATGCCTTGCTCAGTCCTGTGATAACTCACCCATCAATCACAACTATTCCTGAATGCCTTGCTCAGTCCTGTGATAACTCACCCATCAATCACAACTATTCCTGAATGCCTTGCTCAGTCCTGGCATAAAGACTACTCTTGCCTGCAAACTTAAAAAATAACCAGCAATTCCAACAAAACAATTGGTCCCATAGCACTTCAAGTTTTTAAAGATCTACTGCACATAATTTTTATCATATCCATAATAAAGTAAAACAAGTCTTGAAAGATTAGGTAATCAATGCATGAACAACTCTGTAATATAGACAAATGACCTCCAATGGGAGATCACCCATCTTGAAAGCCTGTTTTGTTGGTGGAAGGGATGGTCTCCCAAGCAGGTTATACTGTGCATTTCAATAAAAAATTTAATCAGCCAAGTTTGAAGAAACTTTAATACACTGTAATACTCATGAAATCCATGAACAAAAATCAAATCACTCTTATAATACCATACAATCAGAATAATAAGCACATAAGTGAAATAAAAAAATAAATGGTAAGTAAGATCACTTGGACCATTTTATAACAAAAATAAGCATAAATATGTGTGCAAAAAATTAATCAACTTGAAGACCTCAACTTTACTTCTCTGACACTAATTTTGTTCCTGTTTTGGGGACTAAAACAATTGTTTATCTATGTATCTAATTCTGATTCTGCTTTCTTGCTAATAATCTTTTCATTAATCGACCCTATTTTTATAGTATGCTATAAAGTTTGATTGCTAATAATCTTTTCATTAATCGACCCTATTTTTATAGTATGCTATAAAGTTTGATTGCTAAGCACAAATATCAAAACTTTAAACTCCTGTCTCAAAATCACTTTTGCTAAAGATAAGAACATATCAAATATACTGTATATACTTGCTTATAAGTCGAGTCCAACTGCAAACAGCAAAGACCCAGATCTGACATCGCATGACGCCCAGGCAGATCTGGGTTATGCAGTTTGTTGGGAGTAATCAGTAGAACAAACATTATGTGATGGCAGATCAGGGTCTATGGTGTTTGCAGTTGGACCCGACTTATAAGCGAATATAAACAATAAGTACAGGGATTTAAAATTTTTATAAAAGTCAGCTTGCCCAATAATAGATAACTGGAAAATTTAACTTGCCCTTGGAAAATCTGAGCTTGCCCCAAACATAATATCCCAACATGAGTAAAACAATAAGATAAAATAAAATATGGTTATTTTCAAGGAAATCATGTTATATTTATTTAAACTTTTGTTTTCTTTTATCTTTGTTTACACCATAAAACCATATGCCGATAATTAAAGTTATCAAAAAATATATATATAAATAATATATGTAGATAGATATGTAGATTAGATAGAGTTAGAATGCAGATATAGTTAGAAGAGCAAAAGCAGACATGTACATATATATAGACAGATAAATGGATAGGTAGAAAAGGGTTTGGATAGCTAGATTTTAAAGTAAGAGAGAGAGAGAGAGGAAAATGAAAGCTGAACTGTTTGTAATGATTTATTTATACTCACAACTGAAGGATTTGTGAACACTTATTTTATCCATTTACTTAAAAATGATCATCTAGTCACTTTGAAATCAGCGACTTGCATCAAAATATTTGAGAATCCAACTTTTGAGAATGATTTGAGAACACTTATTTTCGTCCATTTAATTGTTTGCCAAGCAATAAGTATATTTTGGTCTCCTGTGATTATCATGTAAAAAACAGATAATAAACACCGCTTGTTGGTGGTACATTTTTGTAACATCAATAATGCTTTGAATGAAATCCTCCTGGTAGTTAATCATTAGAGATGAGTGCCTTTTATTTCCAAACACACCTGTCAATGAAATCTCACAAGTTGTATTATTACCTATTAACACCTACTCACCATAAACTCAGCAACATGCATCAAAACAATCTTTGAAAAGCCGATTTGGCAATCTGAAAAACTGCCTGAGGCTAACTTAGGACCTGAAAGTTGGCAAATATTACAATTAAAATGTAACTGATAAGTTTAAATTTAAATATTTATTCCTTATTTGTCAAAACTTGCTTTAAATAGTAAATGTTCACATTATCACGTCTGTGTGAGAAAATGCAACACTGATCTTGACATTGACTACAAGATGGAAATGACACATACAATAGATGAAAGAAACTGTGGTCAGTTATGTAGAAGAAAAATGCGTTACATATAAATACTAAATAAAAGTGCTGATATATGTACTGTGGCGAGATTGCAGGGCATAAAACTTGCCGAACATAAAGCATTAGGAACTGAACATGACCCCTTGTCGGTAAAATAGCTCGCACAGAGCTACTTGTGTTTTATGTATTTTACAAAGACCATAACGTTAAATAAAATTTCTTGTATCTCTTATCCCTCTTAATTTTTTTTACTTGCCCACGGGCAAGTACCTTGCAAACTTGAGCTTGCCCAAACTGAATAATAATGACCTTGTACAGGGAATCAGGCAAGTGGATTTGTAAATCCCTTAAGTACATATATGGTAAATAATTTTAAAAATAAGTGTACATGTTTATTATCCAAATTTAACAGTATCACTTCTGTTTCATCAATACAGCATGATTTGGCAGTACCACCTCTGTTTCATCAATACAGCATGATTTGGCATTATCACCTCTGTTTCATCAATACAGCATGATTTGACAGTACCACCTCTGTTTCATCAATACAGTATGATTTGACACTACACCACTGTTTCATCAATACAGCATGATTTGACAGTACCACCTCTATTTCATCAATACAGCATGATTTGGCATTACAGTAAAACCTGTCATGAGAGACCGCCCCTTCTGCCAGCAAAAAGCGGTCTCTCAAGACAGGTGGTCTCTCATAACAGGTTTGTACAAAAAGACCAGTTTCCAAGGTCAAAATTCAGCACTGTTTAAGAGGGAAAAATAAGCACAATCATGTACATTTATTGTATTCTTTGTTCATAGTTCTTGTTAAAATATTGCATGCATTAATCGGAAAATAATTTTAAATAGTAATAAAGATATACATCGATCATTAAACATGAATCACATTTATATTTGAAGATCACACGTACATGTACTAGTATTAGCATATGAGTTCATTTCTAATTGACTCCTTGTCTTTTAAAACACCCTAAATTTGAGTTTTACCGACGTTTCAAGTGGCTGCTATGTTGCAAACGGTCACACATTTTTCACTTCTTTCAATCACATTAATTCTTTCCTCCAATGTTAGAATTTGTCTCTTTTTCATTGGAGGTTCTGCCATTGTTATTAAAGTGCTAGGTGTTAATGTTATAAGGGATCAATTGTAATAACGACTGTAGCGGTTTTGATCAAGCTTTGGGGAAATATGGAATACATATACAATGTATATGTACCAATGAATGAAATAAAAAGACACAATTAATTTATCCAGAAACAGAATAAATTTTTTTAGAGACAAAAGTCAAAGACTTTATTCATCGACGATACAAAGGGATTAACTCTGTAAACAGAGGGTGTAACCAGCTGCACTAAGGTAAGCATATGACTGTTTGGTGTGTGGGCTATAATCTCTGTAATAGCAAAAACACCCCAACAAACAACACAAGCCCTTCACAATGACAATCGAATCTGGAAAACGATTCTCACCTACTGGTATTAAAGACAAAGACCTCATTCACCCCAGGCATTACGGATTAACTCCAAAGACAAATGATGTATGCGACCGCTATATTGACTTTGGCACTACAATGGCAGTTAGTGACATGTACTTTAGTCTGGTTTACAGTCTAGAACAAAGGAAACTACATGCATGACCTGCAAAAGTTAGGAAACCGGTAGCCAGTCTAATTTGTTTTTAAAATTTTTTTGTTGTTAGAACAGTCTTTATTTTGGAAGCGGTCGTTGTTACAAAGGATAAAATAAACGTCAGAGGTGTTTGTCTCAGTTCTTGCGATAGGGTCGTTCATTGCAGTATTATTTTAGAACAAGCTGCCATACGCAATTTCATGGGAAATCCTATGGATCATACTTTTGTCTCGCAGAAATAGCCGAGGTATTTCCAAATGAGCAATCGGCATGTACTCTAGTCTGGTTTACAATCTATAACATATGACACTACATGCATGAGCTGTACAATTCAAGAAACCGGTAGCCAGCCTAATTTGTTTTTAAGTTTTTGATTTTGTTTTTAACATATTTGCTTCTTAAGCGGTCGTGGTTACAAAGAGTTAAATAAAGGTCAGTTGTGTTTATCTCTGTTTTTGTGATGCGGTCATTCATAGCAGTGTCGAAATGCATATTTTGCCAAGAAATCGCTGTCGCTGGTCATGTTTTGCAGGTGGTCGCTCACGACAGTGCGCTTATATAATGAAATCGATCCGTGCATTATGATTGTGGTCGCTCATGACAGGTGGTCGCTCATAGCAGAGGTCGCTCATGACAGGTTTTACTGTATCACATCTGTTTCATCAATACAGTATGATTTGACAGTACCACCTCTGTTTCATCAATACAATACAATTTGACAGTACCACCTCTGTTTCATCAATACAGTATGATTTGACAGTACCACCTGTTTCATCAATACAGCATGATTTGACAGTACCACCTCTGTTTCATCAATACAGCATGATTTGACAGTACCACCTCTGTTTCATCAATACAGCATGATTTGACAGTACCACCTCTGTTTCATCAATACAGCATGATTTGACAGTACCACCTCTGTTTCATCAATACAGCATGATTTGACAGTACCACCTGTTTCATCAATACAGCATGATTTGACAGTACCACCTCTGTTTCATCAATACAGCATGATCTGACAGTACCACCTCTGTTTCATCAATACAGCATGATTTGACAGTACCACCTCTGTTTCATCAATACAGCATGATTTGACAGTACCACCTGTTTCATCAATACAGCATGATTTGACAGTACCACCTCTGTTTCATCAATACAGCATGATTTGACAGTACCACCTCTGTTTCATCAATACAGCATGATTTGACAGTACCACCTCTGTTTCATCAATACAGCATGATCTGACAGTACCACCTCTGTTTCATCAATACAGCATGATTTGACAGTACCACCTCTGTTTCATCAATACAGCATGATTTGACAGTACCACCTCTGTTTCATCAATACAGCATGATTTGACAGTACCACCACTGTTTCATCAATACAGCATGATTTGACAGTACCACCTCTGTTTCATCAATACAGCATGATTTGACAGTACCACCACTGTTTCATCAATACAGCATGATTTGACAGTACAACCTGTTTCATCAATACAGCATGATTTGACAGTACCACCTCTGTTTCATCAATACAGCATGATTTGACAGTACCACCTCTGTTTCATCAATACAGCATAAATGAGTATAGGACACTATAATACAATATGCTGAACCATAACCCATAGCTACCTATGAAGGGGGAATAATAAAATTTTACTGACAGCACTATTTTCAATAACGAAAATAGTAATATCATGCCAATAGTATAGATACCTAATGACCACTCAAAGTTGAAGAACTAACAACTAGCTAAGTACACTGCCCCAAAATCTTAATAATTATTATCCACTGAAACTAATTCCTAGATACACAATCCATACCAGGCTGAGTGCTGGTTTAGTATTATCCACAAATGAAGTGTTAAGCAAACTTTTTGAGATGAAGACTTTGACTCTAATGGTTTTCCCTTTTAATAAATGGTGACATATTCTTATAATTTTTTATCACTTAGATTTTTCTCTACAATTGAGTAATATAGTTTTAAACAAATGTAATTTGTAATATCAGAGCCAGTGATCTAAAAAATAGTTGAATGTGGTTCTCCTATTTTTCAATTATTTGAATCATACATGTAAGTACAATTGTGTCTGAAAACATCAGTGCATAAATACAATTCTCTTAAAACAATGTTCAAAAATTACAAGGTATGACAAGTTATTTTGGCAAACAAATTTTGGTGTCCATAAATAAATAGTGTCCAAAGACATAAACATATCACAGGTCTTGATAAATGAAAACATGTGGTGTTATGTTGTTGCATTACTGGTGTAGGCATTGTGGTGTTATGTTGTTGCATTATTGGTGTACGCATTGTGGTGTTACGTTGCAGCATTACTAGTGTAGGCATTGTAGTATTGATGTAATATACTGCTTTAGTTTTACATGTGTTTTATGTCTGTTTGTATTATAGTTGCTTTATGTACATGCTATCACATGTTATGTTGCTTATTTAGATTTGTTACATGTATTACTACTTGTGTTATATGTTGATCCTACTTAAATAAAACTATTATATTATTACATGTATTATTCTAAGTAAATCTGAGACCTACTCCATTATGCACGACTCCCAACTATCATATTGATGTCATACATGCATAAAACTTTTAAAACAATAATAATGATCATCATACTCTTTCCAGGTTATTGTTGACATTATAAAATTCTTCTGCATCTGGATGGTAGACTGAGAAGACAGAAGCCTGACTTAATCCAACTTTCAACTCTTTCACAATCATACGGATCAGCCACTTCAGCTCAATGGCAGACATGTTGGTGAGCAAATGCAAGATGTTTTTCCTGACGATGTCTTTCTTCTTGGCAGCATTATTTGTGGCAATGTTATCCAAGCATTCATTAACATCATGAATGGTCAACGAACCTCGGTCAGGACATCTATTTTTCAAGACATAGTATGCAACGCTTGCAAAGTCACCTGCATCCTAAGGGAAGATATAAAGGATTTAACATGAGTGGTCAACTGATATGAAATATAGAAAAACAGTTAAATAATATTATCAGTGAATGGAATACAACATTGTCCAACGAGTTTCATGTATTTAAAGTCTAATGAACATAAATCTGAGATTATATGCAGTAAAACCCGTCATGAGAGACCGTCCCTTCTGCCAGCAAAAAGCGGTCTCTCAAGACAGATGGTCTCTTATAACAGGTTTGTACAAAAAGACCAGTTTCCAAGGTCAAAATTCAGCACTGTTTAAGAGGGAAAAATAAGCACAATCATGTACATTTATTGTATTCTTTGTTCATAGTTCTTGTTAAAATATTGCATGCATTAATCGGAAAATAATTTTAAATAGTAATAAAGATATAAATCAATCATTAAACATGAATCACATTTATATTTGAAGATCACACGTACATGTACTAGTATTAGCATATGAGTTCGTTTCTAATTTACTACTTCTCTTTTATAACACCCTAAATTTGAGTTTTACCGACGTTTCAAGTGGCTGCTATGTTGCAAACGGTCACACATTTTTCACTTCTTTCAATCACATTAATTCTTTCCTCCAATGTTAGAATTTGTCTCTTTTTCATTGGAGGTTCTGCCATTGTTATTAAAGTGCTAGGTGTTAATGTTATAAGGGATCAATTGTAATAATGACTGTAGCGGTTTTGATCAGGATTTGGGGAAATATGGAATACATATACAATGTATATGTACCAATGAATGAAATAACAAGACAATTAATTTATCCAGAAACAGAATACATTTTTTTAGAGACAACAGTCAAAGATTTTATTCACCGATGATACAAAGGGATTAAATCTATAAACCGAGGGTGTAACCGAAGTCACTAAGGTGAACATATGACTGTTTGGTGTGTGGACTGTAATCACTGTAACATCAAAAACGCCCCAACAAACAACACAAGCCCTTCACAATGACAATCAAATCCAGAAAACGATTCTCACCTACTGGTATTAAAGACAAAGACAAAGACCTCATTCACCCCAGGCATTACGGATTAACTCCAAAGACAAATGATGTATGCGACCGCTATATTGACTTTGGCACTACAATGGCAGTTAGTGACATGTACTTTAGTCTGGTTTACAGTCTAGAACAAAGGAAACTACATGCATGACCTGCAAAAGTTAGAAAAACGGTAGCCAGTCTAATATGTTTTTATACTTGTTTTTTTTAGAACAGTCTTTACTTTGGAAGCGGTCGTTGTTACAAAGGATAAAATAAACGTCAGTGGTGTTTGTCTCAGTTCTAGCGATAGGGTCGTTCATAGCAGTATTATTTTAGAACAAGCTGCCATACGCAAATTCGCGGGAAATCCTATGGATCATACTTTAGTCTCGCAGAAATAGCCGAGGTATTTCCGAATAAGCAATCGGCATGTACTCTAGTCTGGTTTACAATCTATAACATATAACACTACATTCATGAGCTGTACAATTCAAGAAACCGGTAGCCACCCTAATTTGTTTTTGATTTTGTTTTTAACATATTTGCTTCTTAAGTGGTTGTGGTTACAAAGAGTTAAATAAAGGTCAGTTGTGTTTATCTCTGTTTTGTGATGCGGTCATTCATAGCAGTGTCAAAATGTATATTTTGCCAGGAATCGCGGTAGCTGGTCGCGTTCTGCCCGTGGTCGCTCAGTGCGTTTATATAATAAAATCGATCCGTGCATTACGATTGTGGTCGCTCATGACAGGTGGTCGCTCATAGCAGAGGTCGCTCATGACAAGTTTTACTGTACTAGTATCATATAATTGCAAAGATTTTGCATTACTGAATTACAATACTGAGTTTTATGTTATTGTTGCACATAGTATTTATTACTTAATGTTATTCTGTTCATAAATATGAATGTTATGCGACAAAAAAGATGTATGGCATTCTTTAGCAGTAACCTTTCATGATCGAGTCAGATACTGCAGATCTCCAATAAATACCATCAAACAAGAGTATATAGAGAGTAACACTAAACTTAGTTCAGTTTAAAATATCTGAACAAATCAAATGGATGAGAAGTGAAGTAAAACTTAACAATAAAAACTTCAGCAGGTCACAAATGATAGTTGTCTCCCCTTTCTAGAAAGCATCCTAGTTCATATTTTGAACCAGTCCTATATTTTACAAAATCTGATCAAGTTGTTGGTGTTTGTAGTGACAGGTAAAAAGAATAGTTTAATTATTTGTGAGGTATCAAACACTCAAAACAAGCTGAGCAACTTTTAAAACTGTAATGGAATCTGTTCAGAGATCCCACATAAAGTTTGACACAGGATGGATTGAAATTCAGGCTAAAACAAACAACTTCAGATATATCTGAGCAGCTGCATTTTTTTGGCAGCCATTTTTTGCTTTGTTGTGACACTGATACACATAACAGTGAAACCCCACTATAGCACATTTCATTATAACACAAATTTGAATATAACACGGTCATGGCATGGCTCCCAAAATTTCACAATAATTTTACCAATTTATTAAAGTAGTACAAACTTTTAGTGTCAAAATAAACAAGAGTTTCATTTAATAATTTGACAACATGTATTGTATTTTTATTGTTAAAAATGTTTTTTCACTGCATTTTCTTTTATGAATAAAGATGTTAAAAGTTGCTATTTGTGAATGGTCACTTCAATTGTGTAAATAGTTAATCACTTCACTTTGATCTAAGCTTTTTTTTTAAAGACATCAGCTATTTAAAAAGCTGATAATTGTTAATCTAATTATTACTGAACCATCAACAATAAGGCCATCAAGTCTTCTTTATGTTTGTCTTCAATGCATCCTGTGTACAATTGTCGCTTAGTCCAGGGTAAACCAAAGCCAACTGATGTTCGCTCAATCAGCCAGCATGCACAATCAATCACCAAACAATGCAGTGATCAGGAAAATGTATTCTCACCAAATTTATAAATCAAATTATTTACCTACCTAATTAAGTGCTTGTTAATCATCAATGTCAATCTTGCAGCTTATGATTGCTGAAATTAACAGGAGACTACTTTACAAAAACATCAAAAAATGAAGCTATTATCATGCGCATGTGGCTTAGCCGTCTTGTCAATCATCATGCAATAAATCAACCAGTGAATCATATCATCCATTCCCAAAATATTAATGTGTTCATTAACAATTATTCATGCTGTAGTCAAAAGAATTACGTACAGTATTCAGATTCGTATGGAATCTAGCAGAGAAAATTCTAACAGTTTTAAATTTATACAGGCACTGCCTAATGACCTTTACAAGTACACACGCATACATACTGAACCATAAATGTTCTTTATTTTTCCTTGCATTATTTTTGGATATTATTTTTGGCACTGAATTTAGACACATCAAGATCTATGCGAAAATGATTAAAACATATGCTTTTTTGTGCATATTTTTTATGGAATTATGTTCACTGTTATGGATGCAATGACATGGGATGGTGAGTACATCATACATGTAGCAATACTTTAACTATTCATGCTATACATGTATGTACCAATGCATGGTACTCTGCTTAAAATCAAATATTAAATATGCACTCGCTATATTTTCACTATTTCTCATTAAATATGCACTAGCTATATTTTCACTATTTCTCATTAAGTGTGCATTAAGATAGTAACTGTGCCATTGAAGCACAAGCTTTGAGCCTATGTTTATATCCCACCCCTGCATTTGTAAAGCCTAGGGGAGGTCCATGCATTATTTTCTTAGGTAACTGACTTGTCATGCCATTGCACAACACATTACATAGCATGATGGCACTCTGTGAATCCCAACCATCATGCTAAAGTGGGGTTTCACTGTATGATGTACATGTAACATATGACACAAGTATTGATGGCAATATATAATAATGAATGTTATTTGATTTGATATATTCTAATGTGTCTGAGCAACTGCACTCCCTCTAGCAGCCTTTGATACTTGCTGTGATGTTATTTGATTTGATATATTCTAATATGTCTGAGCAACTGCACCCCTTCTAGCAGCCTTTGATGCTTGCTGTGATGTTATTTGATGCTATGAAACAAACTGAAAATATAATATTTATAAGTGGGATTCCATCAATTTTTCATTTTTGGAAGTCCTGGACTTCTTTGGTTGGAAATTTGGAAGTCCCATAACTCAAGCCTGGAAGTCACATCAATCCACTTACCTTATAACTTGTGTACATTTTTTTACACTTAGTCATTCATGTGTGTGTGTGTGTGTGTGTGTGTGTGTGTGTGTGTGTGTGTGTGTGTGTGTGTGTGTGTGTGTGTGTGTGTGTGTACGTTTTTGAGAGAAAAAAATATGTATCCTCAACAGAAGGACAAATAAAAAATTTGATTGTGCATCATTTACAAACTGCACCTTGTCATGTGATTAAAGTTCCATTTAGTATAGCACTTTATTCATGTACATGTAATGAACATAAATGAGATAATGTACATTTTGATTACTTTAAAAAGTTGTACAGTTGATAAACCAATTTTTGCTAGTAAAATGTTTCTTCAATAATACTTACCCAATCATAATACCTTAGGAGAACTACTACTACCTTGCAAATCCAGCCCTCCAATGCTAAAAGATATCTGCCCACCTAGGTGGAAGTTAGCGTGATCTCCCCTTGATACAGGGATTGGCACCAAATCCCATGAATACTTCAGCTACTACTGGAGCAGAAGGCATGCTCTCTATATTGATGTAACTGCAGGGAGGGTGTATGTGTATTATGATCGGGTAAGTATTATTGAAGAAACATATTTTACTAGAAAATATTTGTTTCTTCAAAATACATTGCCCAATCATAATGCCTTAGGAGAATAGGTAAGAGGTTGAGTGAGTTACATCCCTTACCCCGGAGAGGCCATCTCCGGTCCCCAAAGGTATGTGTAGACAGCTTCTAGATAACCCGACTGGAGAATAGACTCCATATGTCGGGTAGAGGCTTTGAAAGGGAAACTTTTTCCCTCCTGCAAATCCAGCTGAAGTCGTGAAGCCGCATCCTTATGAAGCTGTAGAACAACCTGGGAAGGTAACCTGTTGTGCCAAGGCTATAGGTCCTACAAGGTCGAGCTGAGCCTTTTGGGATGAAAGATCTCGGAGATAAAAGCTGGAGAAAGTGGACTCTGACCTCCATCCCATGGCATGGATAATGTCAATTAGGGAACAGTATCGCTCAAATGCAATGCTTGTGGTGCCTGCCCTAACTTCGTCAGCCAAATGCATAGCAAATTCATTTGATCTGGGGTTATTTCCCAATATGCAGAACAAATAACCCATTTTATACCTGGATGAAAGTGCCCGTGCTGATATGTCATCCTTTCCATCTTTGAGGCAAGTTCTTTTCAAGTACCACTTCAGAGTTCACACTGGGTCCTGTAGATGACCTTGAGATGAAGTGTCCAGAAAAGACATGGATTTCATTACAAAAGTCTGATTCCTTGTGAATGGAAGCCTGTTCTTGTCAATGAAAGTAGGGGCTGTCACAAGTGATACTAACCCATCTAGTCGGAACTGTAAGTAGTTTTAGTCAACTGATACAGCATGTACTTCACTGATTCTGCCTGTGGTCACTAGTGCAAGTAGGAAGCAGGTCTTATGTGAGAGGTGAACCAATGAAGTCCTCCAGAGTGGTTCAAATGGTGTCTTATTCAGCCAGGTTAGCACTAATGATATATTCCACTTAGGGCACTGAGTCAAAGCCTTTGGATGTGCGAACTTGAAATTTGACAGAAGATTGGATATGTCTTTGCTTTTGTCCGACATCCTCTCTTCCATGATGATGCAACATGTCAGAAATCATGGAATGGTAGCCTTTGATTGTGATTGGTGCTAACTGTTTCTTGTCAATGAGACATAGTAGGAAGTTAGCTAACTGAGGTATTGATGCATTCAGCTGTGCAATGTGTTCATGCTCACACCATTGTGTGAAATTTTTCCATTTCCCCTTGTATGCTTTCCAAGTGGAGGGCGATCTTGCTTGAGCAATTCTCTCCAGCACTTGATAACTGTTTGTTCTTGACGGCTTGTTTAATATGATTCAGACATGCAGGTTCAACAACTCTAGATTCGGATGGAATGCCTGCCATTGTGCTTGCTTGAGCAAATGAGGAAATATCTCTAATTCCTGGGGATTTCCGCCACTATATTGATGAGGTCGCAGATGTACTTTTTTCCCGCAATCAATCAGGATGAGGTGACACTCCGATTCTCTTGCTTTCTGTATCATGTTCGGAAACAGGTGTGTTGGTGGGTAAGCATATGCGTCCAAGCCATTCCAATCTACGGAAAGAGTGTCAAGTGCCCAAGCCTTTGGATCTTTGGCTGGTGAGACAAAGGTTGGGAGTTTTGCATTCCCCTTGTCACCAATAGATCCGCCAATGGTCCATCCCAGCGGGCACATATGTGAGTGAAAACCGAGGGATGAAGTGACCACTTGGTCTTGCCCATGTTCTAAATCTGCAAGACAAAACTTAGCAGACAATATATACAGGTGTAGGCTGGCTCGCACCCTGCTTTATGAACTCAGAGAGTGTATGTGCAGAGGTGTACACTATGACAATTTACCTGTAAAAGGGCGCATGTGACAGCCAATACAGGTAGAGTATTGGAGCATCGCTATTATTACTTACGAAGTGGATGCTAAAATATCAATTCTAATAAAAGTTACCTGTAGGAAAAGCCAACTGACTGCCTATACAGGTAAAATCACTGAAGCATTGCTTATAGTAACTATGAAGTGGATGCTATGACTAAATTATGTATAGAAAACTTACCTGTACATGTCCAATCACAATGGAAACTATACAGCAATATAATTGAGTATTCTACAGCACACAATACCCACACATAAAATAAAGCTACAGCTCTGAAGAGTCACTATTGATACTTATGAAGTGGATGTTATAATATCAATTGTAAGACAATGTTACCTGTAGGATAGGTAAAATCAGTAAATCATTGGGTATATAACTACGAAGTGGATGCTAAGACTAAATTAATATAGAAAACTTACCTGTATCTATCTGACCGTAGCAGAAATTATATGGCAATATTGTATGAGTTTTCTATATCATACACCAGACCTGCACATATTTAAATACAGCTATAGCAATGTGAGGGGATGCACTAGCGACCCGTGCAGGTATGTACCAAGGGCGCCTAAGTGTGTGAGAACAGCAAAGTGATGATACTAAAATTACAGAACTTTATCGTAGAAGAAAGAAAGAAAAGTTGGAAATTATAGATGGAGTATGCTTCCCTTTGAAGCAAAGACTCCCCAAACTTGCTTTAAGGTAGAAAACTTCCAGAATACTGGTATTGGATTGCAAGGCCTCTCTGTCTGTACAGAGTGTGCGACTTGGAACAAGCGGAAGTAGTATCTGGAGTATTCACGGGATTTGGTGCCAATTCCTTATCAAGGGGAGATCACTCTATCTAACTGCCTGGGCAGATAACTTGAGCTTTATAGCTAACAAGTTTTAGCTAGGGGGGGGGGGGGAGGAGGGGGGAGGGAAGTCCATAGGCCATCCAGTGGTAGAGTTCTGTTAGAGTTATGACAGAAAGTGCAGCATATAATGTTTATAATGAGATGTTATAACATAATTAATATGACTGCCATGTGATAAATTCTGACATATATGTGATGTTACCCCTCTAGCAGCCTTTGGTGCCTTGTAGTGTAGCAGCTTCATCGCATCTGGACTCTCCTTACCCAGGCATAGCACCTCTATCAGCAGCTTAGCCAGCATGTTCTAAAAATAAAAAGGCCAGGACCTGCATGTTGAGTGCATGCTCAAAGCACTGCTTCAAACCTTGTGACCTTGATCTCAAGGTCAAAGGTTTATTGTCTGTTGCAGAGAATGAACTGTCTTTGCTTCATAATGATTCATCCTGAGTGCTGTATGAAAAGCATCCATTAAAGGGTTTAGGAATACAGCATAAGTAAATTAACATTTTAACCAAAACCTTAACAAAACTGTTGACAAAGCAATAGCCATTGACACAGGCTTGGTCACAAAAGTGATTGCTATGTTTTGCTTTCCCACTAATGTGGACTTAACAATAATAAGACAATTAACATTATACACTTTAAAGTTTAATTTTCACTTTTAATTTATGTAGCTTATGTCAATTTTACAATTTCTAAAAACACTGACATGCTCTGATGTTGGCACTTGATAGTACTGTCTATACTCGCGTATAATCCAGCTCCAAATTCAAACTGCATAGACCCAGATCTGCTGTTGCATAATGCATCGGCAGATCAGTGTCTATGTTGTTTGTTCTACTGATTAGTCATTACAAACTGCATAGACCTAGATCTGCCAGTGCATTATGCACCAGCAGATCTGGGTCTATGCAGTTTGCAGTTGGTATCGGATTATACGCAAGTATGTACGGTATTTTGGGTGGAGACCAGATATCTTGGAGAAAAACAATGACTTTTTGACACAGTCCACTCAAGATTGCAGGTGCAGAAACTAGGGACTGAACTTGGATTACTGGGTTTCACTATTTTGATGGGTACCAAATTTTGTTGGGTTCATGGTTGCTCCAAACCATGAAATTAAAGGCCCAATGAAAAATTAACCACATGTGATGCAGAAGGTGGCTTCCCACACCGTATTCTTACTGACACATTCCTAATGATCAACAAAGCTCAGCTATTTGATAATTCAACTTCATTATTGTAATAAAATATTTTTTAGATGTGTTTGTGTTATTTTAAACAATTTTTAAGAAGAAAAAAAAAGAACAAAAAAACAGTTTATACCATTTCAATGAAGCTGGCAGCTGTCTTTTCCACTCACTTCCTTAAATTGATGCATTATGAGATCAGTAAGGATAGAGATAAAGTATAAAGAGAGTAAACTATTTAAACACTAGTATTACTCAAATTGAAAGAATAAATGAAATGTACGAAAATTAGAATTTAATACTTATTTATTTGAAACCACTGTCGACAATACTGCAAACATAGAAATTACAAAATTGCTCTTTATTCTCTGCAGTTGTCTGTAATTCAAGATTTAACCAGTCATGATCCATCTACATAAAGCATAGCTAAATGCAAACCTGTATACTTCTCATTGCAGGCAGCAAACTTACATGTGAATAGTTAGATCATCCTGAAAGAATATCTCATTTTATCCATGCATTTAATCCAAAAGGAACAACAAGAGTGTCAAATACTAAAACTATTGCTTGAAGCATAAGTACTAATATATAGACACTAATTACATAACAGTATTAAAGCTTACACTTCATTGATTTTTGAACATACAAACATCTGTCACATAAATAATCCCAAAAGTGCAAAATTACACTACATGTCCAGGTTTCTCAAAGTCAAAGATATGTAGGACTGACCTCTCAAACATTTTATCTTGAACTGTTTTTCTCCACTACACATTAAAGGTTACCACAGCCTGCTGACTGCACTAAGTGGCAGTTGCTGACATATTTGGTACAACTTTATGGATAGTATTTCAAGATCATATAGATATGTTTGAATTACTGCAGTTTTGTGTCTTGTTTGGTTGCAACAGATCAATTTGATGTTGAGCATGATCAATCAGACAAAATCAGTGTTAGTGATTGATCTTGACATGTGCTTGATTTGTGCCCATACTGGCAGTTTGGTTTGGTTTGGTGTTTTATGGCACAGCAACACAAGTAGGTTATTTTTTACAGAAGCAATTGGAATAAAGTGCCATACTGACAGTAGTATTGTTTTAACCAATGAAGCCACCACTGTTTTTTGACAGCATATTTTTGTTCTTTGTAATCTTTATTATGGGTATTTGTAGACAGGGCTGAGCAAATCCCATAGCAAATCCCATAGCCCGACGTCCTGGACTATTCATTTTCAAAGTTGGGCAAGTAAAATTTTTAGGTTCGCTAGTCCAGGACAAGTGCATTTTTCCCATTTTAAAAAGGTCAGGAAAATCGTTATTTTCGTGCTTTAATCACTATATCTACCTTTATTTGGCCATTCATGCCCTCTGAGTGTACTGAATACTTGATTCTACCCCTCTCCATGTATACATTTACATCCTGTACAACACCTACAGGTGGTCAGTGATAACTGTCGCATATGTGCACATTCTGTTACCGCTTGATTGCATATTTGGCTAAGCAACTGAATTAAATCAAAACATGTCAAACAAAACAAAGCTGGTATGATTAATTAGCAGTGTTTTAAGCGGCTTTGTTGCATTGTGTTTATTCAAACCAGATCCTCACGAGCGGCTCACTCGGATTTTAATCCAGCTTGTCAAGTGTAATTAAATTAATGAAAGGTACTTTACTGACATCAGTGTTGGTTTCCTTTATGAACTGAATAAAAGACAGTAAGAATCTTTAATTTTTAATTTATCAAACAGAGGATTAACTTCTACGTGCGATATTGCGTTTGAAGCGAAACAATTATGCTAATTAATGATCTGTCTCTGTTCGTATTTTATATAGAAAATGTATGTTATGATCACTTAAGAAGTAGTTGTCAAGCAAGCTGATATTTACTCTGTGGATAAAATGAGTTTGCTAAATTATTTTTGCAAGGAAGGTAATAAGGATGATTCAGAAAAGGAAAATTTTTGTGAAAGCGGCGGGATAAAATGTAAGACTGCTACTGAGTGTGAGGTAGCTATTTCTCCAAAGAGACATAAGCCACAATCTGTGGTAGCAAAAAATGTCAAATATGATACTACTAAGAGACAAAGAAATTTTTAGCCGCATTGGGTCGATTGTTATTCCAGGCTTGAATTTATTGACTCAGAAGGAAAGATGTTTTGAAGTTATTGCAAACAATATCCAAAACTGGCACAGGTTGGAAATTTAACCAGTGTATTTTTCAGTGGAACCAATCAAGTCTCATGACATTTCTGGACCCCACAAGGCCTGTGCAGCACAATGTATGCATGGCACTAGCCAGAATGTGCAGAAAATCAGTAAAGTTGGAGTTGCTGACAGTCCCCTTTCAAAACTAAATGAGACTGAAATGAAAAAAAAAAAAAATGAAAGCTTTTTAATACAGCCTACACCCTAGCCAGTTATGGAAAACCAATCTTAATCATCTTGAAGTGATTTTCAAACAGGAAGACCATCATGCCATTCATGAGCAGTATTTAGAGTTCAAAGCGAAGATGAGGGCATATAAGCAGTCACCAGATTCACCTGTTGAAATTCTTGGAACACTCTTAGAATACTCCATCTTATCTCAGTCTGTTATGCAAACTATAAAAAAAATAATGTTTGTTATAAGCCCATCCACTGCCGAGTGTGTGTGTGGATATAGTTCAATGAACTTAATCAAGACTTCAGTAAGGAATTCCTTAAACCAAGAGAGTTTACAAATTCTAATGAACATTTCAGCAAATGGACCAGAGCTTGAGAACTTTAACCCAAACACAGCTATCAACTGCTGGCTTAGTGCTGGTGCAGGTGGAAGACATGTACATGGAAATTTTTGCAAATCCCACGGCTAAAACATATATAGCGGAAGTAGCCAAATGTATATCAACCAATGTTTTTGAAAAATTCAATTCTTTTAAGAAAAAATTATGTCATATATTATTTTGTTTGTTCTTTCTATGGATTAAGTGCATATATATATCAGTAGCTATATTTCATAATATTACCTCCTTGATGCCATAAGCTACTCTCTCTTTCTCCAAGTGTGGCAACAAAAGTCTCATTGCTGGATAGAATGAATCAGTCTGAAAAGGAACAAAATGTTCTTAAATTCCAAAATGTGTACGATGGATAGAATGAATCAGTCTGAAAAAGAACAAAATGTTCTTAAATTCCAAAATGTGTATGATGGATAGAATGAATCAGTCTGAAAAGGAACAAAATGTTCTTAAATTCCAAAATGTGTATGATGGATAGAATGAATCAGTCTGAAAAGGAACAAAATGTTCTTTAATTCCAAAATGTATATGATGGATAAAGTGAATCAGTCTAAAAAAGAACAAAACATTCTTACATTCCAAAATGTGTATGATCATGTTTTCCAGTGCAAAACACCGACTTAGAATATAATTCATGATATCGGTGATCATCACTATAGTCTTACAACACAGGATGTCAAAACTGATTTTTGATAGGCGATTTGCCACTCTGACTCAATTGTACAATCTCATCAAATCCATGACATCACAATTGTTGTTTTTCTATTGTAATTAATTTAGCTATGTGCATTTTAACCACATTTCCAATTTTATACTGAATTTTTCATTTGTCATATGATTCACTATATCTCCTTATTAGAACATTTTTCTATTTCACTTGGCATTTTTTTTGACAAAAATGTATTATATGCAACTTACCATCAAGTAAACACAAACCCATGTATGTTTTTTTGTGTCCAATGTATATATACATACAGAGTGCATTAGAGCACTGGTACACGACAGCTAGGAGATGGGTGCCATTATTCACGGCATGAATTAAATTCCTGTTTGGAATGAATTATACTCACTAACCCGTTTGATTATAGTTGTGTCATTCTATACAACTTTCTTTCATATAATCTTATAATCATGTATCCATACATACAATCATGTATCCATATATATAATTATGTATCCATACATATAATCATGTATCCATACATATAATCAAGTATCCATACATATAATCATGTATCCATACATACAATGTAGATCCAGGCATAAGCACTTTGCCTCTTTAGTATACAGGTGTCAATTTGTATATAGTTCAAACTAGTATTCAAAAAATGCAACTAGAATCGCTTTTGTGGACTGAGATTTTGCCTCTTAAATGCACATGAGCAATTTTCACTTCATCTATTGATTTGAAGATGAGCCCCAGTGAAACATGGATTTGAGGCATGAATGTAGTACAGAAAGCCACAGGACAAAAATTCACAGACAAAAAGTCACAGACAGAATGTCACCGGACAAAAAAACACAATTTGAATTTTCACTATTATGAGAGACAGGTTGGACAAAAAGTCACAGGTCATAAAGTCACACTTTGAATTTTACAATGCTGTAGGTTTTTATTTGACACAACTTAATTAACTGCAACTTCGTCATCAAGATACTAACATAATAAACAAAGTATCAGAGTTTAGAACCACCCATGTTGCTTGTAATGATTTCCATTTTGGTATGATTTCTTTGACAAAAACCTTAGATTTTTTTTATTTTTTTTCAATCAAACAGGAGTATTTTTTGCTCATATGCTCACATCTGAAGCCATGGAAAGAAAAGCCATTTGCAAACCAAAAAAGGGTTTCATTTTATTTACATACTTGTTTATAAAGTAATTAGAGATTGAAACTAAAATTTTACTTGTTTATTCTCATCAAAACTACCTTTTCCTGTCAAATAGAAGCCTTAAATAAACCTCAGTGATCGCAATGTTATAGGTTTGTTTTACAATTTTCCTTTAAGACTTCAGTTGCTAAGCAATTCCCTTTTCCTGTGAAACCAACAATTTATTGTAATCATTCATAGTAATAATTATTGAATGTGACTTTTTGTCCTACATGTCCACCAATACTATGATAATTCAAATTGTGACCTTTTGTCTTGTGACTTTCTGTCCTATGTGTATTTGTGACCTTTTGTCCTGTAACTTTCTGTCTGTTTACCTTGAGGCATACCCCTCTTACTCCGTATGACAGTTTCTCATTGATCCGACTTCCCCGATTTCTGGAGCACCTAGTCTTTAACATGTGAATAAATATCCCCTAATGTCCTAGTATGCACCACATTCATTAGCAGTAGTCCACTAGCCTTTTTAAACTTTTTAAACCGTCACAAATATACATGTTTCTACATTTTTCTGGGCCCTTTTAAATTTTGTGTTGGCTTCATTTGAGTAGATGAAATGATATGGAATTTGGACACTGTTTTAAGACATTATGGCTAATTAGGGGTACAGACAAAATCCCCTTAGGACAAAATCCCCCTTGGACAAAACCCCCCAACAAAATGAAAGATAGGACATAATCCCCTCCCCCAGTCTAAGTTTATCCCTTTCTAGCTTTTTAAACTGTCCCAAATATACATGTTTCTACATTTTTCTGGGCCCTTTGAAATTTTGTGTCTGCTTCCCTTAGATGAAAGACGTATAGTATTCGGGTTAGATGAAGCCACATACATGTATATACGTATTTCTGGGCCCTTTGAAATTTTGTGGTTTTCTCTTGAGTAGATGGAAGATGTATAGTGTACGTGTTAGATGAAGCCACATACATACATGTTTCTGGGCCCTTTGAAATTTTGTGTTGGCTTCCCTTGAGTAGATGGAATACGTATAGTGTGCAGGTTAGATGTTAGATCTTAAGAGACAAGGAGATTGAGATGCCTAATGATCATTTTGATCTAAAGACTAATTGCATGCGCATGTGCTTTGTCACCTTGCTCTCATAAGCATCACTCCACACACTTTTAATCCATCACATTAAATCCTTCCACAACATTTTTAACACTTGCATTTTATTGTATACCGTATTTAGAAAAATAGTGCCAAGATTTTGCGACTTATTTTGTTTGTTGTTGGAATACGAACTCCCATGTTAATGATCATAAATCGTCATATAATAAGCTGTATTTTGGGAAATGTGAAACCACTTGAAACTTAATAATCAGTATGGAAATAATCAGGAGTAATAAGGGTGGTGAAAAGTTGTGCTATGATGGTTACATGTACAAGAAGAAGGCTGAGAATAAAATCTGCATCTGATGGGAGTGCTCCCAAAGGAAGGCACGCCAATGCAAGGGCGCAATTACTACAAACTTAGATCGCAATGATTTACATGTGACTGTCCCGCACAGCCATGAAGCTAATCCAAACCTTGCTGAGGTAGTGAAGTTTAGGCTCCATTTATGTGCAAACTCTGAATTCAAGAGAATTATGCATGGATGCTGCCTTGGTATCAATGGGTCTTCTTCAAGATGCAAGGGGCGAGGCACAGAAAAAAAAATAGTCAAATGAATGACAAAAAAGCTGCAAAATTGTCTGATGAGGATCTGAACGGATTATCAGCAACGCCTGAATACCATCGACAAAACCCTGATAGTTGTAGGGCACTGCATCCACTGGAAATAGAGCATTACTAGCATAAAGTTGGAACAAGTACAGAATTTACTTATTTGACCATTATTGTTACATTTTCTTAAGTACTTTATTGGATAAATATTAAATTCCATAATTTCATTAAATACGAGGTATATTGATAATATGTCAAATTTCTTCTTTTTTCTTCCCCTTTCCTGTTTCAAAATAGGCCAGTACCAGATCTTTTAACTCGATTCTATAATGATAACATACTGAAAACAAGTTGCCAGTATAGATGTATATTTGCAAGTTTAAACAGTTTCAAAAGGGCTAAATTTAGACTGGGGGAGGGAATTATGCCCTATCTTTGATTTTGCTGGGTGGATTTTGTCCCAAGGGCATTTTGTCCTACACCCGGCTAATTACAAGGGATATGTGGGTCATCTAAATACTGCAACATGTAAAGATAGGTGAACTTTTATCACCGTGTCTTTGTTTTCCTTGTGAAGAGTTTCGTGTGACTGCCTCCAATGATCAATGAAATCTTTTAAAATTCTCTTTTTCTTGTCATTTCCTTGAGTTTTCCATATCTTCTCAAGAAGTCCACACAGCTCTGCAAATTTCACTTTAGATGCAAGACCTACGCATGCATCTATCGAGTCCCCTTTGTCGTCGTCTCCCATTGTTTCAACTTTGAAACAAATACAATAAAATCATGTGCGTGTGTGTGTGTCTGTTTTGTGTATGAGTTCAGTGATAACAATCTAATTGGTCCGATCCTTGGTGATGCACATTCACGTTGGTAATCGTACGTTCATATATTGTTATCACGGAAGTGGCTATTACCACGAAAATATTAGAGGAAGTAGCGGGAAAGGGCTAATTCGAGGAACAAAGTACACTGCACCAGAATGAAGCATAAAATGCATTATTTACACGAATACGATCAGTATGTGTATCGGAAAATTTAGCCAAAAACACAAAAATACCTCAGTTTTCTTAAAATATTTTTACTGCTAGCAAATTCCTTACAAAGCACTAAGCAACGATGTTTGACCTCTGTGGGTACGTAAACATGACTCACTGTCCTCTCGCAACCTGCTTTCTCGCACCCTCTAAGTCGCACACTAATAAAGTTATGTTGCACTCAAATATAAAGTTACCGATCTGTATAATATATCATATATGAAATTAATGTTATATGTTTTCCATTATTAGCCTTTATTAGTGTGAACTGCTTGCTTGATTGATGACACGATTAATTTATTAGTGTGAATTGCTTGATTGATGAAACGATTAATTTATTAGTGTGAACTGCTTGCTTGATTGATGAAACGATTAATTTATTGGTGTGAACTGCTTGCTTGATTGATGAAACGATTAATTTATTAGTGTGAACTGCTTGATTGATGAAACGATTAATTTATTAGTTCATTAATTATGTTTTGTTTATATATTTATTCGTGCAAAAATAGGTCACAGCGTCATGCATTTCACATTCCACTGATTACATTACATTTCTGCATTTAGCTCAATTTCTCTGACAGTGGTGTATGTACAGTCATGAAACTTGACGGATGTATTTATTTTGGACAGTTCCACTAGCTAAGATCAAACGTTCGTCACAATAACTACTTTCTTCCTCGGTTTTCTTTTTTTTTTAATGGTTTAATCAGCAGATGTCGTTATCTTTATTACTGAATTAATAATGTCCCATAGCTTTTCATTGACAGGTTGTATTTCACAGCGACTCAACAAGAAGATTTTTGTTTGCTTTTTGCTACATACCAAATGCTGGAAATGTTACCAATGGCAAAAACATGTCACTTTCCATGTGGTTAAACCACCATTTACCCAATTATTGAGTGTGCATACCTTCGTAAAAAAAAAAGATGGAGAAATAAAACAAGTTACCCTAGTCTAGCTTTTGCCTTGATGTCGCGGAAAAGAAAGAAAGATTATCAAAATGTGCTAAAAGCTATTAATATGATTCCCACTGAACCAAAGATGACAAAAAATGGTAGCCGACTTTGAGGCTGCTATGTGGAAGGGAGTGTTGTCGGTTTTTTCCAGAAGTTCAAATGCAACGTTGTGTCTTTCATTGGACCCAAGCGATTTGGAGGCAATGTGTGGAGATCGGCCTTCAGAAACCTTATAAAGTAAACAAGTCCATTCATGCTTTCGTCAGGAAATTAATGGCTCAACCATTTTTACAACAAGAGTACACACAGCCAAACTTTGTCGCCCTGCAAGAGAAAACCATCAATAACAAACCCTTAGCCGATCTATGTAGATACATAGAAAGGCAATAGATAACAAATCCATTATTCACATCTACTCTTTGGGCCGTATATATGCAGCTAATAAGGACAAACAACGATGTTGAGGGGTGGCATCGCAGGCTCAATTCAGCTGCAAGAAGACGGAAACTGCCACTATACATGCTGATTAGCCTTTTATTTAAGGAGGCCCAATTTGTAAATATTTAGCTGCGGTTCTTGTACGAAGGGAAACTTAAAAGACAACAGAAACAAATGTACAAAGAAATGCAAGGAAAATTGTGTAATTATTGGGACAAGTTTAACGACAGAAACATGACCATTTCCCAATTGTTGTCTGCTTGCAGCAATTTGAATGGGCATGCTATGCAGTAATTAAATTATTAGTAGTTCATTACTTATTTTATTAGTTTATATATTTAGTCTTTTTATTGTGTTATATTGATTTTAGTTCAGATTAGTAGTACCGTATTTACCGTATATCTTGGGACGTTGTATATGTTGGTACATCATAAATTAATTTTTAAAGTAATTTTTGTGTGTACTGTAAGTTCTGGGACAGATGGGTTTTTTTTTTTTTTTTTCAAGTCGCAAGTTTTGGGATACCTTTTCGATCATGGTATCGATGCTCAGCTGGTAAAAAAATGCACGCAAACTTACATTTTGTCAGTGTTGTTTGTTTAAACTTTTCTTCCTAACTGCAAACTTTTGAAGAACAAAATTTGATAAATCTATGGGCAATATTGGAAACTCAAGGTGTTTGCAGTACGCTAACAAAATATTGTAAATTCTAAATATTTTTACGTTTTCATCCCACTATTACCATTTAGAAATGCATGTATGGAATGATTTGAACATATTAAATTAAATATTACTCACAGGAAAGTGAAATGTCTATCAATGTTGTTTACCCTCGGATGTTTACTAGTAAATATATTGCATTCATATTCGTGCTTGTCCGAACAACCCATATTTGTATTATATTTTGTGTTTTGCTGTATAAACAGTTTGTGTTTCATGCAATAAAAGTTTTGATTTGATTTATATTTTCATAAGCCAGATCTAATTCCCAAGTAATATTTCCTAAGTTTGAATTTATTTTCGAAATTCCTGTGAATACCGATAAAAATAAACCAAAGTCGGCTTCCCTAGGTCAGCCTACTTTTAATATTTATTTAAAAAATCGGCACACTTGAAAGAAACCAAAGTCGACTTCCAAGGTCGGCTTGTTTTATAATAAATTAATCTTTGCATTTGATTGCCTACGATGAAACAATGTGTTTATTACTCTCTACCATGTGTGTTTATTCAACACCAAAGCTTCTATTGTTTGCCACCGGTCACCATGATAATTGATGTATTCATGGTACAATATCATACACAGCATTAATTGTCCTAAAGAATAATTTTTGTAACCCATGCTAGCGAAAATATTGTCATTTACACTCACAGTAAATGTTTTTCCTAATAATTATTTTTATTTGCGAAATATTGTTATATTTTTAACTTCGATATAATACATTCTTTGTTATTTTTCACCATACACCGTGTTATGCGTTAATTGCTGGTGCCTTCAAGCAATCATTTTTTTTTAATTCTCTGTCTCTCTCCCTCTCTGTTTCTTTCTATTTTTTGTGATTTTGTTGGATTCAAATTTCAGTTTGATAACATATTCTAATAAAATCAATAATATCTTAAATGAGGATGACTTTGGTATTGGTTTTATACTGGGTGCGACATAATTTTATTAGTGTGCGACTTGAACTGGGTGTCTCTCTTAAGTAATAGTAACAATAGTCGTATTTCATCAGATTCACTCTTTATTTTGACAAAATGCCAAAGCCTGTTATTTTGTTATTTTTTGCTTATACTTCTTTTTCGTTTGTATTTTGGGGTGTGCAACAATTATTTCTGACGAAATAAATCGGGAAAACCCTAATCCTCCTGATATGATATCATCGGACAAACATTGCCTGATTCTAGAGGAGGATAAGAAGGAATAGGAGGAGAAGGAAGGAATTTGAAAGAATTTCTCCAGAGGTTATTGGAGATGATAATCCGACTTAATTTTTTTTTTTACTAGACCTAACGTTTATTTTAAAGTATGTTTTCTGATTCTTCAAAGGTATGTAAGCCCGATCGATCTTCACCACCACCACCAATAATAATAATAATAAAAATAAACAACTCACAGTAATTCTGACGATGAAAGATTATTGATCATCACATGGGATCACGATTGGGGTTCATTACTGAGGGTTCATACTATGCCAACAGGTGTAATTTTACTTTATGTTATGTTTCTTGATTTTCTGAATGTCTGATTACAATTTTCACCTTATATTTTGCATTGTCCAAGGTGTTTTTTGTGTGCCCGCGGAAGAGGTTATAATGAATAATAATAATTTTTAAAAAAATGGGTCAAGTTAATTGGTTGGTGCCCGCCACTCTCTCATAAACTCACAAATGTGCCTATATCCACAAGAAGGTTGGGGACCCTGCCTTAGGCCCACATATTTTGTAGGCCCTCCATTCCATGTTGAAGTAACAGCTGAACGACCTTCCCTCCTATTAGCCTTATACCCCACATAACCGTAATCCGGCCCTACTGTCAATGCTATATTTCTTTTCTTTGTTTCATTAGTTAGTGTCTTTAATTGTATGATCTAAGATGTTGATTCGCATTTCACAACCCCATTCAACATATTGATCAAGGAGAGAATGTGTTTTTTGATATGCTTAACTTATCTCGTTATACGTTCTTCACAGAACGTGACATGCTTTTTTTAATGACCGTAGGCATTATGATTTAATTTACATCATGTTTGTTATTTTATTTTATAAAACCACGTATCTGTTAATTTACGACTGAAAATGAACGAACTCACACCTTACAATATTAGTATATACACGTGACCTCTCTCTCTCTCTCTCTCTCACACACACACACACACACACACACACACAAAATACGATCAGGTTGAGTTCAACAAACCTGACAGCACAAACATGACAATAACAGGATGTTCCGGTTACACGTCACAAATGCAGTGCCCTTTACAAGAAACTAGCGAATATCTTCTGTCGGAAGAATTTGGAAATTAAAGGTTGATTTCCTAAAAATGTGGGCCAATTGTCCTCAGATTTTACAAACGTAATAAATAAAGTGAACTCAATGGATAGAGGACATATCATAACTTTGCCCGGATTTTCCATTTAAGTTCTGCTTCGCAGAGACTCTGCCGTTCTGTGTCAAGTTCGCTTTTCGCAGATACTAAAGATACACATTAATAGTTTAGTGTGGCACTTGGGGGTCAAAAATTACACTTCGGGTAAATGGGAAATTAACAATATGGCCATATAGTGTCATTTTTGGAATATGGGGTCAATGGGAACTTAATATTATGACCTCAGAGCGTAATTTTTGCACTTATGAAGTCAAGGAAATATGGAGTCTAGGGAAAAGATAATGCTAAAAATGGCCATAAGTTGAACATACATTGACTCACCAACAACCACCTTTTCTAACCAACACCCACTGGTTCTGACCAACACGTCGTCTTACTGAACAGCACTCACATCAACTGACCAACCCCCACAACAACTAACCAACACACAGTCTTACTGACTAGCACTCACACCTACTGACCACTGACCAGCATCAACGCTTACTAATCAATACACAGTATTACGAACCAGCACCCACATATACTGACCGGCACATACACCTACTGACCTGCACCCCCACCTACTAACCAAGGTAGAGTATTGCTGACCAGCATCCACGCTTATTAAACAATACCTACTGAATAACACGCAGTCTTACTGACGAACACCGACACGTACAAATAGATGTGTAAGGGTGGGATGTAAAGTAAGGGGTAAAGTAACGAGAACTAACACCTAATTTTAGACAGACAGTCACTCACTATCATCATCCAATACTCACCCTTTTTACAAATCAAACAAAGGAAGGGAAGTTCCAAGAACGAAATGGAAATGCTGGCAAATGGCTAAATGCATATATATATATATATATATATATATATATATATATATATATATATATATATATATATATATATATATATATATATATATATATATATATACCTCAAATTGTGTTGGCGGTGTCGGTAAATTTGCGTTTATTGTACTGATGTTATTAATAGCTGTAAGAGCCAACTGATAATAACACTAAAATAGCCGTGACTAAAAGTAATGCTAAAATTACGAAACTGTCACAGTATTTAGCAAGGACTACAAAACCCCGGATCATCAATATTAAATTTGATCAGATTCAAAGCAAACTTTCAAAACTAACACGGACGTAGCGGGGACTAAAAAAAAAAAATATATCAGGAATATTAAAAGTAATACTAAAATTCTCAAACTGTCACGGACTTCAGCGGAGACTGAAAATAATCTGAACAAACTTAAGAAATATGGCCGAGGATAAAAGTAATACCAAAATTCGAAACTGATAAGGAATCTAGCTGATATTTTTTACCGAATCTGTAACATTTGTACAAATTGTACAAACAATATAACAAAATTAACAATTTTAAATTTGTCAACATTATTAAAAAATTTAATTTTTAAAGAAAAGAAATTTAACATTGATACAAATAAAAAATGGGGGGGGGGTATTGAGTAGCATTTCTATTTCTATTGTTACGGAATTATATATCATTTTTCTTTTAATAATGGTATAGTTTATTAGTTTGTGATCTCTGTTCTTAGTCTAACAGCTGTCGTCTTGCCGTGAGATCACATACGGTACATTGGATCAATATTTCACTGAAGCCTTAATCATGTCACGTGATCCCGCGCGTGAGGGTATGAACTTCTGACCTAGATTCTATGATTCATTTTAGAGTCAATAAAGTATTGACTGTTAATAACGTCAGGGCACCAGTACTTTGGAGATGTCACGCATAACCTAGTTTCTGATTGGTTCGAAGAGGGTTGTAATTTAGAAGGAAATTATTTCGAAATACTCAGTTGTTTATCAAAGACGTTGTATGGGTTTCATTTCGATTCTGCATAGTAAGAGACTATATAATAGGAAATGATCCTGTGTTTAGGCATTCATAGCATAGTTTGAGAGCCTGAGAGGTCATAAACGAATTTGGTTCATTTTGTGTGCGGATTTTCTGTTTCAGTGATATCTATTATCACACAGTACATTCTGGATTAGTACAGTTTTCTTAAACTTTAATAATTATACAGCTCCGTGGAATTATCGGAAACATTTCAGGAACTTGTGATATTCCATAGTCATAAGGACTATTTGGAATTTATAAAACTTGGATATAACTGATTCTTAGTAACACATCAGTACAGCAAAGGTTTCATTCCGAACCTACTGCATTCGGAATATTTGGATTAACTTCCGGATCAGTGAACTTTAGAACAATTTAGGACTTTTAAGGATATTCTATACTGTAAGTTATTTTAATTCTTTCACTTTGATTGTTTCCTGAAATATTTTAATATTTGAGGAAATAAACATTTGTATTTTAAATCTTGAAAGCTTGTTTGAGTCTTTTCTTTTGTTACATTACCCTTAGTCGTAACACTATAAACATCGGTGGCCATGAAAAGGACCGTTGGGGGTAAACAAAAGTCTTTGTTGCTAACACATGCTACATTTTATTGATTGTTGATGCAACCATTTAGAGTGATGAGGACTAACACCTAATAACCATCCATCACCAACTTTGACTGTCCAATACATACATACAAACAAAACGGACGAGGGAAAGGAGATAGTTAAGGGTCACTCACACCTACTTATGGACAAACAAGCACATACCCTCACTATCCAACACCCACACACATGCATACAAACTCATTTTAAAGGGGATATAGACTATGTAGTTAAGTAGTGCTATCACACATAATTACAATCCAACACAAGTTATTACAATCCAGCACCCATACACTTACAAACTTATGTGAAAGGGGCTGTAAGATTTCTAATGGGTAGGGACAATGACACTCGTCCTAATAAACAAATACATATTTTTATTATCCAATACTCACCATTGCAAACAAAGTAAATGAAGGTAGAGAATGGGTGTATGTGATGATTACTAACACACATTCTTACATGTATAAAATCTTAAATGACTTTAAAGAAATGAGGACGTTATACTAAACATCTTTGGCAAAGTCCAGTAGAAATAAACCTGCCTTCCCCCCAGATATCCAAACCGTCATCATCATCTTAATGAGGTAAGCAATTACAACAAGTACGATGACGACGGCAGCGGCGGTGGACTCGGACGAAAAAAAGGTTGAGTTCATTCACGAACATATCAATCAATGTTTTTTCAGGGCCATACAGTTTTTGCCTGAATAGGGCTTTTGGTGGTCAGAATGAAAGCCCAGGGTAAAATTTACCTATTTTTGTGCCACATTATAACATATAAAATATTTGAAAATACAAAGAAAGAAAAAAATATCAATCTTAGGCATAAGTTGCCTTTTATTATTATTTTTGTATTTTATTTTTTTTTTTGTATTTTTTTTAAATCTTAATCCGGTATATGTGGACATTTGTGGCAATATGTCCAGAGTTTTAATTAACATTAAACCAATCAGAAGGCAATTTGATACAGTTATAGATCACACCGGGTTTTCACAGCCAAAATGAAAACCCTCAGCCTGCCTATTTCGTGGATCGCTGCTCCTTCTCCAGCCGGAACTCCCTGGTCGCTATTCCTTGAGAGCTCTATCAGGTTTTCCCTCCAGATTGCCTGGTGGTCTTAGCCGCTCACTTAACTGGATGGCTTGCTTCCCTGAGCTGTTTTTCAGAGGTTCATCCTGTTAGTTGGCCAGATGGTGGGGCTTGTTATTTTTGTTCTTGTTTTTTGTTTTGTTTTTTGTTGTTGTTTTTTTTGTTTTTTTTTGGGGGGGGGGGGGTCTGACAAACTTGTGGATACTTTGGTCGGATTCCACTAGCTGGTTTACTTTCCCTGTAGCTGGAAGACTCCCTCTCCTAACACACTGGACGGCTGGCCTCCCTTTTTTTTTGTTGGGGGGGGGGGGGGGGGGGGGCATGCCTCTCCTAGCGGTCCGGATGGTACCACCTACTTCAGCCTTTCCCTTGGTGTTACCTCGCTGGCCTCACCAAAAATCCGCCAAACTGTCCCCTCTACTTCCATCTAACAGTTCTCTCCGCTGGCGATCCAATGATGTTTCCTCCACGGCTGGCGGCAGACTAAAAAAATGAATGGTGATTAATCTTTCCTGGGCCGCACTGATTATATATAATAGAGACCAATTAAAAGATTAAGTTTAGGCATCTGTTACACTTTGAGGGAGGAAATGAGTCAATAAGGGTGCTGATTATTATTGATAACATTGACATTCACGTTTATATTGGGGCTATATAGAGGTATAAGGTGTAAAGAAGGGGTGTCAAACATACGTCCCGCCAGACTCAATATTTATTATTATTATTTATTGTTATTTATTATTATTTATATCAAATCTGACTAGCGAGCTGGGCGCCCTTGGTGGTCATGGATCCTGATCCCCCAACCCAACCCAACTCATCCCCATCTCCGCTGGTAATCCGCCACTGAAAGGTGGGTGTTATTTTTTCTGATTCGATTTTCTATTGGCGTATGAAGTATTGACTCAATAATTTTGATTTATGTAAGCAGAAGACCAATTAAAAGATTAAGTACAGGCACCTGTTACAACTTGAGGGAGGAAGTGAGTGAAAAGGGGTGCTGATTAATATTGATAACATTGACATTCACGTTTATACTGGAGCTATAATGAGGTATCCGGTGTAAAGCTTAATGGGGGAAGGGGACATAGAACAAATTTCACACACATGAATATGTGTCTGACCGGACAGCTAAGTGCCCCCCGCATTCACCCCTACCCACACCGGTAATCCACCACCGAAAAGTGGGTAAATTTTTTCCTCATTTCGATTTGCTTTGATGAGGGGTGGGGTTATTGACTCTTTAATTTTGATTTATGTAAGTAGCAATATTTCAATATAATATGCGAACCCGGTTTAGAATCTCATTAGGGTATACAATTCTCTAACCTGTATGACAATGTTCTTTCTCCATAGATAGCTTTTTTTTTATGATGTATAAGAATTGTTCACCTGCCGTGTTTCGATCTGAATGTCTATGCTTTGCTCCTACAATACGCGGCTTTGCTTACAAATACATTTACACTATGCGGCATTTTTTACCTGTAAATTCCTTTCAGAGGACATTTTGTTAACTGTATTCCATTCTAACCTGTTTAGTAAGATTGCATTTTAACCTGTTCAGTAAGATTACATTCTAACATGTTCAGTAAGATTATATTTTTGATTTGTAATGTTCTCGTATTCATACTCGAGATGGTAATTTCACAATAATAGTTTTGATTATCATTTTTAAAAGATCCCCATGTATTGATGGTCCGGTACTTTTCAATTTTTCTTTTTAATTTCTCGTATCCCTATACGGAAACAAAAATATGTGGTCAAGCTTCCGCATATCTTTTTTTTTTTTTTTTTAATGCACGAGGATTAGCCTACTAATTGGAAATAATGGATCGTGAAGGATAGTTAATGCATAAAACATGTCCATAAAGGAATTGGTTAAATGGTCATGAAGGTTATTCCCCGTTGAAAAGTGATATGTCACATTGTTATCGCTAGGCCCATCGATCTTTTTCTCAAATTCATCACAGTTCCATCTTAAATGTAATGGTATTGTTATCGCATTTGTAAAACGACTTGTGTTAAGCCTACATTTCGTGCTATTTTGGTCAGAAAAGGCAGGGAATGGGACAAAATCCCCCCCCCAGCAAAATCAAAGATAGGACATAATCCCCTCCCCCAGTCTAAGTTTAGCCCTTTTAAACTTTTTAAACCGTCACCAATATATATATATATATATATATATATATATATATATATATATATATATATATATATATATATATATATATATATATATATATATACTGGTAACTTGTTTTCAGTATGTTATGATTATAGAATCGGGTTAAAAGATATGGAACTGGCGTATTTTGAAATGGAAAGGGGGGGGGGAATGTGACATATCATCAATATACCTCATTTTTTATTTAATTATGGAATTTCATGCATATCCGTATAGATTTGTTGATGCTTGTTTTGCAACAGTGCGCACACGCATGACACACATGTCTCACCCAGGGGTGCTCGTATAACGTACGACTGTTTAAAGATCCATAGACCATTTGTTTGCTCGGGCAAGGTGATGCAATGCTGACTCGGTGGAGAACAGCAGAAGTCCCTGTGGAGCGGAGTCCGCAGGAAATCAAGTTCCTTAGGTTCCAAGTGCCGCGCCTCTGACGTCTAATGTTCCGCTTCAAAGTGTCGATTCGCCCTGTATGAGCCCTGACTGGATCCACAGCATCAAGCACCGAACTGGTCAGTATCTGAGCAGGCATATCGCTTGAATTCAGAGTTTGCTCCCTCAGCAAGGTTTGGATCAGCTTCATGGCTGTGCGGGACGGTCACACGTAAATCATTGCAATCTACGTTTGTAGTAATTGCGCCCTTGCATTGGCGTGCCTTCCTTTGGGAGCACTCCCATCGGATGCGGATTGTATGCTCAACCTTCTTCGTGTACATGTAACCATCATAGCACAACTTTTCACCACCCTTATTACTGTTTATTTGTGGTGTAATCCTAGTCCTTCCCAGCATATATGGCTGGTTAGAGCATTGGAAAAGTCACCTCAAAAAATTCCAAATACCAAAAGGTTGATACTATTTTGATTTTGATTAATGTTAAAATTTTGAAAACATAAAATTTGTGTTTTTGAGTGAGGTTCCTCTTTTTATTTTCCTATATTTAAAGTTTTCTTGGTTTAGGGGGTCCAGGCTCGTACTCACCTCCCTTCAGGTATTGCCTGTCGGGCGGGTTTCCGTTCCCTTCTCCCCTAAGGTAAGTTGTGGAAGACAGTGACCTTTGCCTAGAGGTCTTATTTTAATTTCTTTAAATTCAAGTCCCTTGTATTGTCATGTGTATATTTGTTGTTGTGTACATGTTTGTTGTCCTGGGACAGGCTCTATATAGTTCAAATATCCATTTTCAGTTTTCTATTAGTTCTACAAGTTTGTTTTCTTTGTATATTGCGTGTATGTAAATTCATCTTTCTTTCTCTTCTCTTTCTCTGTTACGGTTTTGGTTAGGTTATGCTTATTTTATGTTATAGTTTGTTAGTGCATATAAGTTGTCGATATTATTATTTTTTTAATCAGATACATGGACACAAGCAAAGAGAGACAGCTGTCCATCCTCTGTGCGTGGGAAAACGAGACACAGGGCTCCCCCCCCCCCACCCAAAGGACTTTCACGTTGTCTACTTTGTGCGTTCCTTTGTGTACTTCTTCGCCGGTAAAGCTGTAAGACTGTTTTCCTCTATTAGTGTTAAAGATTTGATCAGTGTTGGTTAATAGTATTGTATATTAGTATGCCGCTGTAAGAGCTATTGTTGTAGATTAGTACATCAGGTTATTATTTTTATTATTATTATTATTATTTATTTTTTATTTTTTTCAGGTTGGTTGCATCCTTGCACTCTAAGCTTTTCCTGGTTGTCTTTTTTTTTTTTTTTTTTAGTGGCTGAGTTGGAGATGTCTTCATCTGACACATTTATTTCTCCGAAGTCCAGTTTGTAGTATTCTTTCCTGGTTTCTGTTTCAGTCTTGCTTTGCTTTGCTTTCCTTGGTCATTTTCCCGTTTGTTTATTTGTTGTTGTTTTTTCTACTGTTTCTTTTGTATCTTTTTTATGAATGGATGCTTCTGTTGTTGATTCTTTGGTTTTTTGCTTGTGTTCTGCTCTGCTCCTCCCTGCTGATAATTCTTTTCTGTTGGGAGGTGGAGCTGTCGTCTGTTGTTTTGTTTTTGTTTTTTTTTTTGTTGCTTTATCTGGCTCTCTTTCTGACTGTGCTAGGTATTTTGCTACGATATGTAGGTCTGCTACGTCACTTGTTCTCATGTCCAAACTAGTGATCAGAGTTACTTGTTTTTGGAGTTTTAGTTCTGTTTTTTGGTGTTTCCATTTCTACAGGGTTTTCTAACCTTATTTCCGGAGTAATTTGTACACTATTTCCCTCTTCTGGAATTGGTGACTTTGTTGTTGTTTCCATTCTAGGGATGTTTTCATATGGTTCTTGTATCTTGGTACATTTTCTCGGATCGTGTCCTGTTTCCTTGCATTTGGGGCATTTTCTGTGGTATATACAGCCTCTATACCATGTTTTGACTAAAAAGCCATGAATAAAGAAGAAAGTTGTCATCTTCTTTGCTTCATCTTGCTGTATTTGGATGATTCTAGCTCCTGTTTGTATGGTTGGATACTCTTTGTACGTTGCCATTTGTGCATCTTCTATTTTTATTCCGAATTTCTGTTCTAGTCTTTCTTTTGTGACTAGCAGGGGAATTTATATGGGGATTCCAGTTATGTAGACATCCACATGTTTATTTGCGATTTCTCTATATATTTCTGGTGGATCAATGATTTGCCCTGTTTTGTTTCCTGTTTCTATGGGCCCCTTCTCTAGCAGAGTATTTTCTCCCTTTGTATGTATTAGGTATATTCCTTTTCCATTCTGTGTCAATGCTTCTATAAGGTCTAGCTTTATACCTTTAATCATTGGTGTTCTAAGGATATCCGCTGTTCTGGGTCGTTCTTCAGCTGTATATTGAGATAGGTCTATCCCTTGTGTACCTGGGCGTCTGCTTGCCACGAGCTTTCTCTGTCCCGCCCTATATTTCACCTTAGAGTCCAAGTGGTGTTGGAGGATTGGCATTTTCGTGCCGTCCGTGCAACTTGATTATGTAAACTATAGTTGTCTTGTTCACAAATAATATTTCACTAGTACATTGTAATATGTATTCAAAAATAATGAATTATGTCATTTCACAGTTTTCTTGGGAGAAAAGATTTTCTCAGTTTAAAACATGTTATATCGATTCAGAACATAAATACTTATCTAGAAAAGGCACTGGGTGAAACTGCGGCTGTCCATACTCCGTACTAGAAAAAGGGGGTAAAATCCTTTCCGGTAAATTTACGGGCTGTCTGTTTTGTGCGTGCTATTGTCCGACAATGTGTGTACAACTTTCCTTCGCAAGTATGCCCTTATTACTCCTGATTATTTCCATACTGATCATTAAGTTTCAAGTGGTTTCACATACCCCCAAATAGAGCTTATTATTTGACGATTTATGACAATTAAAATGGGAGTTCGTATTCCTCCGACAAACCAAATAAGTCCCAAATATTTGCACTATTTTTCTAAATACGGTGTTACGATAGAATTTTCAAGGAATTTTTATAACTCAAATTTTTATAATTCAAATTTTATAATTCTTTTATCGATGAATTTTTAAGGAATTCTCATAAAGACTAATTATTGTTTTAGAGTTAAAATGTTTATAATTATTAATAAAACAGAATTTGGAGTGCTTGAGTCCTCTAATACATTACATTACAAAAGTGTACTGCATTGATATTTTACGGTAAGAGTAACGATTTTTCTAACAGCACACAGGTAAAAGATTATACAGACAATAATGCTGATGCAAGCGAATTCTTTCACGTTTACGTAAATCAACAAGTTCACCTAGCCAAGTCAGCAACCTGCATGTAGAGAGCGTAGTTCAGCTAACCTGCAACCATTTTTGGAAAAGAGAATGCGTTGTGTAAGTGTCTCGTGAGATCTCGTGGCTAGAGACCTGGAGCCCTAAACTCAATACTTTATATAGAATGGATTACGCATTCCTTGACCAAGAACTGGATATAAGGCGCTGCGCGCCTTGAGAAAATAGTTGTTACGTCTCTCTACATCTTAAGAGTTGCTCTTTTTGCATGTAAGAGAAAATTGTTTTATTATATTTTAAAAGATTTTTTGTAGGACTTTTTAAGTGCTGGAAGGTGTTTTTCTCTCTCTCTTGAAACTTATGTGTTTTTTATTCTTTAATATTTAATTGTAATTTATATTCTTTTTTGGATTGTGAAGATTTTTTATTAGGAATTTATATGCATTATAATTGTGTAGATTTTAAGTAGGAATTTATATGAATTGTAATTGTGTGAATTTTTTTATTGAAATTGTAATATTGAATTATTGTAAAACGATTTGCTGACAACTTCATGCGTTTGATAATTAATTTAGAAATAAAATATCGTTGGGTTGCAAAAATATGATACATGATAGTTATTTTGGTCGTAGTTCGAAATATTGAGTTTTACTATATTTTAAGTTATTTTGGACATCTTTGGCTTATTCAATATTTAGTAATTTACATCAGAATTAAAAACTACAGAAATTAGATAAATGTATAAAGTCGGCAAGCTTTGAATCAATATATTAATTATACGTGTATTTTTGTATTTAGAATATATATATCTTCCTATGTAGTTTTTATTTGGAATGTGTTAATTTAATAAAAGTTGTTACGTCTCTCTACATCTTAAGAGTTGCTCTTTTTGCAACCTCCTTTGTAGTTCGAACCCGGTACCCCTCTCGCACCACAGCGATGTAACCAGCAACATCGCAAGGAGTGACACCTCCGCAAGGGAGGCCGCAAAGAAGTCTTGCTGGACGAACATTCCTTTATCACCAGCAGCGATGACAAACTTTTTATACTAAATGCTGCCCAAAGAAAAATTCTCACAATAAGTGGTGATGGTCAAAATCATTTCCTAACAAGTGGTGATCATGAACATTTCTTGCATAATAACGGTATACGATAAAATGCAAGTGTTTAAAACATCGCGGAATCATTTAATCATTAAGCATCTTAATCTCCTTGTTGTTAATTCTAACATCAAACGCGCACACTATACGTCTTCCATCTACTCCAGGGAAGCCAACACAAAATTTCAAAGGGCCCAGAAACAAGTATATATGTGGCTTCATCTAACCCGCACACTATACGTCTTTCATCTCCTCAAGAGAAGCCAACAAATAATTTCAAAGGGTCGAAGCCGACACACAAAGCTGTATATTTGTGACGGTTTAAAAAGCTTAAAAGGGCTAAACTTAGTCTGGAGGAGAGGATTATGTCCTATCTTTCATTTTGCTCGGGGAATTTTGCCCTGGGCCGATTTTGTCTTTACCCCAAAAAGTTAACACCCTACTGCAGATTAAATATGATATGTCCAACAATTCAATCAGTTATTTCTTAACCAATATTCACTACATACACACATACCAAAACAATTTTTTTTATATACATGCGTTCCCTTTCTTAGATAATGGAACAGCAAAATTCAAAATGGTTTTGAGACCATTATATATAGAGAGAGACAGGGGGAGCACAGAGTACAGTCCCTGTGACAGAGAAAATTGTGAATGCCACACCATCCGGAATCGTAGTCGCCACATCCACTACTCTGTCTCAGACTAAAAATGACACACCACCAGTCTCTATTAGATAATCTCTTTATAGAGATTCTACAAATATATATTTTGGATTATATCTTTTATCTCTTACATAAATGTAAATAAAAACTTGAACCAGATTTGAATAATTACAGCAAGTCCTAACAAAAACACAGGGGTTATAGCAAACGACAAAACATATATAGCACATATTCATATAGCACACACTTGACTTGTACAGATCCCTGGCAAGGACCACTGTAAATATCATATTTAAATGGCAAGGAAACCAGCCGCAAAGGTAATACCTGAGGAGGGGAATACAAGCCATAGGGTAAAGTTCTTTAGCCCAAGGGTGGAACGAATGGGAACCTGGACACGGGATCCTAATCAAGTACGCCCCATCTAAAAATCAACCATAAAGAGGAATCCTAGTCCAAAACAATAAAAATAAAACTTTTCTTCAAAATTCTGTTTGATTTTTTAAGAAACCCACAAGAACAGAACTTTGGGGGAAACATAGAGATATAAAATCCCTTTTATAACTTTTCGGCATCAAAGGGGGACACCTCAAAGGCCTCTTAGCTTAACATAGCTAGAAGTCCAAGAGGGGTCCACACACAAAAAAAGTTGTTTTCTGGCAAAATCATTTTTGCACAAAAAAAACCCATAAAACAATCCATCATTTTTATTAAAGAAAAAGAGCAATGCTTGCAGTTTACATTTGTGTACGATCATGTTACATTAATATCTTATAGCGAACACACATTTATCTTTAGGTGTTTCAAGCAAATTTATATTGGATTCGTCTATGTCTACAGAATTACTCTTTCAAAAGTATATTTAGGGACTTCACATGTAGCAGTGCGTTTAATTATAATTTTTTTTTTTAAATTATTTTTTTTGTTTGTTTATTCCACCAATGTTTTTCCACGTATTAATACATACAATAAAGCAGCACAGTATTGCTAAAATCATGTTTTGTTACACAACTAGATAGTAAAGTTCACGAAGTGGCTTTTTTTCCTCTTCAAAACCATCTTTTTTATCCGTATTTCTGATAAATTTTTATTAAGCGTCTTCGGTTCATCTTTCAACGGTTTTAATCGATCGTATAATTTGCCTAAACAGTTAAATTTTAAAGAAGGAAGATCATAATATTCAGGGTCAATAGTGTAAGAAGTAAAAAAAAAAAAGTATTCAAGCAGCATTGGCGAGTGCCGAGTATTTTCACTTATGACTTTTCACTTTTGATTTTGACTTAGGGATGCTCTAACGCAGTTGCCAGCACAATTTCATGTGTGTAACAGGGATTCTCCATTATTTTATGAATTTCTTTTTTTATGAAAAAATTAATTATCGCAATTTTTTTAATTCTTCAAAAAACATCTCTTTTAATATTTTGTTCATCCTTTCTCTGTTAAAAGTAAAAACAAGTCATATACTTGTTTATATTTATTTAAAAATCGTTCACAAACATCATTCACACGTATAAATTCTCTTAGCTTCATTGTTCAGTACATTTTCTTAATTTTGTCCAATATATCATGAGCATCGCACGCATCTTAAATATCATTTGGTCCTACAAGGAAAAAAATACACCCTGTAACCTACGGGAAGCTCTAGTTAAAATACTAGATCAAGACTCACATTATGCTGCTCTTGTGTATATATATATATTGTTACGACTAGGGGTAATGTAACAAAAGAAAAGACTCAAACAAGCTTTCAAGATTTAAAATACAAATATTTCATTTCTTAAAATATGAATATATTTCAACAAACAATCAACAAACAATCAAAGTGAAAGAATTAAAATAACTTACAGTATAGAATATCCTTAAAAGTCCTAAATTGTTCTAAAGTTCACTGATCCGGAAGTTAATCCAAATATTTAGAATGTAGTATGCTCCGAATGAAGTAACCTACACTGTACTAATGTTCTAATAAGAATCAAATATATCCAAGTTTTATAAATTCCAAATAGTCCTTGCGAATATAGAATATCACAAGTTCTAGAAATGTTTCCGATAATTCCACGGAGCTGTATAATTAATAAAGGTTCAAGACACAGTACTGAATCCTAAATGCACTGTATACTGATATATCACAAAAGTAGAATATCCCCCACACAAAAAGAACCAAATTCGTTTATGACCTCTCATTCCAGTGTAGCTATGAAGAATGCCAGAAATTAAAACCCATACTACGTCTTCGATAAACAACTTGGTATTTCGAAATAATTTCCTTCTAATAAACACGATTCATTCTTCGGTAGTGACCTTAAACTATAATCCCTGGTCAATACAATGTTTACTCTTAAAAGTACGACAACTAGGTCAAAAGTTCAAACCTCACGAGCTAAACCATGTGATATACTACTGTTACAATTGATAATCCTTCCCACGACCTAATGTACTGAGTCACATTGAAATACCATATATGTACTATCTGCAAGACGACAGCTGTTAGACTATTATGCAGAGATCATAAACCTATACCATTATTTAAAAACGAAATAATACATAATTCTGTAACAATATATATATATATATATATATATATATATATATATATATATATATATATATATATATAAAACTTTCTGCATGAATAATTCAAACATTTACATAATTTCTAAACTTGTCCAAAGTTCTCAATCTGAGATTATAATTGCAGCGCTACATAAACTTTCAAAACTGATCTCACTGGGCATGAATTTATTTTTTCATGTAACTGAGTTAGACACATACATTCCTAAAATCCAACAGAAAATATAGTCTATTATTAAAGTAACACATTTAAAGCGCAAGGAGCAACAGCGATTTATTATCACTGTAAATCTTCCTCTGCATAGAATTTGCCCACGCACAATAAGCACTGTATTTATGCACTATATCGCAATAATTGCTATCATTATATTGAATATATATTAAGTCTAGGGAATATGAAATCAAATCGGTCATACGGGACTTAAGTTAATATTAGTTAAAATTATGGGGCATGTGAAAATGTGGTGCACTTAAAATTATAGGGCATGTGAAACTGTGGTGCACTTTGGCTGATTTGACGTAAGAAACTAAAGTGAAGACCTTACCAATTCGACGTAAAAAAGGACGATGCATCTCGTCTTGGAGAGTGGCCAGGTGGACCCAAACTCCAGAGATGGCTGCCCCCAGGGATTAACAGACCAATGAGTTCAGATGGGCTTTTGCAGAAAATTCAAAACTCGAATATTTTTCAAAGCTATAAAGCACAATGTTGAACACACATCGTCTCTATAGAAGAACAAACAATCTGCATATCCCAATCGATTGAATTCCTAAGATATAAACAAAACTTAGAAAGAGTACACCAGTAATTTTTCTGTGTTCTACTCCAAAATAAAAAATAAAAATATACAATATAATGTTCAGTGATATTCACTCAAGTCCCTGGTCATGATTAAAGAGATACAGATACAGTTACCAATATAAAGTTTACACCCACAACAAGTAAAGAACTAATGGTGTCTAGCTCTGTTAATCCAATCGTTTAAAAAAAGCTGAGCTAGTTTACAGTACATTTTGAGCCATGTTGGCTATAATTTTGCTATAAATTGGTCATGTAGGCTTTAAATCTCTCATTTTATCTCCACTTGTTCTAGCTGTTCTTATCACTCTTCATTATCTATATAATGTTTAGTTACTTGATTCTGTTTTGAATTTTGAATTAGTCTGTATTTCCTGTTGTATTATTTTGTGTTTATTTAGATTAGACTTTAAAATGTTACGTTTACACTCACCTGTATTTTTATAGACTAAACTAATAGTTACTTATACAATCACGTTTATGCTCATATTTAATCTGTTATCATAATTAGCAAATTTTCTGTCCACTGTGTCCTATATTCTCTTAGGTATATCATCAATGTGACTTTACATGTGCAACCTTACATTGTACTATTGTGAGAGGCGAATTAATCGTGTAAGTAACTGATATAATAATAATAATAATAATAATAATAATAATAATAATAAGAATAATAATAATAAGAATAATAATTTAACGAAGATAACACATTTGGTCATAAAAGACCAATCTGCCATGTGGTCTTCAATTTTTATAACAGGTCACGTTAAAAAATAAAAATAAAAAAAATAAAACATAAAATACAAAGTCACTTACACACACTCACGTATGATCGCACACGTACTCACACAAATTTAAAATGGATTAATATATGTAACTATAGTGGTCAACAGGTACATATATGAAAAAGATACCATACACAGGTATACACATTTCAGCATGTCAGAAGTCGCATATACATAGATAGAATTAAACATGCACATATTATCTCTGGATACAATGATAAAATTCTGTATTGGAGGCTTTAATATATCATTTCAGCTGGTCAAGAAAGAATTTCTTTAATGAGGTTTTAAACGGTCAAGGGAATTTGAATTACGTGTCCTCAAAGGTAATGTATTCCAAAAGGTAGGTGCTGATACAGTAAAAGAGCTTTTGATGGTTGGTTTTCATCCACAGAATCTGGAGTTCGTTGTTAGTTGTTGATCGGAGATTACGCTCAGTATTTGCTGATCTTAGTTCAGTTATGTTAGAGATATAATCTAGAGAAAGATTGTTTAGAGACTTATATATGTCATGATTCCTTTAAAATAAAGAATACATTTTTGTATAGGTAGCCATTGTAGACGTGAAAACAAAACATTCGAAGGAGTCGTAATAGTAAGTTTCAGAATTATTGACGCGGACATTTTCTGGATAGATTAGAATTGGATGTGTTTTCCCATATGGTACAGCCGTAGTCTATCAGTGGTAGTAGTTTATATCCCGAAAAATAAAGTTCATGCGACTGGGAAGGTAGAAATTTCGACAGTAATTTTAAGAGAATTATCTTTTTGACTACCATTGCACATATGTGATCGATATGTGTATTCCAGCTGAACTGTTGATCAATGTAGATACCAAGACGTTTTTGATTTTTAACACTAGACACACTTAAGCCATTTAGAGTTAGAACTAAATCCATGTTAGTGGATTGCTGCTACCTTGTTCCGATTGTCATACATTTCGTTTTACATGCATTAATATGCATTCTGTTTTGTTGACACCAAACTGATATGCTGTTGAGGTTGACTTGAAGTTTATTTTCAATGGAGTGTAGAGAATTATCAGATGTATGCAGTGTAGAATCGCCAGCGAAAAAATCTGTGTTAGAATGCACTGGATACAAAGCTAAGTCATTGATAAACAGTACAAAAAAAGAAGAGGTCCTAATATAGAGCCTTGAGAAACACCACTTAAAATATAATTTGAATCGGACGTATAGTCTACCTGTACAAACAACCTGGGGTCTTTTAGTGAGATACGACGTGAACCAAGTAACTGAGTTTGAAGAGAACTTGTAGGCTGATAGTTTTTTAATGAGCACCGAATGGTAAACCAAATCGAATGCTTTTTTTAATATCAATTAAGATTGCACCAGTAAGTTCGCCCGATTTGATTGCTAGTATCCACTGGTCTATAAGTTTCGTCAATGCAGTTTGACATGAATGTTTTTGTCGGATACCTGACCGTGATTTATGGTGGAGTTGATACTTGTTAAGATATCCTAAAAGATGCTTGCTGACATGTTTTCAATAATTTTTGAAAGTACAGATAGAACAGGTATGGGTTGATAGTTAGATGGCTCATTCTTTTCACGTCCTTATGAATTGCGAATACTTTTACTAATTTCAATTACTCTGGAAATTTACAGGAAGTAATACTACAGTTAATTATTTCTTTCCATGGCCCAGAGAATGATAAAGCCGACATTTTCATAATTTTGGGGTAAATTCCAGCTAGACCCGCCGATTTGTTAGTGTCTATTTTAGTGATAATATCAATAGTATAAGTTAATGTAATTAGGGGGATACCAAAACAAAATTTTGGTAAACAACATATAAAGCTGATTCAAAGCCATAATCAGTTTTCACTAACATTGACCATAGATGCTCTGTTAAATGGGTCATCGGATTTTGTCTGTGAATGAAATTTCGCGTTTATTTAATATAATTCAAACTTATATAAAAGAAACCAAACGTTTTTTTTAACTGTTCAGAAATAGAATCCTATATTTCTTTCTTTTTTATCCTTCCCCTTTAAATGGTTCAAGATACTTCTAATTCATTAGAACTGGCAGTCACAATAATGTACATAACTTGTTTCTGTCACGGTCAAGTTCTCTCTCTCTCTCTCTCTCTCTCTCTCTCATGAACCATATAATCTTTTTTGTTTTTATCGTTTGCTGCTATCCACGCGTAATGTACAACTTTCTGTAGGGAAAGGGCTTTTTCTAAGTTGTGAAAATTTGTAGCCCAATCGCATTATAACACTTACTGAAATAAAATATGTTTCAATTAAATAAACATTCTAGTTTTATATATAAATGGTTTGAATATATAAGAAACATTTTGATTTCATTTTGAAGAATCGACCTGTTCCAAGAAGCATCAATACGTAACCCTCAAGCCCTGAAAGCACGAGTTGCACGATCTTTAACCGATTTCTTTATGCAGGAATGGAGTGCAAGATTAGAAGGTACATCGAAAGGTATGACTTATCAATTATTCAAACGGGACTTGAACTTTGAGAAGTACTTGATATCTTTAGAAAGAAATGTTTATTTGCCTTTGCTAAAATTTAGAAATAGCAACCACAAATTTCCAGTTGAGTCAGGACGTTGACATGATAGAAAATGCACCGTGTGTGACTTATCAATTATTCAAGCGAGAAACGAGACATCATATGTGATGATTTTCATTATTTGTTTGTCTGTCCTTTTTTCTCAAGAGAAATAAGTAAATTTAAATCGTCTTATTATTGCTCTTTTCCTAATGAAATATATTTTGGTAAACTTTTTCCCTCCAGAATCTGCTCAGCATTATCAAGTCTCGCTAATTTTGTTGACACGATTATGAACAAAATGTTGTAATTGCCAGCAGGAGATAAATTGCATCGCCGACTGGATGTGCATGTGCACATATACACATGTATGTATATATATATATGTATAATATGTATATGTATGTACGTACATATATATTTGTTTGTTTTTTTTTTAAATTTGGTCACCTAGCCAGTAAGGTTTTTTTTCTTTTTTTTTAATTTTTGGTCACCAAATTCAAATTATGCCTACGGTATAGCAGTTTCAGTAAAAAACAATACAATTATCATGCAAAGGAAAAAATTGGTATCGCCTTCTGATAGAGGCTGACACCGAGCAGTGAAACAATCATGTGATGTTATAGCCTAATTATCCATTGACAGAACCAGAAACAAATGTAATTAGATTAGTGTGGTATTCATAGTATTCATACCAATAACGAGGCTCAACCTAAAACGCTGGTACTTTGTCACTAAAATTCACTTTCGTCGCGAAGATTTGTCTAGCCAATACTGTCAAAATCATTTTCAAAAAGGGATCACTTTTTTCTGGTAAAACGTTTACGCCCTGGCCTGTACAAAATGACTAGGTTTTTAATGTAGATACTTGTTCTGCTTAATCCTCTTTCTTCCCCCCACCCCCCCAAAAAAGTCACTAATCTTTATTTTTAATTAAGTTTGAGAGTTCACCAGTCAGTTTTTTAATTAAAAGGAATGCACAAAGAAACGGAAAAGCAAACACTTTATTTACAGACGTAGGTTCAGATAAGCGGGTAAGTGCAAGTGCAAGAGTAACCTAGGAAAGAAAAAAAAATAAAGAATGAATGAATTAATGAGAGAATAAATAAACAAAACGAACGAACCAGCAATAAATGAAAGTAGGAAAATAGAGAGTTACACATAGGAGGATTGCGAAATATATGATTTTAAACACGAATGGGAATGAAAGAGAGGTTAAATAAATGAACATCACAAGCATGTAAGATTATAAGCTCAAGTAAAATACACAAAATGATACATTTCTCAAATCATCGTCGCAACCTACAGACAATAATCCGCTCTGTTCCTTTCGTGTGACGGAGTTTCGCCTGTGGCTTACGACGGTGTTCGCAAATGGGAATACTAGCTTAATGAAACATTGAAGGGTAATACAATTGCTATATAAATTACAAGAATGAACGGATGTTACTTTTGAATGGGAATTTTATTTAGTGTTTTTATTAGACCGAGTAAATGTCCCAGTCGCCCTCAGGTGCATATAATATAACCTTTCAACATAACCGACAAGCCCACTAATCTTTCATAATTAGAGGACTTCGAGACAACAAAACAAGTCTTAAATATATTTAATCTACTACAACAGGCAAAGTTACCCTCTATTGCAAAATTACAAACCTTACTTGCCACCAATAATATAAAATTCTCCAAAATCTTGCCAAATTTTTTACTCTAATAATGATTAAAATATCATAAACTGTGTGATATTTGTGGAATTGGAAATTTGTCATAGTTCATAATGCTATACTATTTTTTTCTCTTTTACAAATTTTGTACACTCCAGGATAGTCACTGTATTCTGTCATACAAATGTTATATATATGGACCCAAATGTTATATTTATGTACCCAAATGTTATCGTATTTCCTTAGAATATTTAATATTCTTGCTCTGATATTAAACGTCGACCAGTGATGTGATGCGTATATCCATAGGTTAGTGACGTCACCTTATAAAATTATATCAGTTCTCATATACCATCTATGTGTGGCCTAAGATTTACTTTCAATAATAAAAGTTTTGTTCTTCTTCCAATAAATACAGTATTACATACACTAAAGCATTGGTATACATGATTTAACAGAGTGCACACATTGACGAATTACATACATGCAAATCAATATAGTAGTACATATAGTAATACATTATTGCACAATTAACAAAGTACATATATGTATCGATATATATACTATTTTTTATTGTTGGGGCATGTATATAACCTACTTATATACCTACCTACACTAACAAACATACACACAAACATACATACATTACATATTGAAGCATATATATACCACATATATAAACCATCATTATATACAGTTTCACATAATTTTACATTAATTTACATGACACATGCATCCACGTACATTCATACAAACAAACATTACAGAATAAACATCACTTGTAGCAGTAGGGAACTAAAAGCTCTGAATAATTGAAAACAATTAAAAATGAAGGAAATAAACAACATATGCACACAAAAAAGGTACAAATTTTCAGCTAATTCTAAATTCTAAAATGCAGGCATAAAAACTTGCCAAGCATAGGTTAAAGCTTCGGCAAAAGCTGTTTGCACAATTAGCATAATACCATTCCAACTTTTGATAAATTTCTTAAAATCATTGAAAAAGCAGATGTTTTCATATTCGTTTCAAGCTAGTTCTATAAAATCATTGAAAAAGCAGATGTTTTCATATTCGTTTGAAGCTAGTTCTATAAAATCATTGAAAAGCAGATGTTTTCATATTCGTTTGAAGCTAGTTCTATAAAATCATTGAAAAAGCAGATGTTTTCATATTCGTTTGAAGCTAGTTCTATAAAATCATTGAAAAAGCAGATGTTTTCATATTCGTTTGAAGCTAGTTCTATAAAATCATTGAAAAAGCAGATGTTTTCATATTCGTTTGAAGCTAGTTCTATAAAAATTGTACGGCTGAACTAAAGCTTTTTTTTTTTTTTTTTTTTTTTTAAATTTTTTTCTTCTAGACATGACTGTTTGAGATTTGCTATTTCTGCCATATTTACACACGTGGAATAATAGAGTTTTTATTTCTAGAGCTACTTGCAAGCATGGAGAGCCTGTTGCTTTTTTATCCTTGTTTTTTCTTTATACACATTAAAATAAGAAGAGTAACACAATTAAAATGAGATATTTTACCATTCTCAGGCGACGTAATACATAGCTGTCTTGGTTAAACTTCGATAAATCAAAACTTGTTTGTCTGTAAAAGATCCATATTTGTTTTATACTTTTTGCCTGAAGAGAAAGTATTAATGTGTAAAACATAAGTTTAAGACGTTGAGGAATGTGGTTGTTTTTTTACCAAAAATTTCTAGATGGCCTACTGAGTACGGTTTGCCGCTTGAGGGAAACCTCGCAAGTTCTCGCGTGATTTACCTTCACGTAAAGGTTATCGGTAATGCCAATAGGCTTCATAGGGTGGGTGAGTGTTGTATAGCCAAATATCACGTATAGCACGTAATAAGTGGAAATTTATAAAGTATTAACTTTTAAAAAAAATGTAATTTAAATGTGCAGGTACATTTTTGCTTTGCGGAAAAGGTATTTATAAGAGCTAATATATACAATTTTATATTGCATTTTACGCGCAATAGACCACGACACTGAGATAGAATTGAGCTATTGCATTGGAAATATCGTGTTACATGGAGACTAAGCAAGATGCAACGAGCGTTACATTTTACATATACATTGGGCCTTGCGTACACTGCATGTAGCAAACAGCATGTAATGGGGGCTGCCATATTGGTCTTTTTCCAGTCCACACAGTCTCATGACTGACAGACATATTACACGCATAGGTGTAACCCGATGGCTATCAAACTTTCCATATAGAAAGTACAGTCGTGGTCGGTACTGTTAATACCAAAGACAATTCCTAAACATTCCTGAAATACATACTATGAAATGACTTATTTGCTTGTTTACATTTCACTTCTTTTCCTCACTTCTTTCACAGCATGTAGTTCTGTAAATATTCATCTGCCAAAGTTTATATCTTCGGGTATTATCAGTCCTTCGTTTTTAATATCCGTCTAAAGATAATGAAAAGTACTTGACATTAGCTAATTATCCTAAATAAACCTTATATGTATGCATATATGGGATATATATTGAATTTACTTGTAAGTATGAGAACTATTTTAGTTGTTGTTTGTGTTTCCGCTAGCGTGTGAGAAGGCACTTCCCGCAATGCAAAAGGATGGTTCAAATTAAGATAAAGAAAAATTTACAAAATTACAAACGGATCAGGTAAGATATATGAGCAGTTGCATACTTTCGAAGAAGGTACTTCGTTCAGTTCTGTTGGATGGTACGATTGTCACTAATCGTGAATGTTAAACCAAGTATAGCGCAACATACCTAGTGACGGTGAATATGACGTTAACGTGCATATATCCATGAGCTTTTCTACAGTGGATTCTACGGTGTGTCGAACAGGCCACGTTTAGGGAAAGAGTTGACACTTGTTTGCACAATTAATTAATTATATACATACTAGTGGTGATTTAGTGACATTTTTCGGTATTTTTTCATAAATAGTTATTGATATTCTTTTTTGTGTGACATTGGAACACTAGGTAAATTAGTTTTTATCGTTGTAGAGTGTAGTCAATTGCAAATACATCAGGTGTTTTAGAAAGTAGGATACAAGGAGGTGGCTTAATGTGGCTGGTGGTCTGCATAAAGGGGAAATATTAGACCAAAGTCTTACATTTTGTACATTTTGCCTTAAACCCATTACAAGGATACCAAGAAAGAGGTCAGATTTAAACTCAAGACTCAATAATTAATACAGTATAGAAAACTAAATTACCAATTGTGGTAGAATATATAAATGTACAGTATGTACAGAAGGAGATATGACAGAAAATATAAAAAATATTCCAGACTGTTCATTTTGGGGATCATCATAATGTTTGTCACTGAAAATTGTGTATTTATTATTATGACCAAAATACATGTATATATGTGTCATTGTCTTCATAATAAAATACTACTTATGGCCAGTACAGGCATCACTACCATTTTTAGGAACTGCTCTAAAGGTTGTTCAGGCAGGATTGACAAAAATCCATTTTATTTGCAAACAGTATGTGCAGAAAAATAGCTCATGTTCAATTTCTCCCAGTTTTATACAAAATCCACTTCTCCTTGCCACTAAATGGGTTATTCATAAGTGTCAGTGACATTTCTTTTTCACTACATACATACTCCATATTGCAATACACTGCATCAAAGTCTGTGGACAAAGAGGTATGGATTTGTTTTATTATAAGTTATTCTTTCACACACTCACTGCTAAATGTTGCAGGATACTTAATTGAAAGAGATGGGAGATCACTATTACCATAATTTGTAGCCATTTTATCACACTCAGAGTACCATGCCCACACCCACCTGTACTGAATTGTGCATTACCAATAGCCCTCAATGGCGTGCACAAAGACAAGGTAAACAAAGCCTATTAACACGCCTAAAGAACTGACAAATCACCAAGCACCACCTACCTGCCACCAGCTGTCAGTCAAGCATTGTTTATTAGTCATTTCAATTGACTGCTGCCCATTCTGAAGGCGGGCTGTACGAAATAACCGTCTAGGGTACTATGTTTGATAGACTATAAAACGGCCAGACTAAGTGATGGTCTGTCATCTTGTCCAGTTCAACTATACAACTGTATATAACATGTACACATTCGTGTTGTTATAAGTGGTTAAATTGTGCAAAAATTGTCTTTCGTTCGAAAGACAGTATTATGCTAATTAGGCGGCGTGGTTATCTCGGATTTGGTGATTCGTTAGTTAGTAAGGCGTAACACTTCTTGCACCCTACAAGCTCCTAAAATAGACGATTTATTCACTGGGTAAGTCTCTGTCTCTCTCTCTGTTCTTTCTTTCTTTCTGCTTCTTCTTCAAAACAGAATTCTCTTGTGTTAGTTACAGTTTCTCTAACATTTTATTTTAAGTTACCAGTCATCTGATACTTTTAATTTGGTGTTTATGGTTACTTATTCTTAGCTTGTTTGGTACTGTGAGGCCACTAAGGAATTATTGACAAATGTATAGTCTACAGAAATAAATATAATCACAAAACTTTCGTATTTTTTATTCGGGCTGGATAGTGGGAACGGTATCATGCTGTTAAGCTATTTGATAATATATATATGTTATTCTTTCACACACTCACTGCTAAATGTTTATGTTTATATATATATATATATATATATATATATATATATATATATATATATATATATATATATATATATATATATATATACTGTTCGGTCAAAAATTCTTCCACATTTTGGTACAAAAATTGATACATTTTAGATGTGGTTTGGATGAAGGCAAAACAACTAATACAAGGACAAAGTTTCAGTGAACGCAATTTAAAAATATGCACATTTTTAAAATTGAGCCTATTTACCATATAAAAAAGGGTTTATATTTTCCGCACACTAAAAAAAATGATTGGCAAGCTCTATTTCAGCTCGCCGCTGGCGAGTATTTGCCATGATCTCTGCTGAATTTCACCTTTAATTATGTCAAACCGTTTTGTTATGAACGGCTTTTTGATATTATTGATAGAGGACATACAAACTTACATCCTTACGGCTTTTGGATATTATTGATAGAGGACATACAAATCCTTAGTCGTTATACACATTGAAAAATGCATTGCTGCTATTAAATCTGAGATCACATTTCATAAGTGGTTAGAAATAAGACATATATTTACTGAACATATCTCTGTTTCTATGTGTCATAAATTAAATAAAAAATATTATAGAATTATGGAGTGAAATTGGTTATTCCTTTAGTGTAAACTGATTATTAACATTTAATATTTTACAGTTTGTTAAGGTATTGGTTTCTTTCATTAGAACAACGTTACAGCTTATTACAACCTCTAACCTAGGTTTGTACACCTGGGATTTATATCCCGGGGAAGGGTCCGACTAAAGACCGGAAAGACGCGCAACGACATGGCAAATACGGCACATAGACATTTTAAAATAAAATGACAATAGTGGAAAATACTGAATGTGTTCGTAGTTTGACTTACCTCCTGCACTCTGAGAACTGCGACGTGATAGTAAATACTTTCCAATATTGTAAGTATTTGCCCTGTCTTTGTGTATCATATTCCTTCTCTCAGCACTTACCGTAATTAAATAATTTTATTAATTTACACGAGGACATTTCATGGTCAATAAGAAAAAGAGAGAGTAGAAGTAACTGACATTTGTCAAAATATTGAATTATTTAAAGAAAAGGATGGTCCAACACATAGACAAAGCAAACATTTCTAATTCTTATATATTTATTTTTATAAATTTTGTGTCAACAGTAAATATTTTCCACTATTGTCAGTTGAAAATGTCTATGTACCGTCTTTGTGCGTCTTTGAGGTGTTTAGTAGGACCGCCGGGGGACAAAGTAACCCTCGCTATTACTTTGTTCTCAGACCACTGGCAACTTCATTTGCATATCAAAAGGGAAGGTGTCATATTCAGGTGGAGTTTTGCAATCCCCATTGTATGTGTCGTAATATTGACACAGTTTTAAAAGGCAATAATTATGTTACTGACGTCATGATTCTTGTTAAAGATAAATATTGTTTACAAAAAAAGCAAGAAGTTTATGTACATACATACTGGTGGGAAAATGTCAAAAGTATGCAAAGAAAAATATTCAGTTTATGACGAAATAAAACTTTCGTCAATATATGACTATGCATTGAAACACTTTTTGCTTTGTTAGATATATCTCTTAATTTAGTACAAATCCCTTTTAAAATGCCGCTTTTCGGTTATATGAAGGTAAAGTTTAAGACAATAGTATAATCTGGTCACATGGTCAAGACTAAGCATGAACAACACCTGGTTGAGAAGAAAGGTCACGTGCATGCCTAATTGAGTAGACTTCTTTGTTTCGCTGTTAGTAAATGAATTTAATAATTTTGTTTGATGAATCGTTTTTTGGGGATTCGGTGGACAAGCCCTGGATAATATATTATAATAGATCTGTAATTGCATTCGGCCGATTGGCTATCAGCAAGTATATACATATACCTTTAATTTTTTTTTCTTCATACAAATGATGGTGGTACGTTTGATAATACATAAAAATCAAATTTTAACTGATAGGAGTTCCTAGATTACAGTAATGTAATTGCAAATAGGTAAAAATCTTTAATCGACAGCCACTTAAACATGCAATTTAAATTTGGTTGGTTTCTAAAACTTCACCAGAAAATTAATCAAAAACATTTTAAATTCTTTTGATATAACCCCTATTAATGTACATGAGAGCACATGCTCAGGTGTCATCGCACCATAGTGTTACTTTATTTAAACCATAATGGTGGTCACTGATGTTACGGACGAGTAAGCTGAACTTTACCGCTACGTGTTTAGGGGTTAATTCAAAACCAAATATGGATCTTTTGGACTTGGTAGATTTTTGGTGAAATTTTTAAGAAAAAAAATTGCTCGTTTTAGTGGCAGTTGATTAATTATTTGTGCATATTTGTAATTAAAATAATGTAAGCTAGGTACTCCTTATGAGTTGTAATTAACTGCAATGTATAGATTTTGCTTATTTGAAGTCATATGGCCAAAAAAAATGGCGTAAAGACCAAGAGGGACACATAAACTTTAAATTACGCTTACAAGCTTTATGTATTTTATTCGTTCGACGACCTGTACATTTTCTCTGACATTTTTGTAAACGTTTTCTATTTTCTTCTGCTTCACCTTTTCTTTATACATTTCCACATTTTAAAATTCTCTTCGTTTACTTTTACATCAAACGTCAAACTAAGATGGACTCGAATGTATATTCTTATACATGTATTCAGGCATTTGTGGGTTTCTAAACGAACTAATTAAATCCAAGAATTCATGTAATCTATTAAAATGATTAGTTTTATGATTTACATTTAATATCAGACATTTTTTTTCTCAGTATTTCATCGAAATGCTCTCTAACTGATGTGGAGCTTAATTTATCAATAAATTCATGTTGTACTAAGTACAAAAGTAATTGTGCAATTCTCAGAAGTATTAATTTCTACATTTACTTACTTACTTTGAATTAGACTCGTGTACTGCCATTAATATCTACAAAAGAATTATTTACTTTAATACTGAAATTGTGGAGGATATGAATAAATGGGCTTACAAGAACATAATCAAACAAAGGTAACTGTGACGGATTACATAATCGACTACATTTCTACCTTTCGTGTTTAGAAAAGTTAATTTACCTTCAAATGAGTTCTGGCAAACTCGCCCGTTAGGTATTTACGTGAGTTTTTCTTACATAACTCTAAAAGTGCATGAACCCATGCATTCACTTGACCGTTGTCCAGTGAGCTTCGATGCATGAAATGAGGCATGTAGTCGTCTGGTAGCAGTAAACCTGTGAACTTGTTATCGTCTGCTACAAAAGCAAGATTGTGTTAGTCCTGGCGTTAGATTCCCCGCATCAATAAATACCAGCATTTGCTTCCTGTTGAACTATCAATATGTGCTATATACTCATACAATCTATCAAATACAAATTTCAATCATGGCTCGGTGACTTGATCCTTTGGTAACAGCGTAATATAAATACATGTAAATATATTTATAAATTTTTTTTATTACAAATTTAAATTCTGTTTTGAACCTAGCACATAATAAATGGTCAGGATCGCTGTGTATTAATTCTATACATTCTGCCAAAGAATTACTGAAATAAAGTAGTAATTCTCCAGAATCCCTCTTAGCTAACTTTTTCTTTAAACTCGATGCAATGCAAACTCGCTAACACTTCTTAAAGTTCATTTGACTGAGTCTCAATAATAAGAATTCAATCATTATTTTGAAATAATAATTTAAATTCTTCAAGTTCTAATTTATTTAGGGATTAAGCTGAGAGGCCTTGTACATTCAACACAACGATTCGTAATAGTCTTCTCCTATTATGCCTAATGCAATTCTGTTGCCGATTTCCTCATGTAGCCTTGGTGGAAAACCCGTCTCTTTTGCAGTGTTCGGTCTATCTTAGTGATTATTTCGAATAACTTGACCAGATGCTGTCTGTAAATACATACGCGTATTTTAAGTACTGTCTGTAAATACACACGCGTATTTTAAGTACTGTCTGTAAATACATACGCGTATTTGAAGTATGTGAATTCATATGTCCAAAAAATCGATGAAATGAGCTGTTTTTCTAGTTTTAATATGAAACTGGTGTCTTTTGCCATTATTTGGCATATATAATGGGCATTTTTGCCCATGATCCGTCACTTGCATAGTCGCAGTGGTAATAATGCTGCTTATTCTCTGATTAGCTCTTTGACATAAAAGTGTTCTATAATTATCATCTTGTAATAAGTATCAAATGTATACTTGCTGATTATAGTTGAGCAGGATAAAACACCCCAAACCAATTAGCAATGTATTTTACAAATATTGTCTGTGTTAAAATACGTAAAACTTGATTTGTTAAACTTTACTGAAATCTATTGTATTATTATTGGGGTTTTTTATTGTTTTTTTAACTATTTTTTTAATAGTTCTAATACAGCATTCGTTAAATCGTAAGGAATAATAATAGTACAAACTAATAATAAAATAGAAAAACCCACATTATAGAGATATATATATGGACATAGGCGATACAATATAAAACAAGACCAATTGTAATTTATTTCCTCATTGTCACATTTTTTTTACTTCAGTTATATACATAACCCAAATAATATATGTTATACATTTTTACCAAGCATTGTAATAAGAATTTAGATTGCTTAAAATATCGTAAAGTGGGGCAGAAACTAATTAGTTTACACCAAACACCAGAAAGGAACTACTTGTATTCATGAGCCTTTCTTGTATGCTTTGACATGGTTAAGATTTAGTTCTGTTATTGATTTTTCTTGAGATTGGTTCTTATAGTTTTAAATATTTGTACTTAAACTTCATATTTTGCAGGATTCCTAAAGTCACAAAACAAAAAATCGATTAACACTATGTATTAACAGCCTTCGCTTATCCACGGCTGCTCATAAATAGTGTGTAATCCATTTTCAAACTTCATGACTTCATGAATGCGGGATAATATGATGGTTGAATTTTTCAACAGTGTCGAGTTGAACCAGAAATATATCAGAATCGTTTTAATTATTGTACTATAAATACATACATACATACATACATACATACATACATACATACATACATACATACATACATACATACATACATACATACATACATACATACATACATACATACATACATACATACATACATACATACATACATACATACATACATACATACATACATACATACATACATACATACATACATACATACATACATACATACATACACATGTAAAAAATAAATAAACCAAGATTTTCAAATTTTTAGCCTCTCGGATACACAATCTAATGTCTCTTAGTGATGGTAGAGAAAATTCCTCCACCGTCGACAATGAATACATGTAGCTCATTGAATATAATGATGTCTCTGTATTAAAGTTACAAAAATGTTCAGACACTACAAGGTAACCTTATTTTATTTCGATATTTTAAAATATAAAATAATAATGTTTGCATCAAAATTTCGAAATTATGTAAGTGGAACGATTACATTATTTTAAAAAATCCTAAAACGGTTTTGATCTTAAAAATTCATACCATAAAATGAGTTTTTGTATATTATTAAATAGATTTTTGATATCATAAAACCGCATCAATGCAAACCAGTTACATGAAGAGTTATTGGCCTTATCTACTCTCCCCGAGAAAAGACGACAACAGACAAAACGAAATAAGAATAATGTTATTTTCATCACTACATCATAATGTAAACAACGTAATTTAAACAAATGCAGTGGCATCGACTTGAAAAGTCAAGTTGTAAAGCAGAGGGAAAACGATTGAATGAGCTGCATGGTTATTGAGTTTCTGTAAAAATCGTAAAATGTATTGAAATGGCTGCAAGATGTGTCAAAAGCTGGTTGAGTCTGCCAGATCAAAACAGGTTGAGGTCATCGATAAAGATATTGGGTAAACCTATTTTACGTGTTATAAGTTAACTGATTGATAGCTGTTTGTTTTATATCACAAATAAGCTGTAAATTTAAGATGTTCACCCTTATTCAAAGCGGTTGTTGTCGAAATGGAAAGCGTGTAAATCCATTTTAGGAGGTGAATATTCACACAGTCTCGATTATGTAATCCGTGTTGTTTTTAATAGTGAACAGTATTCGACGCATCAGGGGCCGAATATTTTTGTCTTGACCCCAGGGTCCTAGGCTTTTGAAATGAATTTATGATGGGTCCAGTCCAGTGGCAGCTGGGTCCCAATATTTAATTGAAATCACAGCAAGCATGTAACACAGTACAGATTAATCTTGTACTAATATTAGTACCCCAACCTCCTTCGTTGGCGGGGTGTTAATTCGAACCTATATATATCAGTGGAGCAGCTGAAAGTGATTCACACCTGTGTGTTTTTTCCAACACTTGCACTCTGTTTGCAACAATGCAAACATACTATTACAGACTGAAGTCTCCTTAGTTTATTTCAACAAAAAACAAATGCAAGGTCTTACCAAAAATGACTCTATGTGTCCTGTAAACAATCAAAGCATAATAGTCCACCATTTTGAATATAGGATTTGATTGAACGAGTACGATTCAAAGACAGAAAAGTTCCATATCATATATGTGCTCATGCTTTGCAAGAGATGCAAACTGTTTGGTAATTTGGACTAATTGTGTTGCCTGATTAACAACTGTATGATCATTTTGTAGCTAAGAGTAGTCCTACAGTGTAAGATGTTTCCTCTGATATGTATGATGGGTGTGTGTGTGTGTGTGTGTGTGGGGGTGTCTTATTGGCTTACTACTTGATACCATGTAGCTCTGTTGAAACTGCCTCACCACAGGACCAAGAGGCCAAATTTTCAAGAATATCTCATCGTTGAAAGCTTAAATTGACATTAATGCACAGCTTCGAGTCTAATTGTTTTAGGCATACTATATACTTTTTTTGATGCCTTTTTCCTTACTGAAGTAAATCCAGGCACAATTAAGTTGCTGTATTATTCAGTATTATTCAGAATTTTGTGACTGCCATTGCAGTTGCTTGAAGAGTGATGGTAGCAGTTGAATGTTGAATTTGGTTGATCTAAGGGTTCATTTTCTTTAACGAAACATGTATCTAATAAGAACTTAATACATATATAAAATAGATAATTTTAGTAGCAAGGAAAGGTTGCTGGACATGTTAGTGTTCTGACCTGTGATACATGATGTCATGGAGATGTGATGCATTGTCTGTTTGACTATATAAAGTAATGTCCATGAGTTGCATGCAGTAATTATTGACATTGTTGATACAATTAAAATACAATAAGACTTGTAGAGTACAAATTTTAGAGATTTGTAGTGGTGAATAAGTCCTATGAGAAAAACAATAATCTGTTATGAAGACATTGGAGCATGCACAAAACACTGGAAGATAATGGATCAGCCTATATTGACATCTGCTGCCACTGTTTGAAACTGCTTGAGGTGTAGTTTTTGCTTGTCTTCTTTTACAGTACAGTCATGGATTCAGTATTTTCTCAGTAAAGCAAATCCACACACATTCATACAATGTGCATACACAGGTGGGTCGTACTGAAGAAGTTGAAAAAAGTTTATGTTTGAATGAATGAATAAATTGTGTAAGACAAAGATCAGTTTAGATAGACAAGGTTTGAATAAAAATGGTTTGTGTAGAGTCTAGCAGTGCACATCTAAAATAATGATGCACATATTTCAGTCCATCTTCCCTAAAAGCTTATTGTCAGAGAGGTTTAAGATAACATGTATTTAGTGTGTGTGTGTGGGTTTATGAGAGACAGATTGCCCATACAGGGTGAACTGCAAGTATCTTCCAAATTTTCACAGGGTTACTACACATATTTGGTAAAAGATCATTGTATCCACATTTTGTGGAGTAAAATCTGCATATAAAGGAAATCACTTAAAAAACAAGCAGAAGTAGCACAGTAATTGGTAATAAATTTTTCTGTAATTAATTCCTCCAGATTACAATATTTTAAATGCCAATGATGTTTGATAGGAAAATTAAAAGCGGGGAAAAAAGAAAAACGTAGTAGATTTAAATCCCGAAAAAATCAGCGCTTAGGCATTATTTATCTGCATATTTGCACCCATGACACAATCCGTATGATGCGGTTAGCTATTTTTCAGGGTGACATTTGAATACTTTCAGAAACAAAAATTCTATATGTAGCATGTGCAAGAAAGAATGAAAGATTTTTTTAATAAGAAATGGAAACTATGTCTTGATTCTGCTGATGTCAAAAAATTAAATTTTACTGACAGAGATATATAGGAGGGTAAACTGGTATTAATCAAATCTTTGAATTCTGGTCAAGTTTGTTGTGTTAGAAATAGTAGTTAAGTTGGATGATTTGATTTTAATCAGCTTTATCAAAAATAAAACCTGCAGCATTTAGTTTGGTTTTAGCATGTGCATGCATGAAAGAGATTGTGTACTGGTGATACAATTGAAACCTTAGTTAGCAAAATCAGTTTATATTCTGTATTTAATATTTTATATTCAGATTGATGTTATAATCAGGCGCGAAACTCTGACCATCATTTGTTGCACAGAAAGTTGTGAAAACATGTGAGTTTGAAAGAAACAAAAAGCAGAACAGGAAATCACAGCATAAACAGTTTTCTTGATACTGAATGGGATGCTGGAACCACAAAAATGTAACACGGGTCAGCAGTCATAACTTGAGAGGGAGGTAGGGGGAAACACATGTAATTGCTTCCTTGTCTATTTATGTAATTTCCATACCAAAGTTTAATTGTGCAACTGAGCATTTCTTCAATCTACCCATCTTAGTTGCTGATCAGGTTCAAATTTTCCACCAAGAGTGCCTGTGCTGTGATGTCAAATGGCAACTGTGTCACACAGCATGATGAATTTAACAATGTTTTGATGCAGAACTGTTATGATGATACTGTTTGACACAATATTTGGACTGAGCTGTCAGTGTCAGCAGATCTGCTTTGTCATGTAGACTCCTATAGTCTGGAAACAAATTATTGCATCAGATACTAAACACTTGTTCTCAGGTCACAGACCAGAAGAGCTTATGGGATGGTCTGTTGTCTGCTCTCCATACATTAGCACAAGTTTGTTATCACTACTCCTCCTAAACAACTTGGAGGATTGCCATGAAACTACACATTTATCCCAAGATCTGCTTGGTCCTAAATGATAATGGTGCTGCTTTGACATCCAATGTGGCCAACATAACACTCATTATGAAAATCTTATTATTGCTACTCCTTCATATCAACATGGAATTTTCACTGAAAAACTTCTAATGATGTCTAGTTGGTCCTAAATGAAAATGGTGTTGATCTGACATCCATCTTGAAAATCTTGTTATTGCTACTTCTACTGAATGGAATGTCATATCCATGGGGTTTTCACTGGGAGACTTCTTATAATGTCTAGTTGGTGCCAAATAAAAATAGTGCGATCTGACTGCCTATATGGCTGAAAAAGTGGCCATCTTGAAAATCTTTATTGTTACTCCTTCTGAATGGATAGTCATATCAACAAAGTTTTTTTACCAAGAGACTTCTTATGTTGTCCAGTTGGTCTTAAATGAAAATGGTGCTTATCTGACATTGAATATGGCCGCCATGGCATCCATTTTGAAAATATTGCTATTGCTACTACTCTTAAATGGAAAGTCATAGGATTTTCACCAGAAGACTTGTTATGATTTCTAGTTGGTCCTAAATGAAAATGGTGCCAATTTAACTTCCAATATGGCAGCCATCATGAAAATCGTGTTATCGCTACTCTTCTTGAATAGATGGTCAAATGATTTGGGGTTTTCATCAAAAGACTTCTAAAGATGTCTAGTTGGTCCTAAATGAAAATGGTGCCAATCTTACATGCAATATGGCCACCACAGTGGCCAATTTGAAAATCTTGTTATCACTCAAAAATATTGGAGATGGTTTCAACACTCCACAGTTAAAAAGAAGAAACGGTCTTGTCTTGGATTCCTGGGATTTTTTTCAGCCAGTAGAGCATCAGTCCCTTTAAAGGACTCTTGTTTTATTGTTATTATTATTAGTTGGGGTACATTGGCATGCAATCATTCTGTAAGAGTCACATAAGGTTTTCGGATTACAACTTAAGAAAAGCTCCTTATTATCTCTGTATTTGAACTAGAGAAAAGTGGATGCATTGCTTAGCAGCTTAAAACTGACATTTGATATTATCAGACCCTCTCTCTCTCTCTCTCTCTCTCTCTCTCTCTCTCTCTCTCTCTCTCTCTCTCTCTCTCTCCTCTAAAGCTAATCCCCGTAAAGCTAATATATCACAAAGGTTCTAACATAAAATAGTGATGTCAGAATATATGTGATTTAAAACAAACCAAAACAGAAGTAACACTGCGCATTAGAGCAGGCATGTGCAACCTATGACCCATGACATGGTTTTATCTGGTTATTTTTCATCATATGGTGTGGCTTTACAGATGCTATCTGGCCCACGCCCTGGAGGAAGTTGCACATGCCTGCATTAGAGAAATCCATTTGTATGCATGATGCAGAGATCTGAAACCTTTTTACCACAAAACTACATGTATACATGATCATTTTCTTTGAAATTGATAAAAATGTAATCTGAACATACCTTAAATTCTACTCTTGATTGTAAAGCTTAATTTAAAGCAACAGTTGTGGTAGCAATGTACTTTATCTGAAGATTGAAAATAATCACAATAAGTGATATTTATGTTAGGTAATTATAAATAAACAAATGCACTTTTTTTAACCACAAATATATAATTCCAGCATAATGGAAATTCCAAGACTATTGTACCATTTATCAGTTGAAAAGGAGAGTTTACAAAAATAAATGCATGCTTTGTGAAGAATTTACCAGCATAGATAAATATTTGTCTTATTTGTTATAAGTAGATGTATTTAACCCCCAAAAACATACAGCTTTTCTAGATCCTTTTGTAATGGGCATAGCTTCAAAATAATGTGAAAGTTGTATTCACTATAACCTAATTTAGCACTGCATACAATACAGTTTTAATCTCTGGTTACTAAATCTGGCACTACATACAATACAGTCCTAATCTCTGGTTACTACATCTGGCACTACATACAATGCAGTTTTAATCTCTGGACACTACATCTGGCACTACATACAATACAGTCCTAATCTCTGGTTACTACATCTTGCACTACATACAATACAGTCTTAATCTCTGGTTACTACATCTGGCACTACATACATGTACAATTAGGCCCGCTGAGGGGGGGGGGGAGGCAAATGCCTAGGGGCCTGGTGATTCCTAAGGGCCCGCCGTCAACTCAGTTATAAAAAATAAATTAATCTTTGCAGTAAATATTAAAATTTGTTCCTTGCAAGTTATGAGTTATGGTAGATCAAAAGTTAGTTAGAAAAAGAAATTTAGTTAGAAAGTTAGTTAGAAAAAGAAATTTATGTTCTGTAGTCAATTTTGGTGCTAATTTGATGACAATAAATGCCAGAAATTATATTGCTATCTTCTGAATTCCCTAAAAAAATTCAAACATGATTGAATCTCTGTAGCCCAATCTTAAACGAAGTATGACTCATTGGATGTATCTAGGTCCATTAGTAATAGTAATGCAGTTTATCATTTTATCCAATAAACATATGAAAAGATGACTTCAGTTATGGAAATATTTGCCAGTTTTTTATTATAACCTATTTTCAAGGTTGCCATAACTATTTCATACAAAAACTGTTAAGCAAAATAATGTTTTTATAGTTTTAATAGTATTTCATCAGTATTTTATTCATCTGATGTGAAAATATGCAAAAACAGAAGTTCAAAGTGACTATTTTTAACATAATAAATTTTGAACATTCAACAAACACTTCTCCCAACTTCTGTCAACTTCGGCCTATTCTGGCTGGAGAGATCAATTTGCTCAAATATTTGAGCCCAGCATGGACCCTGGCATTATCTAAAGCAGTGGTTCTCAGCATGGACCCTGGCATTATCTAAAGCAGTGGTTCTCAGCCTTTTTTTTTGCTGTGACCCTAAATTAGCCACCAACAGGACCTCCTGAACCTCAGTCTTATGATTTAAAAAATTTCTTCTGGTGGCCTGTCACAACTCTACTGAGGCCTCCCTCTGCCACCCTGATTTGAGTCATGACCTGAGTTGGGAACCACTGATCTAAAGAGATCTATTCAGCTCCTCTTGAGTTTTGCTTTATATTTTTCTGTGCTGCACTTGGTTACAGTGGTAAATATATTTTTCTGTTAGATTCCACTATTTCATTTCTCATTTCTGCCATTATTTTCAACTGTGTGGTTCATTATCCCTGTTATGATTTAATTGGGACTGAGTTCTCTGGACTTTTGGGGGCTTAAAATGGTTGGGTCCAAAGGTAGAAAACATGGATCCCAGACCTACCTCAAGGATAATGAATGTTCATCCCCATCACATTTGCACAAGATCCAAAGCACAACTTAGATATCAGAATAGAAACATTTTATCAGACTAAATAAAACTAAACAAACCACAGGGTTTGGCCTAGGATTGAAACAAGTTTTGCCACAACCAAGTCCACTAAAAACTTTCTGTACTGATGCTTCTCTTAAATGTCTTGTGTATTTTTTATTTAAGGTCATTCTTTTCAAGCATTTTATTACAAGTATGGATCGTTCTTTTTACCAAAAGATTTTGACTCGAGGCTAAATAGCATCATTGTCCGTTTAATATAAACAAAAGGGCATTAAAATAAAAAACATAATGTTAAAATTTTAATGTATTTTGACACCTTTGTATATATACATGTGTATTTTTTTTATAGCATTTATTAAAATTCAGAACAATGTGCATTATTGTAAAAAGTTGCAACAGAATCTGAATATCCATTACAGATTAATTTTATGAATTTTATCCATAATTTAAAATCTCCAAAAAGAAAATAAGATTTAAATATTGTCTGGAATCAGACAAATAAGGTTGTAAAAGGAAGCAAATAGTAATTTTGGTTAAAAAAAGTATCCCAGGTATAAATTTGTTAAATTTGTGTTGCATAGACTATTATTCTAAATATTTATTGACAATCAAATATAAAAATTCATAATTGGATGAATGAAGACCAACATCTAAGACAACAAGAGTTGATGAATGTTTTTTACTTGTTGCATTTTGGGTGTCACTGAGACAGTTAATGGGATATAATTTAAAGGGAGTATTATTTTATGTGAGGATAAATGGCTTCCCTCCCACATGGTTAATTTTGACACCTTTGTAAATATCTCTAATTATTAAATGTAATGAAGGTTAAATAGAGATAATAAAATAAAGTTAGTTCATTAGTCTACTTGACTGGAAAACAAATATACACTTCCTGTAGTTAGGTAGCATTGGTTCTCTAATCTCTACTTATGCCAGGAGTAGTTGTTACTTTGACTTCAAAGATTTGACACTTTTATTGGCAGGTACAAACATGTCACAAATACTTTGGTGTCACTTGGTTTGTGACATGTTTGAAACTACAATAGTAGCATTTAGCATACATGGTACTGTATACAATAAGATATATACATATCATTAAATGAAACAAAGAATGATTGAGAATGAATACATTGATTACCATAGTAAACTGTTGCCTGAGCAGTAAGCCCTGGGAAAAACATGGGATAGAATAGGGTCTTATGATGTAATTTTTAGAACACCTTTGGTAGTTAAAGCAAGAGGTTTGAGATCACAGATGTGATCTGTTGTCATGGTGAATTCACACCAGCTTTTATATTTTTATGCTGAAAAATTACCAATCAAATGGAACATACAAGATAGTTTATTAAGTCTTGATTGTTTCCCTGATTGTTTTCACTTACAGTGGGCTTTGATTTCTATAAAAATAAAGCTCATGTGTACAGAATCATCACACTGAAAAAAAGATACCTGACTTGCGTATGGTAATGGAGACTATTGTATGATTTGCAATAAGATTTGCTAAATAACAGAACTGCTGTAAATGTTTTTTCAAAACTTCATCCATATTTAGCTTTCTGTGAAAGATGATACTATGTATTGTTTTGATGTGATTGGAAAGATCAAAACCTGAAGGTTTAGATGTACAGAAAGGCCAAAGTTCTTGTAGTAATTTCAGTTTAATGTACATTCTATTGAAAATAGCTAAAACCAATTTGTACCCACCAGTCTTGAAGAGAAATTCTTAAAATAACTATGCATACAAATGTCATTGATAAATAAGTGAAGTATTTAACAGATTTTTCAGTAAACATCTTTATTTCTACTGTTTTTATACAAAATTTTGTATATATACTTTAATTCTTAAACACATTGATCTTCAGATTTTAGACTTCAGTTGTACGAAATATTTGTTGTCAATAGTAAATATATGTTGTTAAACAAAATAATAGAGTATGTAAAATTAGATGAATTACAGGAGAAATTAAAGCCCTTTGTTAGAGCAAATAATCGGGAAACAATCAGGACTTAATGAACTAGCTTGAATGCTTGTTTGTGGTGATTTTAGCTCTACTGGTCACAGACAGTACACCTTTCACTCTCAGAGAGTTACAAGACTCTCTTGATTAAGTCCATGACACTTCAGCAGGACCAAATGATACCCACTGTCAACTTCTGAATCACTTACTTGACACGGCTCTAAATACACTGCCAAACATTTTCAATAAAATTTGGGAAACTGGTGGCTTTCCACAGTCTTGGTGAGAAGCAAGGTGATACCTTTACCCAAACCTGAAAAGGACCAAACCGACCCTTCTAACTATTGTTCCATATCATTAACAAGCTGTTTCTGCAGAGCCATGGATGATAGACTACTCAGGTATCTTGAATCCAACAAACTATTATCAGGCATTCAATGTGGATGCAGACTTCAGAGAAGCACAATAGACCATCTTGTCAGATTTTAAGCATTTATTTGAGAATCTGTCTCTTTCAACTTGGAGAAAGCTTATGACACAACATGGAAGTATGGCTTAATGAATAACTTAATCAGCTTTCTAAGTCTAATGGGCTGCCTACACAGCTTTCTAGGTCTAAGGGGCTGCCTACCTAGCTTTCTAGGTCTAATGGGCTGCCTACCCAGCTTTCTAGGTCTAATGGGCTGCCTACACAGCTTTCTAGGTCTAAGGGGCTGCCTACCTAGCTTTCTAGGTCTAAGGGGCTGCCTACCCAGCTTTCTAGGTCTAATGGGCTGCCTACCCAGCTTTCTAGGTCTAAGGGGCTGCCTACCCAGCTTTCTAGGTCTAAGGGGCTGCCTACCCAGCTTTCTAGGTTAAAGGGGCTGCCTACCTAGCTATATCTCCAATTTTTTGAAAGATAGAAACTTCAGACTTAAGGTAGGCAGCACCCTTTCTGAAAGCTATCCTCAAAAGATGGGTGTATCTCAAGGCAGCATATTGTCAGTTACATCAAAATTAACAGCATAGTGAAATGCCATAAGTCAGGAACTGACTGCTCATTATATGTTCATGATTTTTTGATCCGCTATAGATCAAAGAATATGCACACTATTGAATGTCACTACAGATAGGCTTAAACAGTGTTCAGAAATGGGCAGAAGATAATGGGTTAAGATTTTAAAAATCTAAAACTGTATAAACTTTTGCTGACTACATCATATTCATGATGACCCAAAACTCGACGGATGTCTTATTCCTGTTGTGGAGGAGATAACATTTTTAGGGCTTATTTACGACCATTAACAAAATTTCTTCCACGTATTAGATACCTCAGGGACAAATGTCAAAAAGCCCTGGATTTAAAATGAGTCAGGGCAAACACAGATTGGGGAGCAGGTAGGAAGGTCTTGCTCCATTTAATCAGGTCATTAGAAAGATTGAAACTTGACTATGGCTTGATTCTGTATGGATCAGCTTGTAAATCTTACCTGCAGGTGCTTGATCCAATACACAGGAATTTACTCAGGGTGCATTTAGAACCTCCCCTTCAAAAAGCCTCAATGTTGAGGCAGATAAACTATCACTTTATCTCAGATGAACGACATTGGCTCTTCAGTATGCTACCAAACTATCTTCTAATCCTTTTAACCCCGCATATGATGTAGTCTTTAGACCCAAATACCAAAACTTGTACACTCAGAAACCAAACTTTTTTCTACCTTTTGGCATACAAATCCATCCTCACTTAGAAACAGCAAATAGTGCAAGATTTTATACTTCCAAATCACCACCATCTCGAGCCACTTATTGGATAAGGCCTCAATTTTTATTGCAGAAGTTACAGCCTACAGCTTTGAACTATGTTAAAACCTCTCAACAAATGAATTTCATCATCTTTTTGGATTCCCTTTCGACACTGAAAGCCTTGCAGAATTTTAAATCTGACAACCCGTTAATATCCCAGATATTACAGAAACATGATGTTATCATTCAATATGGGAAAAGTATTTTGGACTGTTGGGTGTCTAGTCTCATTGGTATAAAGGGTAATGAAAGGGCAGATAAAGAAGCCAAAGCTGCTCTACAGTCACCTGTTTCCCATTGGAAGATTCCATATAACTAATAATAATAATAATAATAATAATAATAATAATAGGTGTTAAATTATGAAGGGTTTTATAAACCATAACACATCTGTGATATGAAATTCTTTTGTCAAAAGGGGTGCCAGTTTAAAGACTTAAACATGTCCACATTGTCATTGGATCAACATCTAGAATAATTCTAGCTGCATGCATTTGAAGTTTTATTATACAATTAATATTAGTTGTGTGCATGAGCCCCATACTGTGCAATAGTAGTCCATAATAAGTAATATGTAAGTTGAATAGAATAGTTTCCTTGCATGCATTGCTAGATATTTCTTCAGTCTTTGCAGTAGAGTTTGTTTGGAGACTATTATGTTACAGACATGATCTATGTGATGATTCCAAGTTAGTTTATCATCATTAGATATATATTCATCATATACAGACAATCGAATGGGGTTTTCCATGGATAATCTGTTTGATGTTCCTACTAGCATTGCAGTGGTCTTTTTGGTATCTATATACATTCCATTGTCTTGACACCATTTACAGATATGATTAAGATCATGCTGCAGCTGTTCTTGTATTGTGTTGCTGTTTTGACCTGATGTGTGGAATGTTGCATTATCTGCATACCTATCAGTTTCAGTGTTTTCTCTATACAATGGCAGGTCATTAATATTTAAGAGAAAGAAGATAGGTCCTAGGATTGAGCCCTGAGGGATACCATATTTTATATGACCAGGACTTGATAGAGTACTGTTTAGTTGTACTTGCTTGATTCTGTCACTAAGATAAGATTGTATCCAGGAAATGGTTTTTGCACTGAAATTGTAATAAACTAGTTTTCCCAGAAGTATGTTAAGGTCAACAAAGTCAAATGCCTTCTTTAGATCTAAAAAGATAGATACTATTGTGTTACCCTTATCAATGTCTTCAAGCCATTTATCAATTATCTTTATTAGCGCAGTATGACATGAGTGGTTTGATCAAAAACCTGATTGGTGTTGATGTAGGAGGTCATTTGTTTGTAAGAAAGTACTGATTTGTTTTGCAATATGTTTCACAATATTTTGGAAATGGTGGGTAGAACCGAAATAGGTCTGTAATTATCTGCAAGATCTTTCTCATTTCCCTTGTGTAATGGTGTTATTCTTGCCCTCTTTAAGGTATAAGGAAATTTATAACATTTTAGGCTTAAGTTTATAACGTGTGCTATTGACTTGTGTATTATATTAGCACTTAGTTTTAACAATTTAGGACCAATAACCTTCTACCCCTGTAGCCTTTTGTGTATTAAGGTTTTTGAGATAGTGCCATACATCTTCATTTGGAATCAGGGACGTTTCGCCCCATGTTTGTTTCGGCCCAAGACATTTCGCCCCACTTCAATGGTCATTTTGCCCCACTTCAATAGACATTTTGCCCCACTTCAATGGACATTTCGCCCCACTTAAAAAAAAAAGAATGGACATTTCGCCTCACTTGAATGGTCGTTTCGGACCATGACATCGTTTAATAAATAATTATGTTTGAAACAAGTCTTTTCTCCATGTATCGTGATGAAGAGTATAGAAAATAAGAAATAGTAAGACAAGTTATCCTCATATCAGAATAAGATAGTAATAATGATAATAATACTAAGAAAAAGAAGAAGAATAGGCTTATACTTAGACTATTTGACAGACCCATTTCAATTTGTTAGATTTACATTCAGCCTGTCATTATATCTGACAATATTTTCCCCTTTTTCTTTGTTTATGTACTAAGACTGATCAGAAAATGAATCTATCATTTACAGTGATCATTATTTTCTATACTGCAATATTTTTATTTTCGCAGTTACGAAAACTGATGAAAGTCCTTTTTTGGTGATGGTCATTTGCAAAAAAGGAGTTCAATGTTTTCTTCTTAGTTTGATTTACAATTCTGATATTACCGGTATAGTTTAAAATAAGTCCAGAAGAGTTCAAAGGCATAATCATTTATTCAAGAAAGAAACAAATGGCATGTACTTGGTGTGTAATAGAAAAAGATGAGGTCACAGTCCAGCTTTAATGTTGATCGGTCTAACATGGGCCATACATTCTGGCACAGCATTTCAGTAAGGTGTTGGTGCTGAATTTCAAAAACAAACTTCAAGGAAATGCCGGGTGCTTACGCGAGTAAGTTTCTCAACCAGCGACACGTTCTTTAATCTCGACGACAGAAGTCTCAGAATAATTCAAGATGACAACTAGTATGAGCGAAGATCAAATGAAATGCCGCTTAACTACATGCACTTTAATATGAAGTAAACATATTTGTTGGGATTGATAGTTAAGAAATGTAGAAATGTACACTGAATGTGGGGCGAAATGTCTTGGGCCAAAACGTCCATTGAAGTGGGGCGAAATGTCTTGAGCCGAAACGTCCATGGGGCGAAACATCCAGGTACGTCCATGAAGTGGGGCGAAATGTCTTGGGCCGAAACCTGCATGGGGCGAAACGTCTCGGTACCCTTCATTTGTTATTTCCATTATTTCTAGTTTGTTTTCAAGGTTGTTCTGAAGTTTGGATCCCAGATATTCTTCTAATTTTGTATAGTCTGGTGTTGAGTCATTGATTTGGATATCATTAGCACAATTGCAGAAATGGTTGTTTAGATGTTCAGCTATGTCTTTTGTGTCAGAGAGGATTTTATTGCCATTTTTCATTTTATTTGGGAAACCTGGATTTTCTTTGGGATGTAATTCATTAATATTTTTCCAAAGAGTTCTAGTGTCTTTTATTTTTGTTTATTGTTTCTGTGAAATAGGCTTGTTTCGATTTCCTGAGAAGAGACACTATTTTGTTGTGCCATAATCTGTAATTTCCCTGATCGCTTTGTTTTTTATATTGATCTCGTAGCTTTCTAGCAGTTTGGATTTTCTTATTATACCAATGAGGCTGTCTGTGTGTTTTAATTCTTTTATGCTTTTGTGGAGCATGTTTATCAAGTATATTTAAGAAATTTGTGTAAAACATATCAAGACCTTCATCTGAGTCCTCACATTCCAAAATTTGAGTAAAACATATCAAGACCTTCATCTGGGTCCTCACATTGCAAAATTTCTTCAAATGATGTGTTAGATAAATCTAGTGGAAAATTATTCTTATTTAATTTTTTATAACACCTGTATTTCATTTCTAAATGCTTTCCTTTCTTTGGGGCATGTAAGCCAATCTTGTGAGTAAGACAAACTGGACAGTGGTCACTGTGACTTATAGTGAGTGATAGCACTCTTCATTCTATGATATTCTCAGGATGAGTGGAATATACATGGTCAATAATAGATCAGGTGCCATTTGTTCGCCTTGTTGGTGTTTTCACAATCTGACTAAGATTATATGTTTGTGTCATATTTAACCATTTACTATTGGTACAAGATGGGTGAAAGTTTATATTAAAATCACAGAGAAGAACCAACTCCAGGTTTCCAGATGTAGCCTTGATTATTTGTTTCTCAAATTGATCAATCCATAAAGATTGGGCGTTTGGTGGATGGTGTACAAAGCATTTTAGAACTGATCTAGTGTGGGGAAATGTGAATTCAAGCCAAACAGTTTCCAGATCAGCATATTCTAAATCTAGGCATCACTTGTAATTTAGATCGCTCCTTATATATACCACAAGCCCCCCTCAAGATTTGCCTATTCTATCCTTCCATTCAAATACAAACCTATCTATTTGTAATTCTCTATCAGTTATGCTTGATATAAGTAAAGAGTCACACAATCCCAGAACTTGGAAGTTACAGTCTTGATGTAGTGCTATATTAATTTCATCGAATTTTGGTAGTAAGTGTTTGATATGGTTTGTGTACTTGAAACTTCATTGATTTCTGAAGAATTCCCTTTTCCCAAATGTATCTGGTATGAAGGACTTATTTTTGTGTTTTCAGATCTTGGGCAAGTGGCATTATATCCAGTATTACTCTGTACTGCCATATCTTCAATTTATGTTGTTAGATGTTGAATTTCAGACTGAAGATCTCTGATCATACCTATCAAATCACATAGAACATAATTTCCCATGCCACTGTGACTTGTGTTATGTTTGAAAGAAGTCACATTATTTTGATTAGTGTCATTGTCTTCTACACTTTGATGAAGTGTATCTGGGTCTACTTGTACTTGGAGAGTGGGAAGTGTTATATATTTTAGGCACTCTGTGGCTTGTGTCTGCCTGTGCAGTTGAAGGTGTAAAGAACTGTGGTCTTGCTTGGTTGGCACTTCTAGGAGTGGAGGTTAAGGGCCAAGCTGAGGCTGGCTGTGCTGACACAGTACTGGTGTTAGATCTGTTGTTTATGCTTTCACACAGTTCAAGAAATCCATTATAAGTTCAAGCCAAATATCCACTGCCCTGAATTAAAAGGGTATTTGTTGATGGCAATATAGTCCATGTAACTTTATTTTCATGTAAAGTACTGATTTTTTTGTACACATACCCATGTTGCTCTGAGTATTTGTAGAGTTGGAAATTCGTCATCATAAATTCATTCAGCTGATTTCTTGATTTCATGGATGAGAAACAGTAACAACTCTATTTCAAGTGATTTCATTCGCATCCTCTCTCTGTACTTTTCTAAAGTACCAGTATTATTCTTGTTGTTATCTTGGCTGAAAATTGTATAAGCAAGCAGCAACCAATCAAAATGAAGTTGTGGTCTCCCAGATCCAGTCATTTAAATACTTAGTTCAGCATTTCCAAATTAGTTAGCTGAGCGCAGGCTTTTCAAACAGGCAGCATGCTTTAAAAACATCTAAAATATTGACCCACTCTCCTTCACCTTGTACAAAATTAAATTTAGGATTCATAATCCAGTTAAATATAAAATCAACTGACCATTTTGAGAGAGAGAGCGGAGAGAGACAGAGAAAGTTTTCATTTATATATGCACCCATTGTAGGCTTGACTAAAAATTACATGTAATGCAATTATTTTTCATTAGAGGTCGGGTGTCATAAATGGCTAATTTATTAAGTAGTAGAAGTCAAACGGTGTAAACTAAAATGTATGAAATTTGTGTCTTTCACTTGGTTCAATAATTTGCAACCAGCAATGTTGTTACAGTACTGTACATTACAGTATTGTTTTGAAACTGAATTCTTTGAGGTTTAATTAATGTCATTCATAAAATATTAGTGAGCATGAATTTATTTTTTGAGAATTTAGTGAATTAACTAATTTTTGCTCAGACTCTTTTGTGAGCATTATTTTGGATTTTCTGATCCTTTTGCTGCACTGTATATGTAATATTTGTTTCATAATTCTGCATATTATTGACTTTTAGTTCATTTTTGCCTTGGATAGGGATTGATGACTGTTTGATACATTTCCTTTGTAAACCCAAGAGTTTTGGTTCCAGAGTAGACCCTGATTGAATTTCTAAACTTAAATCTTCAAGGGGTCCTGGGTGACTGAGCAGTCTGTGGTGTTTGCCTTTACAGATCACTCACATCTCACATCTGTCTGCATGGGTTTGAATCTTGGTTGGACCAATGGTATGTGAGAAAGCTTGCCAGCACTTTCCCATGAGTAGGTGGTTCTTCCTGGGATCTTGCTGGGTTCTTCCTCTACCAGATATACTGGCCACCATGTATAGCCTATTATGTGCTGAAAAAATGGCATTAAACCCCACAAAACCAAAACTTACATCTTCAGTTTTCCAAAAAACTAAATTTAACAGGCAAAGGGCGATAACACCTTTTTGAAGAAAAATGTTTCCACCACCTTTTTAATGAAAAGTGTAGTTGACCTTTGTGCTTGGTGCTGTATAATATAATACAATTATTAACTATGAAATGATAACTAAGACAGTAGCAGAAACATTTGTTTTGCTACTGATACTTTGATATTCAATAGTTAATAGTTCATTTTTAATGTAGGTGGTGCTGAGGTAACACATGTGGCTCTTGATAAGTTACATTTTTAATGTAGGTGGTGCTGAGGCAACACATGTGGCTCTTGATAAGTTACATTTTTAATGTAGGTGGTGCTGAGGTAACACATGTGGCTCTTGATAAGTTACATTTTTAATATAGGTGGTGCTGAGGTAACACATGTGGCTCTTGATAAGTTACATTTTTAATGTAGGTGGTGCTGAGGCAACACATGTGGCTCTTGATAAGTTTCATATCACAATACAAGGTCATGATATGATATTTAGAGTGCTTTTTTCACACATATTTTAGGTTCATAAGATACTTACAACCAGTATTACTGGAAACATGTGTGCAATATTAGCTTAAGTATAGGGCATACTGTAAATATGTATTCATATTATAGATGACAGGGGAATCACAACTTTTTAAAATGAGGAAACTGTTGGCAAGAACTGTTTTTAAAATCTAAGTTAAATCTTTGGTAGAATTTCAAAATACCAAAGTAACCTTTCATTCATCCTTTACATCAGTAAAGACTGCACAACAAGTTTGGAATTTAGGTGTTGTATCTGATTGGCATTGAGGACAATGCAGTTACATGTACATATAGACAGGCAAAGTATAATTATAAATGCAAGAAGGCAGTCATAATAAAACTGTTACATGTAAGATCCCTTCACTGTTAGAACATTTTCAGGAATACACAAGAACCTAACAAAACTTGATGCACTGCAGGATGACACATTTTTTATTCAAGTTTTCGGGAGTTTTGATGTATCCAGGGTTGTATACAAGAGAATGTTTTACTCCAGGGTAGAGGCATTCATTTAATGGCAAGCTTCTGAGTGATTTGATACTTGAGTTATCCAAGTTTTACTACATTTATAACAAAACCAAACTCTGTAACACTGCTTAAAATATTCAAAATAAATGATAACCATGAAAATTCCAACAACAGAGGCATGTAAAAAGAAATTAAAAACATGGTTAATTTTGAATTGAGAAAGATATGACTTTAGAAGCTTTTTTTTCCAGCCTATTCTGACACAAGATAGAACAGTGCAGTTCAAGTAAACCAATCCTTTTCATGCCAAGAATGTCAAGTTCTATTAATGATTTTCCATTATTTCATCTTTCTCAAAAATGTTTTTTCAACTGTTCCAGCAATTTTAATCAGGTCAATGCTTAGATCTTAAATCTGACCCAAGAGAGAATGGTGTAGTTCAAGTAAATCAGTCTTTTTCATCCCAGGAATGCCAACTTCTATTAATGAATTTCATATTTCTCCATTCTCATTATAAATTGTTTTTTCATGTTTCCACATTCTCATTATAAATTGTTTTTTCATATTTCCCCATTCTCATTATAAATTGTTTTAACTGTATCTTCAGTTTTAGTGAAGTCGGTGCTTTGACCTTAAATTGGAGTGGTAACATAAGTGTCCAAGTGATTTTGAGCAAAAATGGCAGAGTTTGTATTTATATGGATTCTTCTCCTGTCACTAATGTGTCCAGTAGACAAAGTAAAACAGATATTAGGATTGGAAATTCCATGTATTTTCATTAGAATAAACATTTTCTCACAATTTTGAAGAATGAACATAATTTACTCTACTAGAGGAACAAGAGTCAGCTGTGCATCTTATATCAGCAATCTGTTGATGAATCATCCCAGTCCTAAACTTTTTTTTCTTCTTTCAATCACAATGTTATTGTAAGATTTCATCCCTGTCAGGTCAGGTTCATCTTATTATTCCCCTGAAATTTGCAGATGATCTCTACTTCATTTATGTAATTGGTAGCACAATAATATAGGCAAAATTCTAGATGCTCCACAAAGTCATCTACTTTTCATCTTTAGCACTTGTTTATAAACTTAATTATTTTTTAAAGTACCTCATTTAACTCACAGGATCCACCTTAAATTTTATGGTAATGTTAATAACAGAAATATGTACCTTATTTGTTACTGATACTAGGCTATATTTGCAAGTACCGATATCACAATGTATAATCCATTGCTTACCTAAACATTCCAGGTAATGGTATCATTTTCACTTCTATTTTCATTTTTACTCAAGAACTCTCTACCCCAATTATGTTTATCCTACATGTGCAGATCAGGCAGGATTATATGATAACAGTAACAACAAGTTGATACATGTAAATATCTATTCCATAACGTTATTTGTTGCATAAATATTCTCATAGAATATATGCTTACAACTCAGCTTCTGAGAAATGATGAACAGAAATAAGGATCATTACTAGTGATTTTAAAGCACTACTGTGTAGTTGTATGTAATTTGCATGACCAATTGATGCGTAATCTTTTGAGTTTTTGGTCCATTTTTTGTTAGCATAGAAATTGTTGGTCTCACCTAATTAATGTAGTCACTACAACTTTCTTATTATGTGCCAGTTTTTTTTACAGTAACATTTTTAACTTGCTTTGTTTGCTAGGAACACTTTAGTGACAGAATTTGAGCTTTTGCATATGGTATTTTGTCAGTAATCTGACAGGATAGAAAATGGAATCCTGCAAGGTGCCTGTTCATGCTGTGAAGTCCCTTTTAATTAGTTTAATAGAATATTCCATTTTCTAATTTGAAGTGATTTAGCATTGTTATTACAAAAATATGCATATGGATCTTGAATATTGAATATTGATTTCAGGTTTCTCTGACCTTTTTTGATACAGTTTACCACAAATCTAGCAGAACTTGAAGGTTGGATACAGGGAAGTTATCACAAGTTATCGGGGAACGTACAGAGCAGCCACCATGTTGTATGTTTTCCACGTAGACACTGGTACTATGATGACCTTTGACATGAACCTTGCCATGGAGAGGTTAGTCTTAAGTATGATAGAACCCTTTTATAGCTACCAATAACAGATCAGTAAAAAAAATTTATAAAATTTTTTTTATCTGTAATAAAAGGAAAAATAGGTAATTGATATATTATTATTACCAACTGTACCCGCATATAATCCGCGTTCCAAACCAACATAGATCCTGATCTGCTGTCACATAATGTGCTGACAGATTAAGGTCTATGTTCTTTGTTCTACTGATTAGTCCCTACAAACTGCATAGACCCAGATCTGCTGGTGCATTATGCGATGTCAGATCTGGGTCTATGCAGTTGGTATCGGTTTATACGCAAGTATATACAGTAGGATTTATACTGTCATGATGTCTGGCATGTGTCATGACACGGTCAACACATATGATTGCAGTATGACAAAAAAGACTTGTCACTGAAGCGGGATCTGAATATTTTGAGCCAGTTTGAAAAAGAAAACCATCATTTATAATGCAATTGACGTTTTAAAAATATTTGTTTTTATTTATTTTTCAATTAATGGCTAAATACACTGATCCCTCAGTATAAAGTGCCTCAGTATATTGCAACCCCTCTTATAACACAGGTATAATTGGTAAATTTTGTTTTATCATCACTACTTAATTTGTTTCACGTTATTATTAGTTCTTCATTTATGAGAACAATTGGAATATGATTCTTCATTATCAAATCAAGTCCACATTAATGGAAAGCTCTTCAACAGTTTGTTAAGGTTTTTCATTTGCACATTTCCAAAACTCGATGGTAGATTCTCATCATACTTGGCATGAATCATTATGAAGCTAAGACATTTCATTGTACAACATGCTCTTTCGCTTCTTTTACCTTGGGGTCAAGGTCACTGTAATAGAAAATGTATGTTATTGTTTTGATTCAAGTTCTTTCAATTACTTATATTTCCTAAACCTCCTGATAGATTCTTATCATACTTGGCATTAATCATTACGAAGCTAAGACAATTTATTATATGACACAATCACTCGCCCCTTTTACCACAGGACAGACTTATTGGACCATACCTCAGTATAAGGCTCCCTCACTTACAATGCCGGTCACTTTTATGGCTTCCATGAGCAGCATTATAAAGAGGGAGCACTGTCATTACTAATTAAAAATGGTTTTTATAAGTAGTGATAAAAACATAGTTGAACACCAGAATGGAGATTACCACAGTAGCATCATTGTGATGCATTTATAAGACATCATAGTCTTCATCTGATCATATAATTTTCTGAATGACTAATAAAATTGAATGTTTCATTTAGTATTACTAGGTAACATATTCCTGCGACAGTGACACAGTACATTACTGAAACGGGTACTATGTCTGTTAGTATTCAGGTTTTCAACCTATGGAAAAGAGCTTTGCATATATGAAGTATAATAGGAATAAAATTAAACATAAATAAATTAAGTTGGAGTTCTTATAAATATGTTTCACACTGTATGTTTTTCTAACAGCTCAAGATAAGACATTTACTTTTGTCTCCATCATGTTGTTCCTAATATTTTGATGCCCAATCCTGAGTGCCCAGACTCTGAAAAAAAAAGAAAACTGTAACTCACAATATTTTAGTGAACTTAGCCAGCAAAATAATTTTATCAAAACTTATGATGGCTAAAATTATATGATGGAAGATGTATGTATGATAAAAATGCTGATGTCGATTGAGATGGACGATCCTAAAGGTTTGTACCTGAGGATAGTTGTAAGTAGCCACCATTTCATATGCAACTTGTTTTATTATTATACCCAGCTCATGACTTCCTCTGCAAATAAATTACTTGGGGAGATTACATTAATTTTCCACTTATTGGCTGTTGTCAAGGACTTATTGGGTACTGTTAAACACACATAATACCTTAATAATTGTATTGCCATGTTATATGATGTAACACCAGGTCTATCATGACATAAAAGTATGTAAAATCATGTCATCTCATACAGGGTATTTATGTATAAAATGATTAGAACAAGATTTCTCTTTTGACATATTAATATTCACTATATTTTTATAAAATGCAATTTAAGTACAGTTTGTTATTTAATAAATGGGGGTACATAATAAAATAAATTATATTGTTTGTTCTGTCAGATATTGTGATCTTGCCCCAAGTACATGGGCCTCACAAGCTCATCTTGTAAATTTGTCTCACCCACAATATCTAACGGTACAAACATGATTATCAATAAATATGTAGGATGTAATACCAAGGAGTGAACAGACTGACTTTCAGATGTTACTTTAAATAAATGCTTTTATTTATGTTTTTTGTTTAATTTGATTTTAACATCCCTCATTACAATGATTCATTGTTATATATGGTTCAATAATACCTATGCTGGAATAAACAAACACACATCAGTGTTCACATTATGTAACATGCAAACACATATCACTTTTCATTAGGTAGGGTAAACTTACACCAGAAACTTACATTTTTGCCCATTGGTAATTTTCTAAAAATATATCACTAATATGTTACAGTAAAAAAAAAATCTCAATTGAATGATGCTAAAATATTGTGAGTTTTATTTGTTTATTTAATCATCAATACGAAAAGGTATATTTTGTTGGTTTGGAGGGATTTCAGTCCCTCTATGTCTGGTATAATATCCATTCTCTTTTACCAAATACAATTTGTATTACTAATAATAGTAACAAACCATATGGCCTTTCTAAAATTAGTAACAAAGTATAGATCCAATGCCCTTTCAGGTAATTTGTATTTGTCAAGGGAGGCAAATCAAATAGGTAAAAAATTTAACCTTATAGTTCTTATTTCCTTTGCATATTTTTCCCCTAAAACAATGATAGAATTTTTTTTTAAAGGAAATCAACAGAATTATCCCTCAAAATAATGATTTAAATGTTAATATAAAAGAAAATAAAATTTAAAATAATATTATACAGATTATTTAGAGCAGTCTGTTTATGAGAGTAAAAAGAAACATGAATAGCAATATTATGTTCTTCCATCTATTATGTCAGTTAGTATGACTTCAGCACTCCAAGCCATGAGCATTTTCAATACATTGATTTCTTTTGAGATTGTTTACATATTTACGTATCATGTATTCTGGTACTGTTAGAATATTGGGACAAGACCCATCTATAAAGAGCATACAAGACCTTTTATTTGATTATTGACACATTAACCTCATGAAGATCAGGAAGGAATAACAATATTTTCAGGTAATTAAATAGTACTTTGTTCCACTGCAGAGTGTATGTATCACTCAAATACTAGTGATTTACATGTTGTTCCTCTTGACCAGATATTGAAGGGTAACCACTGAGCAAACAACTCAGAGGTGTGAAAGATTCTTACCTCTACCAGGAGAGCTTATGGGATAGCCAGTTGTCTGTAGTCCAATGTCTGTTTTCTGTTGTCTGTCCATCCATCCATCTATTAGCACAAATTTTTTATCACTACTCCTCCTAAACTACTTGGAGGATTGCAATAAAACTTTACACACACATTCATTCCAAGGTCTAGTTGGTGCTAAATGAAAATGCTACAGCAGCCATCTTGAAAATCTTGTTATTGCTACTCCTTCTGATTGGATTGTCATATCAGCATGGGGTTGTTCACTAAAAGACATCTTATGATGTCTAGTTGGTCCTAAATATAAATGGTACCAATCTGACATCCAATATGGCTGCCATTGTAGCTATCTTCAGAATTTTGTTATCGCTATTCCTCCAGAGTGCATGGTCATATCAGCATGGGGGTTTCAGCAAAAGATTTCCTATAATGTCTAGTTGGTCCTAAATTAAAATGGTGCCCATCTGATGACCAATATGACTGTCACAGCAGTTCTCTTGAAAGTCTTTTTATCGCTTCTCCTAATAAACATAAAGTGATATTGACATGAGGTTTTCACCAGAAGACTTCTTATGAAGTCTAGTTTTTACTCCTGAATATATGGTCATATCAACATTGGGTTTTAACAAAAAGACTTTTTATGAGGTCTACTTGGTCCTAAATGAAAATGGTGCTGTATCTGACATCCAGTATGGACATTACAGCAGCCATCTTGAAAATATTGTTATTGCTACTCCTCCTGAAGGGAACGTCATATCAGCATGGAGTTTTCACCCAAAGAGTTCTTATGTCAAGTTGGTCCTAAACGAAAATGGTGCCAATCTGTCATCAAGTATGGCCACTACAGCAGTCATATTTCAGTCTGTTATTGCTACTACTCCTAAATAGAAAGTCATATCAGCATAGGGTTTTCACTGGAAGACTTCTAATGGTGTCTAGTTGGTATTGATGAAAATTGTGTCGATCAGATATCCAAAATGGCTGCCATAGTGGCCATCTTAAAAAGGTTATCACTGCTCCTTCTAGATGAAAAGTCATATCATAATTTGGTTTTCACCAGATAACTAATTATGATATCTAGTTGATCCTAAATGAAAATGGTGTCCTGCTGACATTAAATATGGCTGCCACAGTGATGTGCTTATGTTTTGTGGGTTGAATGCCATTTTGCAGCACATGATAGGCTATACATGGTGGCCAGTATATTTGGTGGAGGAAGAACCTGGGAAAGCCCCATGAAAAACCACCAACACACATGCAGCTACTGGCAAGCTTTCTCACATGCCGATGTTGGCCGAGCTGAGACTCGAACCCACGTGGTCAGAGGTGAGATGTGAGTGATCTGTAAAGGTGAGCGACTTAGACCACTCGGCCACCCAGGGTCCCTTGCTGCCACAGTGAACATACAGAAAATCTTGTCACTAATTCTCCTGAATGGATGATGGTCATATCAAAATGGCGGTTTAACCAAAGTCTTCTAATGGTGTACAGTTTGTCCTAAATGAAAATAGTGCTGATCTTCCATACAGTATGGCTGCCACAGTGGCTAGTTTGAAATCTTGTTGCTCAAGAACATCACAGATGGTTTCAACACTCAGCAATTAAAAAGAAGAAATGGTCTTGTATTGAATTCCTGGAAATTCTTTTCAGGCAGTAGAGCATCAGTTACTTGGAGGACTATTGTTTTGTTATACTTCTGAGTTACTTTGTTAATTTATATTTTTCAGCATTGACTGACATTTATTTCTTAAATGAAAACTTTTTCTCATGTACAAATTCTCATATGATGGAATGAAACATTGAAGTGGACTAAAAAGAACAGGAAAATATTATTTTGGGTAATTATTTTCAACTGCAGCAAATCTATATAAGGACTGAAAATTTTGTAATTTGTGGAATGGAAAAAGTAGTCGGTCTTCTATTCATTTTTTTTTGTTTCTTCATGTTACAGCGTCTCCAGGCTGCAAGGTGTCATAGGACGTGCATGTAGGATACCAGAGGACAAACAGGTCCTTCTGATTAGTGGTGGAGAAAGCCTTGATCCGACTGCAACTGTGGGAAAATACCATGCAGGAACTGTAAGTCTACCCTTGCATACTTGGCAACATTTTTGGTAGAAAAATGTGAGAGTTGAGGGTTGAGGGAACGAACTCTGCTAAGGTAGCACAGGGAGAGAAAGCAATTCTAAAAAATTAGGAAATTTAATTTCAGCACTAAGACATTTTAAAGGCTATCTCCAGAGTCTGGAATTGGGAAAAAAAATCTTTGTTTCCAGGTCTTGTCTGGAGCTTTGGCTATTATGCCCTGATGCTGAATAGGGTCACAATAATCATCTGATTTTCTGAAAATGGAGATTGTTATGAAATTGCAAAAAATATCAGATGTTTTTCATATTTTTCAAATTCCAAGCAAATGTTGTTGTTTTAAAAAAAAGTATTAAGTTGAAAATTAATTTTATTAAAACTCTGATTGCAGTAAATGCCACACAAAAACAATGCTCAGATCTGATGATTTTATTCAATTAGTGTATTTCATGTATTGATTTGTACATATATTTATTGTAACATGAAAATTCACTCTATTTCCAGGACACAAATCCTATATTTTTATTCAACAAAAGTACAATTGAAGCTGCTATACCACCATCACCAAGTGTCAACTATGGCTCAGGTATATATTCAAAATCATTTAGAGCAAGATTGATTTGAAAATATATCTATATCTATCTGAAACTGATGAATTGTGTTTAATATTAAGTAATCAACTTTTGTTGCTGTGCCATAAAACACCAACCCCCAACCCCACAAATTAAATGCATTGGTACAAATATTATAACGTCATAGTTATGGATTACAGTTAAACATTTTGTCCACATGATTGGCTGTCAAGATAATCATTACTGCTAGAAAGAAAGAAAAAAAAAAACAATTTTACATTCATGGGACATTTACTTGCCTGGATGATGAAGAAGTCCCACATTCATGGGACATTTACTTGCCTAGATAATGAAGAAAAGTCCCATTTATCTGCCTGGATGATGAAGAAATCCCACATTCATGGCACATTGACCTGCCTGGATGATGAATAAGACCCACATTCATGGGACATTAACCTGTCTGGATGATGAAAAAGTCCCACATTCATTGGACATTTACCTTCCTGGAAGATGAAGAAGTTCTAATAATTGCTGTCCATGTAATCAACATCTTTCTCTGTAGGGCAAAATAATTAATTTTCCATCTCGGAAAGTGATAGGAGATTTTACACACTATTCCTTTTCACCAGTGTCAGAACATTATATTTAACTTATTTCACAGTGACATATTACATACTGGTTTTCAGTACTTTACATTGACATATTACATACTGGTTTTCAGTACATTACAGTGACATATTACATACTGGTTTTCAGTACTTTACAATGACATATTACATACTGGTTTTCAGTACTTTACAATGACATATTACATATTGGTTTTCAGTACTTTACAATGACATATTACATACTGGTTTTCAGTACATTACAATAACATATTACATACTGGTTTTCAGTACTTTACAATGACATATTACATACTGGTTTTCAGTACTTTACAATGACATATTACATACTGGTTTTCAGTACATTACAATGACATATTACATACTGGTTTTCAGTACTTTACAATGACATATTACATACTGGTTTTCAGAACTTTACAACGACATATTACATACTGGTTTTCAGTACTTTACAATGACATATTACATACTGGTTTTCAGTACTTTACAATGACATATTACATATTGGTTTTCAGTACTTAACAATGATATATTACATATTGGTTTTCAGTACTTTACAATGACATATTACATATTGGTTTTCAGTACTTTACAATGACATATTACATACTGGTTTTCAGTACTTTACAATGACATATTACATATTGGTTTTCAGTACTTTACAATGACATATTACATACTAGTTTTCAGTACTTTACAATGACATATTACATATTGGTTTTCAGTACTTAACAATGACATATTACATACTGGTTTTCAGTACTTTACAATGACATATTACATATTGGTTTTCAGTACTTTACAACGACATATTACATATTGGTTTTCAGTACTTTACAATGACATATTACATACTGGTTTTCAGTACTTTACAATGACATATTACATACTGGTTTTCAGTACTTAACAACGACATATTACATACTTGTTTTCAGTACATTAACTTGATCAGGGTGCTTGTATTATGTTGAGTTTGATAGTGAAAGGACATCGGATTTTGTGAGACCCAAAGACTTGAAGGACATTGGATCTCATGAGACCTGAAGGGTCGAGAATGATCTGATGTCCTTCCATAATCAAACAACATGCAATACAAGCACCCAGATCAAGTTATTGTACTGATGATGTGTTTATTATATACCCTAAACAATTATTTCATAATAAAAGGTCTTTTTGTGCTGTTCTTCTTCTATTTCATCCATCTACTCAAATTGAACATTGTCTAAATATAGCATAACTGTTACACGTACATGCAACCATTGTTAGGTGATGTTATCTTAGATAGCGAAGAATCTAATTCTGTATCAGATACACATCTGATACAAGGTTTTTGATCTACCTTGGGAAAAGTAACCTTTATCATGTATAATGATGAGTATGATAAAAAGCCATTTCATTTAAAAATGTAAAGAATATTCAGTTATGGAGTAAGTACAAGAAAAATAGAAGAATCCCAAACTCATGCTCATTAGACCAGAAATTGTATGGCACTAGTTGTATAATACATAAAGTTGTTAGCTATCTATTGAAAATGTTGAGCACTTACTCTTGTTATCTTCCTTTTTTTCTAATTTGTATAAATATAGATCTGCAAGGTCAGGTAGAGGGATCCTTGATGGGTTTATAAATATATAAACACTTACTCTTGTTATCTTACTGTTTTTTTCTAATTTGTATAGATATTGATCTGCAAGGACAGGTAGAGGGATCTTTGATGATGCCCCCAGCCTATGAGACAGTGGTCTCCAGAGCTCAGTTAGCACTGGTAAGCTTGTTAGCTCAACTGACCAGAAGAGCCTATATGATGGCATGTTGTCCAGTGCCCATCCATCCACAAACTCAAGTTTGTTATTGCTACTCCTCCTAAACTACTTTGAGGATTGCCATGAAACTTTAACCACACATTCATTCCAAAGTCTAGTTGGTCATAAATAAAAATGGTGTTGCTCAGACATCTAATATGGCCACCACAGCAGCCATCTTGAAAATCTTGTCACTGCTCCACCTGAATGGATGGTCATATCTACATGGTGTTTTCACTGAAAGATTTCTTATGAAGTCTAGTTGCTCCTAAATGAAATGGTGCTGATCTGACATTGCCGAAATTGCAGCCACCCTGAAATTCTGGCTATTTCTATTCTTCCTAAATGAAAAGTCATATTGACATGGGGTTTTCACCAAAAGACTAAATAAGATATCTAGTTGGTCCTGAATGAAAATGGTGCAGATCTGACCTCAAATATAGCCACTGTGGTAGTCATCTTGAAAATCTTCATGTTCCTACTCCTCCTTTATGGAAAGTTCTATCAATATGAGGTTTTCACCAGAAGACTTATTGTGTCTAGTTGGTCCAGAATGAAAATGGTCCTGATCTGACATCCAATATGGCCACCATGGCAGCCATCTTTAAAATTGTGTTATTGCTACTCCAGATTTGATCATATTGAAAATGTTCTTTCACCAAGAGACTTTTTACGATATCTAGTTGGTCCTATATAAAAATGATGCCCTGCAGACATCCAGTATGGCTGCCACAATAAACATATTGAAAATCTTGTCACTAATTCTCCTGAAAGTATGGTCATATTGGCATGGGGTTTTAACCAAAAGTCTTCTGATGGTGTCTAGTTTGTCCTAAATGAAAATGGTGTTGATCTTACATTCAATATGACTGCTGCAGTGGCTAATTTTTGAAGTTCTTATCACTCAAGAATATCAGAGATGATTTTAAAGTTCATCAGGTAAAATGAAGAAATGGTCTGCTTGGAAATTCTTTTCAGTCCCTTCAATCAAGTCTTGTTTTATCATAAACCTGTAGCAATATTTCTGATATATGGTATGTTTTGATCATGAGAGTAAATAATATAAAAAGTCCCTGTGTGACATAATTGTTAAGGCACTTAACTTGCATCGGATGGATTTGGGTGTAATTGTCTGTGTTTTTACTTATGAAGGTTTGTAGTTATAATCCATTGTCCTCAGCATATCAGAAACCATTTCCATTCTGCAACATCAGCTATGCATAGCAAGGTACCTGGTATACTTTTTCAAGTCATGCAGTTTTAACATTACTAATGCCTATCACACTGAGCAACTCATGAAATTTAAAGCAAAAATAAACTCTTTTTGTCATATGTGCCTTGAATGAATTTACTATGTGAATGGAAATGTATCAATTTTATTCAAAATTCACTGAGCAATTTTACAAATGTGGTCAATTAATTTCAAACATTTACATCAATAGTCTGAGTTACAAAAGTGATATCATGTCACTAAGTCATATTTAGTCTATTGCCATAAAGTTCATTTTGGAACTTTAAAAAAATCACACAGAACAACAGTGTTGAAATGAATAATGAAGATGAATTCAAATTCAAGTGATACATGCGGAACAAGTTTATAAGATTTATGCAATCTACTTCGAGAACCTACCACTTTTACAACTGTAAGATAACTATAAATGCTTCATTACCTAAGTTAAAACTATTATCAACATACAAAAAAAGATACTCCTTAGACATCAAAACTTTGAGTCACCGTTAACCAGCTATCATCTTGTTACATAACTGGAAATGGACTAAACATCATTGGTATGAACAATTCCTGCTTTCACAAGTGAAGAGCTTACAAATATTGCAGCAAATATTGGGAAAGTTGTTGATTGTGGAAAGATTTCAAGAAATTATTAGGTAAATATAGAATTGTATGCACATTTTGCATTTAGTAAATTGGTTTGTCACAGGTAGTTAATTTTTGTAAGCTTTGGAATAATTTATGTCCAATTTTTATTGTTGTGTTAATACTTTATCAGATTAAATACTCGGCAAAAGGTGAAAAGGTGCAAGGACATTGGCAAGGACTCTAAGTGTCCTGAAGAACCTTCCACAATTCTCATTGGGATAATTATATGCAGGGCAGAGAGGTCTCGACTCTTTTAGACAGTAGACAAATTCTGAATGACTTCCCTTGGGTATTTCCTCAGTGACCAGTTTACCCTTTCTTGAGCAGTTTGTCAAATCTATGTCAGCACCACAAGCTTAACATAGAAATCACGCATGATATTTTCCTATCAGTTTGATTAAATCCAAGATTTTAGTTAGAGAGAGTTATTAGAATTGGTATTTTCATTTTAATTAATTAATACCTAATTTTTGCTAACAATATGCATATTATTTTTATTTACCACTGTTTTTAGACAGTTTTATGGGTTAGTCTGTGCAATCAGACAGATGAGTGAAGTTGAAGAGGGCTTTGAGGCATTCCACAAAAAAGAGAAATTTTTAAACAAAATGCTTCTTAGAAAGTATTACTTTGAACATACTTTGATCATTACCAGATACAGGTAAAGTGATCTGAATTCAGCAGGCCACCATGTTAGACAAAGATGCAGCAAACATTTCTAACTGTCATTTAGAAATAATTTAACACCAGATTAATAATTCATTTTCAGTATAACTGCAGGTTTTAATGTAGCTGATAAAATGGTGACTGTTGATTTATTAAAAGTAAATGGTAATCCTTGTACACTTCAGATTCAAACCCTGGACCTGTCATTTGCTTGATGATTTCTGTTGATTCTTCAGTTTCCTTCACATTGAATGCTATCTCCTACTAGCACCTGTTGCAAGAACATGCATATTTAAGGACTTGCTATTCAATAAACATAATTTCAATTTCAGCAGTTTCAGGAAGTAGATAAAGATGAGTTGAGGGCCTGTGAACGACTTGTACATGATCAACATTTACAGCAGCAGGGCTGGGCTGCAGTGGTTGCCAACCTAGAGGACATTACAAGGTACAAGGACTCCAATATAAGCATTCAAATTTAGTCTCCTGTATCCAGTGTAAACCATTTCCTTTGAAATTGTTGGATTATGTCCACTGACAGATAAAATGGTAAAATCTTCAATGGCGTGCCATAAATCAATCCCATCAGGGGTATTATATAAGAAAGGTAATAGTCGAATAAACAAAAGTCCAGTTAACAGTACATGAACAGTACATGACTATATAGTTCAATACTTAACTAAGGCCGTTTTACAGCAAAAGAATGTTCAGTTATTATGTTATGTCTCACTCTTGTGACAAAGAAATCTTACTCTTGATTGGGTAGGAGAGTTGTAAAACAAATATTAAGACATTAGATTTTTTTGTATGCCCTGCCACAAAGGCATATGGTCATAGTATTACCCTTGTCCATCTGTCTGCCCATCCATCACACTTTGTTTAAGTTTTGCATTTATGTCAGTTTTTCAGATAATGTTAGCCCCCGAGTTGAGCAGCTTATTATTTAGATGTGTCTTGGTGAGTACAACACCAGCTTACCATATAGTAGGTCACTGTGACCTACATTTTATGTTTCAGTGACTGTGTTTAGGTCAGTCACGGGTCGACCAATCACTAATATGTATCAGACTACCAAAAGGTAAACTATGTTAGCCAACAACAAAATTTGGTAGCCCACAGTTTTCAATGGATAAATATTTAAGTTGAAGAGCAATGGTAACTGAGGAATACCAGAGTTGGTTCACTTATGGTATATTTTCTTTAATGAAACGAATATGTCTGAGAACATTTGGCCAGATGTGATTAGCAATATTCGTTTCGTTAAAGAATAATAACCGCATGTTAACTGACGGTATTCCTTGGCTACCATTGCTCTTCAGACAACTGAAATGGTGTACAATAGAGTTTGAAAAATTGAACAATTTGATTGTGCTTGGATATACTTAAGTAAGGAAAAAGGCATTACAGAAGGTATAGTTCAACTAAAGCAATTAGACTTTAATCTGTGCAACATATGTGTCAATATGGGCTGCCAGCTATGTGCGATATTCTTAAAAATTTGTCCTCTAGTTCCCATGTCAACTAAAAGGGAAACAAACATCATGGCACTGCTTTTTCAAGCAGTAAGACTGACCCGTCTCTATCATATATATTAGAGTCAACATCTTACATTGTAGGACTATACCATAATGATGCTCAGTAGTTTATACTTACTGCTAAAAAAAAAAAATTCAGCTGGCAATCCTGCGGGCTTTCGAACCGTACAGTTAAGTAGTCCGAAAACAAAATTGGGTAGTCCTGGGCATGCAGACTACTGATTTGTCCTCCTGACAGTTTTTCTTACAGAGTTGTGCAACTTTCTGTGTTGATGCATTTTGGCAAGTACATTGATACCTTACCAAAATTAGGTAACCTTGCTACGATTTGCATTTAGGACAGTTTCTCGTGTGTTATTGACTTAGAGGCCTGCAACTTGGTATGTACATGTGGCTTAATGCATACAATACCATCTTACTAAAATGAGGAAACCATAATCTACATTTCACATTTCAATGATTTCATTTAAGTTTTCTATTTAGGTCAGTTTCTCGGACATTGGCCAAAGAAGCATGTAGCTTTATTTGTGTGTGTGTCTTGTGGAGTACAATACCACCCTAACAAGATTAGGCCAGTGTGACCTTTTTTTCACACTCCACTGTTAATGACTAAGTTTTGCAGCATTTAGGTCTGTTTTCATGCATGTTTGACTACAGTGTTGTACAAAAAGGGGTGGTGGGATATATTGCTTAAATGGATTGATTTAATAATATCTAAATTATAAAATATGTTTACTCCCTTGTTATTTATTTTTGTAAACAAAGACTTGCAAAAAAAAAGTTTATATTTGTCCAACATTGGTTGTGTATTTGTCCACTGATGTATTTTATGTTAACTTGTACCAAAAATATATACATGACCTCCAATCAGTTAATTTGAACCAAAATTGTCTGTTAGTAAGAATTAAAAGGTTTTAGGATTTTTACTTTGCTTCTGACTCTTCATGGGACTTAAATAAAGTGATTTCATTCAACATACCGACATAAAATGCAGGTCCCTTTCTAGATTTTTATTTTGTACATTCTTAGCTCACATTGCCAGAAAAAGGATATCTGATAACTTTGTAAAAACCACTCAATAGTATTTGACCAAATTTGACGGAAAGCATCCTGGCATTAAGGGCTTCAATTTTGTACCAATTTCAATCCATGACTAAATATGACTGCCATGACAAAAAATTGAAAATCCATTATATGACTTTACAACAACCACTCAACAGAATGTGACCAAATTTGACAGAAATCATCCTGGCATGACTTGCTTTAAATTTGTACAAATGATGCCAATTTGCCATCAGTTATGGCTGCTGTTACTAAAATAGGAAAAACTTTAACAGAAAGCACCCTAGCCACAGTTGCTAGAAATAAAAAAAACATTTAAACAGCCTCAAATAACTGCTTAGTAGAATATGAGCAGCTTTGACAGAAAGCCTCCTGCCATAAAGTCCTTTCAGGATTGGACAAAGATGATGATGTTTCATCAAATATGCATTAGGATAAAACAAAGAGAATCTTGAAACATTTGTATATGCAATTAAGAGCATTGGGAGAAATATCTACAGAAAGCATCTTACTGAAGTTTCTATGTCTACTGCTCTTGCATATATATGTTAGGCAGATATTAGCTATGTGTGTGATCTTAGGCCCACTTGGGCTTCTTGTTTTTATTTTACAGTGCTCTGAATCAGAGGTCCCAGTTGTTTCAGGAAACTTACGCAAACTACATGGATAACAGATCCTCTTATCGACAGCTTCTATCCAGGTATGAATTAGATATCAAACAGTATATTGCCATGAGGATTGCACAGAAATGGCAAAAATACTTATTAGCAATAGGTATAAAATTTGGCTAGGTGGTTATTATGATCCTTTTGTGGCATTTTGAATTAAAAAAGACAATTCAGTAATACATTGCTTGTAGCAATATAGCAACAAAAAAGTTATCATAAATTATACAGATTGTCATAGCATAAGGGAGCATAATTTTTTCAACAGAACATATTTCATTAGTTTAATTATAACTTTGCTTTAATGCTTTAGACATTCATTTAAATGTTGAGAATCTTTGGAGAAGAAATTAGAAATATTACACAAAATTATCAATCAACATGCACTTTAGAACTGGTTCCCTAAAATAAAGATCCATCAAATGCATCTGAAAAATACATTTTAAAAATATATTCTTTTTTTGCAAACTAGTATTGCAGATTCCCTTCACCTGCTCGCCAAGATCCCTGTTTTGCCATGCTTGTTACAACAGTGTGAATTGGACATGTTGTCTAGTCAGGCTTCAGTTGTAAACTCTATAGCTGCTGCCATGACTGAACAACAGGACATGGAAGAAGTCAGCCAAACACTTTATAATTGGATTAGCTCACAGGTAATGTGGAATACATCTGCCACACAGGGGGACATAATTAGCCATGTCATTGGCTCACTGAATGGGAGTGAACAGACCTCAGAATAAACATTTATTTCATCAGTATAAGTATTATTATTTTCATGGACAGGTCTGAGTTTGAGTCAAACCTTTAAGATTTAGCCTTTTCATTGTTTTCTAGAAAAGTTGTCATCCGATTGGAAAATAAAATCACACCTACTTTAAAACAGTGGGCCTTTAGATCATGCTTACAGAAAAAATTGATTTATGAATGTTTTGGTAGTCCAATATACAATACATCATCTTTATTTTTTAGCTTTATCATTGTATGCTCATGGTTTTTCTCTTATTATAGTGGTCTCTTCAGAAAATGTCAAAAACCAATGGATTCATTTGAAAGTTAAGAACCAGTCAAGGCAATGATGACAAAAATGTATTTTTTTCATTAATAAATCAATAAATTTCCTTAATGAATATAATCTAAAGTACCTCTGTTAAAGTTAAGAGAGACCTGGAAAGGCAAGATTTTTGTGGTTTAACTCAAAACCATAGTGCCACATCTGCTACAACCATACTGAGGTGGGGGTGGGCTAAAAATTAAACCATTGTGCCACAACTGCTACAGTCTTAATGGGGGGCTAAATATCTTGTTCAGAGATATGAGAATTTTATGAGAATCATTTTGTTTTTTAGATCACTTTCTATTGATGTCATACACAACTTTAATGCTACAAAAGATTTTTAATGTGTCATCAGTTTCAAAAAAAAATCTGTTTTTCAGAAATTTTAATTCAACTTGAGAATCTTATCCATGGCTGGAACTGCAGTTTTTACGGTTATATTAAAGGAATTCCCAAATGTAAAAGAGCACTATTTCAAGTTCACTTTTTAATATTTTTTACTATTATGGACTGAAGTATGGCATTGTCTAGTCTGGATAAATATATTCATAAATGGCAATGTTAAAAAAAAATATTAATTTAGATGATAATCTAACCAAAACAAAATATATTTTGTAGGATCCCCACCATAGCCTTCAAGACATGGTAGACCAGTGTATAAAAACCACAGAGCAGGTTAGTATGACAGTAAAACCTTTTCAATCTAATAGCATTCATACAAATTAATGATTTTATTGACATAACTATGCCCTCTGATATTTAATTAGTTTGTTTTATCTTTATTTATCAATGTTAGATCAGTCACTAAATTCAGAGAATCTTTTTGAGCATGACAATTAAACTCAAGCTCCAAATCCCATAATTATACCAATATTTGGAACATTTAATGCATGAAAATTTATCACTTGGAGATAGAAACAGTATGTAGACAAATCCTGAAAATTTTAATTTCATTCCGCATTCAGTTACAGAAAGTCCGATGTTTTTCATTTTTATCTTTAGAATGAGTTCTATACTCAGAAAGTCTTAAGAATACCAGGCCATACTGTGAACTCGTTATTTTTTGTGGGATACCAGTTTTAGTGGATTTCATGGTTTCTACTAACCATGAATTTAAGGATCCATTGTGCAATGATCTTTCAATCGACACAATTCCCATTCCACCAATTAAGTAACAACAAATCTATAATCTTTCCCCAAACACACAAATTGGTACTTATATGAAATTAAGTGAACTCCCAATATATACTTAAAACTGTTTGAGCATCAAATTCAAACTTAAGCAGGAAAACTATCAAATTGGCTGGCATACCTTGATTTACATCAGATTCTTTGTTTTAGGCTTGGAGGAATTTATCCCTTTCAGGCCTATGGTATGCTGTCTACTTTCAGAAGCTAAGAATAGTTTTTATTTCTAATAATATGCACTTTGTTATATTTAGCTCTATTGGCTTTGAAAAAAATGGGTCTAATTATTTAAATGGACCTAACTCGAATTTAAAGACATGGAGTTGTTATCTCCCTTGAAGAAGTTTGACTGTTTTTGTGTAGAAAATACTCATAAAAGTTGATTGCTTAACGATTATTTTTAATACATTCTCTGTTGGGAGATAAAGAGAAGACACAATTTAAAACATTTAAAATTCAGATTACATGTTTTTAGAGGGATATTGGTATTTTCTTTTGATCATAAAAAAACCCCATGATTATCAGTATCTTACAGTTTATGTTCATCCCTTTGATCATGTTTGTTGTTTTTGGTTAGTTTTTAACATCACTTTCAGCACTTTTGTTGGCTATATCATGCAATTTAAAATTGGAGCTAAGTACCTTTCCAAAGGACACACCTAGGCAGCTGACCTGAGCTGGTCTTGGCAGGTCTTGATCCTGTTTAATATACAATATTACTTTAGCCCTCTAAGCCAATACTTGACTTAATATTTTAACAGAAAACAAATTTATGTCAGTTTAATATACCGTATTGCCCTAAATCCTTTGTGGCTGTTTAATATATTGTATTGCCCTAAATCCTTTGTAGCACTTTAATATATTGTATTGCCCTAAATCCTTTGTGACTGTTTAATATATTGTATTGCCCTAAATCCTTTGTGGCTGTTTAATATATTGTATTGCCCTAAATCCTTTGTGGCTGTTTAATATATTGTATTGCCCTAAATCCTTTGTGGCTGTTTAATATATTGTATTGCCCTAAATCCTTTGTAGCAGTTTAATATATTGTATTGCCCTAAATCCTTTGTGACTGTTTAATATATCATATTGCCCTAAATCCTTTGTGGCTGTTTAATATATTGTATTGCCCTAAATCCTTTGTGGCTGTTTAATATATCGTATTGCCCTAAATCCTTTGTGGCTGTTTAATGTACCATATTGCCCTAAATCCTTTGTGGCTGTTTAATATTTTGTATTGCCCTAAATCCTTTGTGGCTGTTTAATATACTGTATTGCTCTAAATCCTTTGTGGCTGTTTAATATACCGTATTGCCCTAAATCCTTTGTGGCTGTTTAATATACTGTATTGCTCTAAATCCTTTAAGCCATCAGTACTCTCAATACCTTGATTTTCTAACAGTAAACATATTTTTGGTTCTTGAAAATGTAGGGTACAAGTAGATGACCCAATATCAGAAAAAGGCAGATAGTTGTATAATTGTGTTTGGCAAATGAATTGAACATCAAATTTTCAGACTTTGACCTCAATTTTGAGTTTCACAGACAAAAGGGTTTTGAATAAATTGGATGACTTTTTTGGCATCATTGAATCAAAAGGATGTATTTGATTTGGGATGAAGGTGTCATAGTTAAATGTGACTAGATGATTAGAAAATGCCAGCCGTACAGTATTGGTCATTTTCTATATAAAAAAAATGTGCATTTACAGTTTACTTTATGACAAAATGGGACATTGATATGATTTTGTAAAGTCTGGACTGCTAACATTGTTATCAGTTATTCATCCAAAATCCTATGTAATACAATAATAATTTTTTTTAGTTTGATATTCATTATTTTTACATAAAATAAAGTGCTGCAGCTATGTCGACTCATTATGCACCTCATTTTGCAGCTCAGCAATCATTGGTTGATTCCTGGTTCTGACACATGCAAGAGGGAAGATGGTGGTAATTTCAGGGTTCCTAATGATAAGAGCTGAACCATTTAGATCACTTGGTATAAGTCATTGAGATCATATGGCATAAGTCTTTAGAAATTGCTGTACAAGTTTTTATAAAGCTAAATGTAATTAAGTGGATATCTATGTGACTTCTGTTATTCAATCCCCTTTAGCTGGACAGTACAGTGGGTGAGAACCAATTTGCCGAGGTGCAGCAACTCTTTAAGGAAGTAAGTAATGAGAGCATGAAGGAAGTTAAGGGACTTGAGGACCGGCTGTATGGACTTGACCAGATTATGTCTGGAGCAAGAAGAATTGTTCAGGAGCAGTCTGATTTGGCCCAGGTAGGACTTAGAGGAGATATGTTTTGTAGGACAGCTTCATCATTGGAAATATATGATTTGTATCAAGAAAGATGCATCAGGGTCTATTATAGGACATGCAGTTGTGGAATTCATGCTAATTTGTAAACAAATTGTGCTGAAAATTCAATGTTATTGCTATTTCTCCTGAACTACTTGGAGGATTGTCATGATACTTGACACACACTTTCATCCCAAGGTCTAGTTTGTCCTAAATGAAAATGGTGCTGCTTGGACATACAGTAGGCCAACCAGTAGCCATGATCAAAATCTTATTATCGTTGCTCCTTCTTATTGGATGGTCTTATCAGCGTGGAGTTTTTACTAAAAGACATCCTATGATGTCTGGTTGGTCCTATATGAAAATGGTGCCAATCTGATACCCAATATGACCACCACAGCAGCCATCTTGAACTTTAATAAAGTCATATTGACATGGGATTTTCACCAGAAGACTTACGATGATGTCTAGTTGGTCCTAAATAAAAATGGTCCTGCTTGTATGCCCAGTCCTGATGAATGGATGGTCATATCAACATGTCACTATAAGACTATATGATGTCTAGTTGGTCCTAAATGAAAATGGTGCTGATCTGACAAACAGTATGGCTACCACAATGACCATCTTGAAAATCTTGTTATCACTACTCTTCCTGAATCCATGGTGATATCAACATGGGGTTTTCAGTGAAAAACGTCTTATAATGAAAATGGTGTTGCCCAGACATTAGATATAGCCACCACATTGACCATCTTGAAAATCTTGTTGTCACTACTTCACTTGAATGGATGGTCATATCAACGTGAGGTTTTTACTGGTTGGTCCGAATGAAAATAGTGCCGATCTGACCTCAAATGTGGCCACCATGGCAGCCATCTTTAAAATCATATTGCTACTCCTAAATGTAAATGATGCTAATCTGATATTCAGTATAGCCACCATGGTGGCCATCTTGAAAGTCTTGTTATCACTACTCCTTCAGAATTTATGGTCATATCAACATAGGGATTTTTGAATGAAAATGGTGCCCTGCTTACATTCAATATGGCTGCCACAATGAACATATTTAAAATCATGTCCTCACTAATTCTCCTGAATGGTCATATTGGCATGAGGTTTTCTCCCAGAGTCTTCTGATGGTGTCAAGCTTGTCCTAAATGAAAATGGTGATGATCTTACAATCAATATGGCTGCTGCAGTGGCTAATTTGAAAATCTTGTCACTCAAGAATATCAGAGATGGTTTCAACACTCATCAGTTAAAAAGAACAAATGGTCTTGAATTCCTTGAAATTCTTTTTGGACAGTAGAGCATCAGTCCCTTTGAGCAACTTGTGTTTCAAATTGGTTTTTTGGGGTGGGTGGGTGGGACTTCTCCCTAATATTTTCAGTTCTAGAATAGACCCAGGTGCATAAAATCTTAATCTCCCTCTTTCTCTCCCATATTCACACAAAAGCCTCAGAGAAGGAGATAGGTTCAGTATTCTCATCATATTTTATGAACATATGGTGGATTTAGCTGAGCATTAATTTTCACTTGGCTAGTGATTGGTTCCTGTGTACTTCAAGCTTTCCTATGACCTTTTTCCATTCCAGGCGGAGGAGGGGGGGGGGGTCAATTCATGCTTATAATGAATTGTAACTTTCTAACTGTTTGATTATATTGATGTCATTATATATATATATATATATATAGTCAAGATTGTTTATTACATTCTTGGATACAACATTTCCTCTGTTAGAATTCCTAATTACTATGTATTCCAAAGGCGTTATTATAATGTTCCTTAATTACAATGTTTAATTGGTTCTAGCATTTGATTTGTGTGGTCCACCTGAGAAAATTAGCTCAATTATAATGTTTTTATTCCCTGACGTGCCAAAGCCAGGTAAACAGTGGCCATCATTTAAGTAACAAAGGTGTAACAACAAAAGTGCTGGGTAACAAAAGCGCGATAATCACACATCATTCATAATCCGTAAATAACAAAGGCTTAACAAAGACACCAGGTGACAAAGTCGTGATAATCATACCTCGTTCATAATCGGTACTTTAGAATCATGGGTTGCTGGTTCAATTAAATTAAAGCATGAAAAGAAATGTTTCTGTTTTGTGCTTTATTTACTAAATAATTTAGAAATATCCTTTTTCTATACCTGTATGTTGACTAATTAAGTACAGCTTGAAGTAAATCTCTTGTGTTCATTTTGAATTCTGGCTTATGAAAATGGCTGAAAAGTTGCTGGTCTGAAAAAAAAAAGAAGTCTCTGTCATGAAATAAATGTACTGTCCACAATCAATATGATTTATCATGCATGGCATGATGTTTTTACAGATTGTGTTGCAAACTGTTCTGTTAAGGCAGGGTTTAGTGAGCAAATGGATATCATTACCGGTGATAGCGATGCTGATAATATTCACCTCTCTATGGTGCATGACGCCTACTTTTTGTCTGGTAACGAGGATGTTGATTTCTTGGATTATGTTAATTCTGATAGTGACCCTATTGCACCTGTGATACCAACAATTTAAATGTAAATTTGTTGTACATGGGAGCTACTGAGTTATTGAACAAAGACGATTTCACATAAAAGTGATTTTTATGATTCACCGGCTGGTACGTGTACATGTATGTTGACACTTTCATTGGATGGTAGAACTTAATGTTTTTTTTTTTTTTTTTCTTCTCTCATGATAACATGTAATTATGCAAATGTATGTTGTTTGAAAATTGTATTACCATTACATGAGTTCTGACAGTAATCATACCAGTATAAATTGTTTATTACAAGTATGTCCAACATCATCGACAAAGACAAGTACATACACATTTTTAAAAGAATAAAAACAAAAAAAACAATGAATTTGGATATAATGTTTCTTGGTTATAATGTTCTAAAAATCCCAGTCCCCTGTGAAGTGAAACATTATAAACAATCTTTACTCTGTGTGTGTATGTATATATATATATATATAATAAAAGATATATTCTCTTTGTAAATGGTGAATCAGAGGCTCCCCAAACTTTGCACTGACTGTCATGTGTGACTGTATTTATACAAGTTTTAAAAAAAATCCATCATTGGAAAATGCAGACCTTGAATTGAAGATGTACAAAGACACATATGTTCTATATGTACGTGTGATACAGGATTGTTGTTTTTAACACTTAAGAATCAGAATAATGAGGATTTAAATAAGAAACAATTTTAAACACAAATTCAGCAGGGAACTGATCAGAATCAGTTAATGTTTCTGTTTGTTAGAAGAACTACAAAAGATTACTTTTCAATTTATCATTCAAAGCACACTGGAACTTGTTGATAATGAATCCTGTGGGACCAATTGAAAACAAATTTCATTGCAACTAGGAAAAATTGCATTGATTATCACTCAAACGTAAATTAGTATTTCACCGTATCCAAAACTTTGCAAAATCCAAATTTAATAATAAGTTCCACTGTTTGGTCTGAAAGGTAACTAATGGTTCACAGCTATGAATATTAAGGACTTGAAATTAAAGCCACTGGAAAACTGATTTCCATTGTGTTATGAACCTAGTCTGATGTCTACAAAACCAGAACAACAATATGCTGATTCATATGGTTTCGATCAAGACATTTTCTTATATTCTTCTGTTTGATGTGATCTCCTTTCCATTGTAGGCAAATCAGGGAGAATTACCATATATACTTGCATATAAGCTAATACAAACTGCATAGACCCAGATCTGCTGGTGCATTATGTGCTGGCAGATCTGGGTCTATGCAGTTTGTAAGGAATAATCAGTAGAACAAACAATATAGACCCTGATCTGCCGGCACATTATGCAATGGCAGATCAGGGTCTATGTTGTTTGCATTTGGACCTGGATAATATGCGAGTATATATGGTACAGTACACAATTCTCTTCATTGAACATCATTTATAGTAGATCAGGGAGAATTACATTACACATAATTCACTGAACATCATGTATAGTAAATCAGGGAGAATTACATTACACATAATTCACTGAACATCATTTATAGTAAATCAGGGAGAATTACATTACACATAATTCATTGAACATCATTTATAGTAAATCAGGGAGAATTACATTACACATAATTCACTGAACATCATTTATAGTAAATCAGGGAGAATTACATTACACATAATTCACTGAACATCATTTATAGTAAATCAGGGAGAATTACATTACACATAATTCACTGAACATCATTTATTGTAAATCAGGGAGAATTACATTACACATAATTCACTGAACATCATTTATTGTAAATCAGGGAGAATTACATTACACATAATTCTCTTCACTGAACATCATTTATTGTAGATCAGGGGGTTCAGTCAGGATAGCATCATACATGGTTAGCACAGAAGGCAGTTTGGCTTTGTTGAATGATTTGTCATTTTTTTTAGGTATTTTAACATGGGGGGAAAAATGCTTATACTAAATTAGTATAGCTATGGATTTTGTCCATTTTTGAACCATATTTTTTTGTCTTCTATTAAATAAACATTGCATACCTGTAGAAACTGTATATGAAGTCTTTTTCATCAAGTAAATAGTTTGAAATACATATAAGGATATGAAGTTATTAAATTTTGTGGTAAACTAGCTGTATACCTGTGCTTGCTCTCCAGCAAGTTATTATGGGAATTAAACAGAATTTAGATGCATGGTTCACAGCAAGCTATGTTTCAGCTGTTAGATTGTGTCACCTAATGCCATGTGATAGCATCCCGCACAGTAGGATCAATAGCCTTGTGCTTTGTCATTCTTGACTGAATCTATGTCTGATTAACTAGTTCAGAGCAGGAACAATTCAGTATTTGAAGCAAAAGCAGTATTAACTTTGAAATTAATTATATTATTCTAAGACAATAGCCTCTCTGTTTTAAACAGGGCTTTGTTCACAACCAGAACAGAGTGACCAACTTGAAGGATAAATCAATTTTGCCAGACCTTTGCTCCAGTCACAAGAGTCAGCTACTAGAGATGCTGAAGAACCACAAGAAGTTGCGAGAGATCAAGAAAAAATGCCGCATGGCCAAAGAGGATCTTTCGGGGAATCTTCACACCAGACTCAGGTTGGAGAGAGAATAATTCCTCAAAAGTCAAATTTGGTCAGACTAATTCTTGTATGTTGTATTTATGATGTGAAAATACAGCACAGCTTTTATTATTCATGCCCGCTCAAGGAATTTATTGTCTCAACTCTGAATGGTGAGACTTAGGTACCACATCATCAGTAGAATCAATAATGTTCAGATCGCATGTTAAAGTTTTGAAAGTCATACATTTTCTACACAAGTTGCTGTATTTAACAGAAACTTTTTAATATAATATTACTATTTTTCTGAAGTTTATACCTTGATGTGCTAGGATTGACTGTCTCACCTGTATATCAGAATGCTGTGTCAGCTTTCACAGTCAATATCATGTTCCGCAGAATCCTTGTTGCTTTATTTAATCACCCATGTTACTGGGACTTTATTGTGATCCCTCTATGATCAATGAAAAACTGATTACCAGAACCAGTTTCACATCCTTGTGGGATTTTTTATTATTGAGGTGCTACTCTTCAGTAAATTCGATTTTGGGAAACTGGCTATTCTTAAAAACCCCACAATCTAAAAAGAATCTTTTCATCCAGGCCTTTAGAGTTTCTATAATTTCATGAACATCTGGAAAGCATAAAATGGGACTGTGGTATTACTTTTCACACAGAATTTGCTATCATGATGATATGTAGGCAAGAGTTTTTGTATCCAGCTCTGTTTGTTCCTCTCTGCTTGAATTACAGCAGTAATGTGAGAATACATTTTTGTCTCCTTCAAAACATAGGCAGGACATAGGGATCACTTTTCTAACAGTTTTGTTTTGGCCATAAGTGTCAACATTGTGTTTTTGCATTTAGCTCAGTTTCTCTGACACTGCTGTATGTACGGTCATGAAACTTTATGGGGTTTTTTATCTTGGAGCTGCTCTAGTGACTTTCTAAGGTGTTTGCATTATGCCACATTAGAACAGGTGAGACATAGCCATTTGAGCAGAATTCTTGTAATTCTTTGTAAGTCAGTGTGTGGAACTTTAAGAACAATAGTAAAGGAAGCCAAAGCACATTGTTTTATAGGCTTATATATTGAGTTACTTCATTTTCTCTAACTGGTGTTGTTATTTCCTGACAGTGATGAAATTTAGATCTTACCTTTTTTTCTTGACAGATGGGTTATGTATGTGGAGAAAAAGATATCTGATGTGGATGGTAAGCTGATGATTTACCATGAGAGCCTGAAGCGTCTCAGTAAACGCTTGGATATTCTTCAGCAGATTCACGATGCCCCACAGGTCTATGCCCAGCTTATTGTTGAGGTTGTTAGAAGGAAGCAGTTCTCTAGTCAGTTTCTTCAGGTATATCATGAATAATTTTACTGTATAACCTGTATTTGTAATAATTGTGTTGTATAGCATATATTTGTAAAAGATTGTTATTAATTTTTACATGTCGTGTCCTTTCACTAAAACAATAAACACATAAATATTCACAAAATTATGTTATGCAGTTTTACTTGGTACCTTAACCCATAAGACTTAAACACTTAAATAATCCATTTTTTTATAAATAATATGCAGCAATTACAATACCCATTACATGATATCTTGAGGCTGGGGATGCTAGAATTGTCTAGATCACAAGAAAAGTGCATAGACTTGCTTCTGTGATTCAAAGATCTGTTTTCATCATTATTCAGTAGTCCACTGATTTCATCATTATTCAGTAGTCCACTGATTTCATCATTATTCAGTAGTCCACTGTTTTCATAATTATTCAGTAGTCCACTGTTTTCATCACTATTCAGTAGTCCACTGATTTCATCATTATTCAGTAGTCCACTGATTTCATCAATATTCAGTAGTCCACTGTTTTCATCATTATTCGGCAGTCCACTGATTTCATCATTATTTGGCAGTCCACTGTTTTCATCATTATTCAGTAGTCCACTGATTTCATCATTATTCATCCACTGTTTTCATCATTATTCAGTAGTCCACTGTTTTCATCATTATTCAGAAGTCCACTGATTTCATCATTATTCAGTAGTCCACTGTTTTCATCATTATTCAGTAGTCCACTGATTTCATCATTATTCAGTAGTCCACTGATTTCATCATTATTCTTAAGTCCACTGATTTCATCATTATTCAGTAGTCCACTGATTTCATCATTATTCAGTAGTCCACTGATTTCATCATTATTCATCCACTGTTTTCATCATTATTCAATAGTCCACTGAATTCATTATTATTCAGAAGTCCACTGATTTCATCATTATTCAGTAGTCCACTGTTTTCATCATTATTCAGTAGTCCACTGATTTCATCATTATTCAGTAGTCCACTGATTTCATCATTATTCAGAAGTCCACTGTTTTCATCATTATTCAGTAGTCCACTGTTTTCATCATTATTCAGTAGTCCGCTGATTTCATCATTATTCAGTAGTCCACTGATTTCATCATTATTCAGTAGTCCACTGATTTCATCATTATTCAGTAGTCCACTGATTTCATCATTATTCAGTAGTCCACTGTTTTCATCATTATTCAGTAGTCCACTGATTTCATCATTATTCAGAAGTCCACTGATTTCATCATTATTCAGTAGTCCACTGATTTCATCATTATTCAGTAGTCCACTGATTTCATCATTATTCAGTAGTCCACTGTTTTTTTTTTTAACGGAACCTTTTATTTTACAGATAGCTTGGATCCTAAAGTTTTTGTGTAATTCTTGATTTTTATATTATTAGAATTTTACTTTTAATTGGCACCATATGGTTATTAGAGTGTTAGGGTGTCTTTAAATGTTAATACATACATACATATATACATACATATATACATACATATATACATACAAACATACATACATACATACATACATACATACATACATACATACAGACAGACAGACAGACAGACATACATACATACAGACATACAAACTTTTGATTGTTTCTTATAGTGGGCAAGAGGATTAGCTCTGGAGTCCAGTAATGTCCATTCTGAGGAAGTCAGGAGGAGAGACAGTTTCCTAGTGGCATTAGGTATAATTCATGTTATTGGCAGCTACAGTTTCTCTGTTTTAATTTACCTGTGTGATAACTTGTATTACCTATTTATGGTCCAATGTATTACAGAAACCACATGCATATAACAGTTATTAGTGTGATGTGAAGAACAAACCAAAGAGGCCTTTTTTGTAAATAATACATCTGTATCTTAAAACCACCTTGTCATAAGAGTGACTTTTAGTTGGTCGATGAATGGTTATTTCATAAGAGTGACTTTTAGCTGGTCGATGAATGGTTATTTCATAAGAGTGAATTTTAGCTGGTCCGTGAATGGTTATTTCATAAGAGTGACTTTTAGCTGGTCCATGAATGGTTATTTCAGATAGGTTTGTGTTTATTTTTTTTATTATTGTCAAATTAGCAATTAACAGTATAAAAATTTAGTGTTAATTATAATAGTGCTACCTTTACAATTATATTGAAATTTGCCTTAATGGCACCTCAAAATGAAGCACACCTGCTCATAAAGGACAAAACTTGTGAATGGATTCCTTTCTTAGTTTGATTTGTATGCAGCCTCTGTACAAAGGACACCTCTCCACAAAGCAAAATACTTCTTGGTCCATTAAGGTCCTTTATAGACAGGGTTTACTGCATTATATATTGACTAAAAAACTGACTCTTTGTTTGATTTTCATTTATGCAATCTGCTGCAAATGTGTAGCATCATTGACAACTTTGTGTGGATGTGCCTTGGTACAACACTAACCTTCCATATTTTCGTCACTGCAGAGGCATGCTGCTTTAAGATATGAATGCATCTGGGTGAGTACAAAGCTATATAACTAATATTAGGTCACTGTGACCTATATTTTGCACTTCAGTGATTTCTGTTCAGTTTTGAATTAAGGTTGGTTTTTCAGACATTGTTGGCTACAGAGTCATGCAAGTTTGTATTTTAATGCATTTTGATGAGGACAACTTCATCTAACCAAAAGCAGCTTATTGTAATGGAGAGTTCATATTCCATGAAACACATTTTTTGTGTACTAAGTATGTTACACATGTAAATGGCTTGAGGAGTATTTTTTTATATTTAACTGTGTATAATGTGCATTCAGCTGTGAAGAGAATAGACCTAGATGTGCCATCAGATGAGGGTCACACTGCACTGCTTCCTTGAAATTATAAAACAAGCAGCAAAGACTCTGATCTGCAACTTTACTGTAGATCTGGAACCAATTTCACCAAAATAAGTCTTTTGATTGGTCAGTTTCTTTTGGCAGACTTGTAAATTTCAGCCAGTCAGTTTGCTGGATTCTAAACTTTTAGTCAAGACTTAAGATTTGTTGGTGAAATTCAGGCCTGGTATGAGTTGTATATGAGCAAATATTATATGATGTATTTTCGTTTATATATTGCAGATTTTCATATAGTATTATATGATTTTCACCAACTGTCAGTAACTCTTTGATTCATGGTACTAGATTTGTTCATTATACCTCTGAGTAGATAGAAATAGGTCTAGACACTTATTTGTTATATCAGTTATAGTGTTGAGCTCGTGTGAATATTGTTTGACCCTTTTGTAAACTTTATGTTCTGTCTGAGTCAATAAATGGAGATGCAATTTCAAAAAGAACGTATATATTATTGAATTTTCTGAATCTTGAAATTGTTACGCTTTTTAGAAGAAAAAAAAAGTTCCTGCTTTTCTTAAACACTTAGTTCAGCTCAGATATTTTGTTTTTTTTGCAGGTCGACATTTTCTGCAATCCTTATTTCCTGGTTTTGAGGACTTTCCTCCACATTTTGCAGTAAGTTATGCATGTTGTATAGCCATAGGTGCAGTAAGTAAATTATACATGTTGTATAGCCGTAGTTGTTGTAAGTCCGTTATGCACGTTGTATAGCCATAGTTGTTGTAAGTCAGTTATGCACGTTGTATAGCCATAGTTGTTGTAAGTCAGTTATGCATGTTGTATAGCCATAGTTGTTGTAAGTCAGTTATGCATGTTGTATAGCCATAGGTGCAGTAAGTAAATTATACATGTTGTATAGCCATAGTTGTTGTAAGTCAGTTATGCACGTTGTATAGCCATAGGTGCAGTAAGTAAATTATACATGTTGTATAGCCATAGTTGTTGTAAGTCAGTTATGCATGTTGTATAGCCGTAGTTGTTGTAAGTCCATTATGCATGTTGTATAGCCATAGTTGTTGTAAGTCAGTTATGCATGTTGTATAGCCATAGTTGTTGTAAGTCCGTTATGCACGTTGTATAGCCGTAGTTGTTGTAAGTCAGTTATGAATTAATATATCAAGATATTGATTATTTATATTAGTCATGCATTTTGTCAGGATAACTGGTCATTTCAATACTTCATATATCGAATATGAAATTGATCTTAAAACATGCATATATCTGCTTAGAAAATGTGCTACATTATTCTTAACTTTGTATTGTTAAGAAACAATAGGCTGCATTTTAAGATTGTTAAGCTATTGGAGCTTTGTGAATTTTGGACAATTCTCTTCACAAAATGTTCACAATTTTGCAATTTCCATAAAAGAACATAAATACCATATTTTGGTGTGTATAACGCACACTAATGTATAATCCACATTCCAGTTTTTGATCCAGCATGAGGTGACAGACTGAGTTCTAATGTATAATGCTCATGTGATATCCTGCTTCACTGTCAAATACATTACCTGATCACATTAAGGTTAGGGATTACTCTCTGTTACCTCTGAATCCAACCCTCCCTGAAAGACGAAAAAACATCTTTCTGTCTATATAACTTATAGATAAGGGGAAGTAACTCTTACAGGTTAACTCTCTTTATAGCCGCTAGGTGGCCACATATGTAGCCAGTTTTAACTTTTGCTTGCTACTGTCAGCAGTGACCTCCTGGAATCCATCTAAATTTATACTTAATTTAAAACATCCACTTTTTCCTTTCAGTGATATAGTAAATCAGAATGTTGTTATATATTGTGCATGCAACATTTATGTATTTCCGAGAATTTCATTGAATTTTTTGTTTTGTTAATTATTGTCCATGTGATATCAATCAGTAACACACAATTTTCACCACTAGAATTGTCATGCACTATTATATTCCAAATATTGCACTTATAAGTTGTCTCTGTCACATGAGTTCGCCTTTACTTCAACAGTTTATATATTTGTTGTATGCACTTGTTTGTTTGTTATTCTGTTTTCATTACAGAAATGTCGACCAAGTGCAAATGATTCAAGATTGTGGAGTACAAACATGAGATGTGTTTAGCATGCATAAAGTACTCATCATGTGTGTGTGCATCATGGACAGAAAACATTTGGTCCACTGTTTTTAAAAGGCAACTAAAGGGTCATGAAAAACAAGCATGCCCAAAGTCATTGAAGCAGGAAGTTTTAAGCCTCTACCCCACTTTAAAATCATTTATGAGTTTTATGGGGAATATCGATGCCACCTCCACCCCAACGATGATACAGAAAACGGTGCTGGCGATGACAGTGGTGCAGTGGTGCAGACCCAGTTGATGCCACAACAGTCGATTTGTATTTTGCAACAGGTATTATCATCGAAGATGTCAATGAATGAATTTGATGAAAATTGGCATCTTCCCCGCCCGTGCATGGTTTTTGAAGTACGGAAGCTGGGTGTGCTGGATTACCATTTGACTTCACTAGCCAGACCAGCCCGCAAGTGATTTATCGTCCACCATATGCTTTCCAGGCTTCTGACCAACCGGTTCAGCTGTCCAGATAATCCATGTACGGTTTTAGTGGCCATGCTTCTGACATCTTGGACTGGTAAGCCACCAGCTGACCACATCTCTTGACGGTACCAATGCCCAGCAGACAGCTCAGCTGTCTGGCCATCCGGGTACCAAGCCACTCAACTGGACTGACATTACCTTTTACACGGTGAGCTGATATTACCTTTGGAGCCATCCAACCCAGTCAATAACATCACACCACTCTCAGCTACCATTCCTGAACTGGTTAACTTCTTTCTCTTTCTCTTTCTCTTCAAAGACAAGAAGTTAGCCACTATCACAATCAAGGGATACTGCTCCGTGATATCAGGCATGTTCAGACATCATGAAAGAGACAATATTGGCAGCAACAAGGACATTTCTGACTTGCTGTCCAATTTCAGCATATCCAGACCTCACTCACAAATGGAACGTCTCATGGGACTTGACATGGCTGAACTCATCTAAGTTCAAGCCCGTCTTCCACCTTGCTGAAGCAGATATAATACAGGACTTACTTCCTGATAGTGCTATATTCTGTATGCAGGCTGAGTGAGCTAATTGAGCTCTCCATGGATTAGAACCAACGGCTCAGTTGTTCTGATGATGCAACCTGGTTTTATTTCTAATAGGTTGCTGTCACTAGGCAACCAACAATTAACTATTCACTCTCTCTCCATCGAGAGAAGCAAAGCTGCAAGACCCAGTATGTGCCCTCAGATACTATCTGAAGCACAATGAGAATATCCGCAGTGGCCGTAAAAGACTATTCCTACTGCTTAAGACAGGAAAGCAGGACAAAACCCCACAAGTGCTGGCCGCTTGGCTAAAGGGAGTTATTAAAAAAGCATACTCTGAATTCTCAACAAGATCAGGTATGACTAATGAAGATCTCAGCTCATGATACGAGTGGTTTCAAGGAGCCTTGTTTCCAGACGTAATGTCTCGATTCTATATGAAGTCGCTAATTTCACTGGATTACCTGGGAAACTTTTGAATGTAAGATCTCCCTCGCACGTGTTTAGATACATTGTCATCTGTTATGCTAAACTAATGTTAGGAGAAGTTCATCCTTTCAGTAGAGCAATCATGATCCTACTGTGTGACACAAGTAGAGGTTGGATGCTCAGCATTTCCTCCTCCTTTTACCTATTCTTTTAATTTTAATTTGATCAGGTAATGTATTTGATGGAGGAAGCACATTTTTTAGTAAATTATGTTTTTCTGATAATACTTACCTGATCACATTACTAAAAATCCCTCCCACCATTCGTCACAAGGCAAGCATCATGTAGAAGGTTTTGCTCAATTAAAACTAGCGGGTATCAAAGGGAGTTAATCTGTAAGAGTTATGTCCCTTTGATGTGTTATATATACAGAAAGACGGGGGTTTTTTGGCTTTCAGGGAGGACTGGATTCGAAGGTACCAGTACTAATCCATAATTTTAATGTGATCAGATAAGTATTATCGGAGAAACATAATTTACAAAAAACAAATTCAAAATCTTGATGATTTTGCTCCATTTTCATAATGAAACAATATTCTGCCATTTTGGATAGTGTTATTTGACGTTTGATTGATTTACAATAAAACAGTGCATGAATGTTTCTCTTTTCTTTTATGTCAGTGCTTAATACTCGTATGTGGCTGTGATGGTTAGCTTTTCTCTCGCATTGTAGGAGTTTCTGACGTAGCCGATGTTGATAGGTGCTATGTGAAAGTTCAGATCCAGGATTTAGCATGATACCTCTGGAATATATGTGAATGTCTAAGCTAAAATTTACTCAGACAATGTATCATAATTATGTTGGGGACATCAGAGTTTTCGCTGGTGCAGATTACCTTTGAAAACATCATGCTGAGTCATTGAAGCATTGATCACTGTATGGTCAAATACTGTGATATAACATAAGAAATTGAACAAAGAACCAACTTTATTTTCAGAGAAAAGTAAATACCATATTTTGGTGTGTATAATGTGCACTAATGTGTAGGGAGCCATGGTGGCTCAGTGGTTAACGTGCCGGACTCCAGACCGAAAGGGTGCAGGTTTGAATCCTACCATTGGACCAGCCTGGGTCAGCTACCGTGGTGTGTCCTTGGGCAAGGCACTTTACTCCGATTGCCTCAGCACTAAATAACCTATGTGTTGCTGTGCCGTTAAACACCAAACCAAACCAAACCACTAATAAGTAATGCACATCCCGATTTTTGACTCCGTATGAGGTGAAAAACTTAGTTCTGACATAATGTGCATGTGATATCCTACATTTCAAAATCTTGATGATTTTGCTCCATTTTTGTCATGAGCAAGATTCTGCCATTAGTATAGTACATTGAGTTGTATTATGTGATGTTTGATTGGTTTATAATAAAACGGTGCTTGACTGTTTCTGTTCTTTTCTGTCAGTGCCTAATACTTGTATGCAGCTATGATGGTTATCTAGTATCTCAATGTAGGAGTTTCGTACACTGCCCATTTTGATACTTTGACTATATTTGTTCAGATTCAAGATCAAACACAAAATGCTGTGTGAAAGTTCAGGTCCAGTATTTATACTTATTTGGACTAGCATGACACCTAAAATACATCTCTGTGTCTAAGCTTGATATCACCAGACATGCATTAAAAAAACCCAGTGCAGATTACTTTTTTGAAAAGTCAGTGAAACATTGAACACCATATGGTCACAAAGAAGTATCAAATACTGTGATATAAGATGAGAAATAAAACAAAGAACCAAGTTTATTTTCCAATGAAAAGTAAATAAATTGCAAATTTACCTAGACAATGCATTGTCTTTATGTTTAGTGATTCAAAGCTTTTTGCTGACACTGATTACCTTGAAACACCGTGCTGAGTTAGTGAAGCATTGATGACTGTATTGTCACAAGGAAGTATCAAATACTGTGATTAAGATGAGAAGAACACAAAAACAAAGTTTATGTTTCCCAAAAAGTAAATCAATTGCAAATTTTGTACAATAACTTATTCTCTAGTTTAACGATATGTATCATTGTTACTGTAATGCAATATTTTGTACAGTATTCATGACAGACTAGATGAACAAGTTACCAGTCTCATGTGTATCAGCGGTTGATTCAGAACAAAAACTACACAGTGATGTGAAATGTTTCTTAACATAAGTAGTCAAAGAATATGACTATTGAAGTTTGTAAACATTAGTAATTTCTTAGCATAAGCCACCCCCTCCAAAAAAATAGGTATAAAAGTGCATGTTATACATACCAAAATATGGTAAATGAAATTTTTTCTTTAGTGTCACGATATGTATCAATGTCACCATAATGTAGTATCTTGCACAGCTTGAAAGTATTTGTGACAGATTAAATGCGCAAGTTACCAGTCTCTTGTGTGTATTTCTGCTTGGATCACAGAACAAAAACTACTCAATGAGGGGAAATTAAATGAGTTTATTAACATAAGCAATCAAAGAATAGGACTATTGAGGTTTGTAAACATTAGTAATTTCTTAAAAAAGGCAATGTACAAATTCAGTATTTCACAAGGATGTGACATGTAATCAGCTTCAGTGCCATGATCCTCTCATCAGACAGACCTTTCAACATTTTTTTTGTATCTACAATAAGACTGAAAATAGGAAAAATAGGTAAAAAAAAGTTCATGTTATACATGAAAAAACATGGTATACTTTGATGCTTGGGAAAACCTTATACATGTAATCTTCAATTTCTATTAGTCTGAATTTTCACAAGTCATGGGGATGTCATGAAAGCTACAGAGATAGAACTAGAACCTGTCTAGCAAAGGAGACATAGGGGTTATGTGTGGTCTAGTAATAGGTTGTTTTTTTTTGTCTAACAGGTATACAGATAGATGACTACAGACTTCATTCTTGTGGAAGAAAGTTAGAACTTTTACAATATTAATTTTTGTATTAGGTAAGCTAAAAATGGCCTTCAGAGTAGATCAGGGTCAGCAAAATATGCCTATCTTAGCCAAATTTAGAACATTTCTGTTAATAGGTGCTTCAGTTGAGAATGAAGATGATGTTTTAATTTTATGTATATAATATACAAATTTCCAACATACTAAAACATCTTTTTGGTTCTTAATCGATGTGTTGGATCAAAAATAGAAAAATGTGGTAATTTCACATGTTTCCATTCAGGTTTAAAATGATCATGTTTTCCATTTTCGTCAGAGTTTGTTGACACTGGTTCTGTTTCTGCGATGTTATGACCCTTTTGCCAGTTATGGTAGTCAATGTATAATGAAGAGTGATGTAGACATATTTAGATACCAGATGCTATTCTGAATCCAAGCAGTAATTTTGTTTAAAAAAAACTATTTTGCACACTGCAGTAACGTTTGATGAAGACAGGTAAGTATCTTCACACTCCAGTAACTTTTGATGAAGACAGGTAAGTATCTTCCCACTCCAGTAACTTTTGATGAAGACAGGTAAGTAGGGCATAAAATAATTAGAGCATGCATATTTTGCTCTCACTCAAAACTCCAAAATCAAATAGCACATTTAAAATTTCTTATGATCATTGATGAATGGTGTAGATATATAAAGTCCAAAGCAAAAAGATAATCCTGACATTGTCATAATTCTCATTTCATTGTCTCACCTACCTCAGCATATAACTTTTCTGGTGGCAATGGTGTCATCAGCCGTAACATTTTCATTTTTTTCTCCCCAAGTCAGATTTGGAGTGTGTGTATATGTGTGATTGTGTGTGTACACTAGCATATAGATGTAGGTGAGACACCATGTTTTGCAGAACACTTGTTTTTTCTTAACTATGATATTTAAATCAAAATGTTCAAATATTGAATCAAAGTTTTTAAATTTTATGCTGATAATTTTTTTTTACTACATGCCCTGCAGAGTTTGGTTAGCAAGGCACTGAATTCATCTCTATTCTTATACAATGTTTAAAATAGACTGAGGCCCCACCAGAGTTTGATGAACATCTACCAAAGATAACAGAGAAGGATATTGCAATGCTGAAGCAAGCAGTTCCTGAACTTTCTGCAGTTTTAAAGTAAGTCTTTAATTTAGACAAAAAAATACAGTCTAATATTTTTTACCTGATGCAAACTGTTGCCATTAAAAAAATGTAGTATAAACCTTTTCGACTGATAAGCGGGTCTAATTTTTGTCTCGTCTGTGAGGCATAGGTGAGACATAGAAATCACTTATCTGACAGCATTGTCATTGGTGTGGGTGTGGACAATAAATTTGGCTCAGTGTTGCTGACACTGTTGTGTGTACAGTCATAAAACTTGATGGGTGTATTCATTTTGGAGGGTACTGCTCATCACCGGCAAAAGAAGGTCACAGTGACCTTTTTAACTGGGATATTTACAATCAAAATGTTCAAATAATAAGTCAACGTTTTTGAAGTTTATGCTGAGAAATTTTGTTACTACATGCCCTTACAGCAGAACACATTCCATTTTTGTTGAGTGTATCCACTTCTACCCTGTGAGACAAAATTTTTTTAATATCTGAACACAGTTAAGGAGCTTTTTGATCGTGTACCTCCAGAGAAAATCTTAGATTTATTTTAAAGAATGCAGTTTATATGAAAAAGAACATGTGACCTTATATTTTATGGATTTTATCCCTTTTTTTTACCTTTACCTTTATCTTTTATTATATATATAATATTTATTATCTCTTTACCTTTTATCTTTTATTATGTATATAATATTTGTTATCTCTTTACCTTTATCTTTTATTATATATATAATATTTGTTATCTCTTTACCTTTATCTTTTATTATATATATAATTTGTTATCTCTTTACCATTATCTTTTATTATATATATAATATTTGTTATCTCTTCACCTTTATCTTTTATTATATATATAATATTTTGTTATCTCTTTACCTTTATCTTTTATTATATATATATAATATTTGTTATCTCTTTATTTTTATCTTTTATTATATATATAATATTTATTATCTCTTTACTTTTATCTTTTATTATATATATAATATTTGTTATCTCTTCACCTTTATCTTTTATTATATATATAATATTTGTTATCTCTTTACCTTTATCTTTTATTATATATATAATATTTGTTATCTCTTCACCTTTATCTTTTATTATATATATAATATTTATTATCTCTTTACCTTTATCTTTTATTATATATGTGGAATTTGTTATCTCTTTACCTCTATCTTTTATTATATATATAATATTTGTTATCTCTTTGTCTTTTAGGTCTATATGCTTATGTTTATTTGGAAAGGTTTATCTACCTAAATTATTTTTGCACCTTTTTGTCTTTGCAATTATGAAACTTAACTTGTAATCAGCTCTATATAACCAGTATTGTGCTGATGTGCCATTACCCCCCCCCCCCCCTCACACACACACACACACTCAGTATCTGACCAGCAAGTGGTGGTTCACATTTGAGAACTTCATCAAAGTACAAAGTATTGAGAATATAATCCAACGTATGGTTATGATATTAGGCCTCTGAAAAAAGTATCATGTAAAAACAAAATTATAAAAGTTCAGAACTATAATTTGCTGATTACTTTTCAAGAAGGTGTAAGTAGCCTTTTTAATTCTAGTAGACTCCAGGATTCTTGCCTGACTAAAAATTTTAGGTGAATTGTTTTCTTCCCTCTTTGAAAATAGGGTGAAGTGATGAGGAAATAGGGAAAAGTGACTAAGAGGTTAAAATTTAGACTCTCAGACTAAGTTTGTCAACACGTGTTGTTTTACTTGCTCAACAAAGTAAATAGTATTACAACACACAAAATACAATCATACTTTTGGAAATATTAAAAAATTTATATCTTTACTCTTAAAAAATCTGCTGCGTAACTTCCTTGAAAGCATTAGGCAATGACCTTGAATAAAGGTAAATATTTTGGAAAATAAGTGACTGATATTCATTGGATTCAAATTCTCTCTTCCCACTACATTTTCTGGTCAAATATTGGATACAATGATCATTGTTTCATAGTATTCAGTTTTGAAACTTCGTATTATTTTGGGCTGAAAGAGCTTGGAATTTCAGTACAGTATTTCTTCCATGATAAGAGCAGAGTGCCCATCCTAATAAAGTCAAAATGTAAGAGTGGGCTTAATATTAGACAAAGATATCCATAGTAAATACAGGAAAACCCTATTATAACATGATTGTTGTGGTACAGAAGGTGCCACAATGTTATGTAGCATATTGTATAATATCCTGGTTTGCACTAGCTTGAAAAATTCTTGAATTTGAGTTTGGCTCCAAAATACTGGACAAGTGCTTGAAAATACTCAGTAGTCTTTGACAAGTGCTTGAAAATGCTCAGTATTTGACAAGTGCTTGAAAATGCTCAGTAGTCTTTGACAAGTGCTTGAAAATGCTCAGTAGTCTTTGACAAGTGCTTGAAAATGCTCAGTATTTAACAAGTGCTTTAAAATGCTCAGTATTTGACAAGTGCTTGAAATGCTCAGTATTTAACAAGTGCTTGAAAATGCTCAGTAGTCTTTGACAAGTGCTTGAAAATGCTCAGTATTTAACAAGTGCTTGAAAATGCTCAGTAGTCTTTGACAAGTGCTTGAAAATGCTCAGTATTTAACAAGTGCTTGAAAATGCTCAGTATTTGACAAGTGCTTGAAATGCTCAGTATTTAACAAGTGCTTGAAAATGCTCAGTATTTAACAAGTGCTTGAAAATGCTCAGTATTTGACAAGTGCTTGAAAATGCTCAGTAGTCTTTGACAAGTGCTTGAAAATGCTCAGTATTTGACAAGTGCTTGAAAATGCTCAGTAGTCTTTGACAAGTGCTTGAAAATGCTCAGTAGTCTTTGAAAAGTCTTTGAATTTAGAAACATATAAATTTCATTGAAAAACATTAAGTTACTGATAAATATGAAGAAAAAATAAAAACCCATTAAAAAGGTAAGAACCTAGATCTTCATTGAATTGTACATGTTGGGTTACTTATATACTCAGTAATACTTCTGGTGGAGTTGCATATGATCTCATTAGTTCTTGGCATTGTTTGGAATTGTAACCACCTATTGATATAAATGAATGGATGCCATGTTGATTTAAGGCTGATAAAAAAAGTCGGTCAGGTACTCTGCAATGGGATTTTTTCCAATTTGATTTCCATAAGTGCTATATATGAGTAAGGGGCCAAGCAATAAAGTGTTTTGTGTTTGTCCAAAGGAAATTGATGTTGGATCAATGGGTGAAAGTGTTCTAATCATGAAATATGCCATTGCAAGAGTGAAAAGCACAAAAAGAAGGATATGTCAACATTATGAATGAATTTAGAATGTTTTTCTTGAACATGAAAAATTTAAGAAGCAGTCAGAACTCAGGCAAATTAGACTCCAACTGATGTAAATGAGATGACTGCACTCCTATCCTCCACACCCCCAAACCCCCTCAGCTAGTGTCTTCACATGGGCCTAGTTCAACAAAAAATATTTCATAGTTCTTGTCTTAGTTCTTAGAATGAAGTACTTAAATCTTTGTCAGCTCTACACACCATAATCAACATTCTTTGTATAGCTGTAATTAAAAGTCAATGAAAAGTGCTTGAATTTCATGATGAAATGTCTGTATGAATTATGAATATAGAGACAAGTCAGTTAACTGAAGAAAATGTTGCATGTGTATCCTCCAGGCTTTGCAAGATGGGGTGGGTTAGGTTTGGCGCAAAATTACAGGCTTCATGGATGCAGTTACCAACCGAAATTGACACATATTGCATGAGAAATAGTGTAAACACTGATTTAATATTGAATTTTCTGCAGAGAACCATTCATTGGTACATACAGTACATGTATAAGGAAAACTGCAACTGAATAGCTGAAGTACATGCTTGCTTACCAACCGATCTCATCACATCCATAACAGTGAATCCATTGAAAATGTGCATAAGAAAGTTACTTTTGAATCATACTAGCATAGATCATGATGTGTCTCGTTTGATCTTTTGATTTTAAAATTAACTTTTTTACTTGCAAAATTAAACTGATTTATTTTCAGTGTTCAAAATCCTAGGGAAGTGTGGACTTTGGGAGACTTCAGAACAACTAAAGACTCGAGTGTTCAGTGGGTAGAAATGTCAGATCATGATTTGCTCAAAGTGCCTTGCCCAAACTCAATTAATGGCTCTGATATCGATATAATTCACAGTGAGCATCAGCTTGCATCAATAGAGGGTGCAAGTATTTCACTCGTAGACCAGGTAGCAGAACTAGCAGAAGAGTCAGGACTGATGTTAAAGCCAGACGTGTCAAAGTCAAGTCCCATGGAAACACAAGAGTTTCCTATGCCCAAGTGCCTATCTGAATCACTAACACGGGAAATGAAGGAGGGAAATAGACAGTCAGGTGATTTCACAGACAGGAATGTTCAAAGGAGTTTTGAAAGATCAGGTGTGTATGCAAGTGTAGTACAATACAGCAGGAAGGATGAATCTTGTCCATTTAAATTTGTATTCCACACCATGAAAGTGGCAGGGGCATATAGTGTTGCTCTTGTTTGTCTCTCCATCCACCTGTCTGTCCTGTTAAGCATTGGCTCCGCTGGTGATAGACCAAAAGAGGTTATGGGATGGCCTGTTGTCTGTCGTCTGACTTCTGTTGTCTGTCTGTCCATTAGCACAAGTTTGTTATTTGCTGCTCTTTCTTAACTACTTGGAGGATTCCCGTGATACTTTATACACACATTCATCCCATGGTCTAGTTGGTCCTAAATGATAGTGGTGCAACAGCAGACATCTTGAAAATCTTATTATCACCACTGCTAAATAGATAGCCATATCAACATAGAGTTTTCACTAAGAGACTTCTTATGATATCTAGTTGGTCCTGAATGAAACCTATTAAGATCAGCTTGGCAGCCATCTTGAAAATCTTATTATCACTATTTGTCCAAAATGGAAAGTCTTATTGTCATGAGGTTTCCACCAGAAGACTTCTAATTGGACCTAAATGAAAATGATGCCAGTCTGACATCCAATATGGCCACTGTGATGACCATCTTGAAAATCTTGTTATCATGGCATTAAGGTCTCGTAACTTTGTACAAATAATGCTGATCTGTCATCAAGTATCGCCGCTATTATGAAAAATAGATAATCTTTTTTTTTGCACATTCTTGAAAATACTGGTGACCTGGGGCGAACGTAATATTGTCTGACCAGATGACAGATCAAACAATTTTGACATTCTTTGGCTCTAAGATTATCACAGGTGTAACTCGTAAAGATGTGTGATAGTTCAGTGAAAAGGAAAATTTGTCCGCATTAAAATGTTGCCTAAATTACCAAAAAGTGTCATTCTAAATGCAAATACTATTAAGAAAACTACAATTTCTCAATTTGGTATACAAACCATGTCTCTTATTATATATTTAGATAAGGGCCATGAATTGGATGGGTTTTTAACCCACAGGCTTCATTCCAAACATAATATTTCTATGATATGGACCCATTTTAGTATCAAGTTTGCGTTGGATACCTGTGTAAAAAACAAAGTATGCTTCCTTTGCAACATGTTTTGGACTGTCAACAAGTAGGCAAAATAGTCAAAGTAATGGATAATGTACGCATGCTAGATGTTAAGCAATGTTGAACATCAGCGCTTAAAATGGGTAGAAAATACACATAGATTTATTCTCAAAGTGTGAGTCTGCATCTCCTTGACCCAGTAATTAGGAAGTAGTAAAGTTTTCTCGGCCCAGCCAATTTTTACTTAGGACGAGAGGACCAGTGGTTTTCTTGAGCCCTGTAAATGGTTTCTGCACACAACTTTCAGTTGTTAGCTATGTACCTTTATTAAAGTTTGTGGATGACTTACACATTGGGTAAGAAAGAAGCCTATTGAATTTGGGGTCAGAAGTTCAAAGGTTAAGGTCGCTTTGAAAGAAGAAAAAGTTTTTTTAATAATAGCTTTACCTTGACCAAATTTTTGTAGGCTTGCACATAGGGTATGGCAGAAGCCTATTGATTTTTGGGTGTAAAGTTCAAAGGTCATGGTCATTTTGGCTCAAAGAAAAGGGGTCTTGCAGAATAACTTTTGTTCTAGAGCAAGTTCCAAACTTTGTGGTTGGCTATCACTTAAGGTAATAAAGAAACCTCTAGATTCTGGGGCCTGAAGGTCAGAAGTCATGGTCATGGTGAGTCTAATAAGAAAATAATGACTGCATACCTTGACCAAACATTAAGGTCATTGAAACCAAATTGCTCAATTGTCTCCCAAGTCACCAATGCCATACTAGTGCCTATATAGAGGTCTGTTAACACAGGGAGGTCGTATAATGTGATGTTCACAATACTCTTGTTAACCCTGTGCACAAGTGCAAAACTCCAGAGCAGATACATGCATAGTTATTTTTTATTTTTTTTTAAAGTTTTGTTGTTTTTGTTGAATATAGTACATTTACTCTATAAATGACATCTTTGTGATGAAAGTATCACTGTAGAATGTTCCATAATATTTGTATGGCAAATGTAATGCAAGAGAACAAGATTTCTCATAATTACTATCCCTTTTCTACCTGTATGGTGTTTGACCATAATGTTTAGTGTAGTTTTGGCACAGGAAAAAGTTGGCTATTTTGAGTGTAAGGGATGGGTTTTACATTTGTATTTTTTATTTTGACTAATTTATTATTGAAGAAATAAAAAACTGCCATTGAACAACGTGAAAACTGAACACAGTCATATCATAAGATGTTCAGACAGATGAACAGACAGTATGATTACTTTGATTTCATTTTTGTTTTTACATAATACATGTATTATTGGATTAGGGAAAGGGGTCAGTCTACAGTGACAGTGACAGTCTGCAGGGACAATAAATCAATTTATCTGATGAAAGTATCCAAGGTGTATTAATCAATCTATCTAGTCACAGTATCCAAGGTGTATTAATCAATCTATCTAGTCACAGTATCCAAGGTGTATTAATCAATCTATCTAGTCACAGTATCCAAGGCCTAATAATCAATCTATCTAGTCACAGTATCCAAGGTGTATTAATCAATCTATCTGGTCACAGTATCCAAGGCCTAATAATCAATCTATCTAGTCACAGTATCCAAGGTGTATTGATCAATCTATCTAGTCACAGTATCCAAGGCCTAATAATCAATCTATCTAGTCACAGTATCCAAGGTGTAATAATCAATCTATCTAGTCACAGTATCCAAGGCCTAATAATCTATCTAGTCACAGTATCCAAGGTGTATTAATCAATCTATCTAGTCACAGTATCCAAGGCCTAATAATCTATCTAGTCACAGTATCCAAGGTGTATTAATCAATCTATCTAGTCACAGTATCCAAGGCCTAATAATCTATCTAGTCACAGTATCCAAGGCCTAATAATCAATCTATCTAGTCACAGTATCCAAGGCCTAATAATCAATCTATCTAGTCACAGTATCCAAGGCCTAATAATCAATCTATCTAGTCACAGTATCCAAGGCCTAATAATCAATCTATCTAGCCACAGTATCCAAAGCCAATAAATCAATATATATATATATATATATTGACAATCTACAGGGTCAATCAATCAGTCTATCTTATGACAGTATCCAAGGCCTATTAATCAATTTATCTGGTCACAGTATCCAAGGCCTAATAATCAATATCTATTCACAGTATCCAAGGCCAATAGATCGATATATATATATTGACAGCCTACAGGGTCAATCAATCAGTCTCTCTGATGACAGTAAACAAGGCCTATTAATCAGTCTAGTGACAGTCACCGAGGCCAGTAAATAAATCTCTTTAGTGACAGTTTACAGGCCATTAAATTAATATATCTAGTGACAGTATCTGAGGTTAATAAATCAATATATATAGTGACAGTCTACAGGGTCAATAAATCAGTATATCTGGTGACAGTCTCCAAAAGTCAATAAATAAAATCTGTCTAGTGACAGACAACAGGGAAAATCAATCTGTCTAGTGACAGTCTAAATGGCCTATAAATTAATTTCTATCTTGTGATAGTCTCCAAGGTCAATAAATCAATCTCTCTAGTGACACTTTACAGCCAGTAAATTAATATATCTAGTGACAGTCTACAGGGTCAATAAATAAATCTATCTGGTGACAGTCTACAGGGAAAATCAATCTGTCTAATGACAGTCTAGAGGGCCTATAAATCAATTTCTATCTAGTGACAGTCTCCAAGATCAATAAACCAATCTATCTAGTCACAGTCTACAGGGCCAGTAAATCAGTATATCTAGTGACAGCCTACAGGTCCAATAAAACAGTCTAGTGGCAGTCTTCAGGGCCAATAAATCCATCTATCTAGTGACAGTCTACAGGGCCAAATAATCAATAAATCTAGTGACTGTCCCTCAGGTCAATAAACCAGTCTATCTAGTGACAGTTTAAAGGGTCAATAAGCGAATCTATCTAGTGACAGTCTACAGGGTCAATAAACCAATCTATCTAGTGACAGTCTAAAGGGTCAGTAAACCAGTCTATCAAGCGACAGTCTGCAGGGTCAGTAAGCCAATCTATCTAGTGACAATCTGCAGGGCCAATAAATCAATATATCTAGTGGCAGTCTACACAGTCAATAAACCAGTCTATCAAGTGACATTCTACAGGGTCAGTAAGCCAATCTAGTGACAGTTTACAGGGCTTATACATCTATTTACAGTCTCCAAGGTCAATAAACCAATATAGCTAGTGACAGTCTACAGGACAAGTAAATGAATATATCTAGTGACAATTTATAGGGCTAATAAATCTATCTAGTGTTGACCTATTCTGGATAATCGGACAAAATCAGTTGCATGAAAGTCAGACAAACATGAGGGATAAACAAGCATGATCTAACATCCATGAACATGTACTTAATTGTATTGATGTGCTGTGAGACATTTCATGTTTAAAGTTATGAAACTAATCAGGGATAAGAAAACGTAATGTTACTGTAGCAGACCATAACATCTGAATATGATAAATATCCAGCTATGAGAATGTAGAGTATGAGACATCATTTAAAATTAATATAGGTCATATAGTCATGACAAGTAAGTAGAAGATAATAGTGTCAGGCAAATCAAAACAATAACATTTGTTGTTATAATTTAGCATCAGAAAGCACATTAGATTTTATAATATGATAAAATTTGAAATTTTCCTTTTCATTTCTTCAGGTGACTCCGACACACTACAAAGATCTGGTGGAGAGCAGGGTAGCAAGGGAGAACGGTGTACAGAAAGTGATTCACAGACAGGAAAGTCTTCCTCCTCAAGCCAGGTGGTAGAAGGCTCCAGACTGAAAGAACTGTCATCACGGAAACAGGTGAATGCCTCTCCTGTGACTTCCCCAGACATAGAGACATCACAGGAGTTCACTACAGCCGATTTTTATATTGATGAATCAATGCCCTCATCCATTGGGGATTCTCCACCATGCAAGGGGAGTATGGAGGAGAAAAAGGATCCAGTTAAAGCATTAATAGAGAAACGTCATCAGTGTGATAAGCTTCAGATAGAGTTGAAAAACACTCAACTTCGTCTCACTGCAGCTGAATGTAAAATTAAAACTTTGCATGTGATAATCAATGATAGATTGAGAAATTTTCAGGACAATCTTAAGCAGTTGGAAGAGACTGTTACCAGTGAAAAAGACAGTTTTTTGAAGCAATTTGAGGAAGTACAGCAGAGCATTTTATCAGCAGTAGTGAACTATGATTTAGGGATAGGGCAGATAAATAAGGAAAATATAGACAAATTAAAGAATGAATTTTCTAGTATGAGAAGAAAATTGGAAGAAAAGCTCAGTAATGAATGTACTAAAACCACAACACTCGAGACACAAATTTCAAGTGCTGAAGCCACACTGGTTGAACTTGAGCAAAATTTCTATAAAGAAATAGAAAGGCTTAAGGATGAAAAAGAACAGTGTGAATGTTCTCTCAAGGCTGAAATTGAAGAATTGAAGAAAGCTAATGCTCTTGAGTTAGAGGTTGAAGTAGACAGAATGAGAGCAGAGTTGGAAGAAAGACAAAAAGAACTTGAAAATGAACTTGAGGAAAAGGTGAAACAGTTAAAATCTATGAAGGACACTTTAGACAAGTTAAACATGGATAAAGTTAAATTAGAAGAGAGTCTGAGGACTAAATTTCAGAAAGAAAAAGATGAGATTTGTGATATTCTTGAAAAGAATTACAAAGAGAAGCTTGAAAAAGCAATTCAGGAGAGAGAAGAAATTGAAAGACAGCACAGGGAAATTATTGAAAAAACTACAGAAGGTCATGATGAAGAAATGACGAATAGATTGATTCTAGTAAAAAAGGAGATGCTGGAAGAAAAGAAAAAATCCCTTGATATTATGAGAACAACATTAACTGAGGAACATGAGAAAGAATTTCTGGAACTTAAACAGAAAATCTCAGAGGAAAAAGAAAAAGACATTTTCTCAATAAGAGCTGAACTTCATGCTAAATATGAGCATGATTTATCACAATCTGTTTGTGCTTTGAATACAGATAAGGAGGAAATAATAGCTAAATTAGAGCAGTTTACAAAGCGACAGTATTCAGATTTTCAGTGTCAGACTGAACCGTCATCAGTATCTGAGACAATTTGTCAAACTGAATTGACATCCTTGTACCAGTCTGAATCTCAAATTCAGACAGAACAACCACAAATTTCTGAGACATACTGTCAGACTAATCAAACATTCTTGAACCAGTGTGAGACTCATGCTCAAACTGAGGTGGCCGGCCAGTGTCAGACTTCCATGCAAACTGAGGCATTGGATCAGATTCAGACCTCCTCTCAGACTGAAGCTAGACCCCACAGCTCAGTTCAGACTAATACCATTGAGCAGTCACCAATGTCTGTTCAAACTAGTATTGTTCAGCAAGCACAAATCTCTGTTCAGACTGAGACAGGTTTATTTCAGACCAGTGCCAGTCAGACTGAGGCATTCCAGATATCTGAGACATCAGTTCAGACTGAGAATGTTCAAAGTGAGATAAACTGGTCATCTAGTCAAACATTATTTCAAACAGAGAATGCTGTTCAGATGGAGAATGCTGTGAATGATTTGCCACAACACATGACAGAGATGCAAATCATGGAAGAATATGAGAAAGTAAGTATTGTTTTTACATGTAGTTGTAGCCAGTATTTTTGCAATATGAGAATCAATGTGTCATTATTATTTAATAAGTTATATACTTGGTCACCTTGACTTTTACCTGAATTGCACAATCGCAAGGTTGTACTGCAGCTTGTATTGTAAAAACAAACTATTGCAGCTTGAATAATAATAATTTTATTTTTATTTTAAATATCAAGAAAGTATTTTTTATCTGTACTGGTCAAAGACCAGAAGATCTCATGGGATGGCCTGTTGTCTGTCATCTGACCTCTGTCCATCTGTCTGTTAGCCAAAGTTTGTTATGACTACTGCTTCTAAACTACTTATAGGATTGCCATGAAACTTTACACACATTCATCCCAAGGTCTAGTTGGACCTAAATGAAAATGGTGATCTTCAGTCATTCAGTATGGCCTCTATCGCAGTCATCTTGAAAATCTTTTTTATTGCTACTTCTCCTGAATGGATGGTCATATTAATGTGGGATTTTAACTAAAAGACTTCTTATGATGTCTAGTTGGTTCAAATGAAAATGGTGTCGATCTTATGTCCATTATGGCCACCATGGCAGCCATCATAAAAACTTGTTATTGCTACTTTTGAACAGAAAATCATATTTTCATGGGGTTTTAACCAGAAGACTTCTTATGATGTCTAGTTGGTCCTATATGAAAATGGTTCCGTTTGGACATTCAATATGGCCACCACAGTGGCCATCTTGAAAATCTTGTTATTGCTGAATGGATGGTCATATCACTAAAAGGAAGTCTAGTTGTCCCTAAATGAAAATGGTGCCGATCTGATGCCCAAAATATGGCCGCTGTGGCAGCCATTTTGAAAATCTTGTTTTCACTCAAGAATATCAGAAATGTATTAACACTCAGTAGTTAAAACGAAGAAATGGTCTTATCTTGAATTCCTGGAAATTCTTTTTGGCTTGTGGAGCATCAGTCCCTCTGAGGGACTCTTGTTCTCTTTTGTGCATGTTATTTCATGTTTTTGTAACAATTTCAATTAATTGATTATTCTGAAGGGGGGGGGGGAAAGAGAGAGAGAGAGAGAGATATCTTCAATTTCTTTGACTATTCCACAGTATTAAACAGTTCAGTATAGTTATCTTGCATCCTGTGAAATTTTGTCACACCTAGAAATTTTGTTCACAAAAACTCACATTAATGTATTTGAGAATTTGTTTACCAAGCACGTTTGGCAGCATTTTGTAATTTAGTGAAAGAAACAAGATGAAATCCAAACTATTCAATGTTAAATTATTTTATAAGGGAACAACTTCAAACCAGCTAAATCACCTGAAATTCAAACTGCCACTCATGGTAATCATAATGTCAAAATTCTGAAGTCACATTGCTCACAACATTGCCGTTTCTATTCATTGGCATTTTCTAAGTTTGAATTTCAGGTGATTTAGAAGGTTTGAAGATGTTGTCTTGTAAAATGGCAAATTTATAAAGAATATGGTATAGAACAGGGGATGTCATTTTAAAGTCAATGAAGCTTTTTGCCTCAGTCAGTGTATCTAAATTTAATGAAATTAAATTAGCCACATGTCCATGCAATTTTCATTGTGGCCAAATCACTTCCCAGATAAATTTTTTGAGATGATCCCTGCATTTAACTGAGCAAGTAATTGTGAATTACTGAATTCCTCTACCTGTAGTCTATCTTCAGCACTACAGGAATATTTTTGGTCATACTGAGTTGGAAGATAAACATGGAAAATGACGACCACATTCATTTGATTTTTAATATGAATCCTCAAAAAAACAAAACATTTATGCAAGACACCTAAAATGTCATTTACCTATTATTAGATTTAGATGATTGAGTTCACAGTGTTTTCAGTGTGACTTGATTGGGAGGGGGTCATTAAATGCTAAAGTAGACAAAGGAAAAAATATGGATTTGCTAACTTTGTTAACATTTACATATGTTTGAATTCTATTCAAATGTATTCAATGAATATTCAAATAGGAAAATTTGGTACTCATTTCAGCTCTGATTAACAATGTATAACATGTACCCAGATGTGAAAAACATAGACCCAGATCTGTGCCAGTAGATTAGGGTCTGTGCTGTGACAACCAGTCTGAGTCTACACTGTTTGCTATTGGGTGTACATTACAATATAGTTGTATCAGATCCAACCGCAGACAGCATATACCATGAGCTGCCTTTGCATAATGTGCTGGCAGATCAGGGTCTATGTTTGTTCTACTGATTAGTCCTTACAAACAGCATAGACCCAGATCTCTCAGCACATTATGTAACAGCAGACCTGGGTCTATGCTGTTTACAGTTGGATCTGATGTATACACAAGTATATATGGTAAATGTGAGTTAATACATCATCCTACATTCCTTCTAAACTCCTGTATATTTTATCATTAGAAACTGAGAGATCTTCAAGCTCTACATGAATCCATGATTAATGAATGTATTTCCAAGCTTGAGAAAGAGAAGGAAGTGTCATCATCACTCAGGACCAGTCTAACCAGTATAACTGCTGAAAAACAGGTAAAAGCAAAGGATAGATTACAGTGCAAGCCATGTCTGTATCAATATCTTTATATTTAAAAAAAACAAATTATTTTTCTTTAGAATATGCCTGCTTTAGATAGATTACAGTGTTAGCCAAAATGTTCCTGATTATAAAACAATTTAATTCATCAATTAAAATATACAAGCCACTGACCATAAGATTATTGCTGCAGTTAGAGGTAGAAATATGCAATACACTTCATACATCTGTGTTTCTTTTACTCATTTCCAGCCCTTATTCATTACTTCTTATGGCTCTAAAATATTATTGTAAATTTTACTTTGTTTACATTTTTATGGAGACAAAATATTTAGTGGGTGTATATGAATTATGTTTCATTAAAAGCTGGTCTGATTTTCCTCTTAAAGAGTTACTTCCCTTTGTACTAACATTTTACTGCATAAGTCAGACGACTTCTCATCTACCCAGATACCAGACATGTACTATACTATCATATACAGCTGTATAATAATAATAATAATAATAATAATAATAATAATAATGAAGTTGGCAGAGCTTTTTAGTAATCATGTCTATCAGACCATCCATCCATCTATCTGTCTGTCAACAGTTTGGTTTTCACAAGATAACATTATTGGGAATTGTTGTGTTTTAACCAAATTAGATATGCAGCTTTACATTGATGAGACCTCAGTACAGTTTGATTTCCATCCTTCTCTGTCATCAGTTAGAGGAGTCATGGCCCCTGATTACCTAATCCCACCTAACTTTAAATTCCACAGCTTCATTTTCCCAAGGATAGTTGAACTTAAGTCAGATTTGGTATGCAGCTTTATGTTAGTAAGACCATTCTCAATGTCATTTATAGGAGTTATGCCACCTGATTGCCTGTCCTCCTAACTTGATTTCCACAGCACGACTTTACCAAGGTCTGCTGGATTTCAACAAATTTGGGTTTGTGGATTATATTGATGAGACCTTGAATGAGTTTGATTTCCACAACATCATTTACAGTGGTTATGTCCTCCTGACTTTAAGTTATTTGATTTCCTAACTTTGGTGGTTCTGCAGCATAACTTTGCCAAAATTGGTATGGGACTTTATATTGGTGAGACCTTGAATGAGTTTGATATCAAGTATCCCATGACAACCTTTACAGGAGTTATGCTCCCTGATTGTTTTCCTTACTTTGGTTACTGCATAATAACTTTAACAAGATTTGTTGATTGTCAAATAGATTTGGTATTGATGACACATTGAATGATTTCAATTTCTAATGTTCCGTGACATAAGCTGCAAGAGTTATGACTCCTGATTGCCCATCTTCCTGACTTTGGTTTCTGCAGCATTACTTTTCCAAGGATTGTTGGATTTCAACCAAATTTGGCACACAGCTTTATACTGATGAGACCATGAATGAGTTTAATTTTCAGTGTTCCTTATCGTCATGTAGAAGAGTAATGGCCCCTGATTGCCCATCATTATTTGGTTTCCTTAGCATAATTTTACTAAGAAATTTTCGATGTCAACCAAATTTATAATGCACCTTTATATTGATGAGACCTTGAGTGAGTTGAATTTCCAGCATTCCATGTCATAATTTAGAGGAGTTCCCTGATTGACCATTTTCTTAACTTTGCTTTCCCAACACAAGTTCCTCTGTTGAAGACCCTGCTGAGTAAACTATAGTGAGTTGAGCCGTGTGCAATGCACCATTCACTAAAAGTAGTAGTAATAAAAATAATAATAATTGTAATATAATTATCATCATCTTCTTCTTCCAAATAAGAGAGGTAAGATTGAAACCCAGTTTCTGTATAACATTACTGCTTAAACTAATGCATTGTTATTAATGATGACACTCAGGATGGAAGAAACTATGAATCAAACATTTTAGAGTTAACAGCTATTGCGAATATCCTCACTTTTTATTTTTATTCTAGTGCTTTTGAAAAACACAGACATTGTGGTACAGTCCGTCTCTATGTACATGAATGTGTAATGTCCTTGAACTCCAACACTGTTAAAGCTCAACACATGAAACTTGGATCAGTGATAGTCCTATGAGTGTAGATTGTATCAACACTTTTGGAATCTGAATCACACCCTAAGGGGTTAGGTGTAGTGGGGATTATTTTACATAAATTTCAGACAACTCCCAAGTTGTGTGTCTCGTATGTATGAGAATTTGTACATGTAATCAGTGACCTAGATATCATCACACATCAGACTGGGTGCTGTAGGGTTTTTTTTGCTACAATCCAGTAACTTAATGTTGCAACTATTGAGATTTCCACCCAATAACCTCCTAAATATATGCATATACTTACTGGGGATGAAAAGACAAATTTATAGATGTATCTGACATTGACCCCAGGGTCTATCCCAGCACAGGGACTTAGCCCATGGGTCATAACATAGATAGTATTGAGATTCCCACCCTATAACCATATATACAATTGCCGAGCATAAAAAGACAAATTTATACATGCATGAGGCATTGACCCCAGGGTTCACCCCTATCCCCCCCCCCGTGATAGCCCCGAGGTCATCCGAGGTCATACTGTAACTTTGTACATAGCTGTTGGGCATGGAAAGAAGAATCCACATACCCAACTGATATTTGCCCCTAGAGTAGTGCTCACCCACAAGAACCTGCCCAACAGGCTCAAACTTTTTGGTAGAGGTTAAAATGGAGAAGCACAGGGATTGTTTTACTTTACTTGTGGCCTTGCCTCAGACATTTAGGGCTCCATTCAGAATCCATTACTGTTGTTATCATCTACTTCACCTCATGAAACATCAAATATGATAAATCACCTCTTTCAATTGGTGTAGAAAGTTACAAGGAGAACCAACAGAAAAATAGACAGACTCATGAATGGATGCTCAGACAAAGGATGGACATGACCGATCATAATGTATCTCCAAAAGTACAGATTACTAGTTTGGTAGAAGCTGTGAGTGCAAGTTGTCATACAGTTTCTTCAGAAGAGATGTTATTACTCTTGAGTTAACAAATAATCTCTGTCCAGGTTACCTTCAATGAAGCCTTGAACAAAATTAGCCAGGAGAAAGATAGAGTGATTGAAGAAATGAAGAAGGCAGAAGAAGAGCTTAACCAACAAATAGAAAAGGACAAAGGTACTGTATTTTTAAACGATAAGACTGTGCTTGAGTTTTTAAAAAAGCCCATCCCCAAATGTGGAACTACTTGAGTGTGTGTTTTGTCTAATTACTCCATTGCTTTCATAGAAGAGCAAGGATATTGTGATACTGTTTGTCAATACATACATGTGTGTAATGTATTTGAAATGGTAAAGCTTGACACATGAACTTGTGATGGTCCTGTGGTTATAGATTGTGTCAACATGTTTGCAATTTTGATCTCGCCCCTGAAGGTGGGGCTTTGGAGTGGGTGGTGGTGCTGGGTGTTGATTTTACATAAATTTTAAATGGCCATTATTAGAAAAGATGGCATGACATCATTCACCACACATCTGAGCCTGCTCATGGGTACAAGATAATGGTAGCCTGCTCATGGGTACAAGATAATGGTAGCCTACTCATGGGTACAAGATAATGGTAGCCTGCTCATGGGTACAAGATAATGGTAGCCTACTCATGGGTACAAGATAATGGTAGCCTGCTCAAGGGTACAAGATAATGGTAGCCTGCTCATGGGTACAAGATAATGGTAGCCTACTCATGGGTACAAGATAATGGTAGCCTGCTCATGGGTACAAGATAATGGTAGCCTTATGAAAAATAATCCTAAATTAGTGTCAAAAATGTAAAGCTGGTAAAACATGTTTATTATGAACAAACAATTAAGAAAAACAAATGACAAAAACTGTACAAAGTGTTAGTAGAGCCTGAGTAATTTACTGCTGCTGAAATAAATGATTGAAATGTGGGAAAATTGAGGGAGCATGTCATTCACATCCACAATGGGATTTGAATTCTTTATTTTAGTCTGAAGATAAGCATTTCACATATTAAGTTTGTGATGTTAATACTAGGTTAAAATCTTTATATATGTATCCAGCATCTTGAGGATGAATACAATTTTTAGATCACACGATGTAGGCCACTGTCCACACAAATTGTTAAATGTGTTTGGTGGAATTATTTTCATAGTGGATAGGGTTTTTTTCAAAGCTCATTTCACTTTATATTATAGCCAATAAAGCTATAATTCTGGTTTCATATCATTGGTAAAGATTCTTTTTCTCTATCTCAACTGTGCAGATCAAGATTTTCAATTCTATCTACCCTTACTCACTTCATTTTCAGGCTCTACCTTTAATCCTAGTTTCAAGCTCTACCTTTTTATCCTAGTTTCAGGCTCTACCTTTAATCCTATTTAATCCTAGTTTCAGGCTCTACCTTTAATCCTAGTTTCAAGCTCTACCTTTAATCCTAGTTTCAAGCTCTACGTTTAATCCTAGTTTTCAGGCTCTACCTTTAATCCTAGTTTCAGGCTTACAAACAAGATTAATATAAGCATTATTTGCAAATTATTGAAACAACTCAATTACACACTGTATGAATAGCTGTAGTGAAGGGAATGCAGTTAATGAATAGTGTGTAGTCAATTACACACTGTATGAATAGCTGTAGTGAAGTGAATGCAGTTAATGAATAGTGTGTATTCAATTTGAAGCTTCATGACTTAATGAATCCTGTAAAATATGAGTGTCAATTCTTTTGATTACAAATAGTTATACAAATAATAATAAATATCAAGTACCCATTGATAAATAACAGAACTATATTCTAACCATTGTTAACAAATATTGTCAAAGCACAGAAGAGAGTTCATGAATACATAGGTAGTTCCTCTATGGTGTTAATAACTGATAACTTCTAGTTTTCTGCATCACATAATGTGATTTTGACCAGTCTGTATGCTTGTTATAAAGGCTTGGTAAATGTTAAAAAATTATTTTCCTACAATGTCCATAACTCCGGAGTTTGTCTCACCGGTCTTAGCATTGGCTTGTGTTATCAATGACCAAAGTGTCAACACTTGTCAGACTAGGACCACTAGGTCATGCCCTGGGGTCTTTCCTTACTCAATGGGACTTAGCCCCTAGGTCATAACATATAAACTATTGAGACCCCACCATATAACTATATAAATACTTACAGGGCATGAAAAGACAAGTACACATGCCCAACTAACATTTGCCCATGGGCATTTCTTACCCTCAATACCTACCCAAGGACTCAGACTTTGGGTTGGAGGTCAAAACAGGGAAGTGTAAGGATATGGATTTTACAAACACAGAATTCTAGCAAAAATGCAATTTAGCTATTTGTAATAGCAATTGATAAAATGTAAAATGTTCTCTTTCATGCTTTTTAACTAAAAGTTCTTTTTAATCCAAACTTTTCAATGCCTATTTTTTAATTTACCTTGCCTTTGTACATGCATTTTATCACTCCTTCTCAATTTACAAGGGCCTGATAATAAGCCCACCCTCTCATTTGAAGTTATTAGATGGTCCCTAGTTTGATTAGCTCTACTGGTCATAGACCAGAAGAGTTTATGTGATTGTTATTTGTTTGTCATCCATCTGTTGTCCGGTGTCTGCCATCCAGCACCCGTCATCCATCAGCACAAGTTTGTTATTACAACTTCTCCTAAACTACAGGGAGGATTCCCAAGAAAAGTTTTACACCTCTTCATTCCATGGTCTAGTCATTCCTAAATGAAAATGGTGCTGCTTGGAAATCCAGTATGGTCACCACAGTTGCCATTTTAAAAATCTTCTTGTTACTACTCCTCCGGAACAGATGGTCATATCAACATGGGGTTTTCACTCAAAGATTTTTTATGATGTCTAGTTGGTCCTACATGAAAATTATGCTTATTATACATCCAATATGGCTGCCATGGTGGCCCTCTTGAAAATTTGTTTATTGCTCAAGAATATTAAATATGGTTCAACATTAAGCAGTTAAAAAGAAGAAATGGTATTATCTTGGATTCCTGGAAATTATTTTTGGCCAGTAGTGTCAGATCCTTTGAGGGACTCTTGTCATTGGGGAATGATTACAAACTTTACTACATGACTTATAAATAGCACTTTATAAGGTGTCATTTTCACCTGCAATCCAATCAAAGCATCATATGCATTGGATCTGCAACATATGCATGAGTGTTTTTAATTTTTTCTGTGTTGCATCAGCAAGGAAGCAAATATCTCCTGCATTCTAACAGTGGAGTAATAGTCACACACAACTAATTATTTTATGATTTATGGAACCAGCCTTTGTTTAGGTGGAATATTAAATACTGCATTTAAAAGATTGAAGGCCATTTATTGACCGAAAATAATTACCACAAAATATTAATATAATCTTTTTTTCAGAAGAAACCTACATATGGGTAAATTGTATGTAACAGTAGAATTGAACCTAAAATCATTTTGATTTTATCATTGTTGCCACACATGTACTACCAGATGGTAATGTGGAGATCTCACTGGGTCAGGTTTTACAGTGGACACTTACAATGGAATTTTTCTCAAAAACAATCAATGCAGAATATCATTTTCATCAATTTAAAATTGTGCTCATGGATAGATCATGCATAGGATGTAAGCATGTTTTGCCAGTCTTAACATGAAAATATTGTAATTTTGCAAATCATTAACTGTATGATCAGTGGGAATTGAATCAGTTGTCTCTGTCCTAATATGATATTTGATGCTCTTTGGTTAATATTAGGGGAAAAATCTTGGGGGGTTTGTCCAGTTTTTAAGTCACCTACCTCAGCCTGCATGAATAAGGTTGTATTTTATGCTCTTTAGATGGAAGAGGCATAGTTTTTGGATTGTCTGTTGGTCTTTCAGTGTGTCTCTTAACAGCATTTAATTTTTTCAGAACTTTCCTCTTTGATATGTGCATTTTATCTTGGGGGAGGGGTATTTTGGGGGGAGGGGTATTTCATGTTTCTTTATTGCTTCATGATGTGTGATTCTCAGTGTGCTGCATAATTGTTAGTCTTCATCCATTACAGACTTGATAAACAAACTGGAAGCAGAGAAGACCAAGGCAGAGGGTGTGAAAAACAGAGCTCTATCCATTCTTCAGGAGAAAGAACGTGAATTTTCTGCTCTGGAGCGTCATCTGGAGAGTGAGCTGGAGTTGACAAGACAACAGTTGTCACAATATCAGAAACAAGTTCTTGCTATGTCAGAGATGCAGATCTGTGCTGTGCCATCTGCTGTGCAGATAAGGTAATCAGTATATTATATACAATCAACATTTTGTCTCAATATTTCCCTATGTATAACATGTACCAAGTATAACATGTACCATACTGACAACAGCATAAACTCAGATATTGCATGGACAGATCAGTACTTATAATCAACATTTTATCTCAATATTTCCCTATCTATAACATGCAAAAGACAGACAACATATCTGCTGTCACATATTGCATGGACAGATCAGTACATATAATCAACATTTTATCTCAATATTTCCCTATCTATAACATGCAAAAAAGAGACAACATATCTGCTGTCACATATTGCATGGACAGATCAGTACATATAATCAACATTTTATCTCAATATTTCCCTATCTATAACATGCAAAAGACAGACAACATATCTGCTGTCACATATTGCATGGACAGATCAGTACATATAATCAACATTTTATCTCATTATTTCCCTATCTATAACATGCAAAAAAGAGACAACATATCTGCTGTCACATATTGCATGGACAGATCAGGGCCTATTGCTGTTTGCTGGATATTTTAAATAGAATCAAAAGTACAGATCCAGATCTGTCGGTGCATTATGCAATGGTAGATCTGGATCAAAGCTGTTTGTAGTTTGATGTGCAACTTAAATGAGCAAATAAGGTGGCCTAGATTATCCAAGCTCATTTAGGTCATGGAGATAGTTTGGTAGGTGGAAATTAGGATTGGAAAGGATGTGAAAAAACTTCTTACAGAAGGGGCATCTTCATTTGATCTGTCAGTCCCTCCATCCATCTGTCCATTCATCAATCCATCCATTCACCCTGAGAAGCTTGTTAGCAAGATTGCACAAAAGCCATGCAACATAGACAAATGAAATTTTGTTGACAAATTTGTATCCATATTGAGATAGACTTTCAGGCTGTTACAAAAAGTTTTACTTTTTAAAACACATTTTCCACATTTTGGACTTAGATGTTTTGCGTTTTGGACAAAAGCCATGTTAGCGCAATAAAGCAGAAACAACTTGAGGTAGACAAACAAAATTTGTTATCCATATTTATATGCATATGTAGATGACTTGACTTGTATCTTTGTTTCATTATAGCAAATTTTCTAACTTTTTCTCTAAAACATTGAAGTTTTGTTTTTACATTGATTATAAAATCTGTTATTGTTCTGACTCCCTTATCTTACTCTAAGTATTCTCAAAAGGTTCAAACATTGGAATATGGTGGTCTTACATTGGAATATGGTGGTCTTACATTGGAATATGGTGGTCTTACATTGGAATATGGTGGTCTTACATTGGAATATGGTGGTCTTACATTGGAATATGGTGGTCTTTAAGGGGACAAGAACTGGAAAACTTGGAAAGAAAACATGGACTGTTAATTGGTCACCTACAGATGCTTAAACCACGCATTGAATTAGGAACAGCAGATATGCAAAGCAAATGAGTGACCACTGTGCTGTTTAATTGAAATAGCCTGTAGAACATTGCAGTTGTTTAGAGAGAAACCTATCATTGCCCTTAATCAGTGCAAGGATAATTGAAGATGCACTGACTTGTATTTATTAGTAGACTCACATATCTTAATATCAGAAACATTACATCTCAGTGTGTGTAATGCCGAATGCTCTGTCACATTATGTTTCAATTAAAGATATTATCTTGGTAGAAACTTTAAAATTGTTTATGCTAGATTTAATAGTCCCTAAATGGCAACATTCTTCCAACAGCCATATCTCATATCAGCTAAAGTTTGTATTTAAAAAATTTTTCTTCCCCTTAAGCATGTTACCTCCTATAGACAGCCAAATTGATCCATTCCATAAATGGATGGTTAGGAGAGGTTACATTGAACTTAGTCATCCTGGTGAAAACATAAATGATATTCCTGTTGATTGCTAAAATTATCCTGTCAGAATACTTAGTTTCTGCTGCTTGATTTATTTTGCTCATCACATAGTCGTTATTTTGGGATCAGACTAACTAATTTGCTAATTTGGGATAGTCATGAGGCTGTTGTTTGTGTGTCAATTACCAAATTACTAATTCTCATTTAATTAATTGGTGGGTTGTATCAACATTCACTTCTTGCAAATAGTCTGTTGCTGTCATCTTGACTTGGCTCCAAGATACAGGTCCTTCCATGTTAAAATAACTCTTCACTAAATTTGAAATGTGTCAAGGTGTCACTGATGCCCCCACAATATGGTGCAATTGAAGAAATTATAGTTCAGTATGCAAGGGCAAAGTTCTGAGTCAAACATGGGCCTTAACTCAGCCATATTTGGATGGAAAAAGGATAAAATTGAACCTTACCTGTGTCTTCTTGATATTAAGCCTTATAACAAATTTGGTTTCAATCCATTTAGTCCATCAAAAGTTATTGACAGAAAATTTCTATACCAAAAAGGTCATAATTTAGATTTTTACAGTAGAGGATGGAAGTCAAACTAGACCTTTTCTTAATATAAAGCCTGGTCCTAAATTATGGATTATTATTCCATGGAATGCTTCAAAAATTATAGAGGAGAAACAACATTTGTGATGTATGGATGAATGCAACAGACATATCCCTTCTCCATAGAATATGGCTGAGGCATGGAAAACTCAAAACTAGAAACAAGTTCTTGCCATGTTTTAATCTTTGCTATAGTAGTTAAATAAGGTGAAACATCACAATAGATTATATTGTTTAGGGTTTTACAGCTTGATCAAAATTATCAGCAGAGACTTTTGTCTGTTTGTAGTGAGGGCCAAGAAGCAGAGCTACAACAGAAACTCAGAGACCTTGAGGAGGCAAGTATCTGACCTTTTTTGTGTGTCCACTGCAATAGCAGAAGGAAGCATGTTGTTTGTATGTCTGTGTATATCTGTATGTTCATACATTCATCACAAATCCATTTTAGCACAATAGCACAACAAAAATATTAAACTTAGAGCCATCAGATTTTACACACTTTAATAAGCTCATAAGCAGGTGACCTGATTAGATTTATGGGCCATTACAGCAATTTTTCAAAGTGTTTACACATTTTTGGACTTGTGCTTTTTGTCCCAAACCTTCTTAGTACAGTTAAACAAAAACCACTTGAGGTGCACAAATGAAATTTGTATGTATGTTTGCATGCATATGTAGATGATCTCATTAGATCTTCATACCATTTTAGCATCTTTTTCGATTTGTTTTTAAAAATTTTATAATTTTTGGAACTGAGACTTTCTTGGTCTGCTGAGCATTCTACTACAGTCCTACCCACTTATATCAACATCACTTACGTTGACAAACTGCCTATGTCAACAAAAAAAAGCAAAGTCCCAGGCCCATGGTGTATTGTTACTATCAAATTTGTCAACATTGAGATAGAAAATAAATGTATATGTCGACAGAAGCCCTAGGTCCCAACTTGAACAAATCCTTTGTTTTCTAATCGTTTATGTCTACAATCTGCCAGTTCTGACCCATACTTTTTTTCTACAATTATTTGATGTTGCTGCCAGGCTTTAATGTTGCCGTCATATTAACAAACAGGCATTTGTTTGGTCCTCCAAAATTGGCCTTTCTCTGTGACTTCAGTAACGCATGCACCCTTCATCAAAGCAAGCTGGCTACAATCTTCAGCAATACAGTGCACCCTTCATCAAAGGAAGTCTTCACCAAACTTGAATAAAAGCAATGGAATCTGATCAATTGTTGCATTTTACAAAGTGATCAGTGAGTGGAACATGTTTATTGTACCATAATAGTTTCCTTTTATGCAGGAAGAAAAGTAACATTATTAATGCTTACGATGGCTACCAACAGCAGCGTAAAACGCAAATTAAATATTTTGCGATCATTTGTCATTAGCATTTTTATTGCTATTTAGAGAGAATTCATAACTTGTTGACAGGTTTTCATTTCCCTATGAATAACCTCATCCCCTTGGTAGTCTCAGTAAGATCATTATGTTTGTTGCCTCAGGCAGATCAAAATCTAGGCCAATTTAAGTACATGTAGCACATATGTTGGTTGATGATGGGATATAGATCAAACGAGGACTACCATTTTTTTATACATGTGTTTTCTAACAGGATGTGACCGATATATGAATTTTTTAACTTGTGACTATACTCAAATTCATGGATTTTGTATATACATGTACTTAACGCATTATGGATTTATTACACAAAGGTAACAAAAATGTAAGTTGTCAATATACAAGTGTATTTCACACTGGTGTTTTGTCTTCATTTAATCAAAATTTCCATTGTTATTTTCTCTCAGTCTAAATCCTACCCACTGATGACAGGTCACCCCTTACAGACAAATTTCACTTGTATGTGGGTCAAAGAGAAATTTGCTTTTTTCAGCCCCGCCCACCCACCCCCCTCCCCAACTCCAAGACTTATCTTGACATCCACTTATGTCAACAATATTACCTCGGGCCCGAGGATGTCGAGATAAATGGGTAGGACTGTAATAACATTACAGCAATGGGAGTATGTGTTTTACAATCACAATTTCTTGTTTTAAAAATTTGATGTTCATTAAATTTCAGATTGTTTATCAATGTAGATTCAACTATTACAAAATGACTTCAACCTCAATATAATAACCACTCAGAAGTAGTCACAAATGGTTGCTATGTTCAGATGATCTTTATCTACAAGTTAATATGTATTCATTTGTGTATCAATGTGAGCTATTTTATTTTGATGTTAATGCACAGGTGGCTTTTATATACAGTCTAAATTGTGTAAATCTCAGATGAATATATTAACTATAGTTTGGTGATTGTTTTTTTTTATAGATAAACATGAACTTTGCAAGTTTAACATTGATTCCATTTCATATTTACAGACAGTAAAGTTGAAAGATGAGGAGATTGCTAAAATGCAGCAGAAGATGGTAAACTATTTTAATTACTATATATGTACTCACTTATAGTCGAGTCCAAATGCAAGCGACATAGACCCTGATCTGCTGTCACATATTGTGCCAGCAGATCAGGGTCTGTGTTGTTTGTTCTACTGTTTACTTCTAACAAACTGCATAGACCCAGATCTGCCAGCGCATTATGCGATGGCATATCTGGGTCTGTGCAGTTTGCAGTTGGACTAATGAGTGAGTATAGACTATATTCTCATGCTTGCTTTAAACTGTCCGCTTCAATCCCTGTAAATACTTGTCACACACTGTGAACTTAAAATAATTGTATTCATTAAGAAATGATATGGTAAAAGTCTCATAGTTTTGCAGATAATTTTAATGATTTTATGACTTAATTTTTACAGTATTATACATGTTAAAACTTTAAAATACCATCACAGTCAGTATGATACAATATTCAAATTAGATCATTTGTTACAAGTTTGAATCACTAAATCTAGGTTACCATTTGCCGAATTTAGGAAAATATTGTAATTACAAAGTCACAATTGACTAGATATAGTGAAACCTTTCTATAAGGGATATTCAAGGGATAAGACATTTTTCTTTTGGAGAGTGTCCTTAATGTTGGGGGGTATTCTTGGAGCTCTTTTTTATCTCTTCTTGTAGATGATTCTGTATGTTTCCCATATAATAAGCAAAACACTTTCAATTAATAAAAATTGATATTAAGAACTATATTGTGCACTCATTTATGAACCATTCTAATTAATGTTATAGAAAACAGGTTAGCATGTGCCAGATACAAATATTATAAAGCAATAACATTTTTGTCGTTCTTTGTAGCTTTACTGATCATAGACCAGAAGAGCTTATGTGATGGTCTGTTGGCCATCGTCCAACTTCTGTTGTCCATCCATCCATTAGCACGAGATTGTTATCGCTACTCCTCCTAAACTACTTGGAGGATTGCCATGAAACTTTAAATGAAAATGGTGCTGCTTGAACATCCAATATAGCCACCATAGTGGCCATCTTGAAAATCTTGTTATTCCTAACTACTCCTGAATGGATGGTCATATCAACATGGGGTTGTCACTAAAAGACTTCTTATGATATCTAGTTAGTCCTTAATGAAAATCGTGCCGATCTGACATCCAATATGGCCACCATGGCAGCCATCTTGAAAATCTTGTTATTGCTACACCTCATGAATGGAAAGTCATATTGACATGGGGTTTTAACCAGAAGACTTCTTATGATGTCTAGTTGCTTTTAACTAAAAATGGTGCTGATCTGATGTCTAATATGGCTGCCACAGAGCCATCTTGAAAATCGTATCACTACTCCTCCTGATTGGATGGTCATATCAACAGGTTTTTTTTACTAAAAGACTTCTAATGATGTCTGGTTGGTCCTAAATCAAAACAGTGCTGCTGAGACATACAATATGGTGGCCATATTGAAAACCTTGTAATTGCTACTATCAACATTCGGTTTTTACCAACAGACTTCTTATGATACCTAGTTGGTCCTAAACGAAAATGGTGCAAATTGTACATCCAACATGGCTGCCATGATGGCTGTCTTGAAAATCTTGCTGTCCATTATGTCCACCACAGCAACAAATTTTTGCAAATCTTGTCGCTGAAGAATATCAGCGATGGTTTCAACACTCAGCAGTTAAAAGGAAGAAATGATCTTATCTTGAATTCCAGGAAATTATTTTCACCCAGTGGACCATCAGTCTCTTTGATGGACTCTTGTTATATATTAATTATAGTGGACATTTGAGGCATAAATTAGAGTCTGACATGCATGTTGTCCAGAACATGAAAAATAAATATTTGAGAAATTTCATCATATTGAAAGTATACTTCGTGGAAATGTCTTTGTTATGGAGGTGTCCTTATCATCTGGTTTCTCCGTAGATATATGCTGGGAAGGAAAAATTTTCCATTCTGTAAAGATGAGTACATTTTTGATTAAGTAGATGGTTTTCAACACCTTTTAATGACCGAGTATACCTTATATACTTGCGTATAAGCTGGGTCCAAATGCAAGCAACATAGACCCTGATCTGCCGTTGCATAATGCGCTGGTAGATCAGGGTCTATGTTGTTTGTTCTACTGATTAGTCCTTACAAACTGCATAGACCCAGATCTGCCAGCGCATTATGCGATGGCAGATCTGGGTCTATGCAGTTTACAGTTGGTATTGGCTTATACACGAGTATATATGGTAATTTTAGTTGTTTATATTCTCTGTATCTTAAATCTTAGTATAACTAATATAATTTTTAGTTAATATTTTTAATTTAATTCATTTCAAATCCTTACTTCATTACATATTTATTACTTTATGGTCATGTTGAAGACATTACATCAATTAATTTTTCATGTTTGTGTTGTCTATCTTATTGTGTATGTGTGTGAGACAGATAGATGGACCAATGAACAGAAAAAATTATTTGTCTTTGGTCTTAATTTTTGTGATCTTCAATTACAGATGGAGCTATCCATGACCAGTAGTACCAGATCTCTGGTACAAGACAAAGTTTCTATCACAAGGTGAGTCAGAAACTGATTTCCAACACAATCTGCTCAAACCCCAAGAATCCCCACAAGAAATTTGTAAGTTTGCTAGTGTTTCACCATCACATTAATACTGCTTCTCCTGAAACATTTAGTGCTACAGAAAAACAGATCATGTGTTTTTTGTGTTTGATGCAGCTGAATACCTCAATTCATTTTACAATGATGGCATATAGTTAGTTCTTTCATTTCCTACTGTTGCTGAGGGATTGTGGTGTAATCAGAATTTAAAAAGGGCATGGACACATTGATTACCATAATTAATGTAATTTTTCATACCCTTTAATTTTTCATATACAGTTGATCCATAAAATTGTTATTTTTTTTGGTACATACAGTCTTCAAAATTAATCCAGACCATTGGTCATTACCAAATGACCAACAGGTAATTCCGAATAAAAATTATTATAAAATTCTGTTCGATCTTCATAGTTAGGTGCTTTTACCATTCACGTAACCTTTCTTCAAAACACACTGACATGCGGTTGTAAGCTATCTTTACATTGGCTGAATGCTAATGAATTGACCAATCAAATAAGACCAAACATAAGAAATTAAAAAAGTGTCTTTCACAAGAACATGATAGTCTTGGTCTGTACATTTGAAATTAATATATGTGATAATTCTGTACACATGAGTTTTGCGTTGTAGTAATTGAAGCCCCCTGTAAATGGAAACAAGCTGGACTTAATAAAGTAGCTACACTACTTTTCAGTTCTGTTTGACTTATGATTTTTAGCTCTAATAGTCCTAGCCCAGAAGAGCTTATGGGATGGCCCATTGTCCATCATCATCGTCCATCCATTAGCACAAGTTTGTTATCACTGCTCCTCCTCAACTACTTGGAGGATTGCCATGAAACTCTACAAACATTCATTCCAAAGTCTTGTTGGTCCTAAATGAAAATGGTGCCGCATGGACATTTGTGTATGGCCTCCACAGTGTGATAATCTTGAAAATCATGTTATTGCTACTTCACCTAGATGGATGGTCATATTGACATGGGATTTTCACCATAAGACTTATGATGTTCAGTTGGTCCTAATCGAAAACGGTGCCAATCTTACATCCAATATGGCCACAATTGCAGCCATCTTGAAAATCTTATCGTTACTCCTAAATGGAAAGTCATATCAACATCGGCTTTTCACCAGAAGACTTCTTTTTATGTCTGACTGGTCCTAAATGAAAATGTTGCTGATCTGACCTTCAATATGGCCACCATGTTGGATATTTAGAAAATCTTGTTTATTGCTCCTCATCAGAGATGGATGGTGATATTGACATGTGGTTTTCACCAAAAGACTCCTTATCATGTCTGTTTGATCCTAAATGAAATGATGCAGATCTTGCATTTAATATGGTCACCACAGCAGCCAATTTGAAAATCTTGTTGTTGCTAAGGAATATAATATAACATAAGAATTCTTTATTTCAGACTGCATGGTCCATACATCTAAATTAAAATATCAAATATAGAAGTATTTTAAAAAATAAAAGTTCATAGGTGTCTTATGTGTAAATATACAGGCCCATCTACAACTACAGAATATGTCTGTCATTGTTAGGAACAAAATTATGTAAGACATTTAAATAGTAATTTGTTCCATCTATCTATAATCTGAGAACTTAAATATATATCATAGTTCCACAAAGATTTCAAGATACAATTCTTACTATTAGATATTCATGTCATCATTGAAAACACATACTTTCTCATTAATTCTTCAAAACTAAATACATTATAGTCTACAAACATGGTAGAGGCACTGTTCCATCTTGGAAGGCTTAATAGTAAATGAAGACTATTATTAAAGCCAATAACTAGTTTTCTTTTCATACATTCACTAAAGTTTGTCCACAGAGGAGCACAGTACATTGTGCAACAATACAATTTGAATGATCTAATCTTGATATTCAAAGAACAATTTCTAAATTTACATAACAGCATGTTTGTTCTAGTACACAGAAATCTCTAATGTCTTATCATATCTTCATCATCTGACTGATTGGATTTTAACATATGACCCAAATACGTATAACTGTTGACATATGCAAGAGCATGGCCGTTAAGAAGTACAGAGGGAGGAGATGGTAATGTGAAAGAAGTTTACTGAAATACCATACATACCGATTTTTGTGTATTATATATGATATCATTCTCAAATGTGTAATGTTCACATATCTTTAATAATTTCCTGAAACCTGCGATAAAAGGACTTACCAATGACATCATCAGCAGAACTAAAATTGTTAAGAAATGACGCATTTAATGTCAGATGTATCCCCACGTGACACTGTCCCAGCTTACAATTTTAAATTGTCTATGTATATATTAAATAAGAAAGGCAATAGAACACCCCTGCCTCACCCCATTGATTACATGAAAGGAATTGGATACTGCACTTCCCCAACGCAGATAGTAAAATTGTTTACCATACCAGTTAACAAGAGTATGAACAATGTAAACCGGTATTTGATTGTTGAGCAAGTTTTTAGAGATGGTTCAACATTCAGCATTTAGAAAAAAGAAATGGTCTTATCTTGGATTATTGGAAATTCTTTTCAGTCAGTAGAGTGTCAGTCCCATCAAGGGACTCTTGTTTTAGTATTTGTACATAAAGCTTGCATGAATTCGTTGTGACATCAGTTTATATCTGTGATCTCAAGATTTTCTTTTTAAATACAGTAGGTGCCCTAAAAAAAACAAATAATCTCTAAATAAAATTTTTTTTAAAATGTTGTCCCGCAAAACTTCCTGGGCTAATTATTCAGGCAGTCACCATTGTTTACAAATAAATGTATTCATTTTTAATTATTTTTTTGGGACATTTGTAGATTGGTATATTTTACTTTATTTGTTTTGTAAATGATCACTACTAGCAAAATTATAATTAATTTTTGTGCACATTATTTTTCCTACTTTGACAAAAATATATAATTTTTAATGTACAAAAATTACATAAAGTACAGTACATCATTTTAGAGATATAAATTAAATTGTGTGTGATTTGGATAAGATTGTGATGATTCAACCAGCATAAAATATTTATTGATGAGATAGTCTGCCATTTTACAGACTACAATGCTGACATTCATTGTAGGGTATCGCACCTTTGATCAATATTGCTGCCTTATTACATTTCAAATCTACCTAATTTTTATATGTAGATAATTGGTCAGTTAGCAGCAATGTTAAAAAATGAACACTGAATCAATCAAACTTTTAATCAGATTTACTCAACAATTTTTATGCACATTGTTTTATGACCGTCAAGCTTAAACATCAAGAAATACAGTTTTGATAAGAGAATTTGCTTGACTTGGAGGTGATTGATAAAAATAAATATTAATGATAATAACAGCAACAACAACAATAATGACTATTATACTTTGATAACAGTAACCTTTTTAATTGACACACAATTTATCCTAGTTACGTTAATAAGTTTTAATTTTAAAACCACATTGCTTTTTTTTTATGGATTCAGTGATTAGTTAATTCAGCAGAGCCATGGTGGTTCTGGTTCTTAAGGCATTAGACTTGCGATCAGAAGGGTGTGGGTTTGATTCCCACCATCAGATCAGCTACTGTGATGTGTCCTTGGGCAAGTCATTTTATTTACTTGCCTTGGCACAACATAACCTTCAAGGTGTTTGATTTGCCATAAAACACCAACCGAACCAATAAATTGATTTGTCATGGAGATTTTTTTTTTTTTTTACAGCTGTAATGTGGCAGACCTTGTTCTACTGTGCCTGGATGAGAGGCATGACCAGTATGTTGTTTTCACTGTGGGAACTACACTACATTTCCTTCACACAGACTGTCTAGAGGCACTCGGTCTCAAAATGGGTGGGTAACTTATGTATATCTGTAAATCACAACATTTTTACAAGGCTGCATGGAATTTTTGCAAAGTTAGTGAGGCAGCAACATTGTTATTATGTGAATAATGGCATTATTATTCAGTGTATTAATGCCAATTAGAAAAATGTAAAAGTTTTCTGTCGCAAAAGTGTTGAAATTTACTGAATTTGTAGAAAATTTATGAAATGCTTTTGTGAATCTTTTTGGCTTGCTAGCCTGTAATTGCAGGAGAACTTGTATTATTCCCAAAGGCTTTTAGTTGCTGTTTGGTCTTGTTGTCGTCATCATATGCTCTAAAAGTTTTTGCCACTAAGTCCATGTTTCGCATATTATTGCTTTATATAAAACGTTGTATCTATATGTATCCTGTTGGATAATACATCACTGTGCCTAAAGTAGATCCACATGACCTACTTTTCTGATTCCGTTATATCTACCGGTCATAGACCAGAAGAGCTTATGGGATGGCCTAGTCTGTCTGTCTGTTAGCACAAAATTTGTTATGGCTACTCCTCTGAAACTACATGGAGGATTGACATGAAACTTAACACACACACATTCATCCCAAGATCTAGTTGGTCCTAAATGAAAATGGTGCTGCTCACACATCCAATATGGCCAGCATAGCAGACATCTTGAAAATCTTATTGTTACTCCTCCTGAATGGATGGTCATATCAACATGCAGCTTTCACGAAAAGACTTCTAATGATGTCTAATTACTAAGTAAAAATGGTGCTGATCTGGCATCCAATATAGCCACCATCTTTATAATCTTGTTATGGCTACTTCTCCTGAACAAAAAGTCATCTCGACATGGGGTTTTCAAGAGGAAGAGTTCTAATGATGTCTAGTTGGTCCTAAATTAAATTGGTGCTGATCTGATGTCCAGTATGGCCACCATGGCAGTCATCTTGAACATCTTGTTATTGCTTCTCTTCCTGAACAGAAAGTCATATTGACATGGTGTTTTCCCCAGAAGACTTCTTATGATATCTAGTTGGTCCTAAATGAAAATATTTCTGCATGAACATCCAATATGACCATCACATTAAATCTTGTTATTGCTACTCTGCCAGATTGGATGGTCATATCAGCTGGGGGTTTTCACTAGAAGACTTCTTATGCTGTCTTGTTGGTCCTGAATGACAATGGTGCCAATCTGACATCCACTATGGCCACCACAGCAGCCATCTTGAACATTTTTTTATTGCTACTCCTCTTGGATGGAAAGTCAATCAACATGGGGTTTTCACCGGAAGACTTTTTATGGTGTCTAGTTGGTCTTAACAAAAAATTGTGCCAATCTGGTATCCAATATGGCCACCACAGCAGCCATCTCGAAAATCTTATCACTGCTCCAGCTAGATGGAAAGTCATATCAACATTGATTTTTCACCAGAAGACTTCTTATGATGTCTAATTGGTATTAAATGCAAATGGTGTAGATCTGACAATCCAGTATGGATACCATGGCAGCCATCTTGAAAATCTTGTTATTGCTACGTCTAATAAAGGGAAAATCATATGTACATGGGGTTTTCACCAGAAGACCTTTATGACATCTTGTTGGACCTGAATGGACCTAAAAATGGTGCTGATCTGACCTTAAACATGGCTGCTACAATGAACATGCTGAAAATCTTGTCACTTATTCTCCTGAATGGATCGTCATATCGACATGAGGGGTACTACATCCCTGTAACAAAAGTAGGTAATTGTGTTCTTTTCAGTGGTCAGCAACGTCAGCAACAACTTAAAGCTTTTGTGTCTTGATCCTTACTTTGCACCATGAAGTTGTTGCTGTTTGACTAAATATGTGCTTGCATCTCTGACTGGACTGCACTACTTTACTAAAACATTTGGTGATGTTATTTTTTGTGCACTGAAATTTGATTTCTAGATGTGTCATGTTACACTGTATTACTGCAGCAACAAAGGTCACTGTAACCATTCTTTTATCCTTTTCAATGTGGTACTTGTTCAGGTGTAATGTTTTTTTGTACTATGATTGCTTGCATGAGAAAATGCCTGACTTTCATCTGACAGCATGTGAAAAAAATGTATGGCTGAATTCACTTTTTGTTTCAAACAAATAATATTTTTTTTTTCTCATATAGATTAAACCTTTATTGAAATTGTATGTATTCTTGTATTCATCAGGCCCTACTGAACCAAGAAAGCCCTGGGTTCTTGCTGAAATCACAGATAAAGAATATTGTCAAGCCAAGAAGGTATTACTGTGGTGCATATATATATATATATATATATATATATATATATATATATATATATATATATATATATATATATATATATATATATATATATATATATATATATATATATACTCGCATATAAACCGATACCAACTGCAAACTGTATAGACCCAGATCTGCTGTTGCATAATGCACCAGCAGATCTGGGTCTATGCAGTTTGTAAGGACTAATCAGTAGAACAAACAACATAGACCCTGATCTGCCGGTGCATTATGCGATGGCAGATCAGGGTCTATGTTGTTTGCATTTGGACCCAGCTTATATGCGAGTATATACGGTAGAGAGAGAGAGAAACAGCCATAAATGTGGAAAAGGCATAAAGTTACTCATGTTCATTTTTTTTTCCCAACTGTACACAGAATGTAATCAAACCTATAGATGCCTACAACTCATTATGATATCTATCTCGATAGGTAATTGAAAAATGTAAATTATACGGTAAACCGTGAACTGCTTGCAACTACATATGAATCTTTTAAAGGAAAAATTAATACATTTTAAAAAAAATAGTAATGTTAGTAGATTATTAGATGCTGCAAAAAAGATTATACATTTTGCATGAAATCATATAAAATACATAATGTTGCTATGAAATGTTATTTTGTAGGCCCAGAATCGTTTCAAAGTTCCAGAAGGCACAAAATTCTACAGAGTGAAGGCAAAGCCTTGGACTCGTGAGCCCAGCAAACGTGCACATCTTCCTAAGGAATGACAACATTAAAAGCTTGATTGTACCCATGGGCAAACTGTGGAACATCATTAGTGCCATAATGTTTCATTTTTAACATAATTGATATCAGATTTCTGACATCGTCAAGTAATATTTGTGTTATGTCACATGCCAAAAATGTTGGAACTCTAAAAATTTCTGTAACCTATCCCAGTGCTGTTTTGTATTACATTTTTTTCATTATTTCACCATCTAACTGAGCTGCTGCTGTCAAAATAATTTAATTTTTGAAATGTCAGTAAAAACAATTTGTTTAACATTTATATTCTATGCACCTAAAAGATATTTGCTTTTTAAGTACTAGTCCAGCTAAGAATCAGGCAGCAGGTGATATTTGACATGGCTGAACCAGACCAGTCTGTCTGTGTGTGTGTTTGTGTGTAAGAAACTCTGATCCTCATTTAAAAAATGTTTAAATTTGCTGATAGTCAAATGCTGCCCTAGTTTGCCATAATAATTGACATTTTGAACAGACCTAAAAAATTTAACTTTTAAGTTAAACCTGTCTTTTTAAGACCAAATTTTTATAGAGACCACCTGTCATTTAAGACCATATTAATTTTATTGCAAGAATATATTTTATATAACTTGATAACATCTAATGAGAGACCACATGTCTTGAAAGACCACATTTTGTTGGTAGAAGAGTTAGTGCTTCAAGACTGGTTTTATTGTATGTAAAAATATCAGATGAACAAAAAGCAAAATAAAGCTTATTAATTTTTTTCATTTTTGGTCCAGTTTGTATTATTAAACATTTAAAATTTATTTGAACAGAAAGATTTGGGTATCCAAAATTTGATATGTACGAAATTTAAATTTCAGATTTCAAAATATGTATACCCTAAATTAAAAATTACTTGTGGCTTATATTAATCATCAGTAATTATTTGTCTCAAGGATGGCATAATTTTGAGCTAGTTGCATTTAGGTGGAAAATAATATTGGCAGATAATGGGAAAATAGTTTCTACACATCTAATATTACTTATATATATATATATATATATATATATATATATTACATGAATTCTAAAGATGTTTTAATGGATAATTTTAAAGTCTGCATTAAAAATGAATTTGCAAGTTCTTTGTTAGTTCTATCTTAATTACAGGAGCTAAGGTGGTACAATGGTTAGCATGCAGAACTCTTGACTGAAAGGTGCGGGTTTGAACCCTAGCATTGGATCAGCCCAAGACAGCTACTGTGGTGTGTCCTTGGGCAAGGCACTTTACTCCAAGTTTTCTACTATAAAACACCAAACCAAACTATCTTAATTGATCATTATTCCACAATAAAATTGTCACATATAGTTTTTCACTTCTTTGTTTCTTCTTTGAAGATATAAGTGTCTGTCTCCTTTTGTTAATGAAATTCATTCAAGATATACATTAAATGGCTTATTTTTAAGGCCAGCTATCTTCCGAGAGCAAAACATCGTAGGAGTTGGAAGGCTTTTATTCAAGGTTGGCTTATATTCCCGGTTGACATGATTTATGATTTTTAGGTACATCAGTAGTATATTATTTATGTGCCACAAATGAAACATTATGACCTAATTTCCTTTGCTTATGGAATAATATACATGTATTGTTTTATGTGAAGTTACTCTTGTCTCCGATGTTTTCATCCAATATAATTGTCTATCTAAAAAGTAGTTACATTATCTTTGTATGTTATTACCTGTATTTGTGCTTTAAACAAATGAGTAACATAAAGTATACAACAAAAAGCATATTCTTTGGGCTATTCCACTTAAATCTACTTGGGAGTATGCCAATTTTTTTTTTTTTTTTGGGGGGGGGGGGGCATACCACCACCAGAAAATATAACTATACAGAAAAAGCTGAAAAAAATAGGTTAAAACTCCACCCATACAGAATAATGAAAGTGTATCCCCCTCTGCAAGGTACATTTAAGATGCATAGTCGATAAGAGTTTTTGTACAGATGCTAATTTGTACACATAATGTAAAATTAAGATTGTGACATTTGTAACCAGATATAGTTTGCGTAGTTGTGCCTAGGTCTGCAATGATATGACATTGACACTAGCTTTTAGTATACCAATGAAATGGCCTTATTCATTTGGGCAGATGCACTATGAATGTGTTATTTTTTTTAAAAATTGTCTTAAAGGACATCTTATAAGAAACACTTGTTTGTAAGGAACAGTTTCAGAATTATACAATCCAATCCTTACATAAATGTCCTCAATGTAAAGTACACCTGTTTAGCATGAACAGAGGATTCTGATATTTCCCTTGAATGCCCATTCTTACTGTACACTGTCACATGATGATTACAGAACATTGTCTGTCTGTCTGAGATTTTCACACCACTTTAGCTCTTTTGTTGAACTGTAAATGAAGATGGAAACTTTATTTAAATATTTGAAGAGATACATGATTTCTTTTGTTGCATCGGTTCATTCAGTTTGAAAGTCTGCTGGTAATGGTTATAAAAGTGTCTTGTACATACATTGATTCATAACAGTAACAGTAAAGAATATTAATAAGATCCTGCCATTTAAGGATGTTTGTTTGTTGAGGACATACTGGTCCTAACTCTCATTTACAAAATAAATTTGTTCAGTTTTTATCCTTAGTTATTAACAAATGCAAATGTATCGAGTGACCTTGATTTGAAATGAGGTTTGTATACTCATATAATACTGTTTTGAATATCTTTCAGAGTTTTTGTATCAAACTCACTCTCCTTGCTAGCTGTCATTAAACTATTGTTTTTCAGGGGAGGGGTCAGTCTGATGGTAACATATTCTTTTAGTCATTTCATTAACTTCAGAACATGCTTTGTAAGGTCTAATGCATGTTAAAGAACTTTTTACATACTGATTTATTAGATTGCATTGTCTTGCATGTTTTTAAAATTTCTTTTTTCCTTACCTTATATTGGATAATCAGATAACACTTTTTTTGTCCAATGATTTGCAGAAGTTGCTTTAACTAATCTTAAGAGATTAACCTTTTGATTACATTGTTATATGGAGAGTTTGGATAATTGTATAATTCACCTTTAACAAAATGTCATCACATGAACATATGCTTCTTTTTAAAACAAATCACATCTCTTTCTTATTTCACATCAGTTGGATATTTATATTTTACTTAAAAGAGTTATATTTTGTCTCTAGGACACATGCTTATCACAAGGTGTATTTATATGTGAATGCTGTTACATTACATACAGACATGGAAATGTTCAGTACTTTTTTCAGACAGATTTAGAGGTTGTACAGTTTTCCAGTAAATATAGAACACTTTAAGTGTATAAATGGAGAAATTTGGCCATTTTATGCTAAAAGAACATCCATTTTTAACTTCAACCACAAAATCCTGGATCCACCTGTAGGTTTTGCTGTGATATATTTATGTAGGTGATAGCATGCTTGTGAGATATATGGTTTGTGATGGTATGTACTGAGTGCAAGACATGTCCATATATTCAGTTTTAAAAATTAGTTGATTAATTATGTTGTGGTTTCTGTTAGTTGAAGTGTACATTTTTTGTATCCTAGAACTATTTAGCAAAGATATAAATTCATATAAGTTGTGCAATTAATTTTTCTGTGACTTGCATAAGCATTGCAAGATACAGTAGTCGCTTTTCTGCCATCAGCAGGGGCAGCAGAAGTGTCAACTATGTTAAAGTTTTGCATTAAAGTGTTTTAAAGTCACATATCTTCAACATCATTTGCCACATTCAAGTGAAACTTTGGGAAAATATTACTTTAGGTCTATTGTTTATGCCCTGATATGCTAGAAGTTTCTGTATTGCCTGTCTCACCTGCTTAAGCAGAAAACTGGTTGCATTATGGCAAACAATGTTGAAGTTTTGCATTAAAGTTTTTGAAAGTCACAAATCTTCTAAATAAGAGGCTGCATTCAATGGAAACTTTAGGATAATATTAAATTGGGTGTAAAGTTTATACACTGATATGCTACGAGTTCCTGTATTACATGTCTAGTCTGCTTATGCGAAAAGAATAGTTCATCACTGTGAACAATGTTTAAGCTTTTGAAACTACTGTATATACTCGTGTTAAAACCGATACCAACTGCAAATTGAATAGACCCAGATCTGCCATCGCATAATGTGCCAGCAGATCTGGGTCTATGCAGTTTGTAAGGACTAATCAGTAGAACAAACAACATAGACCCTGATCTGCCGGCGCATTATGCGACGGCAGATCAGGGTCTATGTTGTTTGCATTTGGACCCGGATTATACGCGAGTATATACGGTAACATATCTTCTAGATTAGTTGCTGCATTCCAGTGTAACTTATGGATAATATCACTTTAGGTCTAAAGTTTATGCCACGATATGATAGGAGTTCGTGTCTTGCCCGTCTCTCCAGCTTAAGCAGAAAGCTTGTTGCATCATGGTGAACAATGGTAAAGTTATAAAAGTCACTTAACTTCTACATTAGTGGCTGCATTCAGCTGAAACTTTAGGTTTATATTACTATGGGTCTAAAATGTATATGCTAATATGCTAGGAGTTCCTATATTGTTTGTCTCACTGCTAAAGCAGAAAGCTTGGTTCATCATTGTGAGCAATGTTTAAGTTTTGTGCTACAGTTTTTGAGAGTTACATATCTTCAACACAAGTTCAACTGAGATTTTGGGATCATTTATATGGGTCTAAAGTTTATATGCTGATATGCAAGGATTTCTTGCCTTGCCTCTCTCACCTACTTAAGGAGAAATATTTGTTGAATCAGGGTCAACAATGGTAAAGTTTTGTATGAAAATTTATGGAAGTCAGATGCAGGGGTTATACTGACAAGTATAAGGATGCAGGTGAGACACTGGTACCATAGAACACTTATTCTTGAAATGTAAGAATTTTATCTTAATAAATATCTTGTTTTGGTTCTTTAATTTTTTCCAGACTTTTATTAAAAGATAGTTTGACCATTAAAGTGGTAGTTTGTGGTTTATTGGTTTATGTAGCTCGTTAGTCTAGTAATAAGTAATATCTAGTAATATTCCATATCTTAATATCTTTGTTATATATATATATATATATATATATATATATATATATATATATATATACTTATCGATGGTCATTTATGCTAAAAAAAATTGTTTTTGATCCTCTTGGTTTTATGGGCACATTTAACACATTATTGGCTATATCATGCCAAGAAATTTGGAGTCAAGTGCTGTTCCCAAGGACACACAGAGGCAGCCAAACTGAGCTGGCTTGAGCGTGTATTGAACCTCTAGCACTCATAAGAACTGAGCTACTGCGGCTAACCAGTCCTATATGCTAAATGATAACAATATCAGCCAGAAAGCTGTCAGATAAAATGTTTTCAAGAAAGAAAGAAATTGCACCTTAGGAAAGTTCTTTCTTCCATGTTACAAATAAAAACAACCTCAGGGTCTGAAGCAGTGTGAATGGTTGAATTTCTTTGGATCATGTGCTATGCATAAACTAGAAGCTCAGTGATGTTTTAAAATAAAAAGAAAAGTTTGTGATTCGGTTATGGAATTAGAAAATGATTTCAGTATTTGAATAATACAAGAAAATAGCATTGCAACTCTTCACATTGTTTATAAATACACTTTTTGGCATTTTTCAATACTACATGTATTAGCTATTGTTATTGCTTTCATTATAGCTGTGCAATCATTTTGTTGCACATCGTACAACAAATTTATAATAACAAAGTTTGTTTGCAATTATTCCTTGGTAATTGTTTTATTTCTTGTGATTTTGTTTATTTCGGGTTTTGTAAATAATGCATGTGTATACACACAAACACATATGCCTGAGTGTAAACTGAGCAGTTTGATTTAAATTGCAATTATATTAATAGTCAAATGTCTTTCATAATTTACTCATCTCTGGAAAATCATTGATGTTATGTATTCTAAATAAACAATCAAATATCTTTTACTGCTTCCTTTTTTTGCCCTCCAGATTACTTAAATACATCCTTATTCTTGGTGCTATTCAGACATTTGTTCTGATTGCAATTACATAAAAGGAAATAATTAATCATCAATTATTAATGAATCTCTTCATTTTAATAGATGCTGGACCAATTTTCTGAACGAATATGATAGGTAACAACCTGGAACTAAAGCTTTTGGAGTCTATACAAATAATGCCAGTTCACCTCCAAAGGTGGTTGGGATTACAAAAAAAATAAAATAATAAAGGCTTCAGGTCTCTTCTTGGAAAAAATGGTGAGGAATGGTAAACAATTTGCTCTTGTAAATATACCCCTGTAGATACACGTCATACCCCTACCGTGTGATAGAGATGAATCTATAGTCAAACAATGGGCATACCTCTTCTTCAAATAGTACGAGTACAATGATTTGTCAACATGCATATCTTCTGATGATGACCGAAATATATTCCAAGTTTTACAGTAATTCTAAAATCTGCAAGAGTAGCTACATTACAAAATTCTGTCGTACATTCCTTCTAGCATGTCAAAGGACATTAACTCTTGCAAAAATCACAGGAGCACAAAGATTTGCCAATATGTTCATCTTTACTTGTGACTAAAATGTAGCAAGTTTTACAGTGATCCATACAAATTTGCAAGACAAACTGTTGGACTAGTGCCAAGATTGTGTCATTGTATTAAGCTATAGGACAACAAAGGCAATGCACACAAAAATTAAAGGAGCAAAGAGGTTTATAAATATGCACATCATCAGGTCATGATCATAATATTCACAAAGTTTTATTGCAATTCATAACTACAGGACTTGTTTTACTAACAAGATAGTGTCATACACTGCATTAAGCTACGAGACAAAAAGGGAAATAACTCAAACTAAAATTGTGGGAGCAAAGTGATTTGTTGGTATAGTATGCACATCTTCAGGTGAACATAATATTTACCAAGTTTCATGGCAACCCATTAAAAAACTGCAAGATTAGTTGTGCTAATGAGGTGTTTTATACACTGCATTAAACTACAAGACAAAAAGGGCAACAACTAACAAAAATTGCAGGAGCAAAGTGATTTGTCAAAATGGGCATCAGGTCAAGTGATGGCAATCCATCAAAAACTGCAGAACTAGTTGTGCTAACGAGATTGTGTCATACCCTGCTACATGACAACAAGGGCAATAACTAACAACTTGTGGGAGCAAAGTGATTTTTCAGTATGTGCATCTTCAGGTCAAGACTATAATATTTGCCAGGTTTCATGGCAATCCATCAAAAACTGCAAAAACGGAGTACTGGATGTGAGAATGAATGGACAGAAGGGTTACTATATACCCCTGCCTCTACAAAAGCAGTGGTATACAAAAATACTGGACCAGTTTATACTACTGAATTTGATTGGAAGTCGCCTTGCATAAATGCATTTGTAGTTTTTTAAAACTGATGCTAATCCACTCTAGGCAAGATGGATAAATTATGAACTACATTTGTGTTTGTACAACACAGATACCCCTGCTGCAAACAAAAACCTAAAATCATACAAAAACCTGAAATCTTCAAAATTATCATAAATGGCACAAAAATCTAATCAGATCATCTATATATGCACATAAATATGTACACTAAGCTTTATTGGCTTAGATAAGCATTGTCTAGTGTAATCATACTAGCAAGATTTTCATTTTTTCCAATTCTAAGCCACCACCCACACCCAAAAATATGCAAAATTTGTAACATTAGTGCGAACATTTTACCATGAAATTTTCATATACATCCAAGCATGCCTCTTGAATTTGGTATTCCAGGGTTAAGATAAAAAAAAACATTTGTACTAACAAGGTGTTCAACACAAAAAAGTAAAAACCTCATAAATAATTGAAAAATGTCCATAATGACATGAAAATCAAATCGGGGCAATCCAAAAATGCCCACAAGCATGAGTACCAATTTTGTCTGCATATGTCAAGTGTTTTTGATGTAGTTGGTCAAATGAGCTTCATGGGACAGACAGTAGTAGTAGTTGTAGGGTTATAACAGCATGTCAGCACAATACTGGCTATCTGGTACCAATTAAAAGTAAAGTCCAAAGGTGTAAATATAAAGAATTGCAAGCAGCAAAAAACCCTGTAGGAAGATAAGCTTTCCAAACAACATAAATACTAAATGATACAAAGTTAAAAGGTAAAGATGTTAAAATTTAGCAAAAATAAAAATGGATTGACAGGACAAAATCAAGATGCTTATGCTGCAAACAGTTGGGAATATAAAAACTAGAAACATGAGATCTTGTTGAACATACTTTATTCTGACCATCCATGTATTAAAGTCTTTCAATATACAATGTAGCAGCTGCTAAGCCCTATCAATAGATCCTAAGGTCTCCTAGACTTTTAGTGGGGAAATATACCTAACAATTTTTCTAGGTTTGGTTCTCAGGCAAAATGCTACATTTGGCTTTTAAGACAATCTAAGTCATTTGAACCATCTCAAGTCCACTTAGGTCTCCTGTTAATTTCTGTCTTGAAAAATGTAGACTTGTCCTTTCAATTCTCTATTCATTTATCTATCTGATGACTTTCTGTCTCTGCCATGTAACTTTTGATCAGTTATACATTTTTATGAAACTTTACCTGTTCTTAAGTGGTAAAAGGTCAAGGTCATTTTGAGTCAGAGATATAATGGTTTTTGTTTGATGACTTTAGTTCTGGACCACATGCCTTGATCAAACTTGGCTGCTAGTATTTAGAAAGTAACATAATAATTTGAGGTCAAAAGGTTGGCAGTTCAAGGTCACTGTTAGTCAAAGAAGAATAGTGATGTTAAGAACTTCAGTTCTAGACACAAACTTTACCAACTTGGTGGATAACTTGCATTTGGGGTAAGAAAGAAAACCATTGCTTTTTGAGGTCGAATGATCCAAGGTGAAGATCACTGTGACTTGAAAATAAATGGTTTCTGCACAATAACTTTAGTTCTAAGTCACATGTGCTAACCAAACTTTGTGCATAATTTGTACTTGGGGTTAGGAAGTAACATGTTGATTTGGGGGTCAAAAAGTAAAAGGTCAGGGTCACTTGTTGAAAGAAAAAAGTGATCTGCACACAATAACTTTAGTTCTAGACCACATTTTAGGGCTAAAAAGTTAAAGGTCAAGGCCATAGTGACTAACTAAAAAAGTGCATGAAACCTATTAATTTTGGGTTCAAAGGTCAATGTCACTGACACAAAGGAAAACATTTATGTAAAATACTTTAATTAGTACATAATGGCATCAAACTTTGAGGATGGCTTGCTGATAAGGGAAGGAAATAAGCTACAAATGTTTGGTTAGACAGTTTAATAGTTAAGATAATAATGACTCAATGAAGACAATTTGTTTCTTTATGACAACTTGTATTGTGTATATATTTAAAAAAATAAATCACATGTTTTGCCTCTTAGGCAAGAAATGAACCTATTGCATGTAGAGTTAAAATTTAAAGGTCAAAGTCACTGTGACCCATCGGTCAATGATGTCCAGAGTAATCCATGACCTGCTAGTTCCTACAACTATTAAATACAGTGGGCATATAATTTACCATTCAGGGTATACTTATTTCCCAATTTGATGTCCACTTAGTTACGTGTTATTTATTTGAGACAGAAGATCACTCAGATTGTATGTCACACACATCATCAAGATTTTCAGTAAAGATAAAATCAAACTCTACTAAGATTTCTTTTAAAATTTGTATTTTAGTTCCATAGGTTTTGGATGGTCATATATGTTCATGAAATGTCACCCCTTATATGTTGTACATTTACACTGCATAGTGTGCTGTAGTGTTCTCCCCAGTAATAACTGAAGTTGTAGGTTACACAATTTTTTTTTCAAGTTCAAATATGCAAAAACACTGTACAGATGCATATTTAAATATTCAAGTTTCTTTTCTAAAGACAGTATCATAGCAATAAACATAAAACAAATTCTGAACTGAGAGTAATGCTCTATAAATTAAGTAACAGCTAATTTTTTTTTTTAAATCCAAGAAATTGGCATTACAATATTTTGGCATTACAATATTTTCATACAATATATTTTCATGTTAAATAAAACTGGAAATTCTTTTCAGTATGTAATATTTTTTGTTTATTAATGTTTTTAGTTTTCACTTTATTCATGCACACCCATTTACTTTGACTGGCTGCACAGTGCATATGTATTCAAAATAAAGAAACACATTATCTCTCAAAATATTAGTCACCTCCCTTTTCATTTACATGTACAATATCTCTCAACAATGAATGTCAAATCCAAACCAGATAATCAAACCTCCAGATAAACTCTCATATTAAGAGACAATCTATTTCTAAAAGGATAAGGAATCATCTTTTTCAATTCATAAGTAAGTAAAAACAGTTTTTCCTTCTCTTTTTGAGACCATATCCAGACCTTAAGGTTCATGTTCACATTCTGGTCAATGCTCAGTGTGTTTTGGCCATATGACTTCAAATAAGCATGACAGAAACTATACATTGTAATTAATTGTAATTAATTCTAACTGCTAGTAGTAACTGGATTACATTATGGTAATTACCAATAGGTAAAAATATTTAATCAACTGCCACTAAACAAACAATCTATTTTTTCTAAAATGGCCACTATAGTTTGAATACATGACCAATTTGTGCATGTGCTCCCCTGTACATATATTGGGGTTGTTTCAATAGCTTTTAAATGTTTGTAAGGAAAGTTTTTGTAACAAAAAAATACTAGTAAACAAATAATAAATTGTTTGCACTAGGGGCAGTTTTTAACAATATTTGTAAATTCTTTGTTTCTGTTACAAATCATTAGGTCTGTTTTAATGTTAATGATATGTTGATATTCCTGCAGTTTTATAAGTATCAATTTCCCTTAAATGTTAACCTTATCATGTTCATTCCAATCAAAATATTGGGCCACTTGCCTCTTCCCCAAACACATGGTGCAATCATGTATATCAGTAGTGACAGGCACCTGTACATCAACACATTGTGTACTAAGCAGTAACCCAGGCAGTGTAATAATATACTTGCTCTAATCACAGAAAAGTACTGGGTAGTAAATTATTGTTTTGACATGCAGAATTAGGGTCCATTATGAGTTGACATGAAGCTGTAGTTGGACCAATACAGATTAACGGCCTGCAGAGAACACTGCTGCGTATATGTCAATCAGGCACCTTGCTCATACATGTGATTCTACTGACGGTAGGACAAAAATAGTTTTAAAGGCCATCTACTGCAATACCATTTTATACTTGAAATCTAACACTTTTGAAACTTACAAAATAAAAAAATTTGTTGGGAAGAAAAATGGTATTTTTAACACATTCTATCCACATACCGGTATTATAGAAACCAGTCAGAACCAGTCTGCTGGGGACCAGAACTGTTCCATCAGTGCAAGAATTGTTACATTATGGCTGACATGTATACACAAATTGATTATCTTTTTGTTGTAATTTGGAGAGTTTAATGCCAAAGGTGGGATATTTATTGAGGTGTTATAAGTAATAAATGAATCAAAGGTGGTTCATGATGGCATGTGAGTCTTTGATTTAAAGTAAATAGACTGACCTTTGGCAGAGGTGAGAGAAAAAGGAGAGACCAACCAAAAAATTATTTAGGCAGAAACACTGCATAAAATATTTTTTTTTTTCTGGTTTAATTGTTTATTGTGTTTTTCAAGATGTTTTATGAGGAATATTTAAGGATAGCTATTATCTTCTGTTGGTTAGTTCATGTAAAAATGCCAAAAACATGTACTTTCTCCCAATGCTAAAATAACTCCTGGTAAGAAGTATTACAAGAAGTTCAACAATACTTGGAAATTAGAGTTTAGGTGGGTGCAGGTGAGTAGCAAAAGTCTTGAGTTTGCTTAGTTTGTTTCAAGAGAAGTGGATTTTAAGATACTGTTGTTTCATTTATTTTCGTGGGTCTCAATTTTCGTGATTTGTAAATGAGGACATTTTCGTAGGCACTTAAATACATGGATTTGCCTGTCAAAGTTTGCATGGATTAACCTCTACAAACACCCAAAATAAAGAATACAAAAGAACAAAACTATGTCAATAACAAACTGCGGTCACTTGAATGGTTAAAACAATATTGCCACCCATCGGAGCACAAATTAAACACCTGTCAAGATCAATCACTTAAACCATGTTTTTATCCATGTGCACAACATCAAAAGGAGTCGACACAGCCAACAACACTAAGCCAGTCAGTTAGTAAAGCACACGTGTATGATCTCTTAAACTACTGTTCATAAAGTTGCACCATCAGTACTGATCATGGCATTAACAGTGGCTTAAGAGTGGTAAAATTCAACTTGTAGCCCCTTTGTTTTGAACAATGTTATCATTCCACATGTGAACCAAACATGTGACCAGCTGTACCTTGCTTAATACAATTAGCTGGCAATGGCAATATTTGATATGCTCAGAGCCCATCAAAGTGCGAAGATGATAGCTAAATCACTCCCTTGTTTATGCCTGCCTCATGTACGGACCAGCATCAACCACTAGACTTGACAATAAATAAAGACTATCAGTACAAAGAAGAATTAAAATCACACTTCCACAACTGGTATGCTAAACAGGTCATGGAGACCATGAGGGAAAGGGAAGATGTTACTGGTGAACATCATTATACTGTATTAGTGGGCCTTAAAACCTCATCAATGAAGCTGATTCATGCTGAATGGACAATTTCACGCAAAAATGTGTGAAAATTCGGACCTAAGCCCAGCTTTGAGAAAGCTGAGACTTATTTAATTCAACAATTTCAGGATTATTTACCTGACATTGTGTGTACCAGGAGAGTTTATGTCCAAAAATCTGTGAAATGTAAGCTTCAATATTTTGCTGTAATTAGTGTATATACATACTGTTTCATTGGTAATTGTCCTTCAAGTAACAGTTTTAGTATTTTATTGTTAATTTGGATTAAACATACATGGATAAAATGAGATGTGCTTTCAGATGGATTTAAATTTTTCAACAACAGTTGCACTTGAATGAAGGATTGATTCAAATAAGTATTAAATCAAATTTTCATATATTAGTATCATTTTTTACTCTTTATTTCATTTTCAGTAATAGTAATGTTTGAATATCGGTACTTTATATTTTTTCTCGTTTCTCTCTATTCTTACTGATCTAACAACATATAGATTTAAGGCAGTGACTGGAAATTATAGCTACCAGATACTGTATACATACATGAGCATTTGAACAATATAAAATGCTTTATAATTCTTTTTCTCTCTCAAAGGGTTAAAATAAAACAAACACATGTAAAAGCTAATTGATTACCAGTTTACAGTAATGAAGTTGATTTATCAAATAGCTTTGTAGATTGCTTAGAATATATCAATAAGAAGGGGGGAGGACCTTATGCATCACATGTGGCTAATATTTCGTTGGATCTTTAAATTCATAGTTCAGTGCAACAACGAAATCCATGAAAATTGGGACCCCACAAAAATTGGTAAAACTAGTCATACATGGGGAAATAAATGATATCAGGCATATGCAGACACCATCGCATAGGAGAGCCTATTAAGTGTGAAACTTAATAATCATAATGAATGTCATCGGTGGCCACCAGACAGTGAACTTGTGAAATAAAACTAAAAATGCTTGTGGATTTTATAAAAAAATCTTTGCAGTGAACTATGCGATATACAACTCTTCCTTTTCACTTAGTTGCTGATACCCTAACTCATATTAATTATTATTCTAACATTTCTCATCAGAATCTGATTTGTGTTCAAAACTTTCAGTTTTATTGTAATATGAAGAGAATACATATTATGGCAAAAAATGCAGTTATGTTTTCAATCCCCTTGAAATGCATAAAATTTATCTCAATAAAAAAATCCTACTGATTTTAAAGTCAATCTATTGATTAAAATTGTTTAATCTACTGATCTGATGTCCTTGTTCTTTCACATGTATGCTTGCAGGTCAAAGTTACAGCAGGAATCCAAGTTAAATCTATCTTCCGCTTTTTAACTTTTGAGTACTGAATCCATCTCTGATGTTCATGAGAAACTGCAACATACCAAATTTGGTAACAAACCTATTTTCTTCTGTTTGAGTTAACATGTTCATAAGATACTTGTAAGTGCAGCACAAAATTCTTTGTCATGATCTTTCATCTCGAACCTGATATCATGGATAGATCACTGAACTTGTCTCAGACAATGCAAAGACATAACCACATACTAAGTTTGGTCAAATTAATAAGTAATATTTTTTTGGAAAATCAAATTACTGAAGTGATATCATTCAAGGTATTATTTAGATATACCACAAACTGTGTTACATGATGCAAATCCATTCATAATTGTATTATCATCCTTACAAGCTAATACAACTAAAAACCAAAGTCAAGACCTTTGACCTTAAATTCAGAGTGCTGACTATCAACTGGAATACAACTAAATACAAAGTCTGGTAAAAATTCCATCCAAGTAGCCATAAGAAGATTTTCAAGATGGCTATCATGCTGGCCATATTGTGTCAGATCGGCATCATTTCAGTTGGGACAAACTAGACATGATAAGAATTCTTTTCGTGAAAACCCCATGTAGCTCTGGGCATCTGTTTAGGAGAAGTAGCAATAACAAGATCTGGTGGTTGTGTTGGGGATCAGATCAGCACTATTTTCATGTAGTACCAGGCAGACATCATAAGACTTGTAGTGAAAACCCCATGTTGATACGACAATCCATTCAGGATAAGTAGTGACAAGATTTTCAAGATGGCCACCATTGAAGCCATATTGGATGCCCTAGAGCAGCGTCAATACAACCATCCGTTCAGGAGGAGCAGAGATAAAAATATTTAAAGATGGATATCTTGGTGGCCATATTAGATGTCGGATTGGCATCATATTTATTTAGGACCAACTAGACATCATAAGAAGTCTTGCAGTGAAATCCCTATGATGATATGATCAGTTCAGGAAGAGTAGCAATAACAAGATTTTCAAGATGGCCACTGAAGTGGCCATATTGGATGTCAGATTGGCACCATTTTCATTTAGGACCAACTAGACATCATAAGAAGTCTTTTTGTGAAAATTCCATGTTGAAATGCTCATTCATTCAGGAGAAGTAGCGATAACAATATTTTTGATATGGCTGCCATGGTGGCCATACTGACTGTCTGAGGGACACCATTTCATTTAGGACCAACTAGACTTTGAGATGAATGTGTTTGTAAAGTTTTGTGGCAGTCCTTCCAGTAGTTTAGGAGGAGCAGTGATAACAAACTTGTGCCAACAGATGCCAGACAAAAGGTCATCGCATAAGCTTTCTATTCTATAACCAGTAGAGCTAAAAATGAATGCATTACCATGTATATCCAAGAACAATTTAACCAATTTCTGCCAAATATTTGAACAGGGACCTATTTTCGTAATAGTTGTAAAACTCTGATCATGCAACAACACTGAAAGTTTATAGAATGCTGGGACAACAGTATCATTCATAGGCTGAATAATGTCCTTACAAGTGAACAAAAACTGTACTTGTACATCACTGTTACAAACAATGAAAATGCTATATCTCTGCAACTTTCATAGTAAGCAGGTAAAAGATGGCGATAAATTTCTCAAAAACTTAGTTTATGTGTCATTTTAAAACAAAAACTATCCTGACAGGAAAGTTTCTTGCTGATGGAAGATTGATGGGAAAGTTGTTTATTGTTGGGTGATTGAGAGTAAAACATGAACCAAGTGTTACTTGGCAATCATCATTTATTTAAAAAATGTTACAAATCAACAAAACAAATTTAACACATAAATAATCAACATTATCACATTTTTTTGTCAACAATAACAAAGTTCAACACATGTAAATTATATTTTTCTTTGATTATACAATACACATACTTCAATAACAAAGGTGAAGAAATAAAAGCTCTTAATTATAACATTGCCACCAAAAAAGGCATTTACAGTAAATCACATTTGGTTGTGTGTATGTTCCCTTAATGAAAAGCAAGGAACAAGAAGGAACTTCTGAATAGCTATTTACAAAAAAATGTATTTCACTTTCTACAGTTTTTTGCTACATAAAGAGAATGAAAAATAAAAGAGAAATGTATATCCTATTTAACTTATCGTCCACTTAAAACTTCAGTCCTTAACCTAATTAAACTAAAAGGATTTAAAGTTTAGCAAGAGTCAAATGGGACAATATTGTTTTACTGGCTAAACAGTTCATGACAGAATGAGTTACAGATATATATCAATATAACCAGTCAGATTTACCATTTCTACTGCAAGCTCAGGAAAGTTTAGGCAATCATCTGCTAAATCACCTATATCAGAAGCATGGATTTTTTTTTCAATGGTTATTAAAATCATTGAACATTTTTTTATACAAGCTAACTTGCTGAATTCTATACACCCACCAAAAATTTCACCTCAGAAGCATGAACAAGATAGCCAATTAAATGTTTATTTAATTCATACACATTTCATCTAAATCTATTAAGAAATACAGCCTCTCTGGTGTTTACCAATTAAACCATTAAAATGTTGATAGATCTTTCAGATTTTGCTCATGCTAAAATTCTTCTGAGATCCTTTAAATGTGACCTCTACCAAATATAGGTACAGTCTCAAAAGTTAAGCTAAGCAAACCAGATTCTTGAGCACTAGCTGTAATATGAAAGAATTTACTGATTATTAAAATAATATGCAATGATTTACTGATCAAACTCATTTAATTTTGAATTATCTACATATTTATCAAGTTGCATCAAGATCTATCCAGTATGCAGTCTTTAAAGTATCGGTGAGCTAATTTTGATGTGTGCAGTTTGAGCTGATTATCAAACAGTATGATGTATCCATGTGACACAGATATAATATTTAATCAGCGTCCATTCACAGATACAGTAGAATCTTCAAGACCCAACAGAACATTTATAATTACATTAAATCTCATTGACTTGAAGTAAGGATCTCTTAAACTGATTTAATAGGTCTCTTGGTTTTTCAAGCTTCAGGATTCTGTATTTAGCCTACTAACATCAGATCATATCAATAATATCCCAGATAATGCAAGCAATACACCCATATATTTTGCTAATTACCAAAAGTCATGCAAGCTATCATCAACAAACAACAGCTAAGCACACTCAAATAAATTACAGAAGATTACCATTTTCTTCTTTCAGTCTTGGCAACCTTTACCTTTGATCCCATAATCATTGGTGCCTTTCTTGTCGCAAGTGTGACCCATGTACAAGTTTTAGTCAAGGCATGTCGTACAGAACTTTAGTAGTTTTGTGGAAATAATATTTCCTTTTTTTAGTTCCTGTGACTTTGAACTCTGATCTTTTTACTCCAAAATGAATATGTGTCTTTCTTGCCTCAGATGCAAGCCATCCACAAAGTTTTATCAAAGTAAGTGATAAAGAACTCAAGATATCATGTAGAAACCATTTATCTTTTTAGAGTAAATGTAACCTTGACTTTTGACGCAAAAAACAATAGGTGTCGTTCTTATCTCAAATGCAAGCCATCTGGTCATGTTATGTGGTTCACAAGTCAAGTTGGAAACAGTTTTCCTTACTTCAGTTCCTGTTACCTTGACCTTTGATCGTATGAGCCCAAAATTAATAGATTTATTCCTTGCCCCAAATGCAAGTTACTTATAAAGTTGGGTAACAGCAGATGGAGGAGAACTCAATTTATTGTGTAGAAATGAAACAGGGAATACACTGATGGATGGACAACATCATAATACATGTATATTATGCTCTGCCTTATAGCAGATGCATAAAAATTCAATATAGTCCATTTTGTTTAAAAAGACTATTATCTGTTTTAAAATATGCAATTTTTTATTTATTTTAAAGGTAAAATCAATTACCCAAGTATTGATAATACAAATGATCACAGTCAAGTGTTATTAATCTGAATTTAACACTAGTTTTCATTAACAAAGCGTCCAAGTGTGCGTGGGATCACTCACATTGCTCACATAAGTATACATGTCAATATAACATATACAAGTCCAGGTAATTTTGGTTGAAAGGCATATTTCACTTGGTAAATTTGGAAGGCACATGTTTTTTTGCCAGGAAAGCCACCAAGAACACAACTTTTGTAGACCATTTTGTAAACATGTAATATTAAATAGTCCTACAATGTTTTCTTAAAATTTTCCCAAAAATATTAGAGGAGATATAAAAATTACATTTTTCACCTGGCTGATGGAAAAGCGAACTGATTGCCAGTAGGGCCACCAAATATACAATTTCAGTAGCACATGTTTAAAGAAATATTTCTACAATGATTGGTCAAAACTGGCCTTGTGGTTTTGGAGGAGACACCACGAATACCTATTCCACCTGTTGTGATGGAACAGGTAGGTTGCTTGGGAAGCTGCCAAAAATTTTGGAACAGCATTTTCTAAGAAACATTCCAACAAAGTTTAATCAAAATTGTCTTTGTAGTTATGGAAGAGACAGTACATGTTCCTTCTGGTTGCCATGGAATCTACACAGCTGTTAGGGAAGCCACCCAAAATGAAACTTTGGTAGAACATATCCTGAGGAACATACCTACAAAATGTTATAAAAACTGGCTCAATAATTTAAAAAGAGATATAACAATTATATTTTGCAAATGGTTTGCTTTGCAGCTATACAGTTGCTATGGAAGCCACTAAAACAAAACTTTGTAAGAAAATGTCCTCAGAAACAGTCCTACCAAGTTTTATCAAAATTGGCTTATTAGCTTGGGAGATGTCAAAAATACATTTTCAAATTGATTTAATACACCTTTATTAAATCATTCCCACTTCTGTGATCATCTTAAAGCAATAGTCAGACAAATATAGAGCATATTGATGATAGACTTTACACACATTATTTATGACTTAAAAGGTTTCCATGATCTACACCCATTAAGCATGCACACAATCACTTAAATCAGAAAAATCCATGAGAGAACTTTCAATGTCTGATTAAAACATACTCTGTAGACATCGTCTCACATTTAGTAGCTCTTCTTTTTGCTGAAATAAAATAGTGTAAATATATATAAAATGACAACATATGCAAATGTATAAAATGACAACATAAGCAATTTCTCATCTGTCAAAGAATCAGAGTATACATATTACATCTTGCTATAATAGAATAGTTGTGACCCAAAACAGTCAACTTTGGAAATTGTGGAAGTGATGATTACATGAAAACAAATAAAAACAAGGAAAAGTGTGATACAAATAAATACATGTTCAAGCAAATTCAGTGAATGTATGTTCCCCACTTAGCATGTTCAGGAGACACCATAACAACAGGACTCTGATTTGTGACCTTGACCCTGAAGATATGACCACAAACTCCGATACCTAACTAGTAAATCACTCTATCTTAAACAGCTACTGAGTTAAAGGGAGGAAATGAACAACTCAAAAAACAGATCTTTGATTTCAACAAGAGCAAATGTGGTACACAACCCCTCTGTCCCACCCACCCCATCCCAGCGATGATATTATACAGATGTATGCTGCATGCAGCCACTTGTTAAGCCTTTGGATGCACCTAAACATGTTCCACTGCATGGAAAACATATATATTATAGACACACTTCACAGTCCTATATAAAAAGAAAAACAAACCATATCAATGGCTACTTACTGATTCTAGGAGTATCTTCTTCTGTAAATTCTTCATTTCATTCCTCAGGAACTCAATATCATTGCCCTGTGATGTTTTGCAATGGTAACATAAGAAAAAAAGAAATTTGATGATTATGGAATGTGCAAAAAGAACATTAAACACTTGGTTCAGCATCATTAAAATTTTGTTCAATCTATTGAATTTTTAATTTAGCATTTTTGAAACATAAAACTTGAGTCAAATACTGACTGACAACATTCACTAAGTGAATTACTGAAAACAAACAAATTCAGTTAATTTTTTGTATCCCCCCCTTTCTTCACCATAATGAGGTCATCAAAAGTATACATTAATTAAATCTGTGACCTTATAACTGATTGTTTAAATATGCTAGTTACTTTTGGGATTGACCTCTGCATTTGTGCATTGTCCCAATGCTGGGTGGTGTTATTATGTTGATAGAGGTTGTACACTCCATATTGATTAATGTTGATATGGTGTTTGCAGAATGTGCGATAATAAAATGTTTCCCCTTGCTACTGAGCTTCACAAAGTCAAAATCTGTCAACCAGGAGGTCTTAAATTTAGTGCTGGGCTTTGCTTACTTCACAGATGGCTCATCCTTCCCTGAATCACAGCTGCATTGTGACATTTTGTCTTCAAAAATTAATCACACTTCTGCATTATTCCAACTGCGGTAGCAAAACAACCATGTTTTGCATTTTATATATGAAGTAAAATCCAACTTAAAAGAAACATTGCTGCTGGTCACAAACTAGCCAATAATCTTTAATTAGAATGGCTTAAACATCTTCATTCATGGCAACGAAATGTGAGAACTTTTATTTTCTTCAACACTTTGATTTACTTAACTTCAAACAAATTGGGTTGTTCCATTTCATGTACTTTACCGATACAAATTATCCTAATGGAGCTCACCCACAGCAGTACTCAAAGACTTGCAACACAAAATCACCCTAGCTATTGTCAGTTAATTAAGTAATCTGTGGAATCGTGGTTGTTTATTACTGATCACCTTTACCTTTTAACTGACTCAATGATATTTAATTGCATAAACTGCCCCTGTGGTGAGAGTTTTCCATCAGCATTAAGCATGACTGTTTACTGTGTATACAGGTTTATAAAGGGTATGGGCATATGTTGTGGTGTCAAGAAGGTCTCTCTCTTACTGGAAACAGTGTTTTTATAAATACAACTGTGTCAGGGGGTTTTGGAGTAAAAATGTTGTTTATCACGTGACACACAGTGTTCTGGCAGGTATGCCAGGTAAGTAAGTGTTGCCACCCTGAAAAATAACTATAACTACTGATTGGTTGATTTGACCAAATACTTTGTTTTATTGTGTATACTCTAGGAAAATTATTCATTTCTCTGACAGTTTTTGGACGTGTTGACTCTGCCATTCCTAATCAAGATCTGTGTTTCAATGTTTCAGAACTATCTTTTGAGCAAAGTCAGGTCAGTAATAATTATGCTGCACTGATTCTATTTATTCACGTAATGCTGCAAATTATTATTTTGAAGATTGTTTTTGTAAATATTGATAATTTTGGTGCAAAACTTCCATATGTGGTTTCTGTGACCAAGATTTATAAAAACACGTCTTTCAAATCTGGTTTTATTGAATTTTCTTTCAAAGGAACAGTTAGTTATAAGTTCAAATTTGGAGCATATATGTTCCAAATTCGAAGGCAATTTTATTTCTGGTTGACTGCCATTTCATGCATCACATCCTGAATAAAGTACTCTGCAGTCGTGTCTCAGATCACAGATAAAGTACATGTATAGCTGATTGTATTAATATTTCTCCCTTGATATGACATTTCACATGCTTAATTTGAAATATTTTGTATACTGGTCATAATCAGAGTCTGGTCATATCCCACAGCATTGTCTAAGTCTGTCCTGATTCCACAAATAGGGTAAAGCTATTCTTTTACTGATCATTATTATATTTAGTTCATTTCTGATAATTCAGGGATATGAAGGTCACTGGCACTTTATTGACAAATGATATTTTGTGTTCATTAATTCACTAATTAAGGTGAATCTAAACGAGTCTGGTAATTCTGGCTGCATTAAATAGTATAGTACTTACAAAGATAGTACTTAATTTAACAAGAGATATCTATCATATGAGTACCAATAGTGAATTTTTTTACATCCTGCAGGGAGCTAACTCTCTTTCATTATCCTTACTTCCTTCTTTCAATCCCTCATTCTCCATTTTCATATATGGCTATTGCATACCTGCCATATTCCCACAGAGTTTTGGAGGTATTTTGAGATTCAACAAGTGTGTTTTGATGTCCCAAAGGGGGTCAGTGCATGTGACCCCAAAAAAGAACTTTATCTATGCAAATTAGCCTAATGGGCTCTTCCACAGCAATTCTTCAAAGGACTTAACACATCAACCTAGCTATTGTCAGTCAATTAAGTAATATGTGGAATGGTGGTTGTTTATACCTGACCACCATGACTTTTAATTTCCTCTATGACAATTAGCTGTATAAACTGCCCCAAGGATAGTTTTACATGAGCTCTGAGTAGGACTGTTTACCATTTATACATACTACATGTTATGGGCATATATTGAAGTGGTGGGGGTTTTTTCTTCTTTTTTTTAGAAGATTACTGAAAATCATGTTTTTAAAAACACAACCATGTCAGGGGGTTTGTGAGTAAAAAACCTTGTTTTTAGCGCTATTGTATGATTGACATATGGTGATAATGCTTGGCGTAACTTATTGTTTTGACTGTGATTGTAGTGAGTTTGCATTTTATTTCAGGGTCCAAACTATTAATAATTGTATCGGTTCTCTATCCCCTTTGAGGTTGATGTACAAGATGCAAAATAAAGGGATGAACCAAACCAATTGCATTTGGGTCATTTGCACCAAAACTGCAACACTGAGAAATGGAAGTGTACCATGGTTCATCCTTGTGCCTCAAACAGCCTTTATGACATAAAGCAGAAACAAAAGAAACTTTAAAATATTGACCAGTGACCATGACCTTGAGGATAAGACCTCAAATGTGCAATGCATCACATCCTCTAGAGACACTATATAAGTATACAAATCTTCATCCATTGATCTTAAACAGCTGTTAAGTTAGAAAGCAGAAAGACAAATATGACTGAAACATAACCTATTGACCTGTGACCTTGACCTTGATGATGGGACCCACAATGTGGTACACGACACACCTTTTAGAGATGATATATAGTTGTACCAAGTTCCATCCCTTGATCTCAAATAGTTCTAAAATTTTGGAGTCGAAAAGAAAGTGCAATAGAAAAATCCAACATATAACACCATGGCATTGACCTTGAAGACCTCCAATGTGGCACACAACACACCTGCTAATGATGGCATATATGTATACCAAGTTGCATTCCTTAATCTCAAACAGATCTAAAGTTACATAGTGGAAAAGAAAGTGTTATGGAAAACATAAAATGTTGAGATGTGACCATGACCCTGAAGATAGGACCACCAATTTGGTACATGACACACATTTTAGTGATGATGTACATGTATAAAGAGTTTCATCCTGTAATTTCAAACAGCTTTAAAGTTGTAAAGTGAAGGGAAAGTGCAATGGAAACATAAAATACTGAACTGTGACCTTGACCTTGAAGATAGCACCCCCAATGTGGTACATGATACACCTGTTATTGATGATGTACACATATACCAAACTGCATTCCTTAATTTTGCAAACTGCTTAAAAATTATACAGCTGAATGGAAAGGGAAATAAAAACATAAAATATTGAGCTATGAACTTTACCTTGAAGATAGGATCCCCCCACCCCTTCCAGATGTGGTATGTTACACACATTCTAATGATAATGTGTAAGTATACTATATTGCATACCTTAATTTCAAATGGCTTTAAAGTTGAAGAGTGGAAGGGAAATTGTGATGGAAAATGTAAAATGCTGAGCAGTAACCTTGAACTTCAAGATAGGACCCCCAGGGTGATATGCAACACACCTTCTAGTGATGATGTACAAGTATACCAAGTTTTATCCCTTAATCTCAAATGGCTTTAAAGTTAGAGCAGAAGGAAAAGTGTGATGGAAATGTACAATATTGAGTTGTGACCTTGACCATGAAGATAGGACATCGAATGCGGTACAATATACACCTTCTACCTGTATACCTGGTACGTATACCAAGTTTCACTCCTTAATCTCAAACAGCTTAAAAGTTATAAAGCAGAAGAGAAAGTGTGATGTGAAATGTAAATACTGAGCTGTGACCTTGACTTAAGATAGGACTAATGTGGTATGCAACACACCTTCAAGTGATGGTGTATACGAATACCAAGTTTCATTCTTTAATCTCAAATGGCTTTAAAGTTATAGAGCATAAGGGAAAGAGTGTGATGGAAGGACAAAAGAACAGATGGAAGTATGGATAACATGTCCCTGCTTTTCTTCAAAAAGCTGGAGAATAATAAGCATACCAAATTTCATCCCTTACTCTCAAATGGCTTAAAAGTTATAACACTGAAAGGAAAATGTCCTATGACTTTGGGTTATGTGACACACATGCGAATGATGATGTACAAGTAAAATAAGTTTTATCCTTTTCTCTCAAATAGTCCTAAACTTAAAGAGCAGAAAAATGTGTGAAGGAAAACTTGAAACACTGAGCCATGAACTTGACCTTAAAGATAGGATCCCCATGATGATTCACAATACACTCCTAGTTATGATATACAAGTATATCAAGTTTCAAGTTTTAATTTCACTTACCTACATCTTTAAGCCAAGCAGTTTTTAAAAATATGTCACCTGAGATCTGTGAAAGACTTAACTAACCATTTCTGTTGCTATGCTTGGATTAAGACATATGAAGTATACACAATGATAAAATACCATATGTAGCAAATAATAAAAATGAAGCCCAGTTTTATTGTCATACATGCCATAACACGACATGTCATGCGAAAAACATGATTTTGGACTCCCAAACCCCCCGACACGGTAATGTTTCGAAAAACATGATTTTCGGAAAATCTTAGCGAATAAAAATATTTTCCCACCAACCCAACCCCCCCCCCCCCGAAAAAATGCACATTTCTTCTTCACAATAATATATACCCAGAATCTGTGGTATGTATAAACAGTAAACAGTCTTGCTCTGAGCTCATGTAAAACTATAATCAGGGCAGTTTTTAGAGCTGTTTTAAAGATAATTAAAAGGTAAGGTGGTCAGAGATAAACAGACACCTTTCAGAGATTTACTGAATTGGCTCACAATAAGCTAGGGTGATGTGTCGTGTCAAATCCTTTGAGCACTGCTGAGGAAGAGCCCATTAGGCTAATTTGCATAGGTGAAGTACATTAAGTGGAACAACCCAATTTGTCTTGAGTTAAGTACATCAAACAAGTGCATGTTGAAAAACAAATGTTATTACACATCACTGACTGCATTGAATGATAACGCTGAAGCCATCTTTATTAAAGTTTGTGATCAGCGACAACGTTTCTTTGAAGTCAGATTTTTACTCTATATATAAAATTATAAAAATAATTATTTCAGTACGTTGAACAACAGCACCATTCAATCTCTAATGCAGTGTTGCACCTAGGATCCAAAGGTCAGGGGACACTGTGAGCCTCACCTTCCAGATTTGGGGGACATAACATTTTAAAGGGAAAAAGGAAACCTGTATTACATAATGCACTAGAAGTGCTAAAAAAATGAGATAATCTTATTTGCTTTGACAGTTTTGCCACCTTAACTTTCTCATATTTTCATTGGACATTACATGATTGCAATAAACGTTTTATCATGTGATCAAATAACTCGTGAAAACATTAACATGTTTGATTATCTGGTTAACCTGAAATGAACTGCACCATGGAATTTTAATAATTTTAAAGTATTAAATCATTAATCAAATGGCAAATTGTGTATTTGCATAAAAAAGTACCTTTTTTAAAATTAATTCTGCCTGAGAAAAAATTAAATCTTCACTGCCGTAGGTGTGACTTTAACCTCGCAAATACGTTACAATATCGGCAGTCAAAGACTTTAGCAACTCGGCCGACTACCACAAACCTTGAATGTTTTAATTGGCAGATTTATTGTTTTGAAATGGATATTTATTACCATCATACAGCTTTATCACTTTTAGTGACTTTGGCCATTGCTTGCGCTAACATAGACGTGGAAGCACATTCATATAGGAAAAGTGTAGGCATATTTGTGAACACAAATATCACTTGCATTACCGTCAAACCAATTATAGTACTAAACTATTGAAAGCAACTTGGTGTATTTTTGTATTTAATGTGTGTGACGTTGTGACCATGTTTGTGATGTTATTTGACAATGCTAAGTCTACCATTTTTTTTTTTTTTTTTTGGTAAGTATATTACATGCTTCAGAGAAAACAGATTGTATTTTCTTTTATTCAGATTTGAATTTCCAGTAATTTGCTATAGGCTGATTTGAAAAGATAGCTTTTTCTCATTTGGATGATGTCGCTTTTGGGGGTTCACACGCACTGACCCCCCTTGGGACCTCAAAACACACTTTTTGAGTCTCAAAAAAACCACAACACTGTCTGGGAATATGGCAAGTATGCATTGTCTTGAGTTCTCTAATTAGGGGAGATTAGAGGTTTGCTGGCAATTTGGAAGTTTTATTTTTTGCATCTGAGGGTGACCAGTTCAGAAGATAATGGGTTTATTGCTTGGTAAATTAAGAATACTACAACCCCTATTGAAAACAAACGTCTGTTATTATTTTATTTTACTCCCAACAAGCATGTATGTATTTCACTTTCTGGCTCCTTAAAAGTTAAATGTCTGCATGTGATATTACCATCATTTTTCAGACATTAAAATATAATTACTTTTCTTGCTGTCCAGATAATTTTGTGTGCAGATTAAATTGTAATTTTTCCAGAATATCTTGACTGGAAAATTATTATCTTTATTGTGTACGGATACACCCAGAACATTCAATGCCAGTTGAAAGTGGGCTAGGTAACCTGGTTGCATTATATCCTTGACTGCAAAGAAAAAACATAAGAATTTGGGGGTTTTCTTTTATAAAAAAAGAATACTGGATGTAGTTCTGGTGTTTGTTTTTAATTTTGTTCATGTAGATATATGGCCACTGGAGATAAGTGTGTATAAAGGTCAAGTTGTGTTGGATACATGTTTCCATCTGAGTTATCTTTTTGGGTAAGAGTGACATTCCCCTTCTTGTGCATGCTTCTGCCGAGTCAAACAATGTGACGATAAAGTCCTGAAAATTTGATGGCCTCTACATATGGAAGTATAGTTTGATTCCTAATGTACTCTGTATTGAAAGTAATATTATTCTGGTCCTCTTTGTATACTAGTTGTCCACTATAAACTGTTTAGATAAGGAGACAGAGTGGAAAGTATACGGTCATCTCTCAGAGGAATAAAGATCTTCAGATTTGGTTTACCTGGGTCTCTTGTCCTCTCAGACTGCAGAAAGATTAAAAAAAGCTCAGAGGGACAGAGGAATGCTATAATTAGGGTAATAAGAGCAGTTTCAAAGTCTCATTGTAATCTATTCAATCACCTGTTTTTCAATAAGAGTAAAACGTTCTCTAGTTCATATTCCAACTTGGCTTTTCTTTTCCATTGGCTTAAAAAATGTACTTGGTGTCCAGAAATTGTATGTACTATTGAAAATTACTACAAATTTTAAAACTAAGGTGTCCAGAAAATGAAAGGGTCTGGATATTTAGAGTAATGATGGTGAGCGAATAAGTATTTCTATTTTATCTTTTGATCTAACCCTCTTGTTTGTAAAAAATTATGTTGCTTCTTTTTCTTCATTTGAGCATTCATATACTTGGCAGTTCTCCAATTTGTCTCTTTTGTGTACATTTCATTCATTCATTCATTCTCATTCTGATTATTTGTTTGTTCCTTCATCTATTCATACTTACTCAGTACATTCATAGAAACTTAAAGGATGAATGGTGAAATCACCAATTACATTTGTTTGATCATTAGTGTAAAAACAGTTTAAATTAAGAGTTACTTTAATAAACAAATACTGAAGACTCATAAATAAATCAATCATCATAAAAATCTTAACATGGAGAGTAATGAAAATGATACTTTAGTCATGGAGAGAAAAGAATGGCAAAATATTGTTTAGATTTATTTTAAAATATTCACTGGGAATGGGATGATCAAAAACTGTATTTTTTGTTTCACAAAGTAATTTTTGTGTAGATTGCTTGTCATTAAAAAGATTATACACCGCTCCCTCGATAACTCGCGAACCCGCTTATAACGCAGGTCAGACGTGGATCCCATTTTTGTTTAAACTAGAAAATACAACAAACAAAAAAAAAAAAAAAAAAAAAGGACCCTATTTGTTGAAGGTGACAAAAATCGCGATCAAAATTAGTAAATGAAACCTTGATATATCGCTCGTTTTATTGTCAAAACCAGTGGTTAGTACCCGGAAATTTGAATCAACTTCACAAAATTTTCAACTTTTAATAAGAAGTCATACATTTTGTTCAATTTTCTTTCCAAACAACATTCTCAGTACACTTTAAATAACAATATTCGATGAAATTTCGATCAATGAAAACGTCACTAAAACCTACTGGTGGCAACACTTCAAAAATAAATACCAATTAAATAAGTTTTGTCAAGTGAAATATGTGTTTAAGTTCTATCTTTTAATTTGGTTTCAGTGTAATCATCATAAATGCAATATGCCCTCTTGCATTCAAACGTGAAAAATCTAATTCAACTGACCCAGCTATCGCCACGAGCGTTTCCGTGAGAATCTAATTATGTGCTGAATGTTTTGTTTTTTTTATCTCCAACTTGCGGAAGTATTTGTTCGGTTGTTACACTCAATTAATGGCAGACCTGCTTTGTATTATCACGTTAATTGCGTCTTTTGTATCAAATCAAACAAAGGGGGTGGAATAACAAAAGTAAAATGGCGTGCAAATCCTGCCTGCGTAAGAGCTAGCGGTCACGGCCGTGTGTCAAGTCAACTCAATTTAACTGATCAATCGAACACTGTTGAAAATATTTTTATGTAAGTAATATAATTAAACTACCTTAAATTAGCCTACTCATTCACAAATGTGATCAAAGATGGTAAGGCAACTAAGCCAAATGAGTACTTGGTCAATAAAAAGCTTTGTTTTACAGATACGGTTCATTATGGAGAAGCGAGTTCCAGAGTTTGTATTGAACTTGAAATTTCTAACTTGCTACTCAGGGATTTCCTCAAGAATGAGAAGAAGTTTCACTGTTACTTGATATGAAATCACGGCATCCATATTTTATTAATAGAACAATAAATAAATAGAGTTTCGACGTTGACAGTTGTTTCACGAAATAAATGTCCCTAGTTTTTTAAAAAAGGAATCTTGTTTAGTTGTGAATTGACAACAACAAAAAGCAGTGACATAATACACAATGTATTAGCGTACACATGTTGTTGAAACCGCTTGGACTAATGTTGTTAACGATCTTTAAGAGTTTTGTTATCTTGAAAATAAAGGTAATTTATACAAAAAAGCAAACAACTACATTAGAAAAAGATCTTTATTGACAATTATTCTCAATGTAATTATAAAACGAGTATTCAGCCATTAAACAGCGCCATTCCCCCCCCCCCACTACGGTTTTCTCGATGTCCAGCGGAGATGGCATCTCCTTCTTAATTTTTTGAGGTCCTCAGTAACTGGCACCCTTGCTTATAGTGCGGTCTATGTTTTTGGACCCCGTTGTGTGCGAGTTATCGAGGGAGAGGTGTAATGGCCAACCATGTGTAATATATGTTTTCATAGAAAAATGGCATAGACATTTGTTCGTTTTCTCTTTATAATTTCCTGTAAAGAATTTTTAAAAAAAATACTAAATGACAATATAAATTCTTGCGAAAAATCCAAGAATTTTGCTAAAGTCTCCAGATCTAACAGGCAAAGAATCTACTCAACAAATTCAATGAAATTGTATCTTTTTATTTTATTTACTATTTTAAAACAAATAAACATAACCTTATTTTTTTCATGAATTAATACATTATTACAATAATATATATTATCTTATATTATATTATATTATATTATATTATATATATATATATATATATATATATATATATATATATATATATATATATATATATATATATATATATATATATATATATATATGGTCAATCTACTGGTGAACTGATTCTTATGGATGCATTACCATCAGCACTGAAATTGTTCTGGTGAATAGAGTCCCAATGAACTAAAGTGATGATAAAGATAGCAGCTTTCTTTGCAACTCAAGTCATATTGTTCATCAAATGAACCATCCCAGATTTTAAAAACTTTTTTATATCACTCACTTAGCTGGATTTCACTAACCTCAATTTCATTGAAACTACATAATTTCAGGCAGAAATATAATTTTTTTAAAGTGATAAAGAAATGTTTTGATCGCATTTGAAGCTGCAAAGTAACAACTGTTCACACCTTTGTACTTTTCTCTGTTCATTTACAAGTTTATTTTTATTTAATCACAAATATTTTTGGATGAATCATAAATTTATTAATTTATTCATTCATTTATTTGTTGGTTTTCTCTAAACAATTTGTTGGGACAATGCCCCCTTGCTGTAAAACCATGCAGTATCTCGTGAGAAGTGGCGAGAATCAGCAAAGAGAGGTAATATTGTGAAAAGGGTCTATTGAGTTTATATTGGCATCTATTATCAAATGTTTTGTGTTGATGTGGTTGGATGAACTAAAACTTTAAATACTCAATGTTTGATGATTAGACTCTACTGTATTTCTCACTTGACAACATACCTTTCTAATGACACATTCTTTTTCCGCCCTTTGCAACCAGTCGTTCAGTGTTGACTGCAAGTCTTTCATATTGTCTAGCCTATCCAACATATATTGACAATACAAATGATGGAAAAGAGAACAATCAAACTTATAGCAACATTGCAAAATTAAATTACCAATGTGCATGTATTGCAAGATGACAAATATTTATACATTTTGCATGCATCTTACAAATGTTAATGTGGCATTACTCTTTGATCATTTATTCTCCCTGTTCCTAAAGCTGTGCCATGTTCCTCAGTGCAAAATTGAAAATATATGATATTTGAACACAAAAGTTTTAACAATTTACCCAGTAAGTTTAAACAGTTCAACTTGTGACCTTCTATTCAACAATTTGTACATAGCATCTCCGTAGATTTCTACACTTGGGAGCACAATTTGAAGAAACCTATCTCATAGACATGAGAAAGTTCTTTCCAAATTATCCCTGTAACCTTGACATTTGACTTTAGGACCTTGAAATTTGTAGAGATGTTCCATGTCCTCTGATAAACTTGATAAAAGTTATCTTTAGAAATAAGAAATATTGCCCCAAAAATAAAAATAATTTTAAAATCAACAATTGATGCTTGACAGATGGACAGACAGATATTAGAATTATGTGCAGACATTGTGACAGCTATATCTTGTGATTCGAGATACATATCACTGGTGAGACAAAAATCTGATGGAAATCAATCCTTTAGTAAGAATTATTTTCCAAAAATTTTCAACAATTTACCCAAAAGATTTAAAGAATATACCATGTGATCCTCACCTTTAACCCTCTGATCTGTCATCATCAAGCATGTTTCATTAATTCTGGTGATCATTCCGTTAAATGCCATTTTCATTCATTATGGAGATCATTCTATTACGTATCATTTTGCAGCAAAATGTCATTTTTAAACAGCCTTGGGCTGTTTTGGGACCATGTAACTGGTCCTGAAATAGCACTGGGCTGTTTTGGGACCTTTAGCTGGTCTTGAAACTGCATGGAGGCATTTCGCAACCTTACCGCTTCCTAAAATAGCACAGTACTGTTTTGTAACCAAGCAACTATACCTGGTTTTGAACTGGCACAAGGACATTTTGTTACTGAGCAGTTTTTCTTTTCTTTTATTCCCTCTTGTTTTACCTTTTAGCCAGGTGAAAACCCTGGCCATTCTAAAACCTAAATGTTTACATTCTTTGTCAAAAACAAGTGATATTTGATTTATTTTTAAATGATAATTTTTTTAGCACCTGTGTGGTTTCAAATTCTAACACTGCCCCCATTTTTTTTTACTGTAATTATCATACAGTAAATATACAAAATAAAATTTTGGAGCCAAGATAGATATATACTGAAATAAATAACTAAACAAGCAATAGAGTGAATTTTTGTCCTATGTCTACCATGGTGAGGTCATAAAATTTCACAATCATGAAATCTGATTATGACCTTTAAGACAGAGTTGTAAAGTTACTGAGCAGACATTGAAAGCCACCAAGTTTCATTGCCCTATGTTAAAGAGCATTGAGGAAAACTGCAGAAACGGGGTTTAAAAAAATTGATGTCATCTAATTGAGAAAAATAAGTGTGTCATGGTTCATATATCCCTGTACCTCAAATAGCTCTTATGATACAGAACAGACACAAGATAAACTTTAAAAAATATTAACCTGTGACCATGACCTTGAGGATACGACCTCAAACATGCAATGCAACAATCTTCTAGTGACAATATACAAGTATATCAAGCTTCATCCATTTATCTCAAACAGCTGTTAAGTTTGAAAAAAAGAAGAGCCAATGCAATGTGACTGAAACCTAAACTATCGATCTGTGACCTTGATCTTAAAGATACAACCCCCATTGCGGTACGTGACACACCTTTTAGTGACGATATATAGTCATAACTTATTCCATCACTTCATCTTAAATGGCTCAAAAATTGTACAGTGGAAAGGAAAGTGTAATAGAAAATTAAACAAATAACATTATTACATACCAACAATGTGGTACACAACACACCTATTAATGATGATATATATGTATACCAAGTTCCATCCCTTAATCTCAAACAGCTCAAAAATGTATAGTGTAAAAGAAAGTGTGATGGAAAAGATAAAATAATGAGCCATGACTTTGATCTTGAAGACAGAACCCCCAATGTGGTATGTGACACACCTTCTAGTAAGGGTGTACAAGTATACCAAGTTTCATCCCTTAATTTCAAATGGCTTTAAAGTTATGGAGTGGAAGTGAAAGTGTGACAGATGGATGGATGGAAGCGCAGACACTATGTTATCCGCTTTCTTTAGAAAGGTGGGGGACAATAAATAAATACCGGTAGATGGATAAATATATACTTTACAAAACAAACATTTTTTTGATCAATTTGCCTACTGTGTTATGTGTCATTTCCTTAGAGATTTCAGCATATTTACTTTACATTTAATATATATTAAAATAAGCTATTACATTAATCCTTTATTAACTTTTAATTATGGTATGAAACTGAGAATGGAAATATTAATGGAGTGGTATCAAAAAAGCATGATCTAGCTATCTGTATGTCTGTATTATTTTGTATATTTATAAAACATACTTCTGAAATTGCACAATTTGCAAAATAACTTGCAACATCAAAACCTGGTAAAGTATAGTGTTCAGTTATGAAATGGCACAGTGCCCTTTCATGACCAGGTAAGATCATCAAATGGAACATTGCCATTTCACGATTACTTAAATTTGCTTGGTTACAACACAGCCTGGGTTCATTTCAGGGCCAGGTAAGGTTGCAAAATTGCATTCCAGCATTTCATGATCAGGTAGAGGCTTGAAATGGCCCGGTGCCCTTTCAGAACCATGAAAGGATCACAACTTTACAAAATTACTTCAGAGCCTTGGCCTCTGACTTTTTAACCTTACAACAAAAGAAAAGTTCCCTGCCCCCTGTTACACCTGTGGGAAAAATCTGATGATGATCCCCAATTATTTTGAAAGGAAGTTGCCATTGTATATATTGAAATACATGCACTCAAATTTACTTTGTTAATGCATATCATACTGGTATACTTTGTGCTTTTATACTTAATGTATCCTGAGGGCCTCTGGGGAGAATAGTATGTTATAACTAACTGAGTTACCCTCATAAAATGAAGTGTTTATTATTATTAGATAATGTCCTTAAACTTTGTGAAAGTTTACATTAATGATGAAGGAAAAGAGGAACACTGTAACTATTGTCTTTTATGAAATTCTGGCAAAAAAGATCTTGTAATTAAATCTTGAACATGTACAAATTGAATAACATAAAGAACTTATATATATATATAAAATGATTCTTGGTTGACCAGTTATTGTTAAGCAATTAATAAAAAAAATTACCAAGCATTTGTAACAAGCAATTAGATTGGTTAAAATTGCATCATTGTGATGCAGAAAACTAGAATTTATTAGTTCATAACACCAGAAAGGAATTACTTATGAATTCATGTGCATTCTTGTGTGCTTTGACAATATCTGTAACAATGGTTACACTATAAGTCTGATATTTATTTCTTGAAATACTATTTTAATAACTATCTGTAATTACAAGAACTGAACTTTCATATTTTACAGGATTGATGAAGTAATAAAGGTTGAAATTGATTACACACTTCTTGAACAGCCATAGCAAAGCAAATGCCTTTCATGCACGTGAAAATCAATTACACACTATGCATGAACGGTCTTTACTTTGCTATAGCCATTCATGCAGTGTTCAGTCGATTTTCATGCTTTATTACTTCCAAACCTTCTCGGCTTTTACTAGGTAAAACAAGCCACTTTCTTAAGAAACATATTAAAAAATATATGCAAAGAATTATGCTGGAAGAAGCCAAATGATCTGATTTTATGTTTTTAAGTACATGTAGTTCAGAGCCAGATTGAGACGAAGTTGTAATGAGAGTGCTAGATCCCCAAAAAAATGGTGTATCAAGTCAACCTGAAATTAAATGCTACTGCAAAGCAGGAAAAATATGTACTGCATGGGGATGCAACACAACAATTAGCACCCCAGTAAATTATCCAGTACCATTGAAGTTGATGATAGCATTTTACACAAGTAATCTGTGTTAAGAGAGAAAAGAGAAAGAGAAGAAGAAGGGAGAGAGGTAAAGATGTGATGTGATACCTTTGCCTCTGAGATTGATGATTCCTTCTCAACATCACTGCTTGCTGTTTGAAGAACTCCTGCATTGGAAAAGATGTCTGATTTCATTTTTTACAAAGTTATTTCTGTATAAAGGGTAGTCATCAAGAGTTGATTAACAGTGAATATACTCATGTCATAAACTTATTAGAAAAAAATAAACAATTCATCTGTGAAATAAAAGTAGAATTAGGGGCCCTAAGCATGATGTGCTATGGTAAACAATTACTCCATATGATTTTTTAACAACTTTGACAAGTTATTAAAACACATATGAAATATTGCTTAGTGATGTATATATTTAATTATTATTTCCAGCAAATTAATTTGCCTTATTATTATATACTTTGTGAATTTATTTATATTTTCAATTAATGGCATGTTGCAAAAAGAAGTCACATCAAAGGCACATTGGAAAGAACTAATCCATGGTTATTTTTATAGAATTTTTTTGTTGCTTTAGTGGTTTTTATAGCACATCAACACTATGAAGGTTATATCATGCCGAGGCAAATCTAGTAAAGTGCCTTGCCAATGGACACACCACAGTAGCCAATCCAGGCTGAACCAATGGTTGGAATCAAACCTGCACCCTCCTGGTCATGAATCCAATGCATTAACCATTGAGCCTCTTCTTTTGACTGATAGAAAATCTACAAGGTCCTACAAATACACGTTTAAATTAGAATAGTTGTCATGAGACAAGTCTCATAAAATTAAGTAACTCCTCACCCTTTGATAGGGTAATAATAAAACTGTAGATCACTTACATTTGTTTTGGATTCTTCTTCTTGTATTTCATTTATATCTTGTTCAAGCAATCCCAATTCTTTAGCCATTCTTTCCTTGAATAAGTGGTGGAAATGATTCCTGAAATATATCATAAGGTTAAAGTTTGCATAGACTCGCCTCATCTTCTTCCCCAAGTACATAAAACAGACAAGACATTACAATCACATCAAACCTGTGTACAACTACTTAAAGGGACAACTAAAATGAGTTATGGATGGGTAGTCCTTCTTACAGGGTACAAGTATTAGCTTAATAGTTATTATAAGTGAACCAAAGCATGAGGCCCAAGTGGGCCTGAAACCACTCATCTGACATCTGCCTAACAGCCAAATGCAAGAGCAGTTGGCCAAGAAATCTGTGTCAGCAGGATGCTTTTTGTAAATTGCTTCCAATGCTGTTGATTGCATATGTTATGAAAAAGCAATGTCATATGACCATCCCTTAAAGAGGAGTAGCGATAACACGATTTTCAATATGGCCACTATTGATCAGTACCATTTTTATTTAGGACCAACTAAATTTCATAAAAAGTCGTTCAGTGAAAAGCCATGTCTTATAGGACCATCTGTTCAGGAGAAGTAGCTATAGCAAGATTTTCAACATGGTTAGTATGGTGGCCATATTGTAGGTCTGATCAGCACCATTTTCATTTTGGAGCATCTGTTATGACTTTTAATTCTGGAGAAAAAGCTTAAACAACATTTTCAAGAAGTCTTTTAGTGAAAAGACTCGTGTAGATATATGATCATCCATTCAGGAGGACTAGCAATAACAAGATTTTCAAGATGGCTGCCAAGGTGGCCATATTGGATGCCAAATTGGCACAATTTTCGTTTAGGACCTACTAGACATCAGAAAAAGTCTTGCAGTGAAAACCACATGTCAATATAACCATGAGCTCTGGAGGACTCTCGAGTAATGGTAACAAGATTTTCAAGATGGCCACCATGGTGTCCATATTGGATGTCTGATGGGCACCAATTTCATTCAAGTCCAAATAGACATTTTCAGAAGTCTTTTGGTGAAAACCCCATAACAATATGACCATCCATTCAGGAGAGTAGTGACAAGATTCTCATGTTGGCATTGTGGCAAATTTTTATATAAAGTCATCAACATTTTCATTTAGGGCCAACTAGACTTGGTAAGAAGTCTTTTGGTCAAAACCCCATGTCGATATTACTGTAATTCTTGTAATTTTTTTGTGCACTCTAATTGTTCTTACACTGTCTATCCATCAAAATCATAATGAATTAAATGTTATATTTTTTCTTACATAGAACTTTGTATTTTTTGTCAAATCTTTTACAATTTTGCACACAAAAGACCTAATGAGAAGAATGATGCTTGCAAAAAATATTAAAAATTTTGCCATTTTTTTTTTTATCAAAAAGAAGAGATCAAAATCTTATATTAAATTAGGGATTGTTTTGCTTTTGGTCTTTGTATCATTTGTTAACTTATTAATTTGAGGTGTTATAACTGAATCAAGAAGAGAAGTTAATTTTTCATATAGTTTAGAAAATATAACAATGGATAATTTAGATATGCCCAGTGAAGCCTAATGACCAATGTATTCTTTGATAAGAATGTTATCAATGGTGATTAACTATGGGTAAGTTTTAAACTGAGGCCTCAAATAATGAAACAGGAGATTAAGAATGAAAAGAATCACCATTTGAATCATGAAAACACCTAAGAGAAGTTAAAATGGCTATAAAAAAAACATCCCAAAATACAACTTAGATATGTCAAACAACTAATATATTGTTTGCTAAGTATATATCCAATATAATCTCATATGAAAAACATAAATATTTGTTAACTTCAGGTAAGGTTTTAACTGAGACACTGAATAATGAAACAGGAGATTAAAAAGTAAAAGAAATAATCACCATTTATAATTGTGCAGAGAGGACTTTGATTATCTCATTTAGAAAGGATAATTGTTTTGTTAACTGCAAATCTACTCTTATATTTTTATCTGTCCTTCTCTTTTTATCTTTATCAGCAAGAAATTATAATGATTGATGTGTATGACCTCTAAATGTCATTACAACTTCTACTACTGTTCATTAACAGCTGGACAATGGCCTTTACAGCACATAATCCTTCAACAATATCATTTATGAGTTCCCTTTATTAAATTGGTCACTGTGACAATACTAAACACACATTTTTAAACAAGTTCGGAAGCCATCTGTTGTTTTCTTATCCAGTAAAAATTAGATCTCAGTACATGCCAAGACCACAGGCTAAAACTGGTTAATGTCAGATCAATCTGTTGCTCATTTTATCACTGAACATGATTGCTTGTAATTACAATATCTACTGTTCTTTGGACAATGGGCTTTACAGCTCATGGACATATTTTCATTTCCATATGGATAGCCTCATTTCCCTACTGAAAGCCTAATTAATTTGATCTGGTCTATGGCGATCTTGTCCTCAATCTGGCCTTGACTAAAATTTGCTAGACAAAGCTCAAGGCATATGGAATCAGTGTGTAATAACTCTGCATAGCTATGTTGTTCTTGGCATAATGTGACAAATCTATCGTAATTAAAACAGGAATGAGTTGTTTAACAGATGTTAAATGACAATGGAATATAGTAGTGCCCTAATACATGTGGAAGATCCCAATCATCTGGTAACTGAAGACTAAAGATTACAATTGCCTTGAAACCTCTCTCTCCAACAGTTTCATGTAAATACTGCTCCGAATATACATACGATCTTACACACTAACACAACACTGTTTCATCTATCTCTGTCTCTCTCTCTCTCTCTCTCACACACACAAAAAATCACTAAAAACAACAAAAGTATTTTCAAGTTCTTTAATTTTTTATTGTAATTGGATGAGGTTAATGTTGCTGTAAGAATAAAAGTTGCATGAAACTAGACAACATGGGGTTGTATTATTGCTTACAATTTACCTATAAATAATGCATGTACTATATAAACAAATTAAATAGTATTACGTTTTATTTATAGGTAAATTGTAAACAACAATATGACACCCATTGACTTAGACTATATTAATCACAATGATAACATAACACATGATAACAGCTACATAAAAATACAGTCTGAATACACATTACCTTACACACCAACACAATACTATTGTTTCATCCATCTCTCTCTCTCTCGCTCTCTCACACATACATTCGCTAATAACAACAAAAGTCTTTCTGAGTACTTTTATTTTTTATTGTGTTTAGATTCATGTGGTGAGATCAAAATTAGACAATAATGCACATTTATTTTTTACATTAGTACAGTAAGGTTTAAATTAAACTATTATTGCCAACAAGATCACAATTGTTTATACAGGGCAAAAGGATTGGAAACAAGTTTTTCAATTTAAAAGTTCCTCTCCATTATAAACATAAATAATTAATTAACGAGCATGCAGGCAAAAGTTGTGGAAATAGTCAAGACAGGTGATGTACATACATATAATGAAATGAGAGGGATGAAGGAAAAACAAAAGCGGAGGGATAGTGTTTAGTGTGGTCGGGTACATACAATTTCTAGCTGTAGTCACAATGGAACAAGAAGTAATCATATGTTGTGAATCTTTTGTGTTAATAAAAAATTTCTGCAGTAATGACTGACACCAAACCCAACTGCAGGTATACCATCAACTGACTTGATTTTTGTATATCATGAAGATGGGTTTTTATTCATGGATTTAAAGACTTTTTTTTAAGGGTGATCTTATGCTAAATAATATTTAGTTTTTACCAGCTCCACTACTGAATTTTTTGTATATCTGAACTTTTCTATTGCTATAAAAATTATGAACTATCAGAATGCATATCACTAGTAATGGATAAATTGTTTGTGATTGGTATAAAAGATTTATAATTCTATTATCCAATGAAGTGTTATCAAAACTTTTGTTACAACTCAAGATGTTCTGAAATGTTATTGTATACATATTCTAATGTTAAGCAAGTTTCAGCACAACTGTCAAATTAGTTCCAGTTTCCTCTGACCATTCCCACCCTGTGTTCCAACATAACTGTCTGAATATCAGACAAAACTCAGACAACCTTACTGAACTGCAGATTTTTTTCATTCATCAAAACCATAATATGGACTTATAAAACAGTTCATAAAACACTTGGGAGATTTTTGAGTTAATCTGTAACATGTGGTCTGAAGTTGCTTTTTAAATCTTAAGATTAATTTGGATTAAACATTTCTTTTAAAGTTTACCTGCATGATGTATTAAATGCCAATATTTTTCCTATGCAATTTTTTTTGGGTAGACCTTTTTTTATTAGTATGTTTCTATGTAACTTCATGCTTCTCCAGCATTGTTTATAGAACTAAAATGGTTTACAATATATGAAAGGATTGATCTTCACAAGGCAGTTCTTGTATATAAATGTATACATGAAGCTGGACCAGAGTATCTTCAGATCTTCAGGATTTATTCAGGTCTATTTCAACACATTACCAGTGTAGATCAACATCAAATGGAAACCTTCATCCAGCAAAACCAAGAACAGAGCAATTTAAGAAAAGCTTCCAATACTCTGGTACAGTTCTGTGGAACAAGCTTCCACTGCATGTAAAATCTGCAGAAAATATTACAGTATTTAAGAAGAGATATCATGAGTATGTATGTATGTATTACTAATAGATTATAATAGAATTTAGCATCTATAATACTAAAGAAATGTTAAAATAAATAGTAATTACTATTATCTTTCATATGATGCAGATTGTTATACTTTTCTGAAGAGGGCCTCAAGGGGAAATAGTCCTTGACTAAATGAGTCACCCTCTATAAATAAAGTATTATTATTATTATTATTCATGGAAAAAGACAAAATATAATCTTTGTGTGTTAATTGGTCTAGTTTCTAAACTAGATCTTTAAAAAAAAAAAAAAACTGAAACAAACCTGATCATAAAATCAAACATTCAGGTAGTGAATGCAGGTCTTGATGCATACAATGCTATGCTAAGTCACAGATATTTCCTGTTGCTGTCATAGGAATGGGTTGGTAAAGTAGTGATCATTGTCTGTCTGTCTGTCTCTCTCCTCTTTAATTTCCTTTACAATAATATTTTATGGGCAGAGAGAGAAAAGTACAACAGAAACATTTTTATAGCACAAAAAGAGTTTCATGTGTGAGCTCTCTCCATTTTATATAAAAAAGAAAAATAATGCAATGAAGGAACGCTTCAGAGCCACCACCAGCCACATCCAAAAATAGAATGGCTGTTCCCTTTCAAGCTTATTACAATTCTCACTCGAGAGATACAGTGTATCTTCCAATATAAGAAAAGGCTCTGTACATGACATACTCATCAATAAACGAACTTGCCCACAAGTTTTGACCATTGAGTCAAATGAACTCATAGATATCTGTATCTGCTTTTAGAAAAGGATATGGATGTCATACCACACTAATGAAAATGGTGGGGGACTGGAGGGGCACCGTGGTACAATCAGCTCTCTTTTAAATTTGATGCCCCCAGAGTCTGGAACAGCCTCCCCAGTGAACTGAGAACAATCCCCGATTCAAAAGAATTCAGCAGGCTGATTAAGACATGGTCAGGGCCTCACTGTAAATGTGCTTTATGTTATTTTATTTAGCAGTCAGCAGCAATTCAGCTTTAAGGTTACCAATTTCACTGAGTTTTTCTGGTTTAAATCCTGCTCCCATAATGCTTATTTTCATTACTTACCAGTACTTTCTTTTCAAATTTTTTTTTTTTTTTTTTTTTTTAAGAAAAAATTTTAAATTTCACCAGCCTCATTTTCTGATATATTAATTAATAAATATGGCCTTTGCACATGCTTTTAACAATAAAACTGTCATTTGTGATCTAGATTTTCAAATGTATGCTTTTCTGTGATGTGTTACATATGTTCATATGTTTAAAATGTTTTTAAAAAATGTATATATTCATGTTATATAATGTTATCTTGTCTTTTAATCTGCTGTTACTGTTGGCATTGTCATGTTTCCGATGTGTATTGTTTCGTTGCAAATATGTACTATCTGTGTACCTGTCTGCTGAAATATTAACTATTTGTGTTATCTCGTGTCTATAAAATAGCTTGTCCAGAGCAAATATTTTTATGCTACACAGACTACTGACATTAAATAACATTTCTTGTATCTTCCAAGTTTAAGCCACGATCTTGTGTTGAATATTCCTGCAGAGAATCAATCACTACTCAGATTTAGCAAAATTCATCCCATTGTTATGAATACTTTCACATTTCCAAACAAGAAGACTATCCCCTTCATACATATGGTGATCAGCACCAACCATCTTTCTGACAGAAGCATGACTGTCATTAGTAAACACCCACCATATTGTTTACATCGATGTCTGATGTTAACATACTTTCCCTGCAAAATAAGCCTGTTATAGTACTTCTTTCACTGATGTACTGTTACAATGATGCAAAGCTGGTATTGGTATGCAGTATTCATCATATTATTAGCACATTCTTAATGACTGGCAAAGATCTGACATCCGTAGATGTCATTGTCCTGATTTGTATGATTTCTGCATAATATTGGAGGTTCTGTTTGACCATAATTATATGGTCCCCATATGCAGAGGTAAGTGATGTTATCCATAAATATATGACTTTTGCACTATCATGTTAATTTGTTTCACTTTATTTTAGTTCTTGCCTCATGAGAACCAATTATAATGTGATTTCACATCATTAGATACTCTTTCTTTTCTGTTTTAATGCACTATTAGGACACAGCCTTGTTGGAATATCCCTTGGTATTAGGCTCCTTTACTTACAACATGGGTGGCTTTTATGGGTCTCACAAACATTGTTATAAAGAATGATCACCATATAAGAACATATAATTAAGAAATACATACATTATGTATATTTCATCTTTTTTCTTGACATATTTTTTTGTCTGACATTTACCAAATTGAGGAAAATTTAAGAGGTACAATCATACTATCCAAAACTGCTCAATTTTACCACACACAATGAAATTACCTGTTTTGTCTCTGACCCTTCCAGGACTGGCAAAGCTGGTTTTGAATTGATCCCAATGCTTCTTTTCCTAACATCTCAAGCTTTTGATGCTTGAACTGAAGAAAAGAAAATCAAGCCTAAATGTTTGGACAATGTCAACTGTAATTAGTGTAGGTTTTGACCTACCCTATTAAATGTGCCAGCCAAAGTGAATAAATAACTTTAGCCCAAAGGCCCTGGAAAGCACTATTGCACATCTATAAATGATCAATACTCACAATACTGTAAAATAACTAGAAACTAAAGTAATTAAACTAAATTTCTCCTCACCTATTCTTCCTTGATAATGTCTGAAATAATATCAAATATACAAAGTTTGTATTTGAACTTGTGATAGCAGGTTTTTTGACAATACACACATTCCCAAATACACTCATAGTAACAATGGGAGCTTCACAGTGAGCAGCATAAATCTAGTTCAAATTGTGGCATATTTTAATGTCAAACCAGTGTTCATATTATTTCAGTTGTCAAGATAGCTGCCTAGTCAAGCAAACAACCCATTTAGAATATACAATCATTCCAGAAGATACCCACATCTGAAATGAAGATTGTCTCACATGTTTCCAAGACAGGCTGTCCTCAGCATGACACTTCCAGCAGATGCTGATTCTCTGGTTATTTTTCAAGCAGTACATAACATGTCCCATTTCACTCTGCCAACAAATCAGGCATTGCACACTACAGAGCTCTACCATACATAAACCTAAATTGTGTTTATTAGGAAAAAAAGACAAAATCTTAAAATTTTATGAATGTCTGTATGAGCAAAATTGCTTCAAATCATTATTGAAGAAAACAAGTAGTTAATGCTTAGAGTTAACTACACAGTAACAAAATACACATCTGGAACAAATGGCAGCACAAAATGAGATTAAAGTACAGATCTAATCAGGCAACTCCCCCCTCCCCCTAATGATCCAGGTCATGCATTCAATTTTATACAGTTTGCTTGCTCCATTGACTGCAAGGGTCAATAAATTATTGGTAAGAGATTCACAACACTACAACTCTACTTCTGTTTTGCATATGTGGACAAGCTTAAAAACATCAGACATTAAATTTTTTAAAAAAGAGACCTATCTAATATGCAAGTGCATCTGCAACCAAGGTCCAAAATGTTGAAACGTTTGATTGATGACTGGACAAATTTCGTTTTAAATTTTCTGCTTAGCAGACTTAATGGCAATTTACAACAATTTATCTACTGATAAATTAGAAATAATAATCTTGTGCACAGCAATCCCTACCCACATCTTTGCCAAAGTCACTCCCAGAAATTTACCTCTCAATGCAGGAAAGGGGTAAGAAACTGAAAAACCTAAGGGACTTTTGTAAATAAACTTTTAAATATTTTATCCATCTTTTTTGGCAGATAAGGTTGTGTGCTCTCCTGTGCCGCACTGATGTGAAATGTGAGTGCTTTTCTGCAGTGAATGATGTTATTGTATTGTAATTTATCACTACAATTGCTCTTTATATTAATAAAAAGAAATCTTTGACACAAGCTTTTTAATAATCTACACTCTGAAAGAAAAAGAAGATAGACAATTTGCACATTATCTGTGACAAGACACAACTTCTAATTCAAAAGTGCCTAAACTGCCTCATCTGTGGTAAGCATTCTTCCATATTATGGATATATAAATCCAATGCAGAATACAAAATTAAAAAAATCCTAGTGGAAAATAAAGAGACCTGAAAATGAACAAAGTGTATTTTTTCCCAGCAATTTCACATGAAACTTCAAACACTGTATTTATTTCTAGATTGAGTCAATCATTATTATGGCTGATGTTGTCACATACATGCAAACAGATCCACTGTGATGCTCAAATGGTATAACACTGGGCAAGCTTGACTGCTGATAAAACTCCTAGCTTTGCATCAGTAGAAGACTGATCTACATGTACCATGTCCCTGACTATGTCCCCTGCAGCTACAGTTTCTAAGTACTACATAATCGTCAAAGCCACAGACGTTGATTGCTCAACTTGCACAACTTGGAAATGAATTCACAAGAAACCAGCAAACCACCATGCTCAGCCATGCAACATGTAATGTAATCTGAGAGAAGTAATAGTTTAGAGGTGATTCTGATACCTAAATAAGTAAATAAATGAGACAAAATCAAAGGCTTTCATTGTCTGAGTTCTCATAACATGTAAAAGTGTAGATTATGACCAGAGCTCAAGCTCTCTCTTATTTCCAACAATCCACTATCTACTGTACCAGTATATTAATACAAACATTTATAAAATCTTAAGTGGCTTTATTGTTTCTAAATACAACTTAGACATAAAATTTGGTGGAGTTTTGGAGTTTGTAATGCCTGATTAATTGGTAAGTAAAATGCGAGTCTGCCCATCAACTGATTCTGGCTGTTGGAAATATTACTGGGGACAACCCATATGGGTAACATGTAAGCTAACTGGTAACAATATTCATTTCAGTGGCAACTATCTTCTGATGCGAGTGCTGCTTCTAAACAGGATGTCTTGTATGACCAGCAGCTATCCTGACAAACAGTATATCAGTACCTGTGAGAGATGCTCTAGACCATAATGCTACTGATATCTACAATGTAGAGGCAAGAATTTTGCACTCTTAATATGGCTGCAGGTGCTGCACATAGTGTGTGCATTTTAGTTTAAACATATTTCATAAATTCGTAGTTGGAGATTACAAGATGTACAATATAGAAGGTAAAGGATTAGAATGAAAGCCAATGGCTTATAATGTTCTTCTCTTTTTACAATACAAAAATTTTAAATATATATGAATATATGGTGTATGATATAAAGTTTTAATGACAACAAAATTAGATTATTTAATAGTCAAAGTGAGGAGTCTCTTGGTTAAACATTAGCATTTAGCCCAGGCATATAAAGCGTGAGGATGAACAATGAGGGAGTAGGTGAAAGATGAAGATAAAGAAAAGAAAGAAGTTAAAAGGAGAAATTCTCAATTAAAATGTGTCAAACATTGTGTAGAAAGTTGAGAAAATAGGAAGGAAAGAAAGGTGAGGAACAAAAATAAATAAATAAATAAATAAATAAAAAAGGAACAAAAAAGCCAGATTAAAAGTGAACTGTATTTTCTTCTAGAGTGAGTTGTTGCGGAGGTAATGGCGTATCATTTGGAAAAACTGGGGAAATTTCTGTTTACATCTGTTCATGACCCATGGAAGTGCATGCATGTTAGTAATAATATGTGTGCTTAAGTAAATCTTTTTTACTTTTCAATAAATCTATGAACAGCATAAAAAATATGAATGTTTACTTCATATGGAAGCATTATATCACCATACAAGAAGGTATTTAAAGTTAAATTACCATATGGTATGAGGGATTGAAACAGTTCAATGCATTGTTCTTGGTAATAAAGGCAAGAAAAAAAAGAAATGTTGTTTACTTTCTAGAGATCTCCATGTACAAAGAGGTGATCTGATTATATTCTTTGTAAATAAATGTTGATTAAATGAACTGCAATTTTTTCTAAGTTGGGCATGAAGAATTTGAAATTTCCTTCCACCCCAATAAAAGTGTCTGGGAAGATGAGTGTCGCGATTATTTAATGTGCTTTTGAAGTTGTTAATGGAGTCAATTTGATTAGTCTCAATAGATAATGTATTCCATTCTCAAATTGCTGAAGGAAGAAATGAGTTGTAATAAAGACATGTTCTAGCTTGTACTAACTGTTTACATTACATGAGGTAAGTTATAGCGAGTACCGGTAATATCACTAACAGCTGGTGGAATCAGAGATGTGAGATAGGGAGGGTTTGAACCAGTTGTCACTTTATACAAGAGAGTAAGTTTGTGTTTGTGTCATCTGGATTCAAGTCTTTCCATTCCTATTTATCTGTGTAGCGCTTCAATAGATACTAATTTTGTTGCACCAGTCACAATTCTGGCTGCTTCATTTTGTATTTTTTCGAGTTCTCTTTTCTCGAGTAATGTGCAGTTGTCCCAAACCACATTACCATATTCCAGAATAGATCATATAAAAGACGTAAAAATATGATTTCTAAAGATTTCCTGTCAATTTGTAATTTGAGTTTACGCATTACCGGTACATCCATTCTTGACCATGCCTTTCCTTTATATAGTCTATTTGTTTGCGACATGAGCAGTCATTCGAGAGAAATACCGGTACTCCAAGAGTTTATTAATTTCCCTAGAAATTGTCAGGAATTCAGTTTTAGAAGGGATGAAAGATACAAGCCAATTATTGCTGACTGAGAAATTTTTTCCAAGTCCGAGTTGAGGTTATGAGTGGTTACGATGGGATTATCTACCATTAGAAAGAGACTTGTATCATATGCAAATAAACTTATATTGGAGTGTATATCATATAGTATATCATTTATGCATATCAAGAAAAGTAAGGGACCTAAAACAGATCCTTGGGGCACACCAGCTCTAATACATGTGTGCATTTTATACTTACTTGTATCATGACATCTCTTCTCGTTTTTAATTCTATGTATATGACTGTATACATTATTTTAAATAAGAAAAACTTGTAAAGAAAAGTACGACTCTTAATAAAATCATATATTTAAAACAATCTTGGCAAATGACTTGATTTACACAATTTTTTTCTTCCCAAAAGTCTATATTAACAATTTCAGTATATAAAAAGCATACATTTCTTACCGTTAAATGTTTTTGAAAATCTATTCCAAATGCCTGCATTAATTTGGAGGAACCTGTAACTTCAGCCTCACACATGACTTCCAGTTGTGTTTGTTCTTCCTCAGTGGTGCATGTCAATCTCTCTTCACTGTCCTTCTGTGACTGCAGTACCACTTGCATATTCTTGTCTAAAATGAAACGATGTAGAGCACAATTCAGCTGGAGAGTTACCTGTGACTTTTGATTGATGGAATTAAAGGACTATAAATCTGGTATTTTCTATTATAGAGTCTTACTATCATAAACAAGTGTCACTCAAACCAGAAATACCCATGCCAACCACACTTTTCTCACTAAAATTTCAGCTAGGCTAGCATATTGGCTACGCATGATTGAAACTTGTGGGTTGTCTCAAATTGTTTCCTTACCTACAAGAGTCACTGAAACATCAACTACACTAACTGATCATGTCTATAGTACTAAATCAGAGAATATCATTGAAATATAGATCCCTTATTTTTCAGTGTGACCATTTTCCAATTTGTATTACATGCAAAGTAAATAGTAAGGATATATGTCATGCAAAGCATCCAGTTATCTCCTATAGACACTTAAAAAAATTCAATGCTGATAACTTTTTATCTGATTAGCAAACTCCCACCACTTTTGTGTAGAAATGAAGAAGACCCCACCAAACAAAGCACTTGAAACCTGCTACACTATTATGAACTCTGTTTTAGATCAACATACTCCTTTAAAAATAAAATAAAGTGAAATACCTTCAGAAATCTGCATGGCAATTTTACGACAGAAATCAATGAAGCCAGACAGATTGGAGACTATTTTCATAAAATCAAGGATTGGCACAACTACAAATTCTGGTGTAACAGATGTACTGCTATGTTCAGTCCTGCTAAAAGAAACGTTTTATAAAATATCTGTTGAAAATGCAGAAAGTCCAAATGAAAAGTGGAAAATTCTGAATGATTTTACTCCAAATAGAAACAGTAAGAGCCAAAAACAATTAATAATTGATGAGACAATAACTGATGATATGCATGATATTGTTAACAGATTTAATGAGCACTTCATTAATGTAACAAATGTGAATTCTGATATATCAAATACTAACATAAAAAATAAAAAGTTCCAAGACTTTATTAAGTCAAAAATTCCTGAAAATGTACAATTCACCATTCCATTTATGTCATGTGCAGATGTAGTAAGTGAACTGAAAAAGTTAAATTCTAAGAAATCAGCTGGATTGAACCAAATAGATCCAATCATCTTAAACAAATCTGCTGATATTATTGCTCCATCTCTTATGTATATAATTAATCAAAGCATTACAAAAGGAATCTTCCCATCGCAACTGAAGGCAGCCAAGGTTATACCTGTTTGTAAAATGGGTTCAAAATCAAATCGAGATAATTCTTGACCAATTTCTATTCTGCTAACCATATCTAACCTGCTTGAAAGACATATTCCAAACATCTCTATGGTTACCTGTCAAAGTACCATTTAATTCACCCATCCCAATCTGGATTTAGATGAAACCATTCCTGTCAGTCCCCACTAATAAAATTCACTGATGAATGGTTGCTTGTAATGAACAATGGAGAATTGGCTGGAAATATATATCTTGATTTTAAGAAGATCTTTAACTTAGTTGACCATAATATACTTGCATGGAAAATTGAATAGTACAAATGTTCTCACTTATCACTCTCATGGTTCAAATCATACTTATCTGACAGAACCAACAAGTTGTCATTGGTAACATTAAATCAGAGCTGATGTCCATCAACATAGGAGTTCCACAGGGATCTATTTTAGGGCCTGTATTATTCAGTTTGTTTATAAATGACTTGCCCCTTTATGTACAACATTCAAAAACTGATCTATATGCTGATGATACTACTTTGCATAAGGCTGATTCTAATAAACAAACAATTGGGTGAAGATTTATATCAAGCTGAATATTGGTGCTCACTGAATAACATGTTTATCAATCCCCTAAAAACCAAGGCAATGTTGCTTGGAACTAGACAAAGATTATCAGTGAACAGAAATCCAGATCTTGAGCTGTATATCTTCAATAATCAAGCTGAAAATGTTGACACAGAAAAACTTTTGGGAGTTCATGGTGATAAGAATCTAGACTGGTGTTAGCAAGTGAAACATATTTGTTCTGTACTTAACTCAAGAATTTATCTTTTACTGAGGATAAAAAGTTATCTACCACTCAACTATCAGAAATTATTTTACAACGCATTCATTCTTCTTCTTTTAGAATACTGCTGCACAATTTGGGGAAATACAACTGATACTAATACAGATACAATCTACAAATTTCAAAAAAGGCAGCAAGAATAATCCTAAATTTACCATTTGATACACCATCCAAAATTCTTTTCTCAGACTTGAAATGGCAGAAATTTGAATACAGATTAGTCTAGCAAAAGTCCATATTAATATTCAAAGTAAAGAACGAACTTTGTCCACAATATCTGCATGGTATGTTTCATTTTAAGTCAGAAGAACAGTACCAAGGACCTAAATTGAGATCGATTACAAATGATCATTGCAGAACACCATTTCTAAAAACAAATACTTAAAAAAAAACATTTGCTTACTCGGGTGCTATTCTATAGAATTAAATCCCCCAAACCATTAGATCAGGAACAAATCTAAATGTGTTCAAAACAAAATCATATGACCGTTATCTCGAAAGGCAGTTTTCATTGCAACTATAGGAATACATGTATTCCAATTTATTCTGATAATGCATTTCATATACACTTTATGCTTTTACACTTAATATATTTAAGCATGCTTTAATATATTTTGCATTTTTTTAAATTGTATTATTATTATTATAAACAGAAGTACTATAGTTTATATGATGCAACTGGACATGGAGAATGGTACTCGGGGAACCCCACTATAACACAGTAGTTGTGGTCCATCACTGCTGACTGTTATAACAAAGTGCATTGTAGCAGGATTCACCTGTATTGTAGTATGCATGAAGTGATGGATTGATGTATGCCATATTAATTGAAGATTCGAACTCTACTTGATTTTGGTAAGAAAATTACACAAGTGAAAACTTGCAAATAGCAAAAACACTTGAAACCAAATTATTATTTAGATTTTGAAGGTTTTTTGGTTCATCAAGTAAATGTTTTATTGAGAGAAGAAAAGATTTAGAACAGAAAACTATTTCAGTTTCAAGTGAGTTTTGCTTTGCTGAAGTTTAGGTCTTCAGGGTTGCACTGTAATTATTAAAAAGTAGGTCACTGTGATCTGCTTTTGGTTTATTGATTTGCAACTTGCAAAGATGCATCAAGACATGAACTTTGATAGGTTTTAATTTCATAGTATCAACAATATGGACTGATGTAGGTTCAAAGTATCAACAGTCTTTAAAGCATAAAAATTGATTACAATAACGTAACTGTACATGGTGGTGTTTGATGTGTAGTGTAGGGTACTCGACATGTAATTGGTTTTTCATGCAATTTATTTTGACATGCTGTTTTCTCATTGTTAGATATGATGTAAACCAATCAATCATGGAATTGTCACATTGCTAAATGTTCGATTTATTGGTAAAAATATCATGATCAACAAGGTCAAAAAGCTTTTCTAAGATCAACTAGTATGAATCCAACTAATTTCCCTTGATCTAAGGCAGTAATCCATCTATCTATCATGGAGACCAAGGCTGTCTCACAAGATTGGTTTTCAATGAACGCTGATTGGTAAATTAAATTATAGGTTAATAGGTCCATCAAAAGATTGCTATGAACATGTTTTTCAGGTAGTTTGGACAGAGTTGGTAAGATAAATATGGGTGTGTAGTTATTGTCATCTTCTTTGGGGGTAACTTTTGCCAATTTTCCATGTCTGAGGAAACACTGAGGTGGATATGCTTAGATCACATGCTATCAGATATTATATTTGCAGCAGCCCTCAGGAGACATGATCCAATATTATCTAGGCCTGTTACTTTCATTATCACAATACTAGAATAGTCTGCAAAAATTTTATAACTTTTTCATCTGATATTGTAGAGATAAAATTTTTTGTGTCTTCTGAAATTTCCTCTGAACAGAAGTTTTTAAGTTCATCATGTTTGGAGTTTTTAATGGTTCCTTAATTCTGGAAGCTATACTGATAAAAAAATTAATTGAATATATTTGCTTTTTCAACATCTTCGTCAATAATCTGGCCTTCCGCACTAAGTTGTTGGATTTTGGATGACCTTGTGGAATGTTTACCTGCACCTACTTTGTTAAAAACTTTCCATATAGAATTCTTATTGCAATTATTTTCTAAAGCTGACCGATACTAATTTTTCTTTGCCCCATTAATCATTTTGGTTACTTTATTTCTCCATGTTTGTGATGCACTTGTTGACGAACATATTTGAAATAATATTGGGTTTTCATTGCGTCTAGGATGTCAGGAGTTAACGAATCAGGCTGGAAGTCCTTTTTTACTATATATCTTTTCAAAGGTACATGTTTATCTACCACTTGTATAAAAAGTTGGGTCCATATATCAAGAGCATCATCCACATCATAAAATGTAGGCACTATACTCCAAGGAACATTACTGAGATCTTCCAGAAATTTGTCTTCATCATAATGCTTAATATGACCTATATGTTATGGTTTTATGAGTTTTGGGATTTTACAGCTGTTTTTAAGTTGGATTTTCTGGTTAGAAAAATAGAGAAGTGATCATTAAGACCTATCCTAGGAATATGTATTTTGGCCACATTTTCTTTCATATTTGTATAGATTTGATCTATTAGAGTTTTTGAGAGGTCAGTTTCTCATGTTGATTGGTCCACTAATTGGTTTAGATCAAAAGTTTCTATGAAATTTAACTAATTTCTATTAATTTGATTATTCATAAGATCCCTGTTGAAGTCAACTAAAATATGCATTTCTTTTTGGTCATCAATCACTTTATCTAGTTGCTTTTCAAAATACTCATTCCATCGGACCTTCGCAGAAGGGGACCTATATACAAAGCCCACACACAAAGGAATGGCTTTGTATTTGATTGATTTACCTGGATCCATATTGCTTCAATTTCATCTGATTCTAGATCATTACTCCTTTCAACTGATAAACCATTTCTTGCATATGCAGCAACACCTCCACCCCCTGAACCCGTCACCTCTGATTGGTGTGTCATAACCATCAATAAACAAATCATCTGCATGGTTTTCATTTAACTTTCTTTCTGTTAAAAACAGAATATGTACATTACTGACCTTTCATTTTCATTTTTCATTTCTCCCGTAACCTTGCTGGTCATAGGGGCACCACTGATGACTTTGCGACAATCTCTCTCCATCTCGCCCTGTTCTCCACTGCTCTTTGGGACTTTGCAAAGTCCATGCCTGTCCACTCTTTGATATTGTCTTCCCATCTCTACTTCTGTCTGCCTCGTTTTCTCTTTCCTCTCATTGTGCCCTGTAGGATTGTCTTTGACAGGCCAGTTAAGCGTGAGACATGACCATACCATCTTAGTTTGCGTTTCTTTACAGTGGTGAGCAGATCTTCATAAGGTCCAATTGCGCCTTGGATTTTAGTGTGCACCTCCGCATTAGAGACGTGGTCTAAGTATGAGATTTTCAGGATCCTTCGATAACATCTCATCTCTAAGGCATGGATTCTTCTCTCTATTTCTGCTGTTAGGGTCCATGTCTCACATGCATATAGGAATATGGACATGACGAGGGAGCGCATAAGCTTGATCTTGGACCCAAGCGTGATGTTGATGTCTTTCCAAATAGGCTTCAGCCTAGCCAGAGCAGTTTTTGACTGCGCAATCCTGGAAAGAACCTCAGGTTTTGAACCTTCATCAGAGGCAATAGCACCTAGGTACTTGAAGCTTGTCACTGTGCCCTGCTTCTGTCCATTCACTCTTATTTCCTTTTGGATGCCACTCGGGTTGTTTGTCATTAGGTTTGTCTTTTCAGCGTTGATCTCCATCCCATATCTTAGTGATGCTTGATTGAGACGGTTCACTAAGGTTTCCATTTCTTCTTCATCTCCTGCTAAACCATTGATATCATCAGCAAAGCGCAGGTTGGTGATTGTTCTGCCTCCAACACTGACACTGCCCTCATGGTCTTTCAAGGCGTCGGACATGATCCTTTCCAGGTAGATGTTGAAGAGAGTGGGTGAGAGAAGGCACCCCTGTCTGACTCCGACTGTGGTTCTGAACCAGTCTCCTATGTTGCCATTGACAAGAACTGTACTAGTTGCCTTGTCATACAGGGTTTCGATAGTGTGGATTAGTTTTGCGTTTATGTTGTATATCCGCATGGTGGCCCACAAGGCTGCATGCCATACCTTGTCGAAAGCCTTCTTGAAGTCAGTGAAGACATGATAGAGGTTCTGTTGATGCTGGAGATATTTTTATTCTGTTAAACCCAGAATATGTACATTACTGACCTTAGATGATAATAATATATTCAGATGGTCTAACTTATTATTTATACCTTCTATAATTATATGCCCAATGTGTGGATTTTTTCCTTTATTCCTAGATCTAATATGTCATTAAAGTAAACATTACTAGGAGGGTCAGATAAAAAGGTTTAAGTTCCACCATGACATTTAAAAAATGTTTTGAAACATGCATGTAGTCACTGTTAAAATGTTCACAAATATGAAGGGTACAACTACATACAAAACATCCATCAGAGTTGTCAGTTTGTGATATAAAATGTTTAACTGAGGTCCCAAAGGAAACAACATAGGCTTCCTCACCCAGCATAGTTCCCAAAATCTGTCTTGAAACAGGAGAAATTATGTCTCATACACAGAGCATTATCTTCATAACCTAGCACTTTTTGCTAGCTGTGGTGAAACATTTCAGTGTTTTGCCTTGTGTACAAATTCCAAACAATTATGGCATTGAATTTTCCCAGTATGTATGCATGAATCTAAGCCATGCCAAGGTTCAAAGCAATTATAACACCTCCTTAGCTTGTCTGGTTTGCTGAAACTTTTATTTTGGTCCCTGTCATATCTATGGGTAATGTATTTGTTAATTTATTGCATGCAGAATGTGTGAAGTCTCTTTTTGTTTCAACTGGTTCTGTCCTTAGCCATGAGATGTTCCAGCACCAAGCCAGACTTTGTAACAAGTGCATTTTCAATGTCAATCAATTTGTGGTGACATTCATTGCATAGTTGCTCTATTAAAGCATTCAAGTTCTGAACATCAGTGTCAATTCTTGGAGAAACTGTACAATTGAACACCTTACAAGCTGGGTTGTCCAAGTAGATGTTGTTCAGAGTGTGGTAAAAATTTTCAATTTCTTCAATATCAATGTTGTTGTTGACATAATTTCCTCCAACACTGATAATGATGCTGTCAGATTTAGTAAGGTCTGTTTCTCTGATCATATAAAGCATATGACCAGTTCCTACCCCAGGTAATAATTTGACTTCAACCCATGGTTTAAGAAATGACTGAGCCACCATTCAGCAATGTTTGTTTTATGGAAATTTCCTGATGTTTTGGGTGGCTAGGTTTTTCTTTTTTGGGAAGAATCCCTGGTATTGGAAGAGCCAAGAGATTCACTGCTAATATTATAATAGCGATGGTCAACATTCACAACACTTTTGTGGCTGGAGTTCATCTCAGCAGAATCAGTTGTATGATCTCCGATAACAGAATGCTTTGGGAATGAAGAGAAGTTTTCAGTTGCTGTGGTAGGGTTAATAGCTTTCAGGGTGGTTTCATTTTTTGACAAATTTATCCATATTACTGATGCTCTTTTGAGTCTCTGCTATGATTGACTAAAATATGTCATCAACAGCAATGATTTTTTAGTTGGTTTTCACTACCTTGGTGATATTATTTCTGCGCTTTTCATATTCTTCTTTTACCACACTTACAATTTCAGTTTTCAAGTTTCTTATGTCTTCCAATAATGACAAGAGAATTTCAGGATTAATAGCAGCAGAACCATATTTTATTTCAGTTATTTCTGATAGTAAATTATTTTTGTCTTTATTCAAATGCTAAATTTTATCGTTCTGATTACTGTTTTCCTCTTCATGGATTATGGTTTTGTTTGTTGTTCCCAGCAATTCAGATTTCACCTTAATATTTGAAATTTGTTCAGCAAGCTTGTCATGTCTGTCTTTTGCTGACTGGTATTTTGTTTTCAAACATTCATGTTCTTTTGATAACTTAGTTTGTTGGGCCTTCATTTTTACAATTTCTTGATGCAATAATTTATTTTTCCTCATTAGGGCTGTTATGATGATAATCAATGCACTCAGCAACCCCTGTCAGCATAGAAGCATTTTTTGATGGAACTTCCAGCTGAGTGTTTTCCTCCTGGAGCAATTTGATATCATTATCCCTTGATAGGGCTGTCATCTCCTAATCACCACCCATCTCAGATACCAGCTAGTGAAGGGGGCCTGAAATCCATGAACTGCTTGGCTGGGATTTTTTAATAGTCTCCCCAGATTGATTTGGGGCAGCACCACCAATTTCCATAGCTGAATTTCCAATGGGGGAAAGTTGTATTTGAGCTTCAGTTAATTCAAAATTCATATTATCACTTGATACTGTGGAAGATTGAATTGGGGTGCTACAGGCCTAAAATATACTTTGACTGCTGTCATGGTTACTAACACTGGTTTTGGAATAAATTTCTTGAGCAACCAGTTGAAATTCAGTGGCAGTCCATTCTTTATAATTAGGCCCCTGAATAAACAGAGTATTTGTGGAATTGTAAAGGGTCACAGTAACTTTGTAGGACTGTAGATTGTCTGATGAATATATAATTTTAAAGATGATACCATTATGCTTATGATCAATTCCTTGTCCATACCTAAAGCATAGTTTGACATTCCATTTAGATATACATTTTACAGCAGAAACAGTTAGAGTTTGCATTGTATTTCAAAGTAAAATAATCTGCATCAACATTTGTGACTTGCCTGATGAGAGTAGCAGAGGTGGTGTCTGCATCACTTTTTGAAAACCCTAAAAAACACTCAAGTGAATTGTCATTAGGTACAACAGATTGATATAATCTTCCATGATAAAACATGAAGAGAGAAACTGTTCTCCTAAATAAGATCATGTTTAAACAGATGTAAGGTATCCAACTGATGGGTAGATTTAGTAAAGTTCGAGATTAGCATATTGTGAATATATAATCCTCCCTGGTTTATTCAGAAATGATGGTTACGGGACTGATCTTTTGATTCCACTGCAACTACAGTCCAAGATATAGTGTGAACGTTGGTACTATTATTACATCCAGGGTGCATTGGTGCACAGCAGGGGTCCTGGACTGCACATAAAGAAAATGAATTCTTTTTCCTTAAAAAGCACATTAATAATCCATAAAGCTGAATTATACATTGGATTTCCAAATGGAAGAAGTTATTCTCTCCAAGTTGGTATCAAATTCATTGAATGAAAACACATGTATCCCTTTGAACTTGGAATATTTGGGCAGAGCAGAAGATGTGCTTACTTACTTTAAATTAAATATTTTAAGATACTAACAATGTAACATCCACTTGAAAAGTTTATGAAGTTTAGGTGTGAAAGTGTCAAAGATATGGGCTAATATTTGTATGTTCAAACAAAGGAAGAAATGATAAAAATGTTCCATTATCATGCCAAATTAAGTCAAATTTACTTTGTTTTGCTTAGTATACTCCCCATTCGTAATTTAGCATTTTTGCCTAAATTCATGGCAATCAGAAGCATCTGATTACTTCATACTTCCACTTCTGCTGCTGCAGTATTCACATAATTATCAACATGTGCACGTCACCCTATTTCTTGATAGCAGAGAAATTTTCATCTCCAGAGCAGATTGTTAAGAAAAATTAAATGCAAACTGTATATGCCTACTACTTGAAATCTTTGTATTTCCCCTTCCCCTTCCACAAAATCACCCAGAATATTCATAATAACAATCCACTATACATAAGTGTCTCACCTTCTAACTGTCTACTTCCAATGCTTGCATCGACTATGCTTAGATCCCATGATTCATATACAGTTTGATAACTGTGCTCATCTGAATATTAAGCACCAAACATTTATTGGTTGTTGTTGAATAGATAAAATATACGATTAAAGGAGTCTATTTTCAGTATTTTAACGACTGATGATGATGATGATGATGATGACCCCCTCTTCTACATATGCAGATAAGCTAAAAGATAAGTAAATCTTTGAAATTTTCTAAATTTGACAAGAACATCGAATGAAGTGCATCAGTAATTAGTATAGGTGGGGAGCAATCATACTGGATAGTGAAGATAAATCAGAAGATGATATGAACACATTCTCATACAACATTTACCCGGTATAAATTAACACAAAAAAAAACAATATTTAACTTTAAAGTTGAAGATAATGTAAGGATAAAGACGTTAAAAAATGAGAAACAGTTAACTTTTATGGTTATCAAATTTATCTGACAATGATTCAATTCATTTACAGTCTAATTATTTTTAGGTTCATTCTTGAACTTAGTTTTGTGTTTACCTAATGAAATATGTGAGTAATTTGCACATTCTCCCTTTATCCTAGATTTCCCTTCACTATACTTAGCAAAAATGTCAACCACTGGTTCAATGTGTTAAATATAGACAATATATTGAAAATTGGATTTGTTTCCGTTTTAAACAAGATATAAAAAATGTCAGATGAGTAAGTTTTCTATGGAGTTGGCACTTTGTAGCACAAAAATGAAATGTCTTATTGTCTTCTTTGGAAGTTAATATGTTTTGGTTTCATTTATCCTCGCAGGTCAAAATTTTTGTGGTTTTGTAAAATAAGAAATTTTTGTGGGTACTTAAATTTGTGGATTTGTCGTCAAAGTTTGCATATTTAAAGGTTTGTAATTTCTTGGATTAACCTCTAAAAATACCCCAAATAAAGAATAAAAAAGAATAAAACAATGCCGACAGCAAATGGCAATTGCCTGAATGTTTAAAACAATACAGCCACCTGTATGAGCACAAATCAAACACCTGTCAAGATCAATCACTTACACTGTGGTTTCATCAGAAAGTTCAACATCAAAGGAGCTGATGCCAATGCAGCCCAAAACACTAAGTGAATCAGTTATTAAAACAAATGTGTATGATCACTTACTTAAACCACTGTCCATAAAGTTGCACCATCAATACTTTAGCTCAGTAGCTTAAGAGTGGTAAAATTCAACTTAGATCCACCTAGTTTTGGATAATGTCATCATTCCACATGTGAACCAAACACTTTTATATGACCAGTTGCCCCTTGCTCAAAGCAGCTAGCAGGCAGTGGCAATATTTAATGTTTTCAGAGTTCATCAAAGTGTGAATTTGATAACTAAATTGAAAGACAATGATGGAATCACTCCTTTTCTTGTGCCTGCCTCATGTACAGACCAACATCAACCACTAAACCTGACAATAAATAAAGACTACAAAAAGAATTAAAATCACACTTCCACTAACAGGTTATGGAGACCAGTTTTAAGGGAAAAGCAAGATGTCACTGCTGAACATCAGTGTACTGTACTAATGGACCTTAAAACCCCATCAATAAAGTCGATTCATGCTGAATGGATTATTGCAGCTCAGGCAAAAATGTGTGAAAAATTGGACCTAAATTATCTATGACTTTGAGAAAGTTGGACTTGTTTAATTAAAAAAAATTCAGGATTATTTACCTGACAAACATTTGTGTGTACCAGGAGACTTGATTGACACAATGTTGATTCAGTGGTTTTGTCTAAAGATCAGTGAATTGTGAGCTTCACTATTCTGTCATTAGTGTATATACATAGTGTTTCATTAGTAATTGTGGTTCAAGCAATAGTTCTAGTATTTTACAGTATTGTTGCTCATTTGAATTAAATATGTATGGATAAAATGAGATGTGCTTTCAGGAGGATTTTAAAAAATTTGTATAACAGTTTCACTTGATTGTTTAGTTTTGTGGGGTTTAGTGCCATTTTTTAGCACATTATAGGCTATACATGGCAGCCAGTATGTTTGGTGGAGGAAAAACCCAGGAAGACCCTGGGAAGAACCACTGACACAGCTACTGGCAAGCTTTCTCACATATATACGTTGGGCAAGCCAAGATTCGAAAACTCACGCGGACAGAGGTGAGACTTGCAAGTGATCTGTAAAAGGCGAGCGCCTTAGACCACTTGGCCACACAGGGCACCAGTTTCACTTGAATTAAGGATCAATTTCAATAAGTATTAAATCCAATTTTCATATACAAGTATCATTTATTATTCGTTATTTCATTTTCAGTAATACTAGTGTTTGATTACTTGATGCTTTATCTCATTTCTCTCCATCCTTACTGATCTCACAACATATCAATTTAAGGCAGTGAGTGCAAATGACAACTACTGGATACTGTATACATACATGTGCAGTGAAACAATATAAAACACTTTATAATTCTTTCCTTTTTATAGGGTTAAAATAAAACAAACACATGTAAAAGCCAATATTTTGCTACCAGATTACAGTAAAGAAGTTGATTTATCAAATAGCTTTGTAGGTCGCTAGGAATGTATCAATAAGAAAAGGGGTGCGGGGTGGGGTGGGGGGTGGTTAAATACTGGCTATATACTGAGTAAAAAGAGTTAAGTAGTAAAGGTGCAATAATAAAAAAATGATAAATACTTTAAGAAGATAAACCCAACCAAATAAATGTCAATATGTTGTTCTACAAGAAAAAATAAATAAAAGGTAAAGCTGATTCAATTTTTTACAAGGTATATAAAACTAAAGAAATAGTGAGTAATTTGCTCACATAAATATACCAATGTCTCTCTTGCACCCCACCCCTACACAATGATGGAGATGAGTTCATAGTAAAAAAAAGGGCATAACTCTTGCAAAAATAGTGCAAGTATAATGATGGGTCAACATGAATGTATTCCGATGATGACCATAATATACACCAAGTTTCATAGCAATCTACTAAAAACTGCAACAGTAGTTACATTCACAAAATTCTGTCATACAATGCATCCAGCTTTAAGTCAAAAAGGGCAATAACTCTTGCAAAAATCAAGGGAGCACAAGTATGTGCATCTTTAAATGTTGACTATAATATGTACCAAGATTCACAGCAATCCATACCAAAACTGCAAGACAGGTTGCATACACAAGATTCTGTCTTACACTGCATTCAGAAACAGGACAAAAAGGGCCATAACTCTAACAAACACTGCAGAAGCATAACTCCTAACAAAAATTGCAGGAGCAAAGTGATTTACGAATATGTACATCGTCAATTGATGATCATAATAATTACCCTGTTTCATGATAATCCATCAAAAACTGTGGGACTAGTTTGCTAACAAGATTGTGCTGGATGGATGGACACGAGGATTTCTGTATAAAGTATGCACTCTGGTCGGTGTTAACCCTTAAGGAGGTATGCATGGGCCAGGTATGCATGTCCTAGAGGATAGTTATGTAGTATACTGAAGAGTGAATTTCATTTGTCTGAGATAAAGAGATGGTTCACTGGCCTCAATATTGCAGCTTTCTGATGGACAAGTTCTAAATTCTCTCAGAAAAAGTCGAAGTCCCTGACTGAGTATCAGATAAAAAATCTGCAGGTAAGATTTGCAAGTTGATTCATACGTAATTAAGCCATTGTAAAGTTTAGATCTTACTAAAGTTCTGTATAGCCGGCATAAGACCTTCCAGTCTGTTTGTCAATCTGTGTTTGTCAGGACTTGTATTAAATCCAGGGCTTTTTGACATTTGTCCCTAAGGTATCTAATATGTGGAAGGAAAGTTAGTTTATCGTAAAAAATAAGTCTTAAAAATTTGGTCTCCTCTACAAGTGGGATATAAAATTGTCAAGGGAGTTTGGGGTCATCATGAATTTTATGTACCAGTAATCTGTAGAAGGGCATACAGTTTTAAATTTTGAAAATTTAAACCCATTTTCTTCTGACAGTTTCTGAACTCTATTTAAGCATATCCAAAAGTCGCTGACATATAATGAGCAGTCTGTTCTTGGATTAAAGCATTTCACTATGTTGCTAATTTTGATGTTGAAATGGGTGACTGACAATATGCTGCCTTGAGGTAAACCCATAGCATGTTGCAGAATGAATTGTCTTAGCTTCATAATAATTCATGCCAAATATGAAGAAAACTTCATCAAAGGGTTTAAGGAATATAAGCAATGAAAAAACTTTAACCAAAACCTTAATGCAAATTTTCTATGACTGTGACCTTGATCCCAAGGTAAAAGGGATGAGCAAGCATGTTGTTGAATGAATTGTGTAGCATCAAAAAACAACGGATATAAAGATAGGTAGGTGGCCAATTAGACCTACACTTTTACATAATTGTATTGCTGCAACTTTCCAATTAGGGCAATAAAACTTAATGTGTCCACTATGAGCCATGATGTGGACATCCATGATGACCACTATATCTGGTCCATGATGGACAAAATCGTGGATAGGTTCATTTCCACCATGGAAATGTGGATTTTCCAAAATCTGGGATGCATGTACTGTAGGTTGAATAATTCATTCACTATGCCATATTTCCTTGTGGTGTCATAAGCCTTCTCCAGTCAAAAAAGATGGCTGCTGTATGTTTTTTCTATATAAAATCTTCTCCAATAATGTTTCAACTCTGACTAGATGGTCAGCTATTATTGTCTGGTATCTGATTTATCCACACTAAAAGTCTGACGGTAGTTTGTTGGATTCAAAATGCCAGAAGAGTGTCATTTATCATTCATTCCATGATTCTGCACATACTAGGTACAGCTTGTTAGTGGATTGGGATGATAGTTGGAAGGGTCAGTATGGTCCTTTCCAGGTTTGGATACTGTTATTTCTAGCTTCTCGCCATGACGGTGGGAAGTCACCAGTTTCCCAAATTTTATTAAAATGTAAAGTAGTGTATTGAGAGCTTATCAAGTAAGTGTTTCAGAAGCTAACAGTGAATATCATCTGGTCCTGTTAAAGTGTCATGAGCTTGATCAAACGAGTCTTGTAGTTCTCTCAAAATGAAGGTTTATTGTAATCTCCAGTCTTTACAGATCCAAAATGTATAGGAACCTTTCTTTCAGATCAGTTCTCTGGTGAAGAATTTTTGGAGAATGTTTTGACCAATGTGTAAAATTTCTGTTTGACCAGTTTATGAAATTTCTTTAAATGTTTAAAATAGCTGTTGTTATCATTGCCAATGATTTTCCATACCATATTTAATACTGATGTAATAAAGGTACAAGATTTTAACTGAGAGACATACAATATGTCTTCCTCTTGCTCTCTCTATTGGTACAATGAGTTTAGCTTGGTATATACAGCATTTATTCAGATTTTCAGCTGTTGGATTGGAATTGAAATCTCTAAGAATCTTTTCTGTTTTCTGGTGGCTTCCTTGCACACATCAACAAATCACGGTTTGTTGACATGTTTAGGAATTGCCAAAGGTTGTGCACTGTGTCCCCAGCAACATCCTGGAGTATGTTGGTAAATAAGAGTATTGGATCTGATATCTGTTTTGTACTGTGTCCCCAGCAACATCCTAGAGTATGCTGGTAAATAAGAGTATCAGATCTGATATCTTTTTTGTACTCTGTCCCCAGCAACATTCTGGAGTATGCTGGTAAATAAGAGTATTGGATCTGATATCTGTTTTGTACTGTGTCCCCAGCAACATTCTGGAGTATGCTGGTAAATAAGAGTATTGGATCTGATATCTGTTTTGTACTGTGTCCCCAGCAACATCCTGGAGTATGTTGGTAAATAAGTGTATTGGATCTGATATCTTTTTGAAATGATCAGCTGTAAAATTTTATTCAAAGCAGGACTGAAATATTTCCCAATCTGCCTTATTCAATATCCATCTCTGGCCTAGCCCTTGAGGTTTGGGTATATTACTTTTTAAGTATACTGAAAAATGGTCACTACCACAGTGGTTGTTACCAACTTCCCAGGTCAAGTAATGAGATGGATCACAGATTGTCAGATCTAAGGAGGGGTAGGATCCTGTGACAATGATGTAGGTAGAGAACTCCCTCATTATTCATTATAATGCTGTTCATGACATCCTTAGAGTATACTGCTTTATAGTGAGATTGCCTTATAATGAAGTACATAATACATATACAAATAATTTTACTACTACATAATGGGATCCATGACCATACTCGTCTTACAACAGGAACCATGCTATAATGAAGGGCTTTTAGTGAGACAATGCCATATATTGGTACACCACTCCCTTGATAGCTCGTGCCTGGATAACTTGCAAAACCCGCTTATAATGCGGGGTCAGGTGTAGATCCCATTTTTTAAACTAGAAAAGACACAGTTCATTATGGAGAAGCAAGTTCCAGAATTTGTAGTGAACTTAAAATTCCTGAATTGGCAATCAGAGATTTCCCCAAGGATGAGAAGAAGTTTCCCTTGCAATGAAATTACAGCATCAATATTTGATTAATAGAACAATTTTAAAAAATCCAGTTTCAACGTTGACATTTGTTTCACAAAATAAATGTCCCTATTATTTGAGAGAAAATTTTTTTTTTTGTGAATCAACAACAACAAAAAGCAGTGATGTAATACACAATGTTTTTGCATACATGTGAAGGCAGTTGAAACCTCTTGTAGTAATGTTGTTAACAATCTTTCAGAGGTTGTGTATCTTTAAAATAAAAGTAATTTATACAAAAAAGCGAAGAACTTCATTCCAAAAAGCTCTTTATTGACAATTACATGTATTCCCAAATGCAATTATAAAATGAGTATTCAGCCATTAAGCAGCCCTGTTACCCCCCTCCCCCTGGATTTTCTCGATGTCCAGTAGGGATGGCATCTCCCCCTTCTTAATTTTTTGGAGGTCCCTTGGTAACTCATGCCATCGCTTATAGTGCGGTCTATGTTTTTGGACCCTTTTGTGCATGAGTTATCGAGGGAGAGGTGTATATGACTTATCTTTCAAAAGGCAAGATGTCTTTTTAAACAAAATATTCTATTTTCTTTCCTCTCTAGTTGATAGGTATTACTACACTAACTGAACCAATCAGCTGTTATTGCATCCTGACACTGAACTACAATTTTTTACAATGTATCAAGAATGATTCAGTAACTTCAAATTGTTTTTCCCCAACAATGGGATGAACATGCTAATTTCTATAATTTATTTCAAGTGCTTTCTTCTGCAACAAATTTGTGCCTACCTATGATGCAAAAAAAAGGAATTCTATGATCCTATGCACCAAAAGGATTGGATCTCCATATTTTTCCCAATTACAGTCTTCGTACATCTTGAATTTACTACAAATCAACTATCAAGAATTCTGTGGAATGGTACACTGTAAGGTGAAAAGTGAGTAGCCACCAGAGTAAGAAAGTTTACATCATTTAGCAAAATATTATTCAAATGGTCACTGCATGGATACAAATTATTCTGTAAGCTTCACTTTATCTGTGTGCACTAATGAACATATTGGCTGTAGTCTGAAATCATAAAGTTGTAGGAAGTGCTATTTTTAGACTGCCCTGGAGATGTAAAGAAAACTTGGCACCTCAGTATGTAACTGACAGACAGTCAGAAGCAGACACTAATTCAGTTAGCCAAGAAAGATTTTAGTAGTAGAAAAAAATATCTGAAATTACTGGAATACTGCATTCTACAATTCATAAATATTTGAAAAAATTTCACCAAAGAGAACCCACAGAAAACAAGAAACGTGGGGAGGCCAAAAATTACGAGCAAATGGGGGGTGATCACATACTTTCTCATCTTGCTCATCACAATCTTTGATAATCCAAGACAATCTTTCCAGGACCTGAGTATAGATTTTAATGAGTCTGTCAGTATTAATGTTTCCAGAGTCATTGTCAAAAGAAGATTATAGAGTTTAGGATTAAAGAGATGCAATGCAAGGAAGCAAACTAGAATTAATTTCTCAACAAAATCGTGCATCATGTGTTTTAAGGTGAATAGAGAGAAACATAACTGAACAGCTGAAAATCGGTGAAAGAGATTCATTTTTAGCGATGATATTACACCAAAGGATTGTATGACTCCATACTAAAATGATTACAAGCTGTGATAAGAGCCAAGGGGTTAATTCCAAGGATTAAATGTACAAGTACCACTTTCTTTAATATTTTTGTCAGGGGACTGTTTACAAAAAGCAATGACATTAGTTGATGACTATACAAGTGGCTACTCACTTTTGACCCAGTACTACATGCATTACTGCTGTATTTGTCAACAGCATAAAATAGAAACTAGAGAAGAACAAGCATAGTGACCTAATTTAGAAGGATGTCAAAGTTAGTCTATGAAAAGAATGAACTTATCAAATATGATGACTTTGCATGCAAGAATTAGACATAGAACCAAATGCAATGGCTAAACATTATCAATGGAGCATGAAAAGGTCACTATGATCTAATTTTGCTAGTGTCAGGTAGCAGACTTCAACATGGACACTGTGAATTCACTACTTTTTGTGGGGTACCAGTTTTGTTGATTTTGTACTTTGACCCAATGAACATTGATCCTTCTGTGGAAATAATAGGACCCCTCAATCTATGAATTTACATACCAAAGAAAATGTCAATTTTGCAAAACCATAAATTTTGTACACCCACAAAAGTAAGTAATTTCCAGTAAAACCACCAGGTATCAGGCCACGTACACATGATAAAAAAGTAGCTAAAATTAAATGCAAAAACTTCATGGTGTTGCTTTTTGGAAAAACAACAACAAAATCAACAATGATCTTGCAAAGTGCTAACAATGTCTTTATAGCCCATGCTTTGCAGGCCAGAGAATGATTTGTGACTAGGCAAATACTACATATACTAACTAAATGGCTTACCAGCATCTGGTAGGGAGTTTTTAAAAAGCTTCCTAGGAACAAGATGAGATGTTTCTCCTTCTGTCTTGCTGTTGCATGACTCTTGTGAGGAAGCTGATGGTGCAGAATCATCTTCAATACCATAAAGAGAGTTAAGGTCTTCTAGAATACTAAAAGTTTGCACTGGATACAGGTATCAGAAAAAATATGCATAGGAAACCTGCAGTATTTCTTGTATTACTTATGTTTTAACAAGAATTCTACAGTACTGTTTAATATTAGTTATAATTTTTGTGCATGAATTCTGAGCAATATTTTTTGAGCATGTCATATCAGTTACAATTCTGTATAAAAAAAGAACTGACACACATTAAAGTATCTTCACACCTTTGGAAGGTATCAATAGCCTAATATCCCCAAAGGCCCAACTTACCATTATCTATCCCCCAGCCCTCATTCCATACAATAATTTTGCTCATAAGGATATAGATTAAAAATTTCCCCAACCTTCATGCACATCTACAAAATTTAAATTAAAATGTGGTCAACGCACAAGATTTGATCATTCTCTACTAAGAGAGCTAACACAAGGTTTGATTATTCTCTACCAAGAGAGCTAACCTATTCTCTCTTTCTCTTCCTTCTACATCTTTTCCCATGTGTTAGTTCAGGCTACGCCTGCTACCATAAGTAAAAGTAGACGGTACTACCTGTGACTGTTGACCGAGTGGACAGCTACACCTGGCTCCCTATCAAAAGTCATTTCTGGTGGATCAGGTGGCCGAGCAAATATGCTCATCCCCCCGGCTGAGAAGACAGATGATAACATACATGCCATAACACGACGTGTCACGCGAGAAACATGATTTTGGACTCCCAAACCCCCAAACACGGTCTTGTTTCGAAAAACACGATTTTCAGCAATGTTCGTGAAAAAATATTTTCCCACAAAAAAATAAATAAAAAAAAATGTACATTTCTTCATTACAATGATATATGCCTGTAATCTGTGATATGTATAAACAGTAAACAGTCTTGCTCAGAGCTCATGTAAAACTATCCTCGAGGCAGTTTATAGAGCTGTTTTAAAGACAATTAAAAGGTAAGGTGGTCAGAGATTAAACAGACACCTTTCAGAGATTTACTGAATTGGCTCACAATAGCTAGGTTGATGTGTTGTGTCAAATCCTTTGAGCACTGCTGAGGGAGAGCCCATTAGGATAATTTGCATAGGTGAAGTACATTAAGTGGAACAACCCAATTTGTCTGAAGTTAAGTACACCAAACAGATGCATGTTGAAAAACAAATGTTATTACACATCACTGACTGCATTGAATGAGAATGTTGAAGTCATCTTTATTAAAGTTTGTGATCAGCGGCAAAGTCGGATTTTTGCTCCCTATATAAAATTATAAAAATGATTATTTCGGTAGGATGAACAACAGCATCATTCAATCTCTAATGCAATCTCTAATGCAGTGTTGCACCTAGGATCCAAAGGTCAGGGGAAACTGCGTGCCTCACCCTCCAGATTTGGGGGACACAAAATTTTAAAGGGAAAAAGGAAAATTGTATTACATAATGCACTAGAAATGCTAAAAAATGAGATAATCTTATTTGTTCGACAATTTTGCCACCTTAACTGTCTCATATTTTCATTGGACATTACATGATTGCAATAAACGTTTTATCATGTGATCAAATAACTCGTGAAAACATTAACATGTTTGAAGATCTGGTTAACCTGAAATGAACTGCACCATGGAATTTTAATAATTTAAAAGTATTAAATCATTAATCAAATGACAAATTGTGTATTTGCATAAAATAGTACCTTTTTTCACTAATTCTGCTTGAGAATAAATTAAATCTTCACTGCCGTAGGTGTGACTTTAACCTCGCAAATACGTTACAATATCGGCAGTCAAAGACTTTAGCAACTCGGCCGACTACAACAAACCTTGAATGTTTTAATTGCCAGATTCATTGTTTTGAAATGGATATTCATTAACATCATACAGCTTTTATCACTTTTAGCGACTTTGGCCATTGCTTGCACCAACATAGACGTGGAAGCACATTCGCGTAGGAAAAGTGTAGGCATATTTGTGAGGCATATTTGTGAACAGAAATATCACTTGCATGACCCTCAAACCAACTATAGTACTTAACTATTGAAAGCAACTTGGTGTATTTTTGTATTTAATGTATGTGAGGTTGTGACCATGTTTGTGGTGATGTTATTTGACAATGCTAAGTCTACCATTTTTTTTGAAAGTATATTACATGCTTCAGAGAAAACAGATTGTATTTTCTTTTATTCAGATTTGAATTTCCAGTAATTTGCTATAGGCTGATTTGAAAAGATAGTTTATTCTCATTTGGATGATGTCACTTTTTTTTGGGGGGGGGGGGCACGCGCACTGACCCCCCTTGGGACATTAAAACACACTTTTTGAGTATCAAAAACCCCCCAACACTGTCTGGGAATATGGCAAGTATGTGGTAAGGCTGTGTGGACAGCGCAGGGCATCAGCTCAGGTGCAGTAGGAAGTTAATGGCCATCCACTGCATCCAGTCTCATCTACAGACATCTCGACATTGTCATGCCACTGGATTTAGACACGCCTGGATGAGTGTGACGGTGACTCTTTGCAACTTTCCCCCACTTAAATCCAACTCATGCACAAGTCATGACATTATCCCCCTCCCACCACCCAATACTTTCAAGACCTGTGGCAATGGGCAAGCGGCAAGGTAGCTGGTGTGGATACACTGGAAGCTGTAGCTGCAGACCTGCACACAGGTGGCTCAGGGCATAAGGTTGCTTTTTACTGGACTGAAGCATCAGTGGAACTTGGCAGCCCTCTGGGCAACTGAACAGCCCTATTTAGGATCACACTGCTCACCTCCATAGCATACGAAGGGGCAAGAAAATGTGCCTTAAACATTGCCTGATTCAACTTAACCCTGGTCAGCATACCACAGCTGATGAGGATCCCACCTTAGTGGTAGAAAATCTAACAAAAAGACAAAGGTGATGCCTGGAATGTGCACACACTAATGGACAGTACATCAGCATATAGACCAGGGGAAGAACAGCTCTAGTTGGTAGAGAACTGGCCAGATTCAACATCCAGATAGTGACCCTGAGTGAAACTCACTTACCTGAGGAAGGACAACTCACTAAAGTAGGAGCCAGTTACACCTTCTTCTCAAACGGCTGAAGTAAAGTGTCATGAACCTGGTGTTGGGTTTACCATCAAATCACAGCTAGTCAGCAAGCTCACAAATCTCACAAAGGGTGTTAATGACAGAATAATGAAAATGAGACTCCCACTGTCTGGAAAAAGACATGCAACTATTATTGGTACCTATGCATCCACTATGACCAACCCAGATGAGATCAAAGAGAAATTTTATGAAGACCTGGAGTCTCTTATCACAGAAGTACTGAAGGCAGACAAGCTCATCATTCTTGGTGACTTCAATGCTAGAGTTTGGCACATATCACAAGATATGGCCAGGCATCATCATCAAAAATGGCTTTGGCAAATACAAGAACATACTCCTCCTACTGAGGCAATGTACTAAACATGACCTCCCAATCACCAACACAGTCTTCCACCTGCGAAACTGCAAGAAAACATCTTGGATGCACCCAAGATCCAAGGCATCTCAGGAGAAGAGACAGGCTGGATGTCCGAGTGATGAAAGCCATGAGAAGTGCAGAATGCTGAACTGACTACAGGTTCATAGTCTTCAAGCTCAATATCCGGATTCAGCATAGCAGAAGACCAGAAGGAAGTAAAAGTGTCCAATAAACTAAATCTCTCCAAACTGAAACAGGAGAATGTGAAACAGGTGTTTGTTGAAGACCTGTGCAATCAACTAGAAACAGCTGATGGAAAACTGGACATCCTTCAGAAACTCTGTGTACTCGGCTGCAATCAAAACTATTGGTCCCACTACATGTAATCATTAATATTGGTTTGATGCTGCCATATGGAGACTACTGAATGAGAAACATCGGCTAAAGAAGGCCTATTTAGAAGACAGCACTTCATCATCTAAGAAGGCAGCCTTCAACAACATCAAGAGGACTGTCCAATGCAAATTTGGAGAGTTGCAAGACTCATGGCTCAGCAACATTGCAGATGAGATTCAGTCCTACACAGACAGGAATGACAGGAAGAACTTCCATGATGCTCTGAAGACAATCTATCGGCCACAGTCATCAGGAACATCTCCAATACTGAGTGCTGATGGCACCACACTGCTCACTGACAAAGAAAGGATACTACAAAGATGCCCAAATCCTCCAGGCAGTGGACAAGTTCATCTACCTCAGCAGCACAAGGTCATGTGCAGTCCACATTGATGATAAAACCAATGCCAGAATAGCCAAAGCAAGTGTGGCCTTTGACAGACTAGGCACAAATGTGTGGGAGCACACAGGCATCAGTCTGCAAACAAAACTGAAGGTCTACAAAGTCACTGTGTTGCCAACTCTGATGTATGCATGCGAAGCTTGGATGGTGTACAGCCGCCATGCTAAGAAGCTGAACCATTATCACATGGGCTGCCTGAGGAAACTGATGAGGATAAGATGGCAGGACAAGGTCCCAGACACTGAGGTTCGCTACAGGCAGGTATTCCAAGCATCCACACTCCGCTGATGAAATCACAGATGAGATGGGCAGGCCACATCACCAGGATACCAGATGAGTGACTACCAAAGATCTTCTATGGCAAGCTGAAGGAGGAAAAGTGATCTCGGGAAGGTCAGAAGAAACGCTTCAAAGACTCTCTCAAATCATCCTTGAAACACATCAATAACACTGACCTTTAGTCTTGGAAAGATTTTGCACAGAATCTTTCCACATGGCACAGTCTCACCCATACTGGAGCTACTGACTAGGAGCTGAGGAGAACTTTTTCAGGCAGTGCAGAAGCACAAGCAGCATAAATATCTGAACTGCAGCACAACCACATTGATCAAGCAACCCTAAGCGTCATATCCTGTCCAATGAGCCACAGACAGTTCAGAACACAAATTGGCCTGATCAGCTACTCACGTGCACACAGAAACCAAACCAATTAGTGATGTCATAGTCATCTTCAAACTTAAAGAATGAACAACAAAACAACACATCTTTTCCCTTACATGCTGCTTTTCTATGTACATTTCTTATCAATTGATGGGGAAGGATTTATCCGAAGTTGTGAGAACTTGTAGCCTGATTCCATTTGTCAACATTTATGGCAATAAAATATGTTTACACAAAAAAACCAACAAAAAGTTTCCTCATCCATAAAGGAAACTTTGGATATGATTCATATCATTACTAAGTAACAAAGGATATTGGGTATTTCCTTTTCAGCAGTGATCTAGGAAGTCTTGCATGTGATGATGGACCTGCAACACGACATCAAATAAGACAAATTGTTTTCATTACAGATAATAGTTGCTAATTATTTATTGTGATGTACCACTGCATTTATCTGTTGAACAAATTTAAACTTCATAAAAAAGCAGCATTTTTTAAATATCACATTTCAGAGCTTTCCTTTAAGCCTGCCTCTTGTCAGTTTAATCAATACTTTTTTTTTTTTTTTTTTCTGGTTAAAAAAAGCACTTTATATTCTGCTTCTTTTTTCATTCTGTCCTTCAGCAATAAAATATCAAGTCTTAATTTCATATGGATGTTGGTATGTAGTCTGTTTATAATTTAGCTCTTCCAAATAGACCAATACAGTGCAGAGGGCATATTGAGCAGTTAAAAATCTCAGGTAGAGTATAAAGTATTTCTCAGTTCACAAAATTGTATGCGTTTGAACAATTTTACAGTACCAGATTTGAGCTCACTTCCTCTATGGTGAGTTTTTACTGTTTTGTTGAAAGAAACTAGATTTCCCATGGGTTCTGCTTCATTATTACTCTCTCCATCCTGAATGAAATAAAAAGTTAAAAATATAAGCAAAAAAGGTATATTATTTTTCACTAAACTCTGTCCAAATACATTTTGCATGTATTTTGCGCTGATAAAAGTTTTATTTCTAATCGATATAAAAATGTCAGTGACAAACTTTGTTCAGGATGACTACTGTCATCTTTCCAATATCGGTTCCATCTTAATTGAACATAACTAATGATGCAGATCAGGTAAAAAAAAGTTGACACTTTGAACAATTTTGCAAAAACCTATGCAAACCATCCCCAATATCTACGTCATATGGATCAAATCAAAATTAAGTATCCAATTCTACTGAATTCTGTTCCTCATCATAATATAGCACATGAGAACATTTTTATGACAATAAAACTACATGTACATATCATGTCTTTACCTACCTGAATATCACTGTTTTGTGTTCATTCACAATTACAAATTACTGGGGTCTTGTTAGAGTGATAAACATTCATTAAAAAAATCATACAAAGCACAGACAACTTCTTTTAATCACAATGTATATAAATTGTAAAATGTATATTTAATTACATTTACAAATACTAATGCAGTGGTGTGTCACAGACAATAGGGATTTCCAATGCTAAAATCAAAATGATGGTAGAAAATAAATAAGTTCCCTTGACAGCACTAAGGGATAACAAATTATTATTTATATAGACATCTGAGCAGGTTTTATGAACAAGAATGGGTAATTTCTATTTCATCAAATTGGTATAGGTATTGGGCTTGGTTAGTTGACTTAGCTTTACATTTATGAGAAATTGTCAAAATATAATTTTTTTATCTTATTAGTGACATAAGTTTATGTTCTGTCAAAACTGGGACTTTTATGGGAAGTTGACATTAATTGTCCCAATGTTTTGAACAAACTTTGTCACTGAGATTTTTCAATCAGATATCAAATAGGAAGAAAACAAATGCCTACATTATTAATGTTAATGTTTTAAATTGAAAATTATTAGCCATGAATTTCCATCAACATTATGTGCAAACAATATACTATGGTATCACTAATTTTCGTGGGGTACCAATTTTCGTGGATTTCATTGTTGCCCCGAACCACAAATTTAAAGACCCAACAAAAAATTAGCCACCTATGATAAAGAAGCCCCCCTTCCCAATTTTCTTACTGTGTTTCAGTCCTAGAGATTTGATAAATCAATGTCATTTGTGTAATCTAGTAATAAAATATTAGCTTTTACATGTGCTTGTTTTATTTTAACCCTTAAATATTATAATGCATTTATATTGCTTCAATGTACAAGTATTTATAAGGTATCCGGTAGCTGTAATTTCCACTCACTGCCTTAAATCGATATGTTGTGACATAAGTAAGGATAGAAAGAAATGAGACAAAGCATAAGGAATTAAAACACTATTATTTCTGAAAATGAAAGAAAGAATAATAAATGATACTAGTATATGAAAATTAGATTTAATACTTTATCAAATTGATTCTTCATTCAACTGCAACAGTTATCGACTAATTTAAACCCTTGTGAGAGCATGTCTCATTTTATCATTGCATGCTTAATCTCAGTGAACAGCAAACAACATGACTGTACAATACCAGAACTACTGCATGAAGCAGAATTACTAAACGAAACACTAGGTATATATACTAATTACTGGAGAGTATTGAAACTCACACTTCACTGATTTTTGGACAAAGCCACTGGACCAACATCGTGTCAATCAAGTCTGATGGTACAAACAAATGTTATCAGATAAATAATCCTGAAATTGCTGAAAATTGTTGAATTAAACAAGCCCAGCATTCTCAAAGCCACGGATAGTTAGGTCTGATCTTTCGCACATTTTTGCATGAGCCTTAATTATCCATTCAGCATGAATATGCTTGATTGATGAAGTTTTAAGTAAAGTCTAGTGGTTGAAGTTGGTTCATACATGAGGCAGGCTCAAACAAAGGAGTGATTCCATTGTTTTTCAATTTAGTTAGCATCTTCACTCTTTAATGGGCTCTGAACACATCTAATGTTGTCACTGTTTGCTAACTACAGTGATCAAGAGGCAGGTGGTCATGTGTTTGGTTCACATGTGGAATGATGACATTATCGGAACCGACGGAGATCTAACTTGAATTTTATCACTCATAAGACACTACGTTAATGCCACGATTGCCAGAAAGTAATTGATGGTGTAACTTTATGGACAGTGTTTTCAGGAAGAGATCATACACATGTACTTTAATAACTGATTAACTTTAAGTATTTGGCTGCTTCAGCTCCCTTTGATGTTGAGTATAAGTGATTGATCTTGACAGGTTTTTGATTTGTGCTCATACAGGTGTAGTATTGTTTCAATCATTTAAGTGACAACCGTTTGTTGTCGGCATGGCTTTGTTTATTTCGGGTGTTTGTAGAGGTTAACCTACAAAATTAAATACCTTTTTTACAGAACCATGAAAATTGAAACCCACGAAAATAAATGATACTTCAGTACTGTGAAATAATTTCTTTTCAGGGGGGTTTAATTTTACTGTTTTTCATGGGTAACTTCATCCAAACAAATTATGTCCTCAAAGAATATTGGGGCAGTTCAAGAGAGGTGGAGAGAGAGTGAGAGTGTGAATGTACTGTTTATGTGATATGAATAATGGTACAGGTCATTCATTCTCTATCAATCCAGCTTTTATACATCCCATCTTGATTAAATCCTCCATCATAGCTGTGCATTCTTGGCGTTCCATCATCTTACATGTATAATTGGCTTAATTGTCAATTATTGTAGATAGGTCCATGGAGGCTTGAATCTCTGATGGAAATCTATATTCACAAAGGGTGTTAGCTCAACCCCACTTAAAAAAAAATAATCTGAATCTTTAATCTATTTAAGTCTCCATGAAACAGCAATATTTGGTAAAACTATGAAAAATGCCCCCCATGATTACAAAATGATTTCCCAGTATTTTAAATTTTTTACAGCTTATGGTGCTATTTTCATCTCTTGCTACATAAAGGAAGAACTCGGCTAAGTCAAGATAATGAGACTATGTTCATGTAAGCTATCAATATTCCTAGTACTTAAAGTCTTGCATAGAAAACTGTGAATCTGCAGCAAATACTTTTGATTTCTACAGCTAAATAAAGTTACCTCTTTATTTTCTGATATGCCAAACAACTTCTTCAGATATGGTGTATCAACTGTACTCACATCATCCTGAAATAAAATGTACATTTTCAAACTGAAAGAAAGCAATACCTCTTGAACCTGGCAAATGTAAAAGTTATATTTAGAAAAGTTTGTGTAGTGAAAGTGTTGGAAATAAAACACAAATAGCTATATACCTAAGAAAACAAGAAGACCATGGTCTACGTGTCAAGTGCACACTCAAGGCATTGCCTTTAAACCCTGTGACCTTGATCCAAAAGTCAAAGGAGAGTGTCACAGAATGAATCATCTTGGTTTCATATTGATGCCATAAAGGGATTTAGGAACTACATGCAAATGAAAATTTTAACCAAAACATTAACTGCTGATGCTGCTGCTGCCATCTGCAGAAAAGTGCAGCTATGTCTCACTTTTCTAATATGAATTCAACAACACTGATGCTTGACACTTTCAGATAGAACTTTTGGTACAATAGCATGCATATATTGTGAATTTTATATTTCTACTTAAAGTAAGTCAGTGATAAAAATTAAGAGCAGTGTTTCAAATGGTTCAGACTAGGCCCATGATAACTGCCCTGAAGCTTGTCTGAAATTCTTGACAATTCAGAAAATTTCAGATCGTGTTAGTAAATGACCATCGCATTTAGGTGCATGACTCCCACTAATAACTGTTGCTTGTAAAAGTAATACAGAATCTGTAATTGTGAATTAAATGGAATTTTGTCAGTATTAACCTAAATTCAAATATAACTTCAACATTGTATTCTTTATTCTGAAAACTTTGGAACTTGCTCCTACATAATGAATACCATCTGTGAAACTAAGCTTTTCATATAACTAGTACGCCTTTCGCTTGGTTCCTTTGCTATCATTGATCACATTTATGAATGATTAGGATAAACTACTGATTAATGTTAGATACTTTAACTATGTTACATGTACTTAGTGTTTGATTAGTCAAATGAAATGAGTTGACTTAACACACAACAGTGACCACTAGCTCTTCTGCAAATAAAATTTGTATGCCTTTTAACTTTTTTTAATTCTACCCCGATTACTTGATTTGATACAAAAGACTAATTAACATGGTATTACAACGCAGGTCAACTTTAATTGATTGTTACAATGCAACCAACACTTCCGCAAGTCTGAGTTCAAAAGACAGTTGGTACTTAATTATGTTTTCATGGAAATGCTCACGGGCATTGCTGTGAAGGCTGATTGACACTAATTTTCATATTTGAATACAAGAGCGCATATCACATTTATGATGATTACAATGAAACCAAATTAAAGATAAAACTAAACACAAATTTCACTTGACAAAACATATTTAACTGGTATTTATATCTTAAAGTAGTGAAACCAGTTGGCATAACTAACATTTAAAGTGATCAAAATGTCATAGTATATTGTTATTTATTTATATAGTACAAGATTTTTTTAACAAACTATATGACTTATTAAAAGTTGCGAATTTCATGATGTTGATTACAATTTCTGGGCACTAACCACCTTTTTAGACTATAAAACGAGCAATATATCAAGGTTTCATTTACCAATTTTGATTGAGATTTTATTCACATTGAACAAATAGGGGACATTTTTTTTGCATTTTCTATGAGAAAAATGGGATCCACACCTACTTCTGCATCATAAGCAGGTCAGCAAGATTCCTGGGCACGCTATAGCAAGAGAGCGGTGTATAGTTAAAATATCCAGACTAAGAGCATGACTTGGTACTTGGTACATTGTAGCAGACAAAATTGCAACCAGGAAATATATTTGCATTATGCTTTAGGGTAATACAAAAACATTTACATAAGAAAGATATTTCACTTGTGTGTATCTGACTTCAGGAGATTTATTCATTATTTTAAACAGTTCTAAAATTGTTCTGGCACTTTTATTTGGGCAAGGACCATGCATATTATACATGTCAAAGGGTGACATCATTTCGCTAACACTACTATGCCTTGTTTGTAAAGCATACTGCCATTGGTCTGCAGGTGATGTTTCAGTAATTCAAATGCAAGTTTATGTAACCCATAAAGGATGTCAAACAAGCACTGGGGGCATTAGCTTGTGCTGCATCAAATCTAGACATGAATCAAAGCAATTAAATGAGATTTTGAATATCAGTCAATCTGTCTGAACTCCCCACTAATAATTGTCAATAATGTAAAAACATTGGTCATTGTCTGAGGACTGGCACCCATCTGAAACACAGAATAGATTGCATAACTGAGAAAAAAGACTGGTGGAAAGTCCAAACATCATGTACATTCAGACAATCCAGAAAACCTATGAAAAAGGAAAGCAGCTCAAGAATGAAGAAACATCTTTAATAAAATAAAACGCATGCTCCAAACTTTTGTAAGTACTCACCATAGCTAACTGTGATGGTACCATTTCTATATCCTCTGAAGAAAAAAAACCCAAAAGGAACGTAAAGCCACAAACATTTGGATAAAATAAAAAGTCATAGATTAAAGTTGACTCACATATACTTAATGGAAAATTATATTCTGCCAAAGATGTAGTAAAATTTGAACAAACTATTTTGATTTTTCATATACTGAAACCAAAAGAGACATGCTTCCTTAAAGGTTAAAAAAAAGGACTTTGTTACAAACAGCTGGTATGATTGCTATGATGTTCCATTTGATCAGCTGAGCACAATTTAAATATTTTTAAGGTTCTAGATTTGATTCTGCCTTAATATTAAAATACTGAAGGTTTGAAAATTATGCCTTGTATGACCACATTTACATAAATCTTACATCAATAGAGCAAAACAAAAAATTCCTGATTTTCTTGTCAAGCTATATTGATCAAGGACTGACCATATGCAAATCAAACTTGTTTAATGCATACATAATAATGCATAACTATCAAACTGGACATTGCTTCCAAACATCTTGCAATATCCTGTGACTTACTATATATTGATATGAATAATGCACACCTTTTATACCTATTTTTCTTATTTATAGCAGGGGGTACGCATTTTATGGTAGAACAAAAAAAAAAACGTTTTTTTCTAGGTCGATCTGACAAAAGGATCATGGCACTAAAGCTGCCAACACATGTCACGTCGATGTGAAATACTGAAACTGTTGCATTGTAACTACATCGTTACCCGCCTAATAACTAATCCTTACAAACCTCAATAGTCCTATTCTTTGATTGCTTATGTTAATAAACTAATTTCATTTTTCACATCACTGTGTAGTGTTTGTTCTGTGGCTAAACTGGAACTACACACAACTGACCTGTAACTTGTTCATCTACTCTGTCATGAATACTTTCAAGCTGTGCAAAAAAATGCATTATGGTAACATTGATACATATCGTGAAACTGAAGACGAAGTTATTGTATCAAATATGGAATTTTGTTTACTTTTGTTTGGAAAATAAACTTGGTTCTTTGTTCAATTTCTTATCTTAAATCAGATTATTTGATACTTCTTTGTGACTATACAGTGATCAATGCTTCATTGACTCAGTGTGGGTTGTTGAGGTCATGAGCGCCAGGTAAAGCTATGATACGCTAAGCACAAATACAATGCATCGTTTGGCAAATCTGCAATTTATTTACTTTTCTTTGGAAAATACACTTGGTTCTTTCTTTTATTTTTCATCTTAAATCACAGAATCTGATACTTCTTTGTGACCATACAGTAATCTATGCTTCATTGACTCAGCATGGTGTTTTCAAAGGTAATCTGTGTTACCTAAAGCTTTGATCTGCCTAACATAATTGTAATACATTGTCTGGGTAAATTTTAGCTTAGATACAGAGATATATTGTTGAGGTGTCGTGCTGGTCCAAATAAGTATAAATACTGGACCTGAACTTTCTAAGAGAATCTTGCGTTTGATCTTGAATCTGAATGAATATAGTCAGACAAAACATAATACGTCAGCTGTGTAAGAAACTCCTACACTAAGAGTGACAAGCCATCATAGGCACATACAAGTAGCAAGCACCGACAGAAAAGAACAAAGAAACAGTCAAGCAGTTTTATTATAAACCAATCAAACATCACATAATAAATGACGATCAGTGCACTGTCTCAAAAGGCAAAATGTTGTTTCACGATGAGAACAAAGAGAAATCATCATAATTTTGAAATGAAGTATATCACATGCGTGTTATACAACAGAACTAAATTTTCACCTCATGCTATGTCGAAAAGCGGGTTATGTGTTATACACACTAAAATATTGTATTCTGCTGTTCTAACAGTTATATTAAGCAATTATGTTGTAGAATACTAAAGTCTGCGATGAAAAGCATGTAGATTCCCAGACAAAAAACATGGAAAGCAGTCCATCATTTATAAAGGTGAGTCATTACTGAGCCTGTAACCAATACTGATCATCAAACTGACCAGGAACAAAAATCCAAACTTTTCAGGGTCATATTAATAAGTCCCAGATTTGTAATATAGAAACTGAAACTAAATTAAAAGGGAAAAATGTTTCAATAACAGTAGAAATCAAACAAGAAAACACTTTGTAAGTAACACATTGCTCAGACACAAAAGGATGACCAAGTTGTTGAACCATTTAATTTTCATGATACTTAATTATTTACTGACGACATTAAACAAGATTTTTGTCGAATGCAATGTCTCAGCTGCTCCTTTGTGACATACAGTAATCCAACACCCTTGGCAAGTTGCTTGAGCAAGAAAAGTAGGTCACTGTGACCCACATTTGCCTGTGGTGAGTAGTACCCTATAAGATGAACACACCCATCAAGTTTCATGACTGTACCATTAAAAATATACCAGTGTCAGAGAAACTGAGATAAATGCAAAAACTTGATGTAATCACTGAAGCATGAAAAATAGGTCAATGTGACTACTTTTTGCCTGTTGTGAGTAGTATTCTCCAAGATGAATACACCCATCAAGTTTTATGACTGTACATACATGTACCTGACAGATCACGATGTGTTCCACAAATTAGACAACTTTTTACTCCAAAAGCCTCCAACACCGCCATGTTTATCAAAACATGATTTCTATTAAATTTTGAGAGAGGGAGACCTGTCTTGACACTGCAATGTATGCCCAAAACCCGTTGTCATTATAAACAGTAAACAGTTGTGATTCACATGGCATCTCACTTTATGCTCAAGGAATACTTTAACCCTGGACATTTTATACACTTACTTGTCAAAGGCAATTAGATGGTAAAGGCAGTCAGTGATAAACAACAACAAATCTACAGATTACTAAATTGATTGACAATAGCTAAGGTGACTCATATTAAGTTTGGTAAATCAGAGATGCCTGCTGAAGAAACGAAAGTTATTACACATTATTGCCTTGAATGAGAATGTTTAAGTCATCTTTATTAAAGCTTCTTGGCTAGTTTGTGATCAGCAACAATATTTCTTTTAAGTCAGATTTGACTCCATACATAAACAGCAAAACTTGATTATTTCAGGACTTAGAATGGTAAAGTTAGGAAAAGTGTGATTGCTTTTTGAAGGCAAAATGCAGAAATTGAAGTGAGCAAAGCCCAGCAAAACTAAATTTCAGAACTCCTGAAGCTCAGCTGCAAGGGAAAGACTTTTATACTTGCCAACTACTCCATTCACCATATGAAGATTAGTCATTCTGGAGTATACAACATCCATCAACATAGCAACATCACCGTGCGTCGAGGCAGATGCAGAAATAAACTTTGTGTATTTGTCATTTAATGTCTGTGTGGTTGCGATTATTTTGAGTGTGGGCACATATGTGTGTGTGTGAGATGATACATAACAGTGCTAAGATTGTATTTTCTTTTATTCAAATTTAAATTTCCATTCATTTTCTACGGGTTTAGATGAGCAGATAACTTATTCTGAATTGTACAACATCACTTATTTTGGTAAAGCACACTGATCCCCCTTAGGATCACAAAACACACTTTTTGAGTCTCATATCCCCCCCCCCCCCCCCCAACTGTCTTGAAGGTTGGCAGATATGCATATACAGCATTGTCAGAGAAACTGAGCTAATGCAAAAATATAACATAATCACTGGAGTTTGAAAAATAGGTCACTATGATCTACTTTTGCCTGTGCTGAGTAGTACACTCCAAGATGAATACACACATCAAGTTTCATGACTGTACACACAACAGTTTCAGAGAAACTGAACTAATTGCAAAAAGTTAACATTTACACATATGCCAACAAAAACAATGATGATGACAACAGCAACTGAAAGTGATCCCTATTTCTCATTTATGTTAGCATGTGCAACAAAAAAACACAAATGGAAGGAGCAGGATCATATGCCTTGTTAAATCAATGGAGAGGACATTAAAAGAATTGTTTTACCAAGAAATAAATTGAAGAACAAAACATTCATAGACATACCACTACTATTCTGGGCAAATGAAGTGACTGTCCTAGACTTCAAACCTGGAGTAACTAGCTGACAATGTCTTAATACTAGGGGTGATTAACAGTGTCTCTATTTCTTCTACGATGTCAATATTCAATTTTTAACCTGGAACATTTTTTAAATTACAAGGTGCAAACATGCAAAATGATTTTATAAAATTATTTTAATATTATGATCAATGGTCCCTTACTACAACATCACATCAAATAAAACACAAATTGCTTTCATTACATCTGAAAGCTAATAGCTGCAAATTTTCTAGTGTGATGTACTGCTGCATTGATCTGTTGAACAAGTACAAATTTCATTAAAATAAAAACAGCATTTTTTTAAACTATCACATTTCAGGGCTTTTCTTTAAGCCTACCTCTTATTAGCTTAATTAACTGGTACTTTTGTATTCTATTTTTTTTGTCTGGTTAAAAGGCACTTTATATCGTTTCTTTTCTCATTCTGTCCCTTAGCAATAAAATATCAAGTTCTGTCTTAATTGTACATGGATGTTGGTCTGTAGTCTGTTTGTAATTTAGTTCTTTCAGATAGACCAATGCAGTGCAAAGGGCATATTGAGAAATTAAAAATCTCGGGTACTGTCTAAAGCATTTCTCAGTTGACAAAACTTTATGTATTTGAACAACATACAGTACCAGATTTGAGCTCATTTCCTTTATAGTGAGTCTGTACTGTTTTGTTGCAAGAAACTAGGTTTCCCTCAGGTTCAACTTCATTGCTACTCTCCTCATCCTGAATGAAATAAAAAGTTGAAATATAAGCAATAAAGGTATATTACTTTTCACTAAACTTTTTCCAGATACAATTTTGCATGTGTTTTGCTAATAATAGTTTTTTTTTTAATCCAATATAAAAATGTAAGTGACAAAGTTTGTCCACACTGACTACTGCCATTTTCCTATATCGGTTCCATCCTAATAGAACATAAACTAATGATGCAGATCAGACTTAATAAAAGTTGACACTTTGACAGTTTTGCAAAAACAGTCTGTAAATCATGCCCAATATCTATGTCAAGTGGATCAAATCAAAATGAAGCATCCAATTCTATTGAATGCTGTTTCCCATGATAATATTGCACGAGAACATTTTCATGATAATTAAACTACACATCATGGCTTTACCTACTTGAATATCACTCACTGTTTTGTGTTCATTCACAATTACAAATCACTGGCGCCTTGTTAGAGTGATAAACATTTGTTCAAAAAAATCATACAAAGGTTAAACAACTTCTTTTAATTTCAATGCATACAAACTGTAAAAATGTACATTTATTTAGGTATTTTTACAAAAAAGAATGCAGGGGTATGTCACAGACGACAGGGATTCTCTATGCTAAAATCAAGATGACAGTAAAAAAATGAATAAGTTCTCTCTATAGCCCTAATAGACAAAAAATTACCCATTTATACAGACACGCATAAGGGTGTTATGAAAAAGAATGGGTAATTTGTATCTCATCAAATCTGCATTCTGCTAGGCTTTGGACTCAATTAGCTGATTTAGCTTTTATGAGAAACTGTCAAAATGTTACATCTTTGTATCTGATTAGCAACACAAGTTTATGTTCTGTAAAAAATTGGGACCTTTATGAGAAGATGGCCATATTTGTCCCGATATTTTCAATATGACTACAAAAAGAAGAAAAACTGAACTGCCTCAATTATTAATGTCAATATTTTGAGTTTAATTATCAGTCATGAACTTCCATCAACATTATGTGCAAAATAATATACTGTGAAATCACTAATTTTCAGGGGGTTTAATTTTAGTGTTTTACATGGGAAACTTCATCCCAAAAACTTGCGTCCTCAAAGAATATTGGGGCAGCTCAAGCGAGATAGAGAATGTACTGTCCATGTGATTTGAGTAATGGTACAGGTCATTCATTCTCTATCAACCCAGCTTTTATACATCCCATCTTGATTAAATCCTCCATCATAGCTGTGCATTCTTGGGCTTCCATCATCTTACATGCATAATTGGGCTTAACTGTCAATTGTTGTAGATAGATCCATGGAGACTTGAATCTCTGATGGAAACCTATATTCCACAAAATGTGCTAGCTCATGCCCACTAAAATAAAACAAAAAGATTCTAAAATCTTTAATCTATTTAAGACCCCACGAAACAGCAATATTTCGTACAACAATAAAAATTTAACCCCATAAAAAAAAAATGATTTCAGAGTATTTTAAATTTTTTACAGCATGTGTTGCTATTTTCAGCTCTTGCTAGATAAACAAAGATCCTCAAAAGTTCATGTAGGCTATCAATATTCCTAGTACTTAAAGTCTTGCATAGAAAACTGAATCTGTAGCAAATACTTTTGATTTCTGCAACTAAATAAAGTTACCTCTTCATTTTCTGATATGCCAAACAACTTCTTCAGATATGGTGTATCAATTGTACTTGTGTCATCCTGAAATAACACGTACATTTTCAAATGAAAAGAAATGCCTCTTGAACCTGACAGATATAAAAGTAATATTTAAAAAAGTTTGTGTGGTGATAGTGTTTGAAATAAAAACACAAATAGCTATATACCTAAGGTAAGCAAGAAAACCATAGTCTGCATATCTAGCCCATGCCCAAGGCATGGCCTTTAAACCCTGTGACCATGACCCAAAAGTCAAACGAGTGTGTCACGGAATGAATCGTCTTAGCTTCATATTGATTATTTCCAAGTATGAAGAGAATCCATCACGGCGTTTAAGAAATATATGCAAATATAAATTTTAACCAAAACCTTAACTATTGATGCTGCCGCAGCCACCTTCTGAAAAGTGACTACTATGTCGCACTTTTCCACTAATATGAACTCAACAACACTGATACTTCACACTTTCAGATGGAACTTTGATGCAATAGCATGCATATATTGTGAATTTTATATTTCCACTTAAAGTAAGTCAGTGATAAAAATTAAGAGCAGTGTTTCAAATGGTTCAAACTAAGCTTGTTTGAAATTCAAGACAATCCAGAAAATTTCAGGTCATGTTAGCAAATGATCACGGAATTTACGTGTATGACTCTACTTAAAACTTGACTGATTTTTGCACATGTAATACAGAATCTGTAATTGTGAATTAAATGCCATTTTGTCAGTATTAGCTAAATTTAAATATAACTTCAATATTGTATTCTTTATTCAGAAAGCAGCAAACAAAAAACAAAGGACAGTCAAATCATACAAAAAGGGACTCGTTCATTATCTGCAGGATGCAATAATTATCTGACTGCTTTCCTGTCACTAATACTTTACTGATGTAATTGATAACTTACTTCTTTACTTTTTCAAATTATTTACCATATACATGTATTTATTTCAGTATAAATTTTCTCTTAACCAGTTCTTATTCAAAATATATACTAAACTTCAGACAAGAAAATACCGAACTTGAGCAATATTGGTGATTACTGATAAGTATTCAAAAACCTGAAATATTCCTTCAGAGATTTTTCTCAGAAGAGCTACCTGTATCTACCATATTTGTAAAATTGCTATGTAAGTAAAACTTACATAGATCCAAGACTTTTTACTTCTAAATGAAAAAAAACTGAAAAATATTTATTTTTTAAAGTTTAAATGGAAACAAACAACAGTGGTCCCCCTCTTGAACAGCCCCCTTGACCAAGAGCCACCTTCTTATACAAGCAGAATCCTATGGTACTGACAAGTTTGTGTTGAAAAGTACCCCCTTGGACGGCCACCCCTCTAACGCAGGCCAGCAGCCAGCATATTAGTGCAAAAGCTGTCAAATTTACCCTTTGCGAGCAACCACATAATGGAGTTTACAGATAGAAATCTCATAAATATTTGTTGATTTCTGAATTCAACACTGACATTTGTTCCAACATACTGATAAAGTAACTTTAATCCATACAAAGAGGTAAATACTCTGATTATCCTTACTGCTGTGTTCCTCCGATGTTAGGTTTTGTCAATAATTACTGGCTATTATTACCACTGATAGCTATCAAGATGACAAAAGTTAACCTCTGAGAAGCACAGTATTGTTCAGCTCAAGTCAGTGTGACATCTGGTCACCAGAAAGAAAAACTGCTATGTTAGCCATTATGGCTTCTCTGTCATAGATTACGAAATGTACTTGGAAGGGTACCAGACTAAAACCAGTTGATCACGTGACAAGCTCAATTCCTTTGTAAACATTGTGCATCTCATGTGATAAAAATGCAAATAGCCATTGAGGGAATAAGTTGTTGCAAAAAGTGCAAAATATTGTTAGATATACTTAGTTTAGAACAAAAAGTGAAAGCAATTCAACTACACGAAAGGTGGTTTTGCACCATGATTGATGATTATTCATAATTATTTCAAACAACATTGATACAAGTTTTATCACATTGATTCCATAATATTCCTGTGATTTTTAAATGAAAATATTAAATATTAAAAAATTTCTTATGCCTTTGATACTTTATATGTAGTTATTATTCATATATGTGTGATCCCCCTCTAGAAAAGCCACCCCTCTTATAAGGCCACTTTCCTTCTACAGAAGGGGAGGCCTTGTAAGAGCGGGAGTGCTGTACTATTTAAAACCTGAATAAGATTGAAATTAAATATTTATGGATTTTTCATGCATGCAAATTTACTGTACGCAGATGAAAGATGTTCCTAGCAAATTTAACATTTTTTTTAGCTAAATGCTTAATTTTAAGGTTTACAAACATACCTATTTGACTGTGTTCATGTTGTAGGTCATCAATTATAACCAGAAAAATATACAGAGCCATACATGTGAACCTCCTGTGAGGGAGGGTTTTTCTTCCGAGTTCAGAGGAGTCTCCCATCCCTCCTGTCATTCCCTGAAATCTCCCGCATACGCAAAATTATTACTGAACCTTTTTTTTATAATTTTTTTTTCTTCCCACATTCTGGCTCCAGTGTAGTATATTTATGGTAATACTGCCTATGATCACGTGACTGAACTGGCTTAAGCAGGGCAAGTCAATGTACATGCTAATTTCATCCTTACATCCCGTCGGCATGGTGAACTGGCTTCATTTGAAGTTTGTCAAGGTGGATTATGTTATGTGTGAGTAGAAGTAATTTGGAAAGGATTAAAGACGATAACTGATTATGGCTGGGTTACTGAAAAGCTCAATCAGCATGAAACAATAAACATTACTTTGATTCTGTCCACAAGGTATGTTCTGTTTCGGTGCTTAAAGTTGTCAAGATGAATTAGAGTCTATATTTATTATATATGATAAAAAGTAATTTGGACAGGATTAAAGATGTCAAATGATTATGGTTGGATTATTCAAGAACTCAAGTGGCATAAAACTGGCTCGGTTCAACTTCGGTGTTAAAAGTTTGTCGAGCTATGCGTGCATTATCTCCCATTGCCAAAACAAAATCCAAGTAAGAGAAATATCACACGAAATTCAGTGATGGATGGAAACGCGAATTTTAGTGACTGCAATGAGTTCAAAGGGACATGAATATGCATTCTGATCTCCCTGTAAAGCTGATTTTAAAATCTATTACGGTGGCAAGAATGACATCACGTGTCATGCAGAAACCCCATAAAGGGGATAATAAAATGCTGACAGTCTTAGTTCGTGTTTTCGACAAGGATGTAAACAGGATATCAACAAGATTCCTTGGAATACCAACCTGTAACATTGGATCAGCAGAACTCATCTTTGCATGCTTGGATAAAATATTCATGTAAGTATTATTAAAGTTTAACAATTTTATTGTTCATCAGAAATCATAATCACAATTGTATAATAATAATAACATACATGCCATAACATGACGTGTCACGCGAAAATCATGATTTTGGACTCCCAAACCCCCCGACATGATTGTGTTTAAAAAAACACGATTTTCAGCAATCTTAGCACACACAAAAATTTCCACAAAAAAACTCCCATTTCTTGTTCACCATGATGTGGTGGTATGTATAAAATCAGTAAACATTCTTGCTCAGAGCTCATGTAAAACTATCCTTGGGCAGCTGATACAGCTGTTTTAGAGGCAATTAAAAGGTAAGACGGTCAGAGATAAACAGACACCTTTCAGAGATTTACTGAACTGGCTTACAATAAAAGCTAGGGTGATGAGTTGTGTCAAATCCTTTGAGCACTGCTGAGGGAGAGCTCATTAGGCTAATTTGCATAGGTAAAGTACACTAAGTGGAACAACCTTATTTGTCTGAAGTTAAGTACATCTAACAGATGAGTGTTGAAGAACAAATATTATTACACATCACTGACTGGATTGAATGAGAATGTTGAAGCCATCTTTGTTAAATTTTGTGATCAGCGGCAAAGCTTGAAGTCGGACTTTTACTCCATATATAAAATTCAAAACATGATTATTTTGGTAGGTTGAACATCAGCACCATTCAATCTCTAATGCAGTATTGCACCTAGGATCCCTAGGTCAGGGGACACTGTGTCCCTCACCCTCCAGATTTGGTGGACACAACATTTTAAAGGGACAATGGGAAATTGTAGTATATAATGCGCTAGAAGTGCTAAAAAAATAAGATAATCTTATTTGCTTCGACAGTTTTGCCACCTTGACTTTCTCATATTTTCCTTGGACATTTACATTATTGCAATAAACGTTTTATCATGTGATCAAGTAACTCATGAAAACATTAACATGTTTGGATATCTGGTTAACCTGAAATGAACTGCATGATGCAATTTTCCATTCCGGATCTTGCTCTAATTTAACTTTATTGTTCATTCATTATCTACTAGCATTTATTTTATAATAAATACCCATGTGTTCTTAATTACTTTTCTTTAAAAAGTATTAAACCATTAAGCAAATGACAAATTGTGTATTTGCATAAATTAGTACCTTTTTTCATTAATTCAGCCTGAGAATAAATTAAATCTTCACATCCGTAGGTGTGAATTTTAACCTCGAAAATACATTATAATATCAGGGGTCAAAGACTTTAGCAACTCGGCTCACTACATCAAACCTTGAATGTTTTCATTGCCAGATTCATTGTTTTGAAATGGATATTCATTGCCATCTTACAGGTTTTACCACTTTTAGCGACTTTGGCCATTGCTTGTGCCAACATAGACTTGGATGCACATCCGCGAAGGAAAAGTGTAGACATACATGTATTTGTGAACACAAATGACACTTGCATTACCGTCAAACCAACTACTGAACTATTGAAAGCAGCAAAGACTGCATGTAATTAAAACTACTTTCTACTGTCCAATGGATTTTAAAGACAGTAACTTGGTGTATTTTTGTATTTAATGTCTGTGAGGTTGTGACCATGTGTATGGTGATGTTATCTGACAATGCTAAGTCTACCATTTATTTGTTTTTAAGTATATTAAATGCTTCTGAGAAAACAGATGGTATTTTCTTTTATTCAGATTTGAATTTCCAGTCATTTGCTATAGGCTGATTTGAAAAGATAGCTTATTCTCATTTGGATGACGTCACTTTTGAGAGGTCACGCGCACTGACCCCCCTTGGGACCTCAAGACACACTTTTTGAGTCTCAAAAAAATCCCAAAACTCTCTGGGAATATGGCAGAGACAGGTCTCTGCAGCTCAAATACTTAATGAGATCAGCAAGGTGTGAATCTGAACCAATTGCTGAGCCCTGACGGAATTTAGGTGTGTTGGAAATGGCAGCTCTATAGCCCTTGATAGTTGATACTGAACATCTTTTCTTTTCTCAAATGGAATAAAAAGGAAATCAGTAACTGAAGTTACAGAGGGACAGCTAGGATCAATATGTTTCCTACTGCACAAATCACAGATTTTCCATCTGGCATCATAGATCTTGGATGGTGAAACTCTCCTGGCCTGAATGATGCAACTGGCAACCCAGCCCGAACACTTGTTCTGGCAGATAGATCACCTGAGATGAGCCAAGCGTGAAGGTGGAGAATGTGTGGGTTGTTGTGTAGGAGGGAGCTCCTGTGTTGTGTAGGAGGGAGATCCTGTGTTGCAACAGAAGATCACTGAACCACGATCGTTGGGGCCATAATGGGGCTATGAGAATGATATGAGCAGTGGAAGTTCTGACTTGCAGAACTTGAGGTAGCAGTCGGAACGGTGGGAAGGCGTATGCAAACAGACAATCCCACTGGAAGCTGAATGCATCCACTGCCCAAGCTCTCAGGTGGACTGGCGAGACATAAACGGGAAGTCTGTTGTTGAGCCTGGTCGCAAACAAGTTCACAAGGGACTTCTCCATAGTGAGAAAAAGGATTCTGTTACGGTGCAGTGAGAGTCCATTCCATGAGGTCTGTTTTGCCTGACCTGTACAGACTGTCTGCTAAAATGTTCTTCTTCCCTGGAATCTGGCAAATTAAGAAGGTAATGTTCTCCGAGGTGGCCCAGCAGAGGAGGTTCCAGACCTCCACACTGAGAGAAAGAGCATGTGTGCCTCCTTAACATCAGAGATAAGCTACGACGGACGTGTTGTATGAGGAGGCCATGACACATCGAGCCCTTAGTCTGCGATAAACCGTTGCAATGCTAGAAATATGGCTTTCATTTCTAGGTTGTTATGTGGGGGGAGTCCCGAGTCCAATGACCCTGCAGAATTATGTCCTCTGGCTCTAGGTGAGCGCTCCAACCGGAATCTGATGCGACGGCGATGAGATAGGAGTGGGGCTGAGGCACATGCATGGGGACCCAGGTCAGGAATCTGTTCCAATTCATCCACCAGTGCAATGGTGATGAAAGTCTGGTCCTAGAGGAATCAAAGCTGATAGAGAATCCCTGTGTGGTTCCCACCTTGCGAGAAGGAGAACTGTAGAGGGTGCATATGGAAATGTCCTAAGGGAACCAGATCTGTAGCGGTATTTAAGGTTCCCAATAGGGATAGGAAAAGGCAAGCAGACAACAATGTTTTTGCTTGTAGCGCCTCTAGAAGTGCCAGGATATGATCTATGTGATCCGGTGGAACCCGGACTAAGTTCTGGTTCAGGAGGAAGTTCATCCCCACATAAACTTAGATGGAATGAGTTCTGACTTCTCAAGGCTGGGTAAAAAAAAAACAACAAGTTACTGTGGACCAACAACGGAACAGATCCTGATGGAGGGACTGAACCTGAACATTATGGATCAGCTAGTCATTAAAATACTGGAGAATTGGGGTTCCCAGTAATCAGAGATAGGACACTACAACTCCCATAACTTGGGTGAAGACTCTGGCTGTGGAAGCGATTCCGAATGGCAGAACCCAGAATTGAAAAACTTCCTGGTCCAAGCGAACCCGGAGGTATTTCCACTGGTTTAACAGGGGGAGATCGATGATACAAAATTTCCCCCTTTTCTTGATGACCAAGAAGAATTGGGAGCAGAATGCAGGAGACTGATCGTTCAGGAACCTCTTGACTGCCCCTTTCTGTAAAAGGGTGTGCACCTCTTCCTTTAATTTCACCAAATTGGACTGGTGAAAGAACATTGGGGTCCTTGATAGAGGAGGTTGTTCCCAAAACTGAAGACGGTAACCCTAACATACAATAGAAAGGACCCACCCATCATCCATGGAACTTGACCAAGCCTCTACAGTGACATTAGGAGAGGAATGCATGGCATGAGAGGGTGTGAGTCCCTAGGGCCGTCCCCCCCCCTGCCTTGGGAAAGGAAGGTGGGTTGGCGAAGTTCCTCCTGAGGACCTTACTGATGAGGAGGAGGTCTCATTTGAGCTTGTGCATTGGACTGGGGCTGCATCTGTTTGAAGAATTTAGTGGGTGGCCCTGGGGGCAATTCACTTTAGTGTGCTTCCTGGCCGATTGCAATGGGCCAGGTGCAGTTGTGAAGGATCTATATTGATGATCCTTCAAATCTTGTGAAGCCACAGTGGGGATGAGTCCTCCAAGGAGGCTCTCGGCTTCCAATGGAGCAGCCCTTAGAAGGTCTTTACTATGGTTAAGTAAGACCTTTGAGGAGTCTAGCACAATGTCATGGTGGATGTTAGAAGTTCCACTGATAAAACCATTGCGACAGAAAGTGAATTCCGGGATGTCTTGGTCACAGCTTACAGCACGCATTGTAATGTGGCTGGGTTCAGAGCGGCCTCCTTCACCATACTAAACGAAGTAGCCGAGAAGAGGTCTGCATGGGAAGCTATGGTGACCAGAAGCCGACCTTTCTGCTAATGGCTTGATTATTTTAATAGGAAGGCATGCCCAAGCTCCAATTATAATACCCACTTGAGACGCATCTTCATCCAACTGGGGAGGCTTAATGTCTCACTTCGGGAATGTACCCAGTAACTAGAAGCAGAGACCAAGGTCTCAAAGTAGAGGGAGGGACAGACCACCCTCTACGCCGTATAGCACAGGCTGGCCTGTGGAGAACCTCTGTGACATTTCCTCAATAGTCGAGGAATGAAGAAGGAGTAGGAGATCTGGTTGTGGCTGGGTCCCGGAGATCTTTCGAAACCGGAAAGGATCTTCTTGGGGTGTGCACAAGATGGCTTTTGGGCACAAGTTACAGCATTATCCAAAGACCAGATCTCTTCCGATTCATCCAAGTGAGAGGAGCTGGTGGGCCTGATAGGAGGCGACAAATGAGCTGTTTCCACCTCGATCTCACTGGAGTCAACGAGGGTAGATAACGCATCATCATCTAGAACACTTCGAGCAGGAGAGTGGCTGGACATCACTATGTCCTTCGGAGACAGTGACATTGGTGCACTCTGTGCCATTTCCTCTACTTGTTCATCATGGTAAGTAGAGACTCTATGTGTTATAGATGTTCCAGGATAAAGACGGGACCGCTTGTCTTTTGTGGATGATGCTATGCCTCTGCCTTACTGGTGAATGCCACCTGGCGAGGAGGCGATGGCAGGACATAAGCCACAGCATCACCTCTACTCTGGGCCCCACATCCCGTACGGATTCATTGGGATAATAGGAAAGGGGGGATAACGATCTGATCCCCTTCCCTAGTCTGAACCCTCTTGGCAGACTCCCAATCCTGTACAGGGTATGATGCTAGAGTTGGGAGAGGGGGTCTCGGTCTGATCCCTATCCCCCGTACCATGATGCCTCTGGGTGATGACTGGTGTAAGTCGGTGACCGGTTCGAGATAACTGACGGCCTGTGATGATGTAACCGGCAACCGAGACTAAGTCACCGGTGACCGGTCATCATACATTGACTGGTCATTTCCACCAGTCAATGCCCGGTGACCGAACCGGTCACCGGTCAATACCCAGTGACCGGACCGGGCACCGGTCAATAACCTGTGACTGGACTGGGCACCGGGCACTGACCAGTTAGGCGACTTAGACATGTCAGAACCTAGTTCGTCTTCATCACTAAACAAGGTGCGGTGCTTCTCCTCCTATTCGAGAGGGTGCGACACGCTACCCTATAAGTGTTAGGTGCAGTGCACTCCTCCCTCTCGGGATGGTGCAACACACTACCCTGAGATGAGTGGTGCACTTCCTTCCTCGCGGAAGGCAGCATCATGCTACTGTGAACGTGAGGGGTGTTCGACTTCTATTCCCTTTCGGGGGGAGGCGATCTACTCCTCGAACGTTCACTCTCTCCTACAGGAGAGGCCTTACCTGACAAGCAGTGCACTTCCTTCCTCGCAGAAGGCAGCATCACGCTACTGTGAACGTGAGGAGTGTTCTACTTCTCCTCCCTTTTGGGGGGAAGCGATCTACTCCTCGAACGTTCACTCCCTCCTAAGGAGAGGCCTTACCTGTCTCCGGACTCTTGAGATTGGTCCCATAGGCTCCTGGGACCCCAGAGTCTTCTTCTGAGCTGTAGAACTAGCCTTCTCACAGTGTGTTCCTGCCTGAGACTCTATAAGAGAAAAATCTGACAATTCAGACGATGAGGCGGATTGATGTTTCTTCCGCCCTCTATACGTATGTCTGGAATCTTCTAGATTCCAGATTTCATTAGTCCATTTTGTGCAAATGGTACAACGATTCTTACGTGTACACTTGAACATGTGAGGCAGTCTGGGTGAGTGTCCCAAGGGCCCTTCTTGTGGCCATACTTCCTACAGACTGTCCCGACATTGTTCTCTGAAATAAATGTTATCTGAACAAGAACAATAATAATAATAATAATATTGTATTATTTTCTTCATATGTAAAACTCACCTGTCTGTATGTACTGGGTGCTATATACACCCCAGTGTATTTGCACAAGGTACCCAATTGTTCCCTGAATTAAGAAGTTATCTGAAGGAGAACAATAATAATTATAACAAAAATGTATTATTTCCACATGTGAAAACTCACCCGTTTCTATATACCGCATGCTATATACATACCAGTTCATCTCACCTGTCAGTGAATGTTCAAAGGTAAACATTGTTATTTACATTACACACCTCATCGCACCTGTGTTTAATAAGGATTAGACGTTCAGTTGTTTACAACTTTTATTGCTCTCTAGCGGCAATTCAGACGCACACAACAACAATGTGACGTGTCACGCGTGGTATTTAAATACAATGGTGAATTATAAAAAACACAGAATTGATTTTTGATCAATTATTTTATTAAGGAAATTATGAATTCCTGTCTTCTTAATTGTGGTTGGGCCTATGATGAATTATAACTAACACACAAGACTTACCCGTGAACCAATTGTATTTGAGAACTTAGAGATGGTGTACCCTAGCCCCTAAAGGCTGGATACAATGTGGTAACCCAAGAAGACCTTTCCAGAACACAGGCCTTAAATACAGAAGATGAGACGGATGAATGTAACATTAGATGAAATAAAGCTGAAAGGAGAACCAAACGAGATTTAAACTCGCAACAAGCAATTTTCCTCTGGTCACGTTATGAATGACACAACCATTTAACATGGTGTCTGTGAAATAGATGAATGTTCGTGCAGGCGCGGAGAGGTGCACGAGTGTGCCGTGTCTTATTGACAAAAATTCTCCACTCAGTGGGAGGATGTATTCACATCGAATGGACGAGATTTTTCGACACGAAAAAGTAATAAGCTATATAATAGTGATAGGGTATTGTATTGCTGCTATTAAAAATCGTTTTCCGCATTTGATTGTTATTGTTAAATAATGGTGATAGTGATGATAATGATGACAACAAAGGCGTCTGCAAATTAAGCTTAAAGTCACGAAGGGTGTGATAGTCTAATCATTAATGTATGCATCAGTGCTTCATGTGGACAATCTTAATGACATTAAAATAACATTAGATGTTTGGGAGTGCAATAAATACTCACTAATCCGATTAGGTATGTTTTCTTATCTCCTATGATCAATACAGATAATTATCAGCTATTGATGGGTGAACAATAAAAAAATATTATAGGTCTGCACTGATAATTGGAAATTGAAAACAGTGATAGGTACCTTTAAAAGGAAAATTTAGCTAAGCCTTATGAAACCACTGCAACAGATATTATAATATTTCAGAGAGAGAAATCTCCATTGGGCCAATTGCACTGTATATGCAAGTGACAATTGCATTATTATATTATAATATTTTAATTTACCTATTGTATATCCATGGTAAATAAATTTCAAAGTTCTAATGTTTTGCATTTTGTATGGCAGTGGTGAAGCTGTCTGAGAGGTTCAAGATGTTAACCCAGAGTGAAAGAACTGCACTGGAAGATGAAATTCAGGACTACATTCTGACTCTCAAGAAGAACTTCCCAAATTCGACAGAGACAGTAGCAGTCTTGAGCAGTTTTGGCAGACAGTTGGCAATCTGACTCTACCCACAGGCAGGAAACAATTTAAACTTCTTGGTGAACTCAGTAGAATTGTATTGACATTGCCACATTCCAATGCAGACACTGCCACATTCCAATGCAGACACTGAAAAGACATTTTCCATTCTGAGGAAAATTCAGGCTGACTCTAGAGGAAACCTGGATCCAGTGACAGTACATAATCTTTTAAGTGTTAAGATGAACAATGATAAGGACTGCCACCAATATAATCCAGGCAATGATCTTGTAAGAAATGCTAAAAATGCTTGTGTTATGTACATATATGGAGAGTGTGAAAGGCAACAAGTTAATATGAAAGAACTGAATTGCATATTTTAATATTAAAAATATGGAAATTTGTTCAATAGTAATAATTTTTGGCCATTTGCATGCTAAAAATTGGGTCGATGAAAAACCTCCCTCTTTTGAGGTCAAAACTCCTGACCAAATTTTGCAAATCTCCCTTGTTGTTCCAAGCTGACCCCTCATTTTTATCACATGTATGCAGAGCACTTTAATATCAATTATTTCAGCATCAAAACCATAATGATATGTTTTATACCAAGGATAAATGCTAACAATATTTAAAATATCCTGACTAAGACCATGACCTTACACATCATAGCAGACAAAATTGCAGTCAGCAAGCATATCTGCATTATGCTTTAGGGTTATACAAAACATTTACGCAAGAAAGATTTTATTTTACTTGTGTGTAACTGTCTTCAGAAGATTGATTCATTATTCTAAACATTTCGAAAATTGTTCTGGCACTTTTATTTGGGCAAGGACCATGCATATTATACATGTCAAAGGGTGACATCATTTCGCTAACACTACTATGCCTTGTTTGTAAAGCATACTGCCATTGGTCTGCAGGTGATGTTTCAGTAAATCAAATGCAAGTTTATGTAACCCATAAAGGATGTCAAACAAGCACTGGGGGCATTAGCTTGTGCTGAGGTGGCAGGGGACAGTTTCGTAAATTGGCCCTTGTCAAATTTCTTAACTTAAAGCTATGATGTGACTTTTTGAGCTATTATTGTTTAATAATTAAAGATATGGATATATTTGTGAATTAGTTGTTTCGGGCTTGTGTCGTTCTTCAAATTGATGTGAGGCATGTACACCTCCCATAGTCAGTTCACAGTATGTAGACAGTGAAATACCAATAGTCGGCTAGGAAGCAGAGCTAGCCACCCATAGTAGTAAACATGTGGATTCAAGGCAAGAAGAATATCTCAAAAACGGCTTGGATGGCAACTATTTTGAATTGCATCAAGCTGTTTAGTACATAACGTTTTGCGGAAATATCACCTAGGAAAAGGGCTTGTATTTTCACTGTGAGCATCACTTGGTGTCAAAAATGACCTTCGGACGTAAAAAATGCAGGTATAAATTTGGGGTTGGGGTGCATAAACTTCTTTTGTTATGAACTGCCATTGACTTGTCAGGTCAAGTGAATACTATTTTTATGCTTTGTTTTAATATAGCTATCCAAAAATATGGACCTTTTTGACCTCACTTGTGTATTTTATTTTTTATGATTTTTTATATTAGGCTAGTGGATGCAGCATTAAATTTGTGCATAAAAACTGTCCCTTGCACCCTTAAGAAAAACTGCTATTTTTTTATTGGCACAGTCAGCCACATCTGTTATAATTTTCTGTTTCTTTGTATGTATGTAAGTAATTTTTATGCATTAGCCTCATTATACTACCTTCCTTTTTCACATACTACTCTCTGCTGTATGGAAGACTGAGATGAGGGGGAGGTAACTGTGATTTGCACCTCTATGTTAAAGCTATTTTCATCATGACAAAATAAGATATTTTGGGCTGAACTTACTAGATATCGGAAAATAATGGAGATTATAATGTATTTTCTTGCTCTTTCTGTAGGTGTATAGCTCTGCACTTCTATTTTAATGAATATTATTCATATTTCAGTACAGACACACAAAAACAATTACATAACCTGTTGTCGCACATTCTTCCAAGTAATTTAACTCCGCAGGAGCACATATACTTCAAAGAAATCATACATAAACATACTATTATAAAAGGTGAATGCTGCCAATGGAACAGTCTTGCAAATAGTGATCAACAATTCTTTTGATAGCTAGAATGTAAATTGTCAAAAGAGCGGATCATTCTTTTCTCTTGGCATACCAATTTCCCTTGCCAAAATCAGAGTTATTCTGCCTTTATTAACTGAAGGTAAAAATAGTACATGCTTCATCTTTCATGGATTTTCACAACGGGAAGAACATTTTTACATTCATGGGATTGAAACATTCTAATTAGTTCACAAAGTTTGCTTCAGTTAACAATACAGTTTTTCCTCTTAAATTCTCATGTTTCCACTGAATATTAAAATTGCATCAGTATCACTTGTTTCTTTTCTTTTTGCAGGTCTCAATTTGCATGGTAAAATATTAGGATTAATTGACCGGTCATGCTGATAGAAGTACTAGCTTGAACCTGATTCAGATTCTAATCCTGATCTAAGTGCACAAGATATTGACTTTGACGGACAGATTTAGCTGCCGCAAGAGTTGTGTTTTGTGGTATGTACTCATTACAAGCCAAGCGGTTGAAATGATTCCATATCTGGGACTGAATTGTTCACTCTTAATATTTGTTCTATACTTTATCGTACTATTTACTATCATTTTGTCAACTCCAAAAATCATTCATGTCAGTTGTAAGTGAATGGGAGTCTGAGCAGAAATTTCTCTGTTAAATTGTATGGGGTATTTATATATGTATGGTCAGTTTCAGTGACTGTTTATCATTGGATTTATTTGATATGTCACTTTGTAAGCTTAGCAGGGTCCCACACAGCAATATATCAATGTTCTGACCTGGCCTATTGTTTGTTGATTAAACTTTGATCTCTCCTAATTAGCTAGACTGTTGTGATTACCTCGCACTCACCCCCACCCTCCACACAACATTGCTGCTGCTATTAGCACCACCAGAACAATAATGGAAGGTTAGGAACTACTTTTTTTTATACGAGACTAAAATTACTTCTAAAGTACATTATTTACTTTACTGTGTGGTTTATTTCTACTAAGTTAGCTAGAACAGTTTATACAACCTTTTCAGTTATGTCATTGACAACAAACATAGTATTTCTGTCATTCACTCCTAAAATCTGTAACTCCAAAGTCCCTTCTTGGCATTCAAGCAGCATCGTAAAGGAATTTTGGGTCTGTCCTGATGCCATAGTGATAAAACAAAGACAAGAAGCATCCAAGGTTGCACACAATTTTAAATCTTTGAACAAATGCAGGCAGTCACAACTCACAATATACACAATGCAATGCTTTTTGCCGCAAAGTAGTCACTTTTCTAAAAGAGTAATAACATCATTAGTTTTGCATACAAAACATTTTCCTTTATACCATTTTACTAGATAATGTCTAAATATGTGATATGTACACAGCTTTTGACAGAAAATATTTTGAGCCAAATGTTTAAGGTGGCAGGGGACAGTTTCGTAAATTGGCCCCTGTCAAATTTCTTAACTTAAAGCTATGATGTGACTTTTTGAGCTATTATTGTTTAATAATTAAAGATATGGATATATTTGTGAATTAGTTGTTTCGGGCTTGTGTTGTTCTTCAAATTGATGTGAGGCATGTACACCTCCCATAGTCAGTTCACAGTATGAAGACAGTGAAATGCCAATAGTCGGCTAGAAAGCAGAGCTAGCCACCCATAGTAGTAAACATGTGGATTCAAGGCAAGAAGAATATCTCAAAAACGGCTTGGATGGCAACTATTTTGAATTGCATCAAGCTGTTTAGTACATAACGTTTTGCGGAAAAATCACCTAGGAAAAGGGCTTGTATTTGGTGTCAAAAATGACCTTCGAACGTGAAAAATGCAGGTATAAATTTGGGGTTGGGGTGCATAAACTTCTTTTGTTATGAACTGCCATTGACTTGTCAGGTCAAGTGAATACTATTTTTATGCTTTGTTTTAATATAGCTATCCAAAAATATGGACCTTTTTGACCTCACTTGTGTATTTCATTTTTTATGATTTTTTATATTAGGCTAGTGGATGCAGCATTAAATTTGTGCATAAAAACTGTCCCTTGTACCCTGAATCAAATCTAGACATGAATCACTGCAATTAAACAAGATTTTGAGTATCAGTCAATCTATGTCTGAGAACTAACACCCATCTGGAAAACTGAAGGGATTGCATAACTGAGGGTTTGGGGGGGGGGGGAGGGAGGGGGAATAGGAAAGCACATCTTATGTGAGAGTACCACCAGCAAAACTTTAATTGTTCTTGAGGCACCACCACAAAAACTAAAATTCTGATTACACCCACCACCACCATAATAGAAATTAAAATTAGGAAATAGTTTTATAATAAAAATCATAAATATCAGTTTATATATGAATACAGTGAAACTCCTCAAAACCGAACCCTTCGATCCCAAATTTCAATTTTACACTTAAAAATACCCCATAAAACTGAAACTCAGTTGAAACTTGGAAATATATTTTAGCTGCTAAATTCCTGACACATGCTGGAACAGATTAATTATGGTTAACAGGTGTTGTAGTAGTCTGATCGTGAAGACAAAGACCCGGAAACTGCCCCACGGGCATACGAGGTTAAAACAACACTTGACACATGCGCTGACACAGATTAGGGCTGACATTAGGCTAATCTGAAGTCTTTGCATCATACAAATGAGTAAACTTTTAAGGCTAATTACATGTACTAATAACTAAATGCTTATAGGTAAGCCAATTGAGAAAGATTATTAATGCAGACAATGATAATGTCAGCGAGGATGATGATGAAGACGATATTCCCTTGGCTCGACTGGCTCATGAATTACGACTGGACATTGACCCTGAGTTCCTATATCATTTTGACAACGATGTTCCTGTTGGGGAGAATTCCAATGACTGGGAGAGTGAACTTGTTTCGCAGTTTCGTGAAAGCATTCAGGCCAATGATGAAAGCGATGAATATGATGATGACAATGAATGTTCTGAGCCACCTGGCAGTGATATGACATACCCCAAAATGTTAGAGTTTATACAGAGATTAAAAACTTTCGCGATCGCAAAGGATGAACATTGTTTGGCTATGGCACAAGAAATGGAGTCATTAACGCAAGCTACATTAGTTAAAGAATGATGTAAAAAACAACAGACAACGTTCCATGCCTTCTTCAAGCCAGGCTCGTGAACTGTGAACATTATGAATTATATGGAGTATTTACATATTGTGGAGTATCATTCCTAATTCCAATGGACTTATAGTAAAGCTATAAAAGTACTGTATTTCATTCCTCATATGTTTCTTTTGTGACGAGGACTGTATTTCATTCCTCATATGTTTCTTGTGACGAGGACTGTATTTCTATGTGGAGCAACTGTATTTATTCCTGTGAAAGAATACAATTTTCGGTAGGAACATATATTGTTCAGCTAATTTTTCATTAAATGCACGTATTAAAAATAAAATAGAAAAATAACAGCTTTCTTAAATGTGTGCACTTTTACATGCACAGACACTGATGCTTTTGTAACTGCATTCTCTCTCTCTCTCTCTCTTTTGTATCACATAAGAGCTCAGAAAGAGATTTTTTCACATCTGCAAAAACCTCAGTAAACCGAAAACTCCTCAAAACTGGAAAAAAATTTGGTCCCAAGGGTGTTCGGTTTTGAGAAGTTTCACTGTATAATGGATAATTATTGGAGCAAGATGGATATTCAAAATTTGACAAAGTTACTTTTGCAATGTAGTTTTAAGTACATATTTATTTTCACTCACACAACTGTAGCATTAAATGGATTTTCATGTTGCTGCTAAGCTGTTCAACCCCAATCACAAGAAAGAAAATCAATTATTTGTCCTGCATTTAATGTCCAATATAATGATGCATGACATGTATTCATTAAATATCTACTGCTGAAATATATTTTATTCATTGATAGTATCTTTTTTGGATTGGATTTTACAGTCAATTTATACATATAAGGTCGTATAGAGCTTGGTGATCTCTGAAGGCAGTGATCCAAGAATTTTGGGGCACTGAGCTGGTGGGGATCAAACTCGCATATCAAAGGTGTGTGTCATACTACAGAATCAATTTAGCCCCTCTGCCACACAGGCAGTAGTATGCCTGTAAGCTTGAATGAAGAGTACAGATTTTGGTGGTTATGCAGAGAATAATGTGCCCCAAAGTCAGAGGAGTTCTACTTTCAAAAGGTTACAGTAGGACCCTGCTATAGCAATATGGTCAGGGTCCACAAAACAAGATCGTGCTATGTCCCAAACCATGCTATAACCAACCTAGACAAAACCAAGTCATTTAGCTGAAGAAATTGATGCATGCACCAAAATAATTGTGTGTGTGTGTGTGTGTGTGTGTTAAATTGTGGGCTAAAAACAACGTGCTTCATTGGCACAGTTACCATCTTAAATCAATGCATATTAAACGAGAAATACACATACAGTGAAAACAGAGATTGCACATATAATATTTTACTTTATTCAGAGAACCATGCATTGGTACATTTATATGTACATGTCTATTGTATAGCATGAATAGTTAAAGGATCAACACATGTACTCACCAACCGATTTTATGGCATGCGCAGGAGTGAGTTTATAATAATTTCATCGAAAATATGCACACAGAAGTATAATATTGTCTGATAAAGTTCTGAAATCCTACATCATCGTCTAGTCATTGTAAATCATCGTCGTCTAGTCATCGTAAATCATGTCCGACTCCGATTCCTCAGCTTTTACTGTCATATGCGGGTGCTTATGCAGAGACTGAGCTTGGGCTCTGCAAGTAACACTTTGATCATAAAGTCAGAAATCTATTAAAGGATGCAACTGGACACGTGTCAATTGTGCGGCAAGATCACAGCGAGTTCAAATAACCACCCTCTGTTACTTGGCACTGAACAAGTATCAAACTCGCGGCTTGATCAAAGGGTTGTCACGTGGGAAAACAAAGAGTGTGGTGCCTTTACAAGCTAAGGAATTAAGGTCAAAATATATGCATAGGAAGTTGTAGAACTCTACTTGGCACTGAACAAGTATTAGATTTGTGGCTCGATCAAAAGGATTGTCAACTTGAAAACAAAGTGAGTGCTTTTACAAGCCAAAGGCTTATTGGTCCATGTGCACTGGCAGATAACTTGGGAAATATCATTTGGGAATTAAATCTGACTTGTGGATACACCGGACTTAATCCTGTCCATGGCTTCAAGCTTCTCTTTAACAGTAAAAGCTTTAGGTTTCCGTGTACTGTTATCCATTGTAAATAACTACTAATTAAAACTCTGACACCTATTTGTTTGAACGACTACAACAAGAATAATTGTTAATCAACAATGGGGTCATTTTTATAGGAAATGTACAATATTATTTGCTAGTCAACTGATTGCATGGCAATTGTCTAACAACACCGCCAAGTCACATGTGAGCGTTGGTGGCTTTCGTTTTTTTGATGTTTTATAAATCATTGCCGTATGGTTTGAACAACCTTTAGGTTTGAGATTGACTTTGATGATTGTCAATGCCTTAAATTAATTGATTTATAAATTCAGGTGCGAATCTTTTATCAACCACCGCATTGTTTGGTGCTTGGCTGTGTATGCAGTTGAATGAGCAAACATATGCCGGCTATTGTTTGAGCAATGATTGTACGCAGAATGTATTGAAGACAAACACAAAGAAGACTTAATGATTTTATTGTTCATGTATCAATAATAATAATATTAACACTTATCAGCTTTAAAATGAAAAATGAGCTGACATCTTTCAAAAATAAACTAAGATCAAAGTGCAGTGATTGACTACTGACACATTTGAAATGAACATTCACAAATAGAAATGTTCAGCATTTTTATTCATATAAAGAAAGATCCAATCATAAGACACTTTTTCTTCAAGAATACAATACAGCTCGCCAAATTATTAAATCAAACTCGTTTATTTTGGCACACAACTTTGCAGTAGTTCAAGAAATTGGCGAAATTATTGTAAAATTTCGGAAGCCACGCCACGATCGTATTATATCGAATTCATGCACGATCTCTCCCCCAAAATGATAATTAATTTGTTAAAAATTATTTTTCGTACTTTGAAATTTTTTTATTTTTTTTCATGTACGAAAAAGTAGATGAAATTTCGGGCGCCATGCCACGATCATATTATATCCGAATTCATGCTATAATGAAGCATGCTATAGCGGGGTCCTACTGTACTAGGAATCACTTTAAATTTAACATGAGTCACTGGTTGTAAATCTATGATAACTGACAATTTTTTGTAAGCTAGGAATCACAAAATGCACACCTAATACACAGATACAGAAATATTTTACAATGCGATTTTGTTCAACTTTTTCAAGTGTTTATTCACATGTTTCATTTAATAACTTTAATGCTACTTTTTCTTTTTTAAAATTACTTTCTTTTAACATTTTTGTTTTTTAACCATTGTTTTTACTATAGATCTAATTTTGTTTCAAATTGTTTGGCTCGAGTTATTTTTGTGTCACATACAAGTCCTTGGTACACCATATGGGCCTCTAATTTTCACAGGATGAAACTCACCCAATGGACGATACATTTCTTTACCCAGCTTGTGAAAATTTAGAATGTGTGGACAATTAAACCTAGACTCTAAAGCAATACATGTAGTTCAAATTCAAAACAACAGTTTGGACAATTTAGATTTGTTTCTAAATTGGACATCTTTAGTACAACCATGCCAACAGGTGTGTCCTAGCCAACTCCCCCCACCCCCAAAAAAGAACACAACACACCAAAACTATATTTATTATTTTTATTTCAAACAATTAAAAAAGGAACACAGTGATTGTCCATCACAGTATCAATGTCAGAACATAAAAAAAGAATATTGGATTGTAAAACCAGGAATACTGAAGGTTGTAAAATAAGCAGCATTAGAGTAACACACAAAAAACTACAAGACGACTCGGGTTTTGGAAACTTCTTAATAAGACTTATTTGACAAGCACACATTAATAGAAAATTTATCATCATACTACAAGATTGTCATTACATTTTAAAACTGTCTTTAGTGAATAGATCCTTTTACATATTTCTATCAACAAAAGAGCTTTACCTGTGGAAAAAAAAAAACAAACAAAAGGTTCCTCCAAGCATGTGCATGTATTAAATGTTTCATTTTTGAAAAAAAAAAGTATTTCAATTGCATCAAAAATTTATAAAATGTGGCTCAAAGTTGAAGAACGATTAAAACGATTTGTATGCATTACTATTATTAGACCATAACTACAAGCAAATACCAGAAAGGGAGTGATTATAGCCTGGTGGACAGATAATGACTACCGTATTTGCCGGCCTATAAGTCGATGCGGAGTATAAGTCGAATTCGCTATTTTCATCAATTTTCAATCCTTCATCCATATATAAGTCGATGTGGAGTATAAGACGAAGCCAGATCAACACCTTGGCTTCGTCACTTTCGCTAGTAACTTCCGGTTTCATGAATATTAATGGTATCACTATGCTATTGCAGATTAATTGGGAAAATGATTAAGATGGTCTGTACACGTATTATTTATAGGTATTATTTATTGGTACATTGCATGCAATGATATGAACCCCTGTTGTCAAAAAATAAGTACAACTTGTATTCTTAGAGCAAAAGTAACCTCATTATCAAATTATATGTACAATAAAAACTTAAAGAACTCAATTAAGACTTGTTGTTTTTAGTGAATGCATGCATGTGTGTCTGTGTGTGTGTGTGTGTGTGAGAGAGAGAGGGGATGAAACAATGCTATGTCAGTGTGTAAGAACGTATGCATTCAGAGCAGTTTTTACTTGTAGCTTTTGGAGAGAGAGAGAGGTTACATGACGATTGTAATATGTAATGTTGAGTTACCTGATGATTGTGATCTTACTCATGTACAGGAGCATTACTGTATTCCATTATCAATTAATATCTCTGAATAAACAGTTCATTCTTGTTTTTATATACATTATCATAAAGAACCAACTGGCTTTGCCGTGTTATTTACATTCTAATTAAATATGCCTAAAGCTTTGGCCGGGTCATTCCAATTGACACGTGCAGTAGATGTGATCAAGTTAGTGAGGCTACCAATAGGGAAATGAGGCTATACATAGGGTATTGTAATCGATCCTGTAAAGCATATTAATGTATGCAGGACTGTGTAATGACCTGTAATGCCAGGTGCTTGCTCATGTAAGTTTCTCAACCAGTGACATCTTTTGATCTCGCCGACAGAAGCGTCAGAGCTTTGAATTCATGAGCAAAGATTAAACCAAAATGCCGCCTAACTACAGGAAGTGTACATGCACTTACTGATAAAGGGTAATTTTATTTCGTGGGAATATAGAGTTCATTGTATTTGCAAAAAAAAAAAAAAAAAAAAAAAAACAAACACAGCATGCTAAATGGTCATCTTGGGATTTAAACTAAATGGAGTCTATATGAATATAAATATTGTGAATATTTAAATATAAATTATATATCTTTGAAACTGAAGGAGTATGGTATGTATTGTTTTAATTTCCATTAACTATTTCAATACTGTTTTCTCTCTTTGACAAAAGCTTTAGCTAAAAGGGGTCAGTAAGGTACATTAGGCAAAATAGCATGAAGAAGGGCTGAAATCTCTCTGTCTGTCTCTCTCTCTTTTATTTCGATCACAAGATGCAATAAGAAAAATGTGCAATGGAATACCCATGTCCATCTCATGGTTATCCGTTTTCTAACTTGTCTATTCTACTACACACATATGTAAGCAAACTTAAACAACATATATTACTAGTGCATGCTGCTTTAGCACAATTACGTCTGATGCACGTAAATTTAATACTGACAATCACGTAAATATTTCGGAATCCTTCTCCATGTCGGGTCCTATATTTTTTCGCACACGATCTCTTCCCAAAAATTATACTTATTTTTTTACACTATACTTTTCGTACTTTGAATTTTTTTTTTTTTTTTTTTTTTTTTTTACAGTAAAGCAATTTCAATGACATAATTCATATATAAGTCGATTCGGAGTATAAGACGAAGCCCAGACTTCCAGGTCAAAAAGTATCGACTTATAGGCCGGCAAATGCGGTACTCACAAAATCTGATATATATCACAAAATAAGGACTATCCAAATGTTATTTTACCAGTGTATCAGTACACAAACATCTATGACAAAATACAATTTCTCATAGTTACATAATATATACTACTTAAAACAATCTGTTTTCAATATTGTCATTTCAAAAAAGCCCACATATCAACATAAAAATGTAAGTTTTAGCACTAGCATCTGTAATTATATAGGCTTTGTCATAAGAAAGTATGCTTTCAATTCTACACGTATGGGACCAGTGTTGCTCTCACATATACATGTAACCTGGAACAATAAAAACTCAAGTCTAAAATTATTCATAACTAAAACCACTGACAAACTTTTTTTCCTCAACATTATTTTTTCAGACTGGCAGACAACAACATGAGATCTGCTTTATTGTTCTGATTCCTGGTACATTTTACATCTGTTCAGAGCAATCCTAATTTCAGCCACTGTGAGCTGGCCAAGTCCAAATGAAAATCTATTTATGATGTCCTTTTTATCAGATTTAATTGTTTCCTTTTCCTCCTGCTGATGAACATAGGCTAAAATTTCTCCAACAGATGTACCAACCATATCTCTTGACAAGAATATTTGACCTTTCCTTGAGAAAGTCAGGATTTTATGCTCTAACAAACTATAATTTTGGATGGGAGGAAAAAGTCAGGAACAGACAACCACACTGGATGAGTAAATACCATGTTCCTCAAAATGTTGCACTAATGCCTTTGCCTCATGGTACTTCAGGTAGTGATGTTCTGCTAATTTTTAAAGATCTAAAACAGGCTGCATTTCAAATCGTTGGAGGGGTTCAGCAGATGTAGATTCATCTGGATGATAACAAGTGAAGGCATACTGTTCTGGCTGTGTACATAATGGGTTCAGATTCATGATAAACAGCTGCGGCATTAAGAGACTGATCATGATTATGATCATCCATGCTACAAAGTGAATCCCATATTTTCCCATGGAGCCTAATTAAACAATTTCACTGAGAAAAAAAATATGTTTAAAAGAGTTTGACTTAAGCAGGTCTCTGCTTTTCACTTTAACTTATTTGTAAAATACCCAATCTCTTTCAGGTGCGGCTAGATAACTTTGGAATTAGTAACCAGCAAATGGTGTTTATGTGGTTTAAGGCATCCTTGGCACCAAAGTGCATATTTTCTTTGAACAAATTGAGATCAAAATCTCCACTGCTGCAAGTTTCAAGTGAATGTACTGCAGATACTTCAGATAGTCTGCTCAACAGATATGCAGCATCAATTATCTCTTTCTCAGAATAAACATGTACCTTAGCCGGTCATAAGTGTGCTTAATACCATATTCAGAAGCAGGGACTAGAAGTGGATTTCAGGAAGGGCAGCATTGTGTGTTGGGCACTTGGGATTACTTTGTGTCCTGCTGACCTACAATGTTTCGATTCTTTTAATGATAGTTTGGTACCATCATGCTGATTTTGTATGTTACTGAGTCGATTCTCCAAAGTCCCAAGCTGACTTGTCAAGTCAGGTAGCTCCTGAGCATCATGTGTTCTATGACGCTGCTCCTCTACCACAATGCACTGTTGGTTTTGAACTTCATCATGATCTGACTCGTCACATGAAGTCTTTGTGCTTTTTCCTTCAGCCTGAAAGAAGGTTAATATTATGCTTTACATTCAGTGCATTCTTGAAACAATATATAACACGAGGCCCAAATGGGCCTGAAATCATTCACCTTCTGTTCATTGTTTCATGAGAAGAAGTCATTACAAGGTTTTTCCATTTTTAGTAATGGTGGCCATACTGGATGGCCAATTGGGGTCATCTGAACAAATCTTAAAAAGCTTCAAGCCAGAATGCTTTCTACCAAGTTGGATAAAATTCTATTCAATGGTTCATGGGAAGAAGTCATTCAAAGTTTTTTCTATTTTTAGTAATGGTGGCCATATTGGATGGCTGATTGTAGTCATTTGAACAAATCTGACAGAGCTTTATGCCAGGATACTACATGCCAAGTTTGGTCAAAATTGGTCCTGCAGTATTTAGAAGAAGTTGAAAATAGCAAATGTTGATGGATGGATGAAATGGACCAAAAACCATAAGCTCACTGGTCTCATGACCAGGTGAGCTAATAAACAAGAGCTATCATAGTACAGCATCAACATATATTCAAAGTAATGATAAAAGGTGAGTAATCTCAAGCAATATTTTAATTACTTGATATTTATCATGAGAGCTGTACATGATTCATATCAATTAAGAACATTTATAGCAAGCTGAAGAATTCTTTAGATGGTATTGTAAATTATTATATATTTCGTAATTTTAATTTTAATACACAAATGAATATTCATCTGAGTTTATTAAGAAAAATGGTTGAAATGGGTATTTTAACTGAATCCAAATTAACTTAAAAGAATTTTCAGCATCCCATAGGTTTATAGCTTGTCACCAAAAAAGTGGCTACTAAGATTTTGATTTTAGCAAGAAGCAAGTTACACTACTGGCATGAACCATGAATTGAATGGCAGTGTCTTATAAGTGAGGTTTGCCTTATAAGAGGATAAATCATACACAACATTACTGCTAAACTGTGAAATAGGGTTTACAGTTTAACCAACAGTTTAAGAGATACCATGCTACAAAGTGAAACCTTATACAGATGGATTGGTTGATATGTATATTGGATAAATGCAAATATCACTACCACCACTATACTCTGTATTATCTTTGTTGCTTTTACAATAATATTCCTGCAAAACAAATGTTAAGTATTACATATTTCATGTGCTTATTTGACAAAGCACAGTGATTGCATGAACAACTTTATTGTTTTCACAACCAATTAATACATGTAAGGTTATATATGGGTAGGTGACCTCAAATGTGTATATTAGCTTGTTTGGATACTTCAAACATGGAAGACATCTAAAATCAAATGTAACCACCTAAAGATCTTAATACAATCTGTAAATTCATCAAGATATTTCATAAGTACCTCAAAACAATCGATTAATGGCATGACCAAGTGTCCCCTAATTGCATAACCTAATTTAATAATAGACCATAAAAAATAGTTACTACGAAATTGTTTACAACATAATTCAACGTCTATCCTACAAGTAGTCTGAGTTTCCTCTGACCCTTCCCACACCATTTTAGATATTTTGACATTTATGTTTGGATGTGGGGTCAGAGGGTATTGCCTATTGCAAAGTTGGAATTTGTCGAGACCACGCGGTGTTGGCACTGGATAGCTGCCGACTACCTGGCCTAGCAAACTTAAACGATCTTACATCGAGCCCTACCTGCATGAAATCAATAGGAAGATGATTTATCTTCTCAGAAATTGCGAGTATAACATTCATTACGTAGTTAATTTGTTGACACGAGTCAAAACAACAGCATTGATGAAATTTGACCTGGTACTCGCTAGTCACATGACTACCCAAATCTCACAGCCTACATGTCCATGACATCAGAGGTCTATTAGTCATGTGACACCAACAAAAAAAGAACTTTTCCAATTTTGTTGTACACAAAAAAATGCAAAAATATTAAATGAACATCACATAATGTTTGTAAAAGAAAAAAGAACATGAAATGACATATAATTCTCAACATATTTATTCCGAGAAAAACTACCAAACACTTGTTGTTGCAGGAACCTGGAAAAAGCCGGATGAATGAAGCAAAGAGCACGTCAACATGGTAGTCACGTGATACCAAGAAAAACCGTGCTGAGATGTGCTCTCTGCTTGATGAATCTGGCTTTTTCCAGGTTGCTGCAAAAATAAGTTTCCGATTGTTGTTCTCTGAATAAATATATTGACAATTATGTGTCCTTTCATTTTTTACAAACATTATGTGACTTTCATTTAATATTTTCGCATTTTTTGCATACAACAAAATTGAAAAGAGTGATTTTGTTGGTGTCACATGACTAAGGGACCTCATGGACATGTAGGCTGCGAGATTTGGGCAGTCATGTGACTAGCAATGCAAATGGCAAGTACCTGTCAAATTTCATCAACGATGTAGTTTCATTTTGTGTGTCAACAAATTAACTGTGAAACGAATGTTATACTTGCAATTTCTGAGAAGATAGATCATCTTCCTATTGATTTCATGAAGGTAGGGCCCGATGTAAGGCCATTTGAGTTTGCTACCCCCAGTAATAAGCAGCTACCCTATGCCGACACTGCATGGTCTCGGCAAATTCCAACTTTGCAAAAGGGAATGCACTCTGACCCCCCCCCCCCAACATAAATGCCAAAATATCTAAAATGGGGTGGGAAGGTTCAGAGGAAATTTGAAATACGCTATGAGATGAGCAGAGACAGTCACGATTTGGCCCATGGAACTATTAACTTATTAAGAAAAGACTAATTATGATCAGGCTGTAATTCCACTGTAATACCTTTCCATGAAACACAAAATGGCATTACCAAAAGGCTTAGATAATAATCATGAAATACCTTTCCACACTGCAGTTCACCTGTCAAGCATGGCCTCCTCTGACCACATATTCATCTCCATAGGGCTCCAATCTTCACATTTCATTTCATATTAAGTGAATAAGGCACGTGGAATTACCAGAAGTGTCACGAGGGTATTTTCCCATTTGCAACTTCGAGATCAATCTTACGGACCATGCATATTTTTGTTTTGCAGAAATAGCCGAGCTGGTCCGAATGAGTTGTTTCCCATTTACTGTTATAGCATTCATTTTCACACATGTGTTATCAGGTTTACGGAAATGTTGTGAGTTTGTGGGTTTGAGGTAAAAAAAAAGCCCTAAAAGAATTGATTCAGCATATTTTGACAGTTTTTTTCTTGTGATGTCACAACTGTGTAGCTGGAAGTACAAAGCTTTTATTCATGGGATCAAATAAAATGCTGAAGACAATACCCACAACCACAATTACTTTAATTAAAATATATGCAGAGTCATGAAAATATAAATACATCTCACACACACCCACTACAATGAAAAAAACAGAATTGCATTCCAACCCCACCCCCACCCACTCCAGGCTTTTTCATTTTTTCATGGAATGGCCCTGAGAAAAAAAGACTGGTGGAAAGTCCAAACATCATGTACATGCAGCCAATCCAAAAAAACTGAAAAAAGGAAAGCAGCTCAAGAATAAAGAAACATCTTTGAAAAAATAAAATGCATGACATGAACTTTTGTAAGTACTCACCATAGCTAACTGTGAGGGTACCATTTCTATATCCTCTGAAAAAAAAAGAAGGAACATAAAGTCACAAATATTTAGAAGAAAAACAAAAAATCACAGAGGAAAGTTGACTTACATCTACTTAATGTACAATGATATTGTGCCAAAGTGCTATTAAAATTTGAACGAAGTATTTTGATTTTCATATACTGAAACCTAAAGAGACACGTTTCCTTAAAAGGTTTTTAAAAAAGGATTTTGTTACAAACAGATGGTATGATTGGTGTTATGTTCCATTTGAACACATGAGTACAATTTAAATATTACTAAGATTCTAGATTTGATTCTGCCTCAATATTAAAATAAAGGTTTGAAAATTATGCCTCGTATAACCACATTTAGATAAATCTTACAGCATTAAAGCAAAACCAAAATTCCTGATTTTCTCATCAAGCTATATTGATCAAGATCTGACCATATACAAATCAAACTTGTTTAATGTATACATAATAATGCAAAACTATCAGACTGGACATTGCCTCCTAACATCCTGAAATATCCTGTGACAAATTTTGATGTTCTAACAGTTTATATTCAAGAATACTATTTTAGGATGCTAACATCTGTGACGAAAAGTACTAAAGTCTGTGTTGAAAAGCAGTGTAGATTACCTGACTAAAAACATGGAAAGCAGTCCATGATTTTATAAAGGTGAGTCATTACTGAGCCTGCAACTAACACTGATCATCAAACTGACAAGGAACAAAAATCCAAACTTTTCAAGGGCATATCAATAAGTCCCAGATTTGTAATATACAAACTGAAAATGAATTAAAAGTACAAAGTTTCTACCACAATAGAAATAAAACAAGAAAACCCTGTTAGTAACACATTGCTCAGACACAAAAGGATGACCAAGAAGCTGCAAAGCCATCGAAATGTTATGATACCTAATTATTTACTGATGACATTAAACAAAATTTCTGTCAAATGCTATGTCTCACCTGCTCCGCTGTGGTGTAATTCAAAACATATGCCAAGATGCCAGAGCAAGAAAAGTAGGTTACTGTTACCCACATATGCCTGTGGTGAGTAGGACCACCAAAATGAACACACCGATCAAGTTTCAGGACTGTACAGTTAAAAAATATACCAGTGTTAGAGAAACTGAGATAAATGCAGAAACTTAATGTAATCACTCAATAATATTCTCCAAGACAAATACACCCATCAAGTTTCATGACTGCACATACATGTACATGCCAGATCTTGATGTGTCACACAAAAAACATTTTTGACTCCAAAACACCCTAACATGGTCATGTTTATCAAAACATGATTTCCAGTCAATTTTGTGAAGAGAGACAGAAATAGAGAGTGAGACCTTTCTTGACACTGCAATATATGCCCATAATCTGTAGTTTGTATAAACAGCAAACAGTTGTGATTCACATACCATCTCACTTTATGGTCAAAAAATACTATCACCCCTGGACAGTTTATACAGTTTTTGTCAGAGGGAATTAAAAGGTAAAGGAAGTTATAAACAACCACCAATCCACAGATTACTTAATTGACTAACAATAGCTAAGGCGATTCATTTTAAGTTTGGTAAATCAGATATGCATGTTGAAGAAACGAAAGTTATTACACACTGTTGCCTTGAATGAGAGTGTTGAAACCATTATTTGAAGTCATATTTGACTCCATACATAAACTGCAAAACATAATTATTTCAGTACCTGAAATGGTAAAGCTAGGGGAAGTGTGATAACTTTTTGAAGGCAAATGTCAAAATGCAGCTGTGATTCAGGGAAGACTGAGCCATCTGTGAAGTGAGCAAAGTCCACCAAAACTAAATTTCAGAACTCCTGGTTTACAGAGTTTGGCTTTGTGAAGCTCAGCAGCAAGGGGAAGCTTTTTATACTTGCCAACTACTGCAAACATCATATGGAAATTAGTCATTCTGGAGTATATGATATCCATCAACATAGCAACACCACCCTGAATTGAGGCAGATGCAGAAAGATCATTTTCAATGCTTAGAAAAAATGAACAAGATATTTGGGAAAGTTTGAACAATTGAACAATGGTACCATCCAGTTTCTAATAAGGGCAAAGATGAACAATAAATGACACTTGCATTTACCTACAAACACTCCAATGAACTACTGAGAGCAGCAAAGTCAGTAACTACAAGTTCATACTGTATTCCAGTCCAATGGATTTTAAAGACAGAAATTTGGTGAATTTTTTATTTGATGTCCATGTGGTTTTGATTATGTTAATTTATGCATATTTATGCACAGGTGTGTGTGTGTGTGTGTGTGTGGTGATGATATAAGACAATGACAATGCTAAGTCTATCAGCTATTTTTTTGTTTGGAAGTATATTAAATACTTCAAAAAAACACATTTTATTTTATTTTTTTTTACGAACTGAACTTTCAATCATTTTCTAAGGGCTTACATGAGTAGATAACTTATTCTGAATTGTACAATGTCACTCAGTTGGGTTAAGTGCACTGATCCCCCTTGGGACAACATAACACTTTTTGAGTCTCAAACATTCCCAACACTGTCTGGAATGTCTGGAAGGTTGGCAGCTATGCGTGCAGCAGTGTCAGAGAAACTGAGTTAAATGCAAAAATATAACATTATCACTGGAGTATGAAAAATTTATCACTATGACCTACTTTTGCCTGCAGTGATTAGTACCCTCCAAGATGAATACACCAATCAAGTTTCATGACGGTACACATAACAGTTTCAGAGAAACTCAACCTCTCAACCACTGGTGCATGCAAAGCTTTACATTTACACTTATGCCAACAACAACAATGCCGATGACAACACGACAGGAAAAGTCATCTTGTTTTTGCTTAGCATGTGCGACAAAAAACAAATGGAAGGAGTGGGCTCATTACACTCATTAAATCAATGGAGAAGGCATTAAGAAGATTGTTTTACCAAGTAATAAAATAAAGAACAAAAAGTTTATAGACATACCAGTACCATTCTTGTCATGTGAAGTGATTGTCCAAGATTTCAAGCCTGGAGTACAAGCTGACAACATCTTAATACTAGGGGTGATTAATGGTGTGCCAGTTGATGCAACCTGGGGTGTTAGCTGAGTTGATAAATTGTCCATAAGCTAGAAAAGAAAATAAAGTTTTAGTGATGTTATCATATACAGTATTACATTATATTGTTGTTGGATTTGGTGCAAGGACATTGGGCCATAAAAATAGACTGGTAATATTGTATGGATCTGAGATACCCAAATGGGACCAAAAAATTGAATTTTCATTTTCCAGAAGCTGTACCCCCAAGTTACGGCACTTGGCCAGGAATGTGTCTTCAGTGTCCTATATATAGAATATGACTCAATGCTAATTTTACTGATCTGAAATAGTATAAACAGTACAATATTATAGTGATGATATCGCATATATGTGGCAATATCACTATACAACTTGAGGCTCATGATAACATCACTATAGAATTCACATCATATGAAACTTTAACTACTAGGATGTTCTCAAACTAACAAGTATTTCAAAATAACAGTTAAAAGCATTAAAAAGTGTGTTCATACTTTTTTATCTTTAAGTTTGATTGTTAAAGTTGACTTGAGGTAAAAGGTAATAACAAAGCACATCAAGTTAGGTTGCCTTTACAAAATGCAAATATAGGACAGAAGGCTACCCAATTTAAAGCAGGAAAAAAGTGTGCAGCACATATTGGTACAAAAAATATTGTAAGGCATGTGTCTTCTTATTTTCCATATGTACTTATTTTAACCTATACACTTAATATCCAGATTTTACAGTATTTTAGATATCATATTGATGACATACACTTAGTCACAGTGATATTCATGGAAAGCTAAACATCACAAATGCACTGAAGATAGAACAAATGAATAGGCAAAGCACCTTAAAAGTCACAATCAGTTTTCAAGTACCTTTTCACTCAAATGCTTTTTTTCTAACTCTTCCGAGTGTCCACCTTTAATGTACCCTTTAGTGTACGTCTTTTTTGTTCTCCACTCTTTCTCTGGGTCTTTATAAGCCTTGATCCAGCTTTTCTCAATGCTATCACTTAAATAATAATACAAAAGTCTGATTAAAACATCAGTGGATGATAACTGAAATTTTCACACTTTTAGAGTCAATCAATTTCACTGCCTATTATATATAAAGAGAGAGAGAGAGATGTGCTGCACCATGCTTAGTCATGTTTGTTCCTCTCTCTCTCCCTCTCTCTCTATATATATAATCTAGTGTGTCCCAATGGAAAGGTACTTAGCTCCTATTTCCTTGGTATGATACAGCCAATACTGTTTTAAAAGCACTATAAAAACCAACCAACTTTTCCTCTCTCTCAAACCCCCTTGAGTCAAGTGTAAAATTCAAAAATGCTGATTATACAGCACATATGTTGTCTAGTATATGCCAATCCAAAAATGGCAGCAGGAGACTACAATTGTGCCTCTGCATCAACTTTCATATAACATATCACAATTCTCTCTCTTTCATTATATGTATACAGAACAATTTTATTTGGAAAAAATTTAGGGTAGAGAATGTGGGTACTCTCAACTTAGAATAACAAATACATCGGCAGCAGCAGCAGCAACATCAACATTATTATAACAAGACAGACTAAAATAAAAAGCGACAACAAATATGAGCGATAGCTTAAGACTATAACATCACTTGATATGGTAGTCTCTGGCACAGAAAATGTTCTTTCAAAATGATGCATAAATTCTGTTTCTTTGGTAAAGAGATACTATATCTCACCAGAATAACTTGAAGAAGCCAAGCTAAATTCACACATTACATTTTGCACCTGTAATGCAAATTTTACCAGAGGATGTCATCTCTGACAAAGAAAGCTGCTGGTTTTGAAATTACTCAACATGGCAGAGACTGGCCCAGAGAGGTTTAACACTGATTGGTCAAAGTGCTGGTATAAGATGTTTCAAATTGAAAGTTGATACTTAATGAAGCACTGTGATTACTGGAACATTTGGTGTCACTGATGAATGCTTCATAGCAAAGTTAACACTATTTTTGCCATGGCTACAATAATAATAATAATAATAATAATAATAATAATAATAATAATAATGACTATTTAGTTATAGAGAATATAGAGTACAATGTCATAAATTTGGCTTAACACTAAGGAACCGAGTTATTCTGAAAATCAAACAAACTTTAAAGCCCATAACACATGCATAAGCATTAGTGAGCACCTAAACATATATAAAATATCATACTGTACTGAAATTTTTCTGTGAAAAAAATATATAAGCAGGAAAAGCAGGCTGTATTTATATTACTTTGAACTGTTCGACTGTCTTGAAATTCCATCCATTTGAGACACTGATTATGACACGAAGAAATGCTAGGAACCTTGTCACTAGGAATGTTGTTCCATACCTGCAGACCAGCATATTGAAAGCTTGTTTTAAACAATTCCTTATTTGGATTTGGTATAATGTAAATTTTACTTCTGACAGACCTTAAATTTGGACTACCATCAGCATCTCTTTGGTGAAATATATTGCTTAGGTAGATAGGAATGACTTTTCTAGACACTTTATTCACCAATTACCTTTCTAAAGAATATTCTTTCATGTATTGGCAAAAATTTTATGTACCGAATATACTTGCGTATAAGTCCGTTCGCGTATAAGCTGACCCACCAAACTGAATAGGTAAAAAAATTAAAAAGTGCATGACCGGCAGATAAGCTGACCCATAAAACAGCATCCGTTTTTGTCTAACCTAAACCCCCAGGTCCTCCTGTACTAAGGTTTCCTGGCTAATGGCTTCTGTCTAACCTGAACCCCCCAGGACATCCTGTAATAAGGTTTCCTGGCTAACAGCAATATATACCAGTAGTCAACAAGAAAACTAAAAAATTCTCAAGTATAGACCTTTTCCCGTGGATAAGCCGACCCCCCTTGTTCCAGGCTTTTATTTTTTCCTAAATTATTTGGCTTATACGCAAGTATAGACGGTAATTTATTGTACCTTGAAAATTGTCCATAAATTGATTTTGAATTAAATGATATACCCTCTTCTGGAGTCTGAAAAGTTTTCTCATGTTTGAGTTAGAGGTATTACCCCAAATTACATTACAACAGTCCACATATGGCTGAATATAACTTTTATAAAAAAGATGATACTATACTGAAAAGGAATGAATGTTCTGATTATCTTAAGGAGCCAAGGATATTAATTAACTGGTTTTGAAAAACATGTTAAATGTGAATAGACCAAGTTAGATTGTTATCTACAAATATACCAAGTATTTTATCTTTTATCACAATTAATCTTTTTACTTTCAGAAAGATGATCATTTTAAAGATACTTTTTGCACTCTATCAGTCAAGTAAGAAGTAAACCAGTTTAGGGAGTTTTCATTACATTGATAGATTGTCAGTTTTTCAAGCAAAATTGTATGGTCTATAAGATCAAAGCTTTACGAAAATCAGCCCTAATAGTGCCAACCATTTTTCTTTTATCTAATGCTTTCAGCCATTTATCAATCATAGATATGAGTGTAGTTTCACATGAGTGATTCTGCTGAAAGCCAGACTGATTATCATGAATAAGATTTTAAGTCAAAATGTCATAAAAAAAAGTAACTAAAAATGAAAGCAGAACAAGAGAGATGTTATAATGTATCCCTTTCTTAACTGGTGTTAAAAATATGAAAATGAAAATCCATATTCTATTTCTTTAGTTCATGTTTTTAAGTTTGTTTTTTTTTTTGTTTTTTTTTTTACACTTGCCAGTTAAAAACAGTAACCAGGCTGCATTTCCACCATATGGTCATATGTCCATTCTTAGGTTTTGAGACAGCACTAAATGTTTGAACTTTGCTGTCAAATGAAAGCACAAATGAAACGAAGAATCTTCAACAACACATCCAGTACAGACTTGTTCTTTGAAATTATAAGAAACTGTGAGCCAACAAACAGTTGAACATCATGATTGATGCGCCGTCATTACTATCATTCAATCATTCAAATTCATTAATAGAACAAAACAGCATAGATTAAGATCTGCTGGTGCATTATATGATGGTAGAACAACAATATAAGACGTTGATCCTGATATGTGTGTGTGTCAGGGAGGGGGGGACAATGCCATAACAATCAGTGCTGTTGAGCTCTGTTTCAACAGCTTCGACAGGTAACCTGGAGGCAAAATTTTCAATAATATCTCATATAGTTGGCAGCCCATATTGACACTGCTACACAGCAACAGTCTAATTGCTTCATTCGCACTATACTTAATCTAATGCCTTTTTCTTATTGAAGTAAATCCAGGCACAATGTAGTGGTTGCGTTTATCAAACTTCAATTTCTTTAACAAAAGAGATATGTCCAATCATACTCAGCCAAATGTGATTAGACATATTCATTTCAATAACGAAACTTTGGTAGTTCAACCAATTTCAGTATTCCTAGACTACCATTGCTTTTCAACCAACTAAAATGATGGTCCACAATAGCAACATGGTTTAGGAGCAAAATGGGTACTTCCTAAACATTTTGGTAATATAAATTTATTTTGCATATCCAGGAGAAAATGCTGTTTACCATAAAAATCTGTTAAACCTAGAAGGTGTATAAGGTTTCTTGTTGTCTTAAGTGTTAAGTGTAAGAATATCTGTCATAAATGTTGCTGTATTTTCTGGTAAATATATTATTCAGATTTTAACTGTCCAGACTTTTAACTCATCTGAAGAAATAGAGTGTTTTGCAAAGCTAATATTTCTTTTAAACAGTTCTGTTGACTTAAATTTATCCAGTAAAACAAGAAGCTGGCCATTGCCTGCGTGTGTCGAGTCTGCTCCTGAGCTTTTGGTAAATTGGTGTTGTCACACATTAAGATATATCCACATACCAAGTAACATGACTCTGTGGCCAACTGTACTTGAGAAATTGACCATAGAAGAAAAAAAAACTTTAACACTGAGGTAATCTAGGATGTGGGCAGATGGATGTACAAACAGACATGCATATGCTCAGCAAGGTCTTCACTATGTCGAGTTTTTGCCAAGGCGGGCTCAACAAAAATTGCTATCTGTTAAGTTAGTTATGATTTGGTTTTTGTTATGCTATATTTTTAGCACAAGTCTGTATCAAGATTCTGCAGAATATTTTCTTGTTCATTCTCACACAATATCATGGCTTTTGCAATAAAATCCATCAACAAAAGAACTGTACTCTAGTGTGCTACAAATACTTGTACCATGTATAAAAGCTATCCAAATCTGATATGCCAGCACCATAGGCTTGCTCAGGTTGGTCATCACTCTGAAAAAAGAAAAGATGACTTACAGGACATTTTTCCATTAATTATACTCACACTTAGAAGGTGAAAATAACAACTATATAATTTATTAACTGGATCTCCCAATTCTTAGTCTAGCAGTGAGGTAAGGAGAAAATACATTCTATATGTGCCCATTGATCTTACCCTGCTAGACATTTGCATGGTCAGTAAGGTACAGTAGTAAAACAACTCTATATTAAATTGACAGGATCGCTTATCATATTATTTTTCTCTGGTAACATTAAAATATACACTTTTTTAAAATCATGTTTTTTTTAAAGCTTCAAATTGGTGAAGATTTAACATCCATAATTAGAATTTCAAAAATATTCCTTTGCAGGTATCAGGATTAAATATAATAATTATTTAAATTTAATTTATACACAACATGATGATCTTCATTAATTGTATTTACACATTGCAAGGTTTAGAACAAACTTTAGATTACTAATAACTGTGCTGATATTTTGTTTTTATTAGTATAGAACTATGTGTTAAGACAGCATTCTTTTTTCACTTTTTTTCATAAGGGAATTGTTAATAATATTACAGGCTGTTATGATGATATGAAGTTAGAAGTGTCTAGTCATAAACAAAACATCTGTATAATGGTTTTGTACATGTTCATTGAAATTGGGAGGTAGACTATGACTTGTGCAAAAAGCTATTTTTAGCCCCTTGACTGGCTGTCTACTTGGGGCTAGTTGTAGGATCAAGTTCAGTGTACATGACCAGAACCCCTTGAACTGATCATTGGCATCAGTATTCAAAGACCCAATCAAAGTAGAGGATATGCAGGCAGTATCACATGATCAGTACTTTTTACTGGGCTTTCGAAGTTACAGATAATCGGTTTTGAGTCTCATCATCCAACTATATTTCTGTGTTTGTGCTTGATCAGTATCTGCTGAAGTTTAACCTCGATTAACAGTTGCCATACAAATAACAACAGTTTTTCTTCAAAGATTTTTCATCAGATTTCTGATGTGGTTTGTTGTCATTCATGGTACATTCTAAGCAATGTAAATAAACATGGCAGACAAAAATTGTAGAGGTCACAACAACAATACATCTGACCCCACTTTTCAATGTGACTCGGTCCATCTACAACAACCTATGACTTGATATTTGACAATGTCAAAACTAAAGGAAGAATTATCAAAACGGGGAATTTATTTCAACATAAGAGTGAGAAAATCTTGTTTGCTTCAGTTGTTCTGGAATTCCACTAAAAACACTAACAATTGCTTCACAGTGCGGACACTTGCGTGCAGGTGCAACTGGAAGTGCCTAACTCTGAGACTAATATCATTACAGAGTTGTCCAGGACTGTTGTATCCTTACAAAACATGGAGAGTGTTCATTGTTTGCTGGACTGCAGAAGTAGAGAGATTCATGAATCAACACCAATCCTGCACTTGATTATTTGCAGCCAGGAAATACACCACCAGCAGAATTGTTTCCTTCTTGGTCACCCAAGCCAACAGTAAGAAAAACACAAAAAAACACAATGCAATCTTGTTCAGTGCCAGTGGAAATAGATTAACAGATTCTTTTTCTTTTCAGCAACCATCGGGGGCAATATGTCAACACAACATATGGATATGGAAACAGTCCATCCAACTTTTGTGATAACACAAACCTGGCTTCAATCTTAATTCCGTACCATAATGGTCCCCACTCAGACCCAGTATTGACAGTCATGATCAAAAATAAGCCAAGACACATGTACTTTGTGTTAAAGTAGATTCCAGTTGTTTTTTCTGACTCTGTTTTTAACCGAAAAAAAGCCACCATCCCCGGGCACCACCTAAAAGCATTCTATGTTTCTATTCTAAGACATAGTCCTCTGTGCATCTTGTCACCTGGTCTGTTCACTTGGCATTTACAGCCTCTATTTTACCTCCCCGATTCAGGAACTAAATCAAATACTAAGTTAGTAAACTAAAGCATGATTTGATTCTACCTTCGTTTTCAAGCACTTCATGATCGGGAAGCATTCTTGCTTGTTCAGCTTCTGAGATAACCCAAGCTCTTGATTAGGGATTATGCTGTCATCACCTCAGTACAAACATTGGGATCACCCCAGGTCAGTAGAATAATGTAAGAGGTATGCTAAGGCTGGGATCAACCTGCCTTTGGCCAGGGATCATCTTACCCCCAATTTATATTCTCATTTACCTCCTCAGTTGGTAAATTAAGCATGCCTTGATTTCACCTTGGTTTTCAAGCACTTTATGATTGGGGATCATCCTTGCCTGTTAAGCTACTGGGATCAGCCCAGCTCTTGAGTAGGATAATGCTGGGACCACCCCAGTACAGACCCTGGGATCACCACAGGTCAGTAGAACAATATCATACCTGTGATTCTACCGGCGGTAGGCCAAAAATACCGTTTTAAAGACCGTCTACCGCACATACCGTTTAGTAGTCGAAATCTACCGGTTTTGAAAATTTCACGGAAATTTTTTTTTTTTTTTTTAAATCCGGTTTTTTTACACGTTCTATCAACACATTAGATAAACCAGCCAGAACCAGTCTACTGGGAGCCGGAAATAATAGACCTACGATATGACTGGTGCGACGATGCATGGTTGAGTAGTGGGATTACAATTGTTAGCATGTGTGCAAAGAAGCGGCTAATTGATTACCTTATTGTTGTAATTTGGAGAGTTTAAGGCCAAATGCGGGATGTTGTTTGAGGTGTTATAAGTAATAAAAGGATCAAAGGTAATCCTTGATGACCATAAGTCTTTGACTAAAACTCGGCCGATCTGTCGTGGAAGGAAGATAAAACGGAGACCGACCAAAAATGATCTTGGCAGAAACACTTGAGTAAGTATTTTGATTCAATGTCTTTTAATTGTTCTTGTATTGTTCACGATGGTTTAAAATGAATATTTAAGGCAGCTTGTATTTTTTTTTTTCAATTCATGTCGAAATGCCGAAACGTCCGCTTTCTCCCAATGCTAAGAAGCCACCAGCTAAGAAATACTACAGCAAGTTTAACAACGCTTGGATACCAGAATTTAAGTGTGTGCAGGCTAGTAGCAAAGGTCCTGACTTTGCATTGTGTCTTTCGTGCAAATTGGATTTTAAGATAGCATATGGAGGAAGAAATGATATCACCAGGCATATACAGACACCATCACATAGGAGCAACGATTCTTCTGTAACAAACACACCCACATTGAAGGCATTATTTGAGACTGGATCAAAAGTGGATAAAGTGACACTTGCAGAGACTTTGTTTGCAAATTTTGTGGCAGAGCACAATTTACCATTCCTCATAGCAGATCATTTTACTAAACTGGTTAAAGTCATGTTTCCTGACTCTGAAATTGCACAAAAATTTGCATGCCAGCGTACAAAGACAACACATATTGTCACTCAGGCCCTAGCCCCCCACTGGGACAGAAGAGTTGAAAATATGTGTAGGAGTCAGAAGTTCAGTATCATGATTGATGAATCAAATGATCAAGGGGATGATAAAATGTTGAATGTTCTAGTCTGTGTGTATGATCAAACAGTTCAGCGTATTTCAACCAGATTCCTTGGTATTCCAACATGCAACATAGGCACAAGTGAAATGATCTTCAGATCCCTCAACCAGATTTTTATGTAATTTTTTAAAATTTTCATTTTTTAAAATAATTTTATATTTAAAGAAAATAATTTAATATGTCACAGCCATTCAGATTTTACACAAATGAAATATTTTTCAGAAGCAATAATTCAGTATAATTATTTCCAAAAATGTTTATTATTTTTAATATTTCACAACATTTGTCAACTTACATCATTGCAAAACATGGAGAGCAAAGAACTAAGTTACTAAGCAACAGGAAAACTGAAGTTAGAACTTCTTTCAAGACTGAGTGTAGTTGTCCTATCATTGCCACATTCCAATGCTGACACAGAGAGGACATTCTCTATTCTTCGGAAAATCCAGAGTGATTCAAGGGGAAGTCTGGACCAGAAGACTATTGAGAGCCTGCTAAGTGTGAAGGTTAACAATCACAGTGAATGTCACCAGTGGTCACCAGACAATGATCTTCTGAAGGAAACTAAAAATGCCTGTGGATTTTATAAAAAAAATCTTTGCTTGTAACATTTTCCATCAGATTCTGAATCAGAATCATGTGCAAAATTGTGTGTTGTATTATAATATGAAGAGAATACATATTTTGTGACAAATTGAACTTGTTTTGTTTTCAATTCCCTTAAAACACGTAAAATTTATGCCGATAAAAAAACTCCCTTTTTAGAAGCCAATCTCCTGATCAAAATTTGTAAATCTACTGGTTTGAAATCCTGGTTCTGTCACAGGTATGCAATATGATAAAGGTATACTAAGGCTGGAATCAACCCACCTTTGGCCAATGATCATTCCTGGCCTCTAGCTTTGACCCAGGTCTTGGAAAGTTGCCTACACTGCCTCATGAATGTAAAAACTTGAAATCTGCTACAAAGCAACCTGATGCAACAATGCATCTACAAGTTATGTGATTGCACCCTTTGACCATATTCCATATCCACAATATCACATCAGTTTGTTGGGCATTGCAGAAGGCAAATACTCTGGTAAGAAGAAACTTATTGTTGATATGTATGCCCTCTCGACAAATTGGAATACCATAGTCTTAATGGTCTCATAGACAAGGACAAATTTTCTGTCTTATGTCACCACAGACCTTGCTAACAGTATCATCTAAACACTTGGCAGAGGAAGCTGGAAGTGTAAAACTGATATCAAGAATTCCAGGTCTTTAATGAACTAAGTGTGCTTATACAGTGCATCACCAACAAACTTTTGTGCCTACTACAGTTCACAAATATTTTGCTTATTAATTTAGACTCTAACAACATGGAGGCCAGGTCAACTCTGGATAAGATTCGACTGATATCTGGTATTTTGCTGTCCTTCATCCATAGGAACTCTTGTACAAAATGAGAGCTACTGAGCCTATTTTGGGACACCTGAATTTTGTGTGTAGAATGATCAACCCTGGTTGTGCTTTTGTTTCCTATTTGATTTCTCAGTCAGCATCTGTCAGAACTTTGCACCATCAAGTTCAACTGACTGCTGAATGCAGATCAAACTTAAGTATGTAGTTTCTATTCCTTTTCTAATGGAATGGTATTTCATTCTTCTTAAAGGACAAAGTGACCCCAACTAAAGATATACAATTTTATACAGATGCTACACCAACAGATTTTGGAGGTTATTTTAGTGGCAAGTGGTTTCATGGTCATATTTCCCCCAAACTCATTCTGCTGAAATTTCAGCATCTATGACTCTATTTTAACTCTATCCAGTTGTAGTCTCAGCTGTGTTATAGAGGAATCAGTGGACCAAGAAAAGAATCCATGTGAATTGTGATAACTCTACTACTGAGGATGTACTTAAATATTTTGTCACATATTGTCACACCTCACTGCAACTTCAGTGGTCTCGCTATTATTAGCTGTACCTGGGAAGAATTAGATTCCATTACATGCAAGCTGGTCATTGGGACCCTTTATTGGAGCCTGACAGACTACCATGTGTACTCTGGGTGATAATAAGGAATAACAGTTAAAATATAAAGCCCATATTACCTATTACATACAAGATGGTGTGGTAGCTCTATAACATGTTACATAGGGGAATTTTTTCACCTGCAGTGGACTAACTTTGTGGTGCATGTGCTGCATTTTTTGCTTATCTGGAGATGCAGTGAAATTACAGTTCAATCTGCACAAAGCATTTCATCTTTCAATTGCCTGAGGATTCCAGATGTGGCATCATTAACAAGATTCAGTCTGCTCAAGGGCAGTTATGAACATAACTTTATTTGTCATGTACTTCATTTACACTCTACTTCCTAAAGGTACTTTCACAACTATGTTGTACATCTTGAACATTTGCTTGTACTGACTTCAACTTTTCTCATGGAGTACAAATACATGTAGTTTAGGATGAATTGATCTTTGCTGCTTAGTTTTCATTCCTCATTTCATTTATTCATTCAGTGTTAGTCTTCACTATCATTGACCCAAGACTTAAATTTCAACTCTAAGCAAGTTTTAAATCTGAATCCATTCTTGCCTTATTCTTGTAATTTCAGCACTGTATTCTTTCCATTATGTTTTCTTTCATTATGAAGCTTATTGATAGATCATGCCTGCTTGCTACCATTGTTTCATACCTAGGTTGTCATGGTTTCTCAAGTTATTGCACCCTCATTGCATACCACTATTACATCCCTAGTTATCAACCAGCATCCTCTAGTGGGCTCTCATTTGATATTTTTTATTTTTTTAAAAATATCAAATTCATTTTGGCCTTTTTCCCCAATCGGATACTCATATTGTATACTTATAATAATGTCATGCCTGTTTCATAAAATTTTTCATACTGCTTTAAATAGGGGCTCATTGCACCCCATTCTATCTTAAGACTTCTGGTATCAACCCAGACTATACAAGTCTTGTAGACTGGGATTAGCCCAAGTCACCCTGTGGACTCGTACCTTAGTATTTTGATATTCAAATTAGTTTAGTTAGGATGCATGTCATTTGAAATCAGAATACATTCTTCTTGCTGGGATCAACCTAGCACAATTCTACTTAATCCAGGATCAACCCAGAATGCACTCTTATGTTAGGATCAGCCTAACACAGATTGGGAATCATCACTGTCATGTACGGTGTGTTTCATGAAGATTCTAATTCAAGAGTAGCCCCCATAAAGAGCGCCACATTTTTATTTGTTTAAGTATTAAAATTGTTATTATTATCACATATTGACTTGGAATATTTGTAATTATTGAATAAGGACATGTAGTGTGATCTGAGAGAGAGCGGAAGAGTTCAAAATACTCCTGTACTTTTTTTGTCTCTCTTCTTACAAGGCAGGGTACTAAACATTCCTTATTGCAAGTCTATATTTTCTTGTGTATAAAATGATGACTCTACAGTCATGTTATTTTTGTGGTTTAACAACATGTGTTGAATTACTGACAATGTAATATGCTTCACCTACCTCCTTAACATTATCGCTCTCCCTATCTTCTCTGTCAATCTCACTAAAAATAAAAAGCAAGCTCACAAGACAAATACAAGAATATAAAATTATGTAGAAATACAAAATTTCTGAGAAGGTGGTTTTGCAAATGCACATTTGTTCTAAGGTGCCTTGCTACCATAAGGAAACTCAAGCTGACCATATTTAAGGGCACAAGTTGATAAGAGAATCAAATCATGTGCAAATATAATTATAGTCATTTTTATTACCACTTGCAATTTAAACCAAGAGCCTCTTTATACTGTTTCCTAGTATTATTATTATTATTATTATTATTCATCATCCATTATTTTTATTACAGTATTTCTTATTGTTCTTGTTTTTTTGTGGCAAGAAAACCAATCAACCAGTAACTGGTTAAAATAATAATATGAATGAACATCAAGGAGTTCAATATCAAAACCAATGTTCTAAAGCAACTATTAACATAACACATCTGCACAATTATGACTTTGCAAAATTTGGAAATGGTAAATATGAGCTTCCAAAACAAGCATCAACAGAATTCTTCCACATCTCAAAGGCTACAGAATATGAAAAGCTGTTGGCCTCAAAATAAACTTGAAAAAATATATGTCAGTTAGCTGAAGATCCAATCAAAAAAAAATATCTGTGTTGGGACCAAAAAAACAATATATGTACTTACTGAAATATACCAAAAATTACTTAAATTGTATACCTAGCCACAAAGCTTAACAGTTAGATAACTTTTCAATCTGATTTGTGTGTTATTTGCAAACTTATATTTAATCAAATTATATTTATTATTTCCACAAAAGGTAAATATTCCTAAAAGAGGACGCATTTAAAAATGTTGTAACCTATCTGAGCTTGTAACTGTGTTCCACTGTTTATAAAAAGACAAATTTCAAGTTAATTTTCAAACTCTGCATTTTTTCTTGATGATTTATTATACTCAAACATAAACATGCAGAGAATTAAGAAATTGAGAGAAAATACCATTCAAAAATATGTATACTTCCTCTTCCGAGCAAGTAAAATTCCTGTACAATTATCTGCATAATACAGGCTGGGCCTGGCCATCAACAGACAAACATACTGCTGTACTTGACAGCACTGTTACATTATTACAGAGTTTTTTTTATTAGAAGAAATATTCTGAATGATATAATGGACATAAAATGTTATAAATAATCTTGTAGAAATTACCTGTCAGATAAATCCTTGTACACAATGGAGTTTCGCTGTCTTCTGCACCTTTGCTTCAAAAACATAGCATAAATTTATGAGAGAGAGAGAACAAGAGTTAGTTATATATAGTTCATATTATAAACAGTCAAAGTTAACAATCAAGAATATGCTCATTAATATTTTGAAAAACTGTGGAGTTCATCATGATATTATCCGATTGAATTAAGTTTACAAACTAGAAATGTGTCCATTAGACATAGATGCCCCTGCTTCCTCTAGTTTGAATGGTGGCTCCCTGACCATTGACTTGAGCGGGTGGAACCGGAAATACATCTTGGTCGTCAACTGGATGCCATGATATATATATATATATATATATATATATATATATATACGTGTTCCATGTTGTAATTGGTATATTTCAATATCGCTAAATGGGTGATAAATTCATATTTCAATATCACTAAATGAGTGATAAATTCATGCATTCATATTACCATATTGCTAAATGAGTGATAACTTCATGAATTCTTATTTCAAATATCGCTAAATGAGAGATATACTGATAAATTCAAAATACTTGTGGATAAATTATTAATGATACATTATTCGTAGTTGTATATAAATCTCATGCTTTGGTCACATTTAGTGCTGAATAAGACATTGTATTAGGGTGTAAATCATATACTTCCGTTCGTTGATTGGTGATAGAACGGTGTTATATTTGTTTATAAGTTCCATTTGTTGATTCTCATTTGATTTTCTTGTTGAGTTACTTGTTGATTAGTTCCATGTTAAGAACTATATCATTTTACTTGTATCTTTTTGTTACAATGGTGTCAGATTCATTCATCGTTAAATCGCATTTATAAATAAACATCTCATTAACGCAATTGCTTTTGGTGTCTTCACTAAATCCAATCCCAACCCGGCTTCATCCTGTTACATATATATATAGTACATAAAGTACATGCCAAAATGGAGCATTAACTCTGGCAAAACTCATCAAGTGTGATAAAAGAATGAAATGCTCATGTTCCCAGGCGTCAATAATGCCTGAGAAGTATCAGGACAATTCACTGTCAAGTTGTGGGATAAGTTGCACACACAAGAATGATTGTATACAGTATATACTTTAATTTATGTAAATTTTCATACATGAAATAATAAATATTTTTTTCAGTGTACAAAAAATAGTGTACAAACTTATTTGGGTAGTGATTGTATATAACAAAACAAAGGACACATCAATGAGGAAGACTCCACAGAACATCTAAAAATAATCATTGATATTAAATTCCCATGCATCTGATGTACTATAAATATGCAGGGTCTATACTAGGACATGCGATTGTGGGATTCATGCTTATTTTCTTAAAAATTTACACAATATTTTCAAACCCTACCTTTATTTCTTTATTAAATCACCCCTATATTCAAGAAATTCTCTCCTTATTTACAAACTGAGTGGTGGAAATTCCCCTTAATTTTCAGTTCTAGAACAGACCCTGAATATCTTGTCTGAATTTGCTTGTATGTGTGTATTGCATTAAATAACACTAGAGTAAATAATAATAAATATGTGCTTATTGAAATTCAGTAACTTTCAAAGTACACTAAGTTTGAAAATGGATAATTATGAGACACACATTGGTATCCCATTATTACAGCTTTATTCTAACACTTTCTGATTCAAATAAATTATGACCCAACAGGGCTTTAATCCAAATGAGTGAATTTTACAGTTCATTTGCTTTTGTATGAGAGAGAGAGAGAGAGAGATTCCAGACCTTTTTTCATGCCATTTTGCTGACAATACCTTAGTTTTAAATATCTCCATTTAGTTGAAGCTTTTTGTCAACGAGAAAAGAGTAATAAGATATTAAATGAAATTTTTTAAAAAATACATACACTAATGGCTCTTTAAAATGTTGGAATCCAAGAAGCTGATCTGCAAGTTATCCAAGCTGATAACTCCATACTGCCAATTTGTTATGTTGTTTTTCTTCTCTACCACCCAACACACACACCATGTGGTCATAACATAAAGAATAATTATGATGAAGTGAAAATGTTTTAAACATGAAATGAGTAAATTAAGTCCATACTCTGTCATTTGGGAAGCCATGCTTGTTTGTGGTGTCAATGCACAAAATTGCTTCCATGGAAAAGGACCCAATTCCATTTACTTTCTAATCAAATTTATTCCATTTCATCCTCTGATGTGTGTTTTGTTGAGCATGGTAATTAAACATTACAGAATTCATGTAGTTGTGACTGAAAGCACTAAATGTGCTTAAAACTGAATTCAGGTTGAATTTTTTCTTCTCCACAATTTGTGTCACATGACTCTATCTATGTTAATATGGCAAACTGCAAAGGAATCATTAATTGTGGCATTGTCAATGAAGTCAGAGCTCACTATGCTCTTCTAATAGCATTTTCTGGCCTTGATTACTTAATACTAGTGTCATTTCCTTCATTAAAGTTCATTACTGTGACATATCAAGTAAAATGATTATGGAGAACCATTAATTAACAAGCAAAACAAAGGTCTGAATTATAAATAGTATAAAGGTAGTGGTTATGCAAATGGTCAGGTGTCAATGGATGAAAAACATCTGTCAAATGAAAACCACGGAAGAAAGTTGCTGTTTACTTGAAAAAATAAATCCTTTTTGAACCACTTCTCTTCGAAATAATTAAAGAAAAATTAGAATAGCTCAAATGGGTAATGATTTAATACTAAATTTATGAAATGAGTTGAATAATTTCCAGTTATTGTGAGCCTTGGTGAGCAAAAGCTGGAAATTATTCAACGAGTTTCATAAATTTAATATTAAATCCTTATCCATTAGAGATTCTGTTTATAATAGTTTTTATTTTAGTGGAAAGGGTTTTGATAGAAGAAGAAATTATTTCGTTTTATTCTGGCTCAGTCGCTGCACCTTATAATTCTTGAGGATGAAAAAATAGTCCAAGATGTGAGTTGAATCAATAATGCACAATTTGATAACCAGTAACATTTAAAAATAGTTTTTTACAAATTATAATTCAAAGAGCAACTGACCTTCCAAATCAATAGAACATTTGACATGGACAACATCATTTTTCAACACTGTAACTCCGAAGGAAATTCCTATGTGATGTCACATAGTTCACTTGGGTCGGGTCAGCTGGAGTAGTTGATGCACGATATACATGGATTTCAATGAGACTGTTTACAATGTTTCCCTTGAAAAGTGTGTCAATTTCACTATGGAAATTCATGAGTAGTTGATGCACGATATACATGGATTTCAATGAGACTGTTTACAATGTTTCCCTTCAAAACTGTCAATTTCACTATGGAAATTCATGAGTAGTTGATGCACGATATACATGGATTTCAATGAGACTGTTTACAATGTTTCCCTTGAAAAGTGTGTCAATTTCACTATGGAAATTCACCACAGATGCAGTATTGGATATGACAGAAAAAAGTAGCATTCCAGCTGTTGGATATTCATGTGAAGAGATGATTATTGGATGCTGAAATTGTACTAAATCAAGACTAGAGATGTTGCTGAATATAGTGATTCCAGATTTAATGTTTTTGTGACCAGATATTTGCATTATTTGATTTGGAAGAATGTTGTGTTGGATAACTTTCTGTCAGTTGGGAGACCAACATTTATTGTCAATCTTTTCACAAGAGAGGTGAGTTAATATACTCCCATAGGTTGACATTTAAACCACGTTTGTCCTGGGGATGGGGTGTAAGATCCATATCACGTGGTAGCAGCAATGTACTCATGTTCCACGTTTTAGTTTCAAATTCGAAAAATTCTACGTAGGGTAAATTCACTATATTCCGACATATGTAACCATTTTTTCCCTATGTCCACTGGGCTACCAATTGGAAAGATGGCTGCAATATTGTTGACAGTAGTAAAAAAAAGAGGTTCCAGAAGGTGGGCATGGAAAATTCCCCCAGTTGAAGCCAATCAGTAATGAGAATACTATGCAAGAATTTCATTGGTTTATTTGGACCAATCAGATTCACATAAAGTAATATGTTAACGTGTTGACATATTAAATATATTATACCGGAAACACTGTATGTAAAGTGTACCAACTATGTGATAAAGCTTTATATTGGATACCACTTTTCAGAAAACCACCAAATAAAGAGTAATGAGTGTACTATATTCCTTTAGTTTCAAAATCTATATTTCAAATGTAAATATTCACAATAGTTATGTCCATATGTACTCCATTCAGTTTAATTCCAGCATGTGGCAAGTTGTGCACTCTGACCTATGTGGACCATTTCTGACAGGCAAGTACACACTGAAAGTAGTTCATGAATGCTCAACCTGTGCAGATTATGAACTCAACAGTTAGCATTATCAGATTACTTTATATCATTCTCGCCACTTATGGAATCCCTTAAGTAATTGTTTCTGACAATGGTCCACAGTTTGTCAATAAATAGTTCAAAAACTATTGCAGAGATAATGGAATCACTCATTAGGAGGATCAGTCCATTCTGGCCAGCTGCGAATGGAGAAATCGAGAGATTGTTCAAGACTTTGAGAAAGTTAGTAAGAACTCTCCACTGTGAAGGAAGAAATTTGGAGAAAGAATATTGCTGTTTTATGCTGAACTACCTGAGTCCACCCTACTGTGCTCAACTTAAAATCTTAGCCCATCAGATATTTTGTTAGAGAGTAAAATTAGAATAAATATTCAACAGTTTAATGACTTGTGAGAAGGGAAAGCTATGAAATTAGCCAGGAGAATTGATGCAAGACAAAAGGACAAAATGAAGATGTATGCTGACAAGAGAAACCATGCTTAGCCATTCCAGTTACAACCTGAAGACAAAAGTTTTGTTATGATGTACGATGCAGTATGATTTAGACCCCTATGTTGTTGATAGAAATTAATCTAGCATGGTATTTGAAAGGAATGGACAAAAACCAATTAGAAACACCTCGATGATAAAAAAAACAAAATGAAACACTGAACCAAAAATTTAAGGAAAATGAGAGGAATGGCATGCAATTAACTCATGTAAATATAAACCCACCTCTCTCGCATCCCACCTCTACCCCCATAACAGAAATAAGTCTAGAGTCAAACAAGAATATTGTGAATGGCACATTATAAACCTGCCCCATGTTTAATAGTCCTCTTTGTAAGTACTAGTAACATCATGGCTGATCACGGTATGTGCTCTAGAATCAAGGTTATTATGCAAAAAAACTGTTTTCTTTCAGTCACAGTGACCTTGACCGTGAAAATGTCCATATGTGCAGAATTTTTATTTGTTCAGCTACGTAAGATTACATTCTATTAAGATGCAGCCTTTTTGAGAAGTTGGTGGTAGTCATCTTGAACAAACTTTGCCACTGGTACTTTTTTAAAATCAGATTACAAATAAAAAAGTTATCCAACAAGAGTACCATGAACACTGCATTTTATGCCCACCCCCTATTTAATAGTCATTTTTGTAGTCACTAGTAGGGCATGGTGGACTCTGAAAAGTATTGATCAACAGGTCTCAATGACCTTGACTTTTGGTTCAGGTCTGCTGTCTTGAACTAAATTTACTATGCAGAAACCATTATCCTCTTATCAGACGTACCATGACCTTGACCTTTAACTTTCAGACTCTCAAATTGATCAGTTTCTTTCTAACCCTAAACGCAACCCATCCACAAAGTTTGGTCAAGGAAGTTATTCTGCAATACCTTTTTCTTTTTTTAGTCACAATGACCCAACAATCAGTAAGCTTTTTTCATACCCAAAGTGCAAGCTATCCAAAAATTTTGCTTAAGTTACATAGTCAAGAACTGAAGTTCTTGTGCAGAAACCATTTTTCATTGATCAGCCAGTGACCTTGACCTTTAACCTTTTGACCCCAATATCAATAAGTTTCTTCCTTGCTCCAAATGCAAGCCATCCACAAAGTTTAGTCCAGGTCTGTGATATAGAACTTAAGTTATAGGGCAGAAACCATTTTTCTTCTTTCAGCTATAGTGACCTTTTGACTCTCACATCAATAGACTTCATCCTTACCCCAACAAGAAAGTAATAGATGGATGGACATCATAACAATATATGCTCCACCTTTTGGTGGGTGTATAAGAACATATTTGGTCCAAGATTAGTTTATCAAGTCCTAAATGTTTCTCAGACTCTTTTCACTTACAAGGAGCTTTGATTTCTATAATGCAAGGCTATGTGTACAGAATCATCACGTGCAATATCTACTGTTGATACTGTAACTATCACTTTGCTGTGAAAAAAAGGCACTGATTTGCTTCTAATAATGGAGACTCTTCCATTATGATCTGATTTAAGATGTATTCAGTGGAATACATTGCTGTAAATATATGTTAAACACTTCATCCAAATTTGGCTCTCTATGAAGGATGCTCATATATACAATTTTATTATGATGGGAAAGAGCGACTGATGATTAAATGTACAAAAATGGGCCAAGTTTCTTGAAGTAATTTCAGTTAAATACACATTTATGAATAATAAAACAAGCTTCACTGTACAAACAAATAATTAAGCTTTTATGGATTGACTGTGTACAAAAAATTAAAGGACATGAAAAATTACATAAATTATGGTACATTTACCACTGAAAAAGGAGCATACCAGTAACTCAATCTGGACAATGAGTCCCTCAAAGAGACTGACACTCTACTGGCCAAATGGAATTCACAGGAATTCACATAAAATCTGATTTATCCCTCCTTTTGTTCTTTTTAACTGCTGAGTATTGAAACCATTTAGGACATACTGTTAAAACTATAACATGCCTACCGGTAATCTAATTTTATAAAAATGTTTTTTTAATATGGTCAAGTTAACAAGCTCACAAGGTAAGTGCAGTACAAAAATCTAAGCCATGTCCTTTGACATGCTCCAATTGGTTACATAATATTATCTCATATCTTGGAACTAACATGTGCAAAGGGTTAGGTTTAGGAAAAACCAAAAGTCTATACAACTATCTGTTCAGAAGAAATAGCCCCACGAAAAGTTTTAAAGATGGCCACTATGGCAGCCAAATTGGAGATCAGATTCGCCCCATAGTCATGTTGGAAATAATCTTTCAGTAAAAACCCCCTTGTCAATAGGACCTTGCATCTACTCAGAACAAGTAGCTTTAACAAGATTTTTCAAGATAGTCACCATGGAAGCCATGATGGATGTCAGATCAGCATCACAATTATGCAGGACCAACTAGAAATGATTGTGTGCATATTCTACTCTACACAATCTGAAACTTATAATCGTGACCTGCATAATGTAAAAGTGAATCCAAAGGACAATATGTTTGTATTTCACATCAATGCATGAAGAAGACCTCATAGAAAAATAATCTCACAGAATGTAATAAAATCTCACATAATATTTTGTCTCGTACACTGGAAGTATCACAGATATGTATGTATATGTTGATTTCAAGTCAATGATGTCTGCAATTAGTTTCAAGACATTCATCAAAAGCTGTTGACTCAATGTGCACACAAGAATTATCATACATACCAGTAGTACATACTTTTAACATAAAAAAGGAGCATAACTCTGGAAAAATGCATCAAAGAATGATATGTACATGCTGAACTATGTCAATAATGTCTGCCAAGTTGCAGAGCTATTCATCAAAAGCTGTAGGACTAGTTGCATATGCAAGAATGATCATATATAGGATATACATTTACCACTAATCAGGAGTATAACTGTGAAACAATTCAATGGAGCATGAGGACAGAATGATATGCAGATGTTGACCTCATATCAATGTTTCTGGGTAATTCATCATTGACTGTGGGACTAGTTGCACACAGAAGAATTATCAGATAGTAAACCTTTTATTAGCCATTTTTCTTGAGGTGCCAATTTTTGTGAATTTCATGATTGCTATAAACCATGAATGTAAAGACCTGATGATCCTTCTGTGGAATCAACAGGACCTCCTCCTTAATCCATGAATTTAAGTACTGATGGAAATATCCTTTTTTGCAAAACGATGAAAACTGATACTCACAAAAATAAATAAATTCACAGTATACATTCAACACCCAAAAGGGGCATAACGTTGAAAAAATGCATGGGAGCATGAGAGAGCAAAATGTGCACGTTGACCTCATGCCAATATCTGCCAGGTTTCAACAGTGCATGGAAAGATGGGAGAGCAGTTGCACATACAAGAGCTTCAGAATGTATCTACAAGCCAAACACAATATATCTTTGCCATATTAATGCCAGGGGCATAAAATAAAGGGTGAAGTGGGGTGGACTTCATAAAATGTACTGAAACTTACTTATTACTACGTGTATTACATAAAAACAAAACATGATCAAGAAAATTTTATATAATATTCATTTTTCTAGATTTACAAATGTTGATTCCTGGTGATATAGCTGTTGCTGATTGCTGTCTCCTTGAAAAGAAAAATGGCATGTTTAATTTGAAGAAAAATATGCATGTATACAACCAAGCATTGACATATTCCATTAAAATGGTATACACAGTTAGCATCAGTTCTGTTTTAGTTGCTGGTCTTTAAGTTTCTAGGCAGTCAATCTAATTTTACTTGTGTATACACAAATGACGAAAGTTAAATTATTTCCATCTATCTAATAGCCATATACATCAATTGAATGAAATACACATTTACCTTTGGTACTGAACAAGCTTTTTGAACTTTTGAGCTGCTCAAAGTTTCTAAAATGAGAAGAAAAGAAAAAAAAGAATTGAATAAACAAATACTTGTCAAATCTAAAGATAATCTCCCTTGATATCAGTATCTGCCATCTTCTTGGACATCTTCACAAAACAAATGTAGTGGAAACATTAACATAATGTAAGAAAAATTAACAATTTTACATTTAAAATAGCCTGTGTATCTTGAAAAAATAGCACAGTTTTGGGAAGTATATCATCAACAAGAAGCGAAAATGGGCTTAATATTGCTCACCTGGCTGACATCTGTCTAATAGCCAAATGCAAGAGCAGCTGGCCAAGAAATCTGAGTCAGTAGGTTGCTTTCTGTAGAATTTGTTTTCCAATACTGTTGATTGCATATGTTATGAAAACAACTCTTTTAAGGTTTCTCTATATCTTGTATCATCATCCATACTGGATGGCAAATCAGCATAATTTGTATAAATTTGAAAGCTCTCTATGCCCACATGCTTTATTCTGTTGAATGAAAGGTTTTTGACTTTTAGTAACAATGACCATATTGGATGATGGATCAGCTTCCATTTAAGAAATCTGAAAGGCCTTGATGCCAGAATGCTTCCTGTAAAACCATGTACAAACTGGTTGAGAAGTTTTTGTGAAACTGTAAATAACTGTGCATGTATGATGCACAATGGATGAAGGACCATGCCATAAGCTCACTTTGCTTTATGGCCAGGTAAGCTAACAATAAATGCAACAAAAACCTTGTTTCTATGGTTTTCTTTTGTAATATGTGAGTTTTCTTTTGTAATATGTAACAAATTATCATTCATGTCAATAGTTATGCTAAGGAAGGTTGACCCAAAAGAAGGCAGACACAGTTTGCAAAGGGAGGTAAATCTGACTGGAACTGAAAAATATAGATTTTAAATTCTATACACATCCTTAGTGGATATTATTTTACTGAATGAATATCATTGTACACACTTCTATCTTTCTGAGTGAAGAAATGGATTTTGGATGCACTTTATACTGTGTATTATGTGCCTTATGGCACACAGACATGAACAAAACAACATACCAGCCTACCAACCTCACTATCCTACTGTTCACATTGGCCTTAACCTTCTTACACATGGAAACTTTAAAAACACATACACAAAATGACAAAAGAAATGTAAAGGATCAAGTAGATTTTACATTTCATGGTATGGGTATCTTCAACTGTTAACAAAACATTTCCTGAGTCAAAACAAGGAAAACTCAGTTTCAACTGATATAGTGTCTGAAATACTATTCAAATCTACTGTATAAAAAGTGATTGTTTGAAATTAGTTGCATATGTCTGGTGAGTTTAAATGAAGCTTTTCTGTCTCTTTGATCAAGGAAAGGAACAAGAGTCCCTCGAAGGAACTGACAATCTACTGGCTGAAAAGAATTTTCAGGAATTCAAGATAAGACCATTTCTTCCTTTTAACTGCTGAGTTTTGAAACCATCTCTGATATTCTTCAGTAATAACAAGATTTTCAAATTAGCTGCTGGTGATGTCAGATTGGCACCATTTTTATTTAGGACTAACAAGACATCATTTAGAAACCCCATTTTCATATGACTTTTAATTTTAGAGAAGAAACAATAACAAGAATTTCAAGATGGCTGCCATATTGGATATCAGATTGGCACCATTTCCATTTAGATCCAATTTACACATCATAAGAGGTCTTATGGTTAAAGCACAATATCAATATGACCAGCCATCTATCAGAAGTAGCCATAACAAGACTTTCAAGGTGGTCATTGTGGCAGCCATATTGGAAGACAGATCTGTACCTTTTTTTTATTTTACGACCAACAAGACAGCATAAGAAGTCTCTGAGTGAAAACCCCATGCTGATATGACCATGCATTCAGGAGTAGTGATAACAAGATTTTCAAGATGTACATTGTGGTGGCCCTATTGGATGTCTAAGCAGCACCATTTTTATTTAGGACCAACCAGGCATCATAAGAAGTCATTTAGTAAAAACCCCATCCATTCACGTGGAGTAGCAATGACAAGAATTTTAAGATGGACATATTGGATAGGCAAGCGGCACCCTTTTCATTTAGGTCAAACTAGACATCATAAGAATTCTGGTGAAAACCCCATCTACACTCTGGTATTGTTGATCCAATCTCTTTTTAAACCAAATATTGCTTGTATCTTGCCATCAATGGGATTGATTAGAGGTTATTGAAAATCAGTTGAACAAAATGACACATTAAATGACAACAATCTGTGTTGTATTAAAAGATTATTGTGAATGTGAACATAAGATTATATTGAAAATTGGATATTTTAATATCATAAATTGGTTTGGTGTTTTACAGTAGAGCAATGCATGAAGGTTATTTAGTTCCAAAGCAAATGGAATAAAGTGCCTTGCCCAGGGATACACTATGGCTACAAACCTGAACTGATCCGATCATAGGATTTGAACATACGAACTTTCAGTCACAAGTTCAGCATACCAAACAGTATGCCACCACCACTCCCCTCATATATTAATTTATGTTGATGTGCAAATATAAAATTTATGTCCATGGGAAAATAAATAGTGTTTTCCCAACTTTAGAAAATTTTCAATCAAGTAATTTATTGGCTCTCCTACATCAGAACTATCATAGTTACACTAGTGACCTTGACCTGTGAAGTACTGGGCTTTTATCACCGTGAGTATTCTATAATTAGACCAAGAAAACAATCCACTTGTGCTAGCAGGCAAACACTCATTTTAGAAAAACTTTAACAAAGATGGATGCTAAAAGAAAAGGGTGACTGCTATGTCTCCCTTTTCAAACAACATTCTTTCTAGTGAGACTAATACCATGAAAAACTTTCAGTGTTATGTACCTGTGACAAACTGCAAAGTCTGTGGTGTCTTCACAAGACTGATATCCAGAAATCCATACTTTCTCCTACTTCTGGCAGACCCAACAGAGGACTCAGCTTGAAGCTGATGGTGGTTACAGCAATACAAATATTAAATATTAATGTATCTATTAGGTGGAAAATGCAAGAATGATACAGAAAAAATTCCACAAGTATGAATGTTAATGTGGGCTGACTTCTACAGCTAAGGGGTAAAGATATACACCCCCAACTCGATAACTGATGAGCAATAGGCTCCATATACATCAACTGCATCAATGGTGCAAGATACAGAGAAAAACAATTTTTGATCAACCCTGACAGTGTGGAGTGGGCAGGACCATGCTAGCAACTTTCATCGATATGTAAGAATTATAATCTTTGTCCTGCACAAACAATTGTAGAGTGGATTTTAATATTAATGGATGTTAGATCTTAAGAAGTCAAACAAGAGTCCCTTGAAGGGACTAATGCTCTACTGGCTAAAAAGAATTTCCAGGAATTCAAGATAAGACCAATTCTTCTTTTTAACTGTTGAGCAATAAGATTTTCAAATTAGCCACCATGGCAGTCATATTGGATGTAAAATTGGCACCATTTTCCTTTTGGACACACCAGACACCTTTAGATAACTTATTGTGAAAACTCCATATTCATATGACCATGCATTCAGGAGAATTAGTGTCAAGATTTTCAATAGGTTCATTGTGGCAGTCATATTCGAGGCCAGATTGGCAGCATTTTTATTCAGGACCAACTAGATATCATAATTAGTCTTCTGGTGAAAACCCCATGTTGATATGACTTTCCATTCAGGAGGAATAGCAATAAAAAGATTTTTTAGATGACTGCCATGGTGGCCATACTGGAAGAAAGATCATCACTATTTTCATATAGTACCAATTAGACACCATAAGAAGTCTTCTGGTCAAAACAACTTACCATCTAGGAGAAGTAGCAATAGGATTTTTAAGATAGCCACTGTGGTGATCATATTGGATATCAGATCAGCACGTTTTATTTGAGACCAACTAGACAGCATAAGAAGTCTTCAAGTGAAAACCCTATAAATATACGATTTGCTGTTCATCAGGAGTAGCCATAACAAGATTTTCAAGATGGTTGCTGTGGTGGTCATATTGGATGTCAAATTGGCACCATTTTCATTTACGACCAACTAGACACCATAAGAAGTCTGTTAGTGAAAACCCCATGCTGATATGATATTCACTTGGAGTAGCGATAACAAGATTTTCAAGATTGTTGCTGTGGTGGCCATGGATGTGCAGGTGACACCATTTTTATTCAGGACCAACCAGACATCATAAGAAGTCTTCAGGTCAAAATCCCATGCCAATATGACTTTCCATTCAGGAAGAGGAGCGATAACAAGATTTTAAAGATGGCTGCCATACTGGATGTCATGGGTCAAATTCATGTAGCGAGCTTAAATCACTTAGTTGGGCTTTGCAGCTATGCCCATGGCTGTGCTCATGAAATTGAAATTCATGAAGCAAGCCTAAGCACAAGTCTCAGGCAGATTATAAGCCCTCGATTTAGTAGACTTACAGGCCTAGTTTCCAGGCAGAAAAATGACCGCCTACATATTGATGCAACTGCATGAGAGAGAGCAATCAGGAGAAACAGTATTTCCAGATCAAACCCATCCATTCGATGTTTTTGACTACAGAGACATTATTAAGATGTTTAGATATCCATGCGATGTCATTCTCATAAACGCCAATGAATTGCATAATGACATAGTTTACCCATTGTGGCGAACATGGGCGCTCTCTGGTGTTGCAAGTTCTTTTGACACTTCGCTATTATGCGACTGGAATATTTCAAGATGTTATATTCGAGTTAATTGGCGTGTCACAACCAATAGCATGCAGAACCATCACACGAGTCACTGATCCATTTATGCACCACGTACCTACATGGGTAAAAATGCCAATTCAAGACGAAGCTGACAGTGTGAAGGGTAAATTCTTTGCAATGAACCCTGGCTTTCCCAACACAATTGGGTGCATAGATGGAACACACATTCCCATCCAAGCACTAAATGAGGATTAGCATGAATATGTGAACAGAAAGAATTTCTATTCCACTAACGTTCAGGTCATTTTTTGTTTTTTCTTTCACATCCATATATACCAAAGGCACTCAGTCAGTGAGTGTATAAACAAATCAACTTGCATTTGCATGCATCACTAATGGTTGTCTCAGTAGTGCACAATGAAAATTTACTATACTTGTTGGCTCATTAATATTATTAATCTATTTAATAATATAGCTTGAAATATATATTTTCACACTGATTTGATTATACTGTAATAGTGGAAGGAAGTAAAATTTATAGATTACTTAGTCTGGCCACATTCTTATTACATATTTAGAAGCATATCTGCTTGATTTTCTAGATTATTATAGACTATACTCAAAAGTACAAGTTACCTTCTCTGCCCACATTATAAAAAAATAAAAAGTATTTTTACAGGATTTTAAAATTTTTACTGATTTGATTGTACTTGTATAAGTTTATTTAGTACACATTTTTGGGCAATATTTTTAATAATATAGACTGTAAATAGTACACATATATATATGTGGCCTTTAAATATATGACACATTTCAAAGCCATCTTAAATTGACCTTGAAAATGGAAATGAGATCAGTTGCATACCAAACTAGACAATAGATTCATCAGATAATACAGATGCTTGTTCATTATTCGGATTAAGAGCTTAAATTAGTTGAAAACAACATCTTGTAAATGTCAACTGCATTTTGTACATTTTTGTATAGTGTCTAGTGGAATTTGACTCTGAGCATATGAAAGTTCTAAATCAATTAAAAACAAGCATATAATATTGCATTAAATCTTGTTAGATTTTGATCTAGTGTGGTATGCCAATAATCTCACATTTAAATAAAAATGTAAATAAGGGAAAATCATGAAATACAACATTTTATGTGATTAATATATAACTTATTACTTTTGTGAAACCCATATTATTAATATATTATCAATTATCAATATGTTTTGACCTCTTTTAGGTGATATGTGATGCTGACCTCATTTTCATGAATGTCAACGCCAAATGGCCAGGATCGGTCCATGATGCCAGAATTCTTCGAGAGTCTCCTCTTTTCAACGCTTTTGAAAGCAACAGAAAGCCACTGAATGGTGTTATTTTGGGCGATAGTGGTTATATGCTGCGAAATTGGCTAATGACTCCCACTGCTCATCCCCAGAGAAGAAGAGAAGAAGACCAACTTTGCTCACAGTTGTACTCGAAATACTGTTGAAAGAAGTATTGGTGTGGCAAAGATGAGATGGCACTGTCTTTGCTGTGGACTAAGACTTCAGCCAGCTAAAGCTTGTAAAATAATCACTGTGCATTTAATTTTACATAGTCGTGCCAGGCTGCTAAATTTTCAACCACCAGATGATTCAGACTCAGACTTGTCTGATTATGATTCTTCTTCTGGCGATGATGACAAAATGGCAATTATGGTCTTGCCAGTGTCAGAACGAGCTTGGTTTGCTGCTGGGAAGGCTGCTTGGGACAGGCTTCTCAACAACTATTTTTAAGGTATGATACACATTATATACAGCTTGTTAACACCAAAACAAACTATAATGCATTCATGTACACTTTTTAATTTAAATAATCAAGTAGTATTTAGTATACCAACTAAAGCAATAATAAACAATAACATTGGTTTTGATGGATGTTTAAAAAGTCACAATGTAATCTAAACAGCCTGCATTGTGGAAATTAATGTCTTATTGACATGTAAGACAGTGTTTTTTTATTTATACATAACTGAACTAGAAGAAAGACAAATTAAATCTCTTATTAGTATGACAGTACAAAGCACACTGCAATTTGATTCACAAAAGAAAACTCTATGTACTCTAAGCAAGAAGAATAACAAAATCCCTTAACGCTAGAATGATAACACATAACAACATAATGGGGTTTTTATTACATTGATCCTGCAACAGCCTCGCAAACAACAAAATCGCCTACTTCTAATTTCAATTTTCTTACATCAAGTTCAGCTTTGATTTTTTGCTCCTCCATAAGCTCAATTTCTGATTTAGTTTTGGCCTTCAACAGTATAGCAAGATCAGTTTTTTCTCTATGTTTATCTATCTCACTTTGAAGCCTCCTATCCACTAATGGATCACAATTATCTTCTGTTACAGAATCAGACAACACCCTCAGTTTTGGTGCCCATTTTGGTTTGTTCCCCTTCTTTTTTTGTCTTCAAAGGGAATGCAAAAGCTGTTGCTTCCGAAGGATCAGAAACCAAAATTTCAGCAGCTTCAGTCACTGCAACTGATGTGCAACTTTGCATCTCTTGTTTGCCTAAAGACAACATAAGAGAAGAATATGTTAATTGTAACAACAATGCAGGTCAATACAAAATTTAATCTGCTATCACTTATTGCATAACTGTACGTCCCAAATTTTTTTTATAAAAAAATTATATACTGTAAGTGTTATTAGGCAATAAGAATTGCAGATGTGTCCAACTTTACAGCTTCATGTATTTTGAATTGAAAATGTATCATTTAAATTCAGCCAGCTGTAACTTTGAGTAATATTTCACAATTGTTGATTTTAACCCAACCTAACTACTACTACTAACATAGTAAAAGTTGTAATGTTATATTACTATAGTACAAAGTAATAGCACTCAGTACCACCACACAGTGAACATTTATTTTTATAGTGTCTGTGTTACTGAAAACAATTCAAAATTTAACAGTTAAAGAAGCAATTATTTTAATGTAATTAATAACAGCTTATGGATTAATATTATTGACATAATACATTAGTTATACATACCAACTGCCTCATTCAAATCAACCCCCACAGTCACAGCATAAACAGCTGCAGTAACAGATGTGTCTGTACTTGCCACTGCAAAACAACAAGTACATTGAAATAAAGTACTTGCATCTTGTTGTAAAAATAAATAAAAAAATTAACACAAATTATTTTGTTGTTGTTTAAATGACATTGATGAATTATTAGATCACTTGCAGTGATATCTATTAGACATATATATCTCTGTGAGATCATATTTATGGTTGCCTTGACCTTAAACACTAATGCTTGATGTATATTACATTTTTTCTTTGTGATCCTGTTTAATAACACACCCAAGTGTGCAACTTAAAGGCACCATAGTAATATAGTGAGTACATTTAAAACGTGTCATAAAATGATTACATTTTATTTCGTAGGAATTTGAGCAAAATTTTCATTCATTCTGAGATAATGCAAAACATACCTTCAATGTCATTTCTCAAGGCGCATTTTTCCCCTGATTATGGAAAAAAATCAACTCCTCGATGGGTAATGGTGGTGGCGGTGGCTCTCCTCCAGTTCCTCTCTGCTCCTTCACATTAGTTAGCTAAGCTGCCTTAAAATCCTTCCATATTTTTCTACACTCATCAGCTGACCGCATGGCGGTTCCACAGGCAGTCACAATAAGTTATTAGCTGTAACTATGCAGGAATTCCTCCATCTAAAATTAACTAAGGTGAGCACACTGGACTAGCAAGTCTTGTATATATGCCGGCTATGTGAACTGCTAACAAGCAGTACACTTTAAGCAAGATTAGCTATGCGGGCTTAATACGATAGGCAAGAATATGGTAGTCGCTTCTCCATGAATTGGGCTGCTGATCAGCACCATTTTCATTTAAGACCAACTAGACATCATAAAAAGTGTTTAGTGAAAACCTCATGTTGAAATGACCATCCATTCAGGAGGAATAGCAATAACAAGATTTTCAAGATGTTTAAAAAAAACACGATTTTCAGCAATCTTAGCAACAACAAAAATTCCCACAAAAAAAAAAAAACCTGTATATTTCTTGATCACCATGATATATGCCCGTAATTGGTATGTATAAACAGTAAACAGTCCTGCTCAGAGCACATGTAAAATTATCCTCGTGGCAGTTTGTACAGCTGTTTTAGAGGCAATTAAAAGGTAGGTCGGTCAGAGATAAACAGACACTTTTCAGAGATTACTTAATTGGCTCACAATAGCTAGGGTGATGTGTCATGTTAAATCCTTTGAGCACTGCTGAGGGAGAGCCCCATTATGCTAATTTGCATAATTAAAGTACACTAAGTGGAACAACCCAATTTGTCTGAAGTTAAGTACATCTAACAGATGCGTGTTGAAGAACTAATGTTATTACACATCACTGACTGCATTGAATGAAAATATTGAAGCCATCATTGTTATAGTTTGTGATCAGCGGCAACGTTTCTTTGAGGTCGGATTTTTACTCCATATATAAAATTCAAAACATGATTATTTCGGTAGGTTGAAAAACAGCACCATTCAATCTCTAATGCAGTGTTGCACCTAGGATCCCAAGGTCAGGGGGCACTGTGTCCCTCACCCTCCAGATCTGGGGGACACACAACATTTTAAAGGAACAAAAGAAAATTGTAGTACATAATGCACTAGAAGTGCTAAAAAAATTAGATAATCTTATTTGCTTCGACAGTTTTGCCACCTTAACTTTCTCATATTTTCCTTGGACATTTATATTAGTGCAATAAACATTTTATCATGTGATCAAGTAACTCGTGAAAACATTAACATGTTTGAATATCTGGTTAACTTGAAATGAACTCCACCGTGGAATTTTCCATTCCGGATCTTGCTCTCATTTAACGTTAGTGTTCACTCATTATCTATTAGCATTTATTAAAATAAATACCCATGTTATCTTAATTACTTTTCTTTTAAAAGTATATAATCATTAATCAAATGACAAATTGTGTATTTGCATAAATTAGTATTCATTAATTCAGCCAGAGAATAAATTAAATCTTCACTGCCTTCGGTGGGACTTTAACCTCAAAAATACGTTACAATAGCAGCAGTCAAAGACTTTAGCAACTCGGCAAACCTTGAATGTTTCCATTGCCAGATTCACTGTTTTGAAATGGATATTCATTGCCATCTTACAGGTTTTTATCACTTTTAGCGACTTTGGCCACTGTTAGAGCCAACATAGATGTGGATGTACATCCGCGAATGAAAAATGTAGTCATATTAGTGAACACAAATGACACTTGCATTACCGTCAAACCAACTACTAACTACTGAAAGCAGCAAAGACTGCATGTAATTAAAACTACATTCCACTGTGCAATGGATTTTAAAGACAGTAACTTGGTGTATTTTTGTATTTAATGTCTGTGAGGTTGTGACATTGTACATATGTGTGCAGTGATGTTATTTGACAATGCTAAGTCTACCATTTTTTTGTTTGTAAGTATATTAAATACTTCAGAGAAAACAGATGGTATTTTCTTTTATTCAGATTTGAATTTCCAGTCATTTGCTATAGGCTGATTTGAAAAGATACCGTAGCTTATCTCATTTGGATGACGTAGCTTTTGTGGGGTCAAGTGCACTGACCCCCCTTGGGACCTCAAAACACTTTTTGAGTCTCAAAAACCCTCCAACACTGTCTGGGAATATGGCAAGTATGCAGTCAGTGATCTTGACCTTTGTCCTCTTGACCCCAAAATCAATAGGATTCTTTTTAACCTCAAGTGGAAATCATCCACAAAGTTTGGTAACTGTAGATGGTAAAAAAACCTCAGATTATTGTATGCTACTCATTTTTCTCCTTTCAGTCCGAGACATTGATCTTTTGATCCAAAATCAACTGGGTTCTTCCTTAGCCCAAGTGCAAGCCATCCAAAAAGTTTGGCGATTATAGATGGTGGAAAACTCTGAGTTTTTGTGCAGAAATGAAATTAGTAACATATAGATAGATAGACAGATGGATGGATGGACAACATCATAACATAATACACTCTGAATTATGTGGGTGTAAAAAAAAAAAAAAAAAACACTGATGGAGCATCCCAAAACTCACACCAAACACGAGTGACCACACAGGATACAGTAACAATCCTCCAATTCAAAATTTCAAGGACAATCAACTTCATGTGCTCAGTGTAATGACCTTGACCTTTAACCTTTTTACCCCAAAATTAATAGGGTTCTTCCTTACTCCAAAGGCAAACCATCCACAAAGTTTGGTAATGTTGATGATGGAGAATTCAAGTTATTGTTTGGAAAGTATTGGTCTTCTTTCAATCACAGTGACACTTACCTTTGACCTTTTAACCCTAAAATCATTAGTGGTCTTCCTTATCCCAAGTGCAAGCCATCCACAAAGCTTGGTAAATGTAGATAACTTGAGATATTTATGGCTGGCATATAAAAATTCATAATTTTAAATGCAATTCTTGATTGTTAAAATTTGATATATTTAGAAAAAAAGTAAATAAAATGTTTCCATGTAAAAGCTGATGAAACCAGCATTTGCTGGTCATAGGAAAACTTGAATGCAGAACAACAGAAGTTTGATGAAAGTATAGTTAATTGTATATAAGTATCCTTGGTAATAAATTTATTAATTTTGTGCAAGACAGAGAGAGAGTAGGCTGTAAGCAGTCACTGAAAACTGTGCTGCTGGACACTTTAATACAGCAAAAAGTAGATAGTTAATTTAAATTAAGCCCAAGTGGGTGAATAAATTTAATATTAAACCATGAAAATAGATAAGCAGGTCGGAACAGAAGGTAAAAAAATGACTTAAAAATCAGAAGCTATTTGAGTGGGTATGCCCAGTCTCCAAATAGAATATCAACAAGAGGCAGCAAGTTGACCTTATGTTGCTCACCTAGCTTACACAACTTAACAATTTACCATTTCACTAAGCAGGCTTATGTAGTATCATAAGAACACAACCTATGTAAACTATCTTCCAAACTTTATACCATGTTGAGTTTACCCATTTTAATATATCCTGATAACAACTTCTTTTTAAAGATAAAGGCATAATTACTATGCACAGTCTCTTGTTCATAATCAAAGTCATCCAAGATCTTGATGATATAAACCCATTTACCAAGTTTTATAGAAATTAGATGAGAAATATAGTCTCTAGATCTAGAGAGGTGACAAGCTCAGCCAATCTGGTGTAAGGTATCTCATTAATATCCACAGATTTATTTAAATATAGAACCTGTCCAAGACAATAATAATGTAAGCTTATGGTGGAACAAAGTCTGATTGGAATTTGGTCTCCAGAGTTGTAACAAGCTTAGCCAATCAGATAGAAGATTACTTCATTAATATGCATAGATCTTGCTCATAATCAAACTTGTCCAACATCTGGATAATATATGACTGTTAACAAGTTTGATCTAAATCTGATCAGAAATATAGTTGCTAGATTGTTGACAAGCCAATCAGATGCAAAGTCATTTCATTTTATGCATGAATTTCACTCAATCATACTTAACCAAGATCTTGATGACATAGACCTATTTACCAAGTTGGATCAAAATCCTATCAAAATACTGTCTCTGAAGTGGTAAAAAAAAGCAACAGCCAATCTGATGCAAGATCAACATATAAATATGCATAGGTCTTGCTGATAATAAAATTCATCCAACATCTTCATGATATTAGCCTATTTACCAAGTCTGATTAAAATCACATCAGAAAAATAGAATCAAGTGGTAAGAAGATCAGCCAATCCTATGCACAGATCTTGCTCATAATAAAACACATTATATATGTTCATGATATTTGGTGTGGTGGTGTCGGTTTTATGGCACAGCAACACAAGTTGGTTATTTAATGCTGAGGCAATTGAAGTCAATCACCTTGACTTCACATATTTTCACTAAAGTTTTCAATAAAGATATATAAAGCAATCTTGGATATTGGACTAGGCAGTATATTTTTTAATGTTTATTTTTGCATTGTCAAAATTTCTTTGCATAAGAAACATGAACAAATTAAAATTGTAATGTTGACAATGATCCACTTAACAGTAGCTTAGGTAACTACAGATCTTTCCTATAATGAAATAAAGTAAATAAACCTGATTTATTTAACACTAGAGAGAAAGATAGAGATTTTGGATACTGAGATTTCTTTCTCACAGTCCTGAATATCATATAATTTTTTTTAACTAAGCTAAACAATGGAAGCAAGCACGCCTTAACTGATGGTATGAGCTGTTCCTTCTGTTTTTGACACACTGTTTTCTCATTCTTAGATATGATGTAAACCAATCAATTGTTGAATTGTCACATTGATAAATGTTCAATTTATTGATAAGAATATCATGATCAACAAGGTCAAAAGCTTTTCTAAGATCAACTATTATGGAGCCAACTAATTTCCTTAGATCTGAGGCAGTAATCCATCTATCTATCATCGAGACCAAGGCTGTCTCACAGGAGTGGTTTTCTCTGAACCCTGATTGGTTTGGTGAGTTACCATATTTTGGTGTGTATAACGCGCACTTTTTCCACCTAATTTTCTTATCTTAAGTTGGGGGTGCGCGTTTTATACAAGAACTATAAAAAAAAGTTTTTTTCCAGGTCGATCTGACGAGAGGATGAAGGCACTATAGCCGCCTACATGTGTCACATTCACTCCTTGTGAAATATTAAATCTGTTGTACATTGCATTGTAACTAAATTGTTTACCGGTACTAGCTGTATTAAAGAAATAAATAATGCTTACAAATAGTCTTGTTCTTTGATTGCTTATGTTAATAAACTGGTTTCATTTCACATCACTGTGTAGTGTTTTGTTCTGTGCCTCGACCGGAAATACATGTACATAACGACTGGCAACTTGTTCAAAAGCTGTGCAAAGTGCCGCATTGGAGCGGAACAAATACCACTGTGAGGATTACCGTACTTGTTCCGTAAATGTTCAGTATTCCATAACTGTTGATCTAATACATTTTTTCTTCATTTATTCTTGGTTGAATTGAAATATAATATGTGTAGAATTCAAACAGTGTTAATGTTCTCATCAGAGGCACCTTTAGGGGACATATTTTTTGCAACTGCGGTTTCTTTCTCACAGTAACACTGACACGTTGTGGAACAAAATAATCAATTAATGTATGAAGTCGGAAAATATTTTTTTCTTTGGAAAATAAACTTGGTTCTTAGTTTTTATTTCTTATCCTAAATGATAGTATTTTGTATTTATTTCTGACTATAGAGTGATCAATGTTTCATTGACTAAGTGTGGTCTTTTCAAGGTTATCAGCGGAACAAATATATGATTACCGTACCTGTAAATGTTCAATATTCGATAACTGTGGATCTAATTAATTTTGTCTTCATTTATTCGTGTTTGAATTGAAATATAATATTTAGAATTCAAGCAGTGTTAATGTTCTCATTTTTTTTCGTGACTACGGTTAGCCTGTTACAGTAACACTGATACAGCGTTAATGTATGAAGTCAGAAAACATTTTGTTTTTCCTTTGGAAAATAAACTTGTTTCTTAGTTTTATTTCTCATCTTAAATCATAGTATTTGAGATATCTTGCGACTATACAGTGATCAATGCTTCATTGACTCAGTGTGGCCTTTTCACGGTAATCGGCGCCAGGTAAGCTTTGATGTGCTCAACAAAGTCACAATGCTTTGTCTCGGTGAGCAATATTTAATTGATTCAGCGTGGTGTTTTTAACGGTGATCAGTGCTTCATTGACTCAGTGTGGTCTTTTCAAGGTAATCGGCACCGGCTAAAGCTTTGATGTGCTAAACATAGTCACGCTGCTTTGTCTAGGTAAATTTGCAATGTATTTACTTTTCTTCAGAAAATATACTTGTTTCTTTGTTTTATTTCTCATTTTAAACAACAGTATTTGATACGGTACTTCTTTGTTACAATACAGTGAGCACTGTTTAATTGACTCAGCGTGGTGTTTTTAAAGATAATCAGCGCCGGCTAAAGCTTTGATGGGCCAAACATAAGTACAATGCATTGTCTTGGTAAATTCCAGCTTGGACATGGAGATATATTTTAGAGGTGTAATGATAATCCAAATAAGTATAAATACCGGACCTAAACTTTCACATAGCATATTGTGTTCGATCTTGAATCTGAACGAATATAGTCAAAGTATCAACATGGGTCATATAAGAAATTCGTACAATGCGAAAGACAAGCTAACCATCATTGCCTATGCAGAAGCACATAGTAACAGAGCTGCTGGGAGGCAGTTTAATGTAGGAGAGTCTTCTGTTAGGGAGTAGAGAAGAATGAAAGAAAGACTGAAGAAAATACCGAGAACAAAACAGGCAGACAGAGGGACAAGTGCAAAGTATCCGGACGTAGAGGGTGGAGTCCTTGAATGTGTCATGGGTAGAAGAAGACAGGGAATCTCAGTATCCACGACAGAGATTCGCTTTCAGGCAATATTGATTGCAAAACAGAAGAAAATAGACGACTACAAGGGGTCTGTGAGCTGGGCCTATGCATTTTTACGACGGCACGACTTGCCATGCATCATCATCCATGCCTTCAAAAAGTGCCGCATCTCAAATAAAATGGATGGCACAGAGGATGACATCTTGTGGGAGGACAATGCTAAGCGTGAAGACCACTCAGAGAGCGAGGACGAAGACGAAGATGAAAGCTATTATGCAGCAACACCAGGAATGATGACAGACGAGACATACAGCGACTTTTCGAGAGTGATGACGATGAAGAGGAATTTGAGGGATTTGATGCAATAGATTGAACTCCATCAACTAGACGAAATACCGGTAGTCACGATTTTAAAATGTATTATATCACATGCGCGTTATATGGCAGAACTACGTTTTTTCCACTCATTTTGGGTCGAAAATCGGGGTGCGCATTATACATCGGTGCACGTTATACACACCAAAATACGGTAAGTTATAGGTTGATAGTTACATCAAAAGATTGTCACAAACATGTTTTTCAAGTAGTTTGGACCAAGTTGGTAAGATAGATATGGGTCTGTAGTTTTTGACATCCTCTTTGCTGCCCGGCTTGTGAATGGGGGTAACTTTTCCAATTTTTCCATGTCTGGAGAAACATAGAGGTGGATATGCTTAGATTACATATGTAAGCTATGCTATTGGATATTATATTTGTAGCAGCCCTCAGGAGATGTGGTCCAATATTATCTAGGCCTGTTGATTTCATTGTCTGAATGGTGAATGAGAAATGTAGGGCCTTGCTTGAGAAAGGTGAGATTTATATGGCAAGAAGGTCACATTTCTTTTAAAATAGATTATTTATATTTCTGTCTTCAATACAGGTATCATAATTTAAAAACTTCTGCATGAATTAAGATTAGTTTACTCAAAATCTTTGGTTTTAGCAAAGTACATGGGAATATATCAATATATGACTGATACAATAGTATGCTTCCTTTGCTATATACATGTATCAAGCTGTTTATTCACTTACATTTATAAAAAAAACTGCAAGAGAATATTCAAACCAAACACTCCAATTCTTAAACCTTTAAAACCTCATACCAACAAAATCAAATTTAGGACAAAGCGCCATGTATTCAGGCCTTGTAACTGTCACATGACTCTGATTTTTGATCCTACAATGTGGAGAACATTTCCTGATGTTTTTCAACTCAACAAAATGAAAACTGTTTCTAGACCCCAATAATGTTGTGGGGAACAAAATGCATGAGGTCAAAGGAAATTGTTGTCTAAATTAGAATTGGTAACAGTTTGCTTTAAACACTTCAGAAAATGAATCCATTTTATGGGTGTTTTTAAAATGACTGGAAAGCTTGTCTGAAGCTCTAGTATATATTTAAGGCCGTAAGTGAGTGTAGTTTTTGTACAGTACAGGATACAAAAGTCTGCTTTCCAGAGGTTTCAGACACAGAAATAAATTTTCAAACCCTCTGTATAACAAGAAAAAGTATTGAGGCTTGATATTGGAGAGATTAGTAGCAGCAATCTATGATATCACATAAAGCAATGGGTACATAGGACTTAAAGTTGAGAAACGACTAACCACAGAATTTGTACAGAAAACAAAACAATATCAAATGTCAATGTAAGTCAAGGAAGCATGAAATATAGATCATAGTGACCTATGCTTTCTGGACATCTGTCACTGTCTGAACTTGTGGACTCGTAAATTGGATGTTTTAATCTCAGCAACAAGTTTGTGTTTGCTACCTGAGACCAAGTTGACAAGAATTGGGTGTACCCAAAAATTTAACTTAGTATCACATTGATAATACTGAAACATTTGATGAATATTTGTTTACAATATCATGTATTCTTGGTAGATGCTTTCATAAATGGAATATTTGATGAATCTCTTTTATTTGGTAGAAAACAAATTTTAATCGAGCAATCCATCATAGTCCTTCTCTTAATGTGAGGTTCTATGCAAGTGCTTCAATTACACTCTGGTTGCAGACAAATAACAAGAGTCCCTTGTTGGAACTGATGCTCTACTGGCTAAAAAAAACTTCCAGGAATTCAAGATAAGACCATTTTTTCATTTCAACTGCTGAGCGCTGAAACCATCTCTGATATTTTTTAACAATAAAATGATGTTCAAATTCGCTGCCATGGATTTCAGATTGGCACCATTTTCATTTAAGACCAGCAAGACATCATTTAAGACCAACAATACATGATAAGAAGTCTTCTGATGGAAACCCTATTATGATATGACTTTCCATTTTGGAGAAGTAACAACAACAAGATTTTCAAGATGCACACTATGATGGCCATATTAGGCATCAGATTGGTACCATTTTCATTAAGGACCAACTAGACATTATAAGAAGTCTTTTGGTGAAAGCGCAATAGACATGGTACATACAGACCTTGGGTACAAAAATTCAAAGAGTTTTCAAGGACTTTTCAAAGAATTTTTCCAATTTATAAGGAGTTTATTCAGCAACATTTTTATTACTAATTTTTAGCACATATCTTCATTCTGGAAATCACTTTAATTCTGTCTGGACCATAACACAGCTTCAAACGCATGACATAATTATTTAAGTTTTTAACAACTGATGCGTAAGTTTTTGTTTTCATAACAGTAACGATGATTCAGTTTTAAAAAAGAAAAAAAAGCACTTCTCATCTATATATGGTCAACATCAGTCACTTGTCATATTTTTCATTTTCAATAATTTATATACATTTATCTCTATAATAACATAGCTGTTTTTGGTCCTACACCAAGATTTAAGCTTTCTTTACTTCATTGCCTTTCATGTGCGAATTTAGGGCAGATTCCCCCATGCTTGAAATGTCTATTACACAATCACAGGCAGTGCATAAGGCCTTCCACTTATCTCCCTTAAAAGGTTTAATCCATCCCTTGTACACTTTGTCCATGCCCCACTCTGAATTGTACACACACTGCTTTTTGTGCATGGTTTATAGGTTTTTTATAAGCCTGTTAGCAGACGCCACACATGCTTGTTTGGTACTTCTGCCAGTGCACTGTTTACTTGTACCATCATTAAATTAATCCACCGGTAGATCATCGTAAAAATGAGCAAACTCAGAGCTCACAATATTTGCATCTTATTTAATATTTGTTTTTGATGAAAACACTCCTTTTTTATATCATTACATCTGCTTCTAGGATTTCAAGGAGGTTTTTTTAAAAAAAAATTCAAGGAGTTTTCAAACAAATTCAAGGAGTTTTCAAGGAAAAATAGCCCTATTATCAATTTCAAGGACTTTTCAAGGACTAAGCCCAAATTCAAGGTTTTTAAGGACTGTACAAACCTTGATCGATATGACCAGCCATCTAGGAGATGTAGCTATAACAAGATTTTCAAGATGGCTATTGTGGTAGTCATATTGGAAGTCAGATCGGCACCATTTTCATTTATGACCAACTAGACACCATAAGAAGTCTTTCAGTGAAAATCCCATGCTGATATGACAATTCATTCAGGAGCAGTGATAACAAGATTTTCAAGATGGCCACTATAGTGGCCATACTGGATGTCTGAGCAGCACCATTTTCATTAGGATCAACTGAACATCATAAGAAGTCATTTAGTGAAAACCACATGTTGTGATACGACCATCCATTCAGGAGGAGTAGTGAAAACAAGATTTTCAAGATGGATGCTGTGGTGGCCATATTTGATGTCTGAGTGGCACCATTTTCATTCAGGACCAACTAGACCATGGAATGAATGTGTGTGTAAATTTTCATGACAATCCTTCAAGTAGTTTAGGAGGAATAGTGATAACAAATTTGTGCTAACAGATCATCCCATAAGTTCTTCTGGGCTATGACCTGTAGACCTAAAAACCAGTTTAGTCCTTTATCAAATCAAAAAATACATGAAGTATACACTTATTTTCTATCCAATTAACATTATCTGAAACAAAAAAGACACTTAGACTTTAATCATTGAATGATTTGCTTGATACTGATTTAGTACTGGACAGCCTAAAATAGGATGGGTTGATTAGTTAAGCAACATTTAGGTTCTGCAGAAACTGCGCTTTCTGTCAAAGTACATTGTTGTTAAAAGACAGTAAACGCCCCTGTTCAATGTTGACAATCTACACTTGACACTTGAATCAATGAATGAAGAACAAGAGGACAGTCTGAATGATCGTTCAATTAAAGCTATAATAATCCTTTGCCCGAGTTTTTCTACAGTTCATGAAATAGGTACCCTTATGATTATGAAACAAACCTGTACCCAATGCCATGTTCTGTTTGGGGAACACAAACAAAATTACAAAAATAAGCATTAAATTGATAGATAAACTGTAATAATAATAATTTTAATCATAATAATAACAACAGCCACCACCAACAACTGACCAAAATCAGGAATTAGTAATCATTAATACATTTATTCATACTATTAATAAAGACAAAGTAATATTTATAGTCCTCTTGCTTATTACAGCAAAACAATTGCACTTTATTTTCAACATCTTAGACTGAAATTATGTGAAGTTGTAGTCTGATAAATCAGCCCCCAAACCTGTATAGGGTATGTTAGTGGTTTGGGATCTGATCTTGCATATTCATAAAACATTGCAGTTATTGCAGACAGATTTGTCTGCAACATGTAAGTGCACATATCGACTGTTTTAGACACATAAGTGCACATATCGACTGATTTAGACACATACAGGTATTTCTTGTGGCTCATGAGCTACGGTCAGCTGAAAAGGCCTTTAAGTAACCTGTACAACATATTTCCGTATTAAGTCCAATGTTTGACAACTTGCAAAACCATGGGATATGACAATACCCTGCCTCCTGTAGCCATTTAAAATTACTGGGCTATTCCAACAATATCAAGCGACCAATTAGATGCAACTTCACTCCTTCGAAATGGTTGTTTTGGTCATGTGACTTGAGCATCTGTGAATTTGTCATGTGACTGTCACATGATGAATATCTCATCATGTGACTATTATCACGGTCCAACAATGTGCCACATTATACAATGGATGAATTAATTACAAATGATCTGAACAATTTGGGGTACAATGTAAAACTGATGCATTGTTGAATCATGATAATTGTCACAGGACAAAATATTCATCATAGACTCTCAAGTCACAGGGTCAAAACAATCATTTCCAATGAGTGAAGTCGCATCTGATTGGTTGCTCGATATTGACAGAGCCATCAATTATCCAATGATGCAACTCAGTAATTTGAAATGGTGGTAGGAGGTAGGGTATTGCAATTCCATATGAATGTACAAGTTGATAAAACATCAACTTTGATATGGAAAGATGGGCCACTTCAACTTACCATAACTCAAGAGCTGCTAGAAATTATGTCTGCAATAATTGCAATGTTTTATAAACAGATGAGATCAGATCCCAAACAACCAACATACCAATACAGGTTTGGGTGCTGATTTATCCGACTAGTGAAGGATAATTGCATGGAGAAAAACAAAATTTTATATACAGAGATTTTTTTTTTGCTGGGCATGTTGATTTTGTTGCTGGGCAAGTAAAATTTATTTTTACTTGTCTGGTGGACAACTGGGAAAAAATGAAATTTTTGTAGTCCTGACTTTTGGCAAACTGTTATTTTATGCAACAAGATGTATCCATAAACTAAGTTGCATGACTCCCTAACCAATAGTAGATAAGAAAGTGGTAACAAGAAAAAACTTAACTAAAGTCAGGAAAGCGTGAAATGTAGGTCACACTGACCTACTTTGGTAAAATTGTGTTGTACACATCAAGATGCATTCACATACCAAGCAACATTACTCTGTGGTCAACTGTACTTGAGAAACTGACCACATTACTTCAGTTCAAGCAAATAAAAAAATTTAAACATCAAGGATAATCTCAAGCTTAATGTGTTCTCACTGTGAAAAAAAATGGAAAAATCCTCATCCTATGGGATAACTAATGAACAAGGGTGATACAAGATACATATAAGTGTATAACTGAAGCTATATTCCAAATCAGAAGAGATTGGGATAAACATATATTGAAATAATAGGAACGTGAATTAAAGTATTATGAATACTGATGAGTTAGAAAAGGGGTGGTGGACGGTGGAATCAAGAGATACAGAACAACATAACTCCGGATATCTTGCTATTCATGGTCCTTTTCACTACTGTCTGCAGGATCACAGTGGTTAGTTGCTAGGTATTTAACCATCTACAGCAGCAGCTTAACAAGGGTTTTTGACGTAAATGGCCGAATGGCCAAACACGTCGTTAATCCAACAAACGAACCAGCTTAACAAGGAGTGAGTGGGAAGAAAATGAATTAGACCACTGTGATGGGTGGAGAAATCAAAAAAATCAAAATTAACTGATTTGTAGCATACATTTTTTGTCAGGTGTCTACTACAGCATTCTTAATGAAACGAGACACAGAGGCACAATCACTAGAAACCTGCAAGCTATCTAGAAGCTTCCTATTGCACAAAGAGTAAAATATTTTGCTGCAAGTCTCAATCAAACTGTTCATTATCAATTAGAATCTACTATAAGAAATTTGCATACATGTACTGAATTATATTCCACTCTATCCAATTACTCTTGAATTACTGACCAGAAATGAAAATTTGGTCTTTCAATGTAAAAATATGGATTAAACAAGGGCAACAATTGTCAAGAAATGACAAACAAACTTGAAAATGAAACAATCAATATATAATGTTACTAAATTTCAACCTTTATACCAACTTTTAATGTTAATTCTTCAAGCCTTTCTGAAGTCATGTAGCTATAGGTAAAAAAAGAGGATGTATGTTAAAAATAGAAAAGAATAACCCTCTGCACCATCAATATTTTATTGCTGTGCCCCACCCAACCCCAAAATCAGATGGTAAAGGTTCATAGTTATTAGGATTTGTTTAAGTTACCTTTATCTTGTCAATATTTTGTCCTTGATCATCTGAACAAGATTCTTGCTCCTCTATCTCATTCTTATCATTCTTTCGTCTGCTTTTGTCTTTCCCACTACCAAAGCAACAAAACAAAATAATTATCAATTAGATATGTGTCAATACCACACAGATGCACCCCACCAAACAGGGACCATAATTCCATTACTTTCTGTTAGAAAATGGTGACAATCAAACTGGACCTAGATCTTCTTCATGTAAAGTGATATATCAAATTTGGTTTAAATCCATGCAGTCTCTCTGATGTTGCTAAGCAAAGGGACATGATGTGATATGATGTGACAGGAGAGGATGGATGGACATGGCAACATTATATACCCTGTCTATAGACATTGTGGGGGCATAAAAAGAAAAAACAGATAACAATAAAATGTGAACTAGATCTCTATATGTATAAAACATATTGCTTATAAAGTAGCACTGCCATTAATGGATGGTGTATTCCAATCTCGGCTTAAAAGCTCAATTATTTAAATACACATAGTGCAATTCAAAAGTGTTTTTGATTTAATTATGGGACAAAAATTTTCAAACAACTGGCAAAGATAACATTTTCTGGACATAGTTCTGAAAAAATAGCCAGCATAAAATGTATTATAGCCAGCAAATTGTGCTGTACACATGTGTGCAAAATCTAATAAAGTCCTCAACAAATGAATTAACAAGATTATCAGTGGTTTCAGCCCCATAACCTCAAATATAACTAGATACATTTCAGGGCTTATATAGAAAATATTTATATCAAATTAAGGGGGCCATATTTCTGTAAAAAATATTGGCCACATAAAAGTAAAGAATTTATCAAGAACTTGTCCATTAAGATTACTGCAAATGGTACATAATATGCCTATTACCCTCTTGTTGTGGGTCTTGATGATCTTGACCTTCCCCTTCTGATCTTGTAATCATCAGGCTTCTTTCTAATATCAAGGCAAACCCACTTGTGAAATTTGGTAAAGGTATCTTCTGTAGAAATGAAATTGCTCTGCAAACCTTCAGATTACACTGACCTTAGCCTCTGACTTGCATATGCAAAAATTCAATAGGTTTTTCCTTGTAAGGGGAGACAGATCTATTTGGTGGAGGTATGTTTAGTAGAACAAAAATCATTTTATTTCTTCACATCACAGTGACCTTGACCTCTGATCTGCAAATAAACAGGTTCCTTTGTATCTTTTAAAGTAATGTATGTGAAGGGTATGTGAAGCATAGATCAAGTTATTGCACAGGAAACAAGTTACTTTTGTTGGTCAGTTAACTTGAATGTTGACCTTTAACCCCAAATTAGTAGGCTTTTTGTATCCTATAGAACATCCACCTGCAAAGCTTGACAAAGGTGAGTGAAGCTGAACTCAAGTTATCCTGATAAAACTTGCTGAAAGAAAGATTAAAAATCAAGGCAATTGAAGTTTTTTATCACTGTCATACAAGGTAGATTATCAAAATGATGATACAACTTACCTATTATTATTGTTCTCAAGGTCACCACTTTCCCCTGCAGAAACAATTGTCTGAAAGTGCATAATTAAACATAATTCATCAGTTAATAAAAAAGAACTCATCTATTGTATGTTTATCTTAATCTGACACTTGAAGGTTTTGTGTCTGGACAAATGTTTGAGATATTCCTTTACCAATGCAGCAGTAAAAAAGGAGCAGTCTTCTCTTGAAAGATCTGTTGGTGTCACTACATTAATTAAGTTCCTTATATATTTCCTTCATTTTTCCACACTTCTGATAAAAATCCACTTCATTAGTTATAAGTTCTGATGCACTAAGACTATCTTACTTATGTTAGGCAATAACTTGGGCATAACATCCAAAAATCAGCACAGTTTTGTTGCATTTTCTGGAAATAATTACATTTGAACGAATTAACTGGACTTTTTAGTGCAAGTGACTTTCCAGAATCAGCTGAATTACACCAATTTGCTTTGTCACCCTATGCAATAGCCCTGAGGCTGAACTAAAAAAACATTTTATTTTCTGTTTAGGCTTTAATGACACTTTCTTTTGAATGCCAGTAACATTCTTCACTGCATAGCAAATCTTCAGGAAAAACTGGACAAAGAATATTAATGATTTTCTTAGAGACTACAATAAGATGCAATAACAGCTCATTGGTTCAATTAGTGTAGTGATACCTTTATTATTCCACTGTAAGAATTGATGGCAGATGACACAAAATGTCAACTGAACAATGACTGTTGGCTATAGAATTTTATGAGAGGTGAAAGATTTCTTGGCTTGTGAGTAAATCTGAGCAAGGAAATGTGGAAAACAGCAGCCACCGTGGACAGAGAAAGCTCATTGATGAAAGGGGAGACTGTCAACCTCTTGGAGTGGTGAAAGCAAAACAAAAGACAGAGCTTGAGAGAGATTATGGATAATTACAACCAATATGCACCTGAAAATGCATCCATGAGGACAGTTCAGCATCGACTGAATGATTATGGTTTCAAGAAACATCTAATTTGGAAGATACTGATGATATATGTTACTAAGAGAAAAAACTGCTTGAAGTAGTGCAAGGAAAAGATGCATCTCACTGCTGAAACACATTGGAATAAAGTAATATTTTCTGATGAAACCCAGATGGTCATCACTGGTGAAAACTGTCTGAATATGTGACGAACCAATGAAGAAGTTTACCGACCTGGGTGCCTAGAGAACCAATGAAGAAGTTTACCAACCTGGGTGCCTAGGTTACATGGAAATAATGTCAGGTTAGGTGCCATGTTTTGGGGCTGCATCACATATTATGAAGTGGGTACTTTAGTTGAAGTTGCGAGAAATATTAATAGCAATAAGTACATTAATACTCTTAACTTTGCTTATGGTCTGTTGCTACAAAATCTAGTGAAGGTCATTCAGGCTATTTGGACATCCTTCACTATGGACTACATCAAAGCTTTATACAGCACCATTCCCAAGAGATACAAAGAAGCTATCAAGTCCAGAGGCTATATTACACAATACTGAAAAAAACCATGTAAGTGCCTCAATTAGTTTTTAAGTTATTCTGTTTTGAAATTGCACATTAAATATTCATGACATCAATATATACATTGGCAGTGAAACTGATTCGACTACAGTGAAAAATGTCCTAAGGGCACTGGATTTTGTCAGACAGCCCATAATGGACAACATTTTATAGTGTTTGCTAGTGATATGTCAGTTTTGATTTAGCAGACACCTGCCTACAGGGTTCAATCTAGGATTCACTGAAATGGGCCAACAGTCCCTTGATATTTTCTTAAGGGGTCAGGTCAGATTTTTATGGGCTAATATTTGTGTGTGGTTCGTGTTATTTCAAATTATATGCATGCTATTCATTTTTAGTAATTTCACACCATGTAATGTATCATACTGCATGTAAATTACCATTAAATTGTTTTTCTTTATTAAAGTCAGGTCTTTTTGTGATATTATTAGCACTCTTCCCACATTTAACTGAAGTAAATATCCATTATTTAATTCAAAGTAAAATTATATTTTTATGGTGAACTGCCTGTGAAAAATAGTTAGGCCTGATGTAGAGACATCAAAAGTTTCCCCATATTTTAAATTTTATCAAACTACTGAGCATGCTATATTCCAATATACCAGCCAGTATGCTGCTACCATTACTCGCTGTGTTCTATTTAGAAAAAGTGTTCTGAATAACAACCTCAAACCAGTTTACAAAGCCAACATCTAATGACATGTAAATGATAACAACTTTATGTGAATCTACCTGGTGTTATAATTTTTAAATTACCGCTACTTCATTGCACTAACTTTATCCTGATCAATATAATTTTAACTCTAACAACATAACATACAATTGTCAAAGCATGTCACGATCCCTATGCTGCTGACTTTATTAGCACTCTAATTTCTTTCTTTAAAGGTTCATTTTATTCAGTTCCAATGGCGAACAGGATGAAGAGAGGGAAACTTCTTTAGACAATTTCAGTTCAGTAGTGTCACTATGATTTATTACTTTGGGCCAAAAACAATTAAGTGAAAAAGTTATCAACATGTTCATGAATCACATCTCATGAAGACATTTGTTTGCATAATGTGCAATTGGTTATCGTTAATTGCTCTGTTAAATAGGAAGTCACTGGCATAAAGCATCATAACCAGTCTAGGTAAACTATTTGTTTCTGTCAGTCAAACATTCATCTACACAATGCACATCACAAATAAAGTGCTGAATTCACAACAGGGAACATTATTTTATTTTCTGCAGTTGCATCATCAGACAATGAATCCAAGTTGATTGGTGATGTAAATCTTTAAACTTGGTATTTTTCTATATATTTTTACTAATTTAAAACAAAATACTAATGTATAAGTAGCAACATATCTCACATCAGCTTTGGTATTAGATTAATATACAGACAAATATACTGTTTGTAAAGAGTTGGGTTTTTTTATACTGGAGAGGCCAGCCCAGGGGTTCTTTTGAAACAAGCTAATCAGCTAATAAACACTGACATTTATTTTTAAGATTGATGAGACAGAACATTGATGAAGATGTTTCTTGAAAGTGCATGTGTGTGAATGCATACATTGTCACAGAACTAAGGAAAAACTATACAAAGAACATCCTTCATTTCCAGGGAACAAGGAAACAAACACCAATATATTTAGTGAACATGAGAACTCAAAAGCCCCAAGAAAGGCTTCAATAACACTCATATCAGCCAACAATATTAAACAGATTATCAGTATATATGCCCTCATGACTGAGGTAAAATATTTTAGTTTTGCTCTAACAGTTCCTGGCACCAAACTTGGTAAAAACTCTCCAAGTAGCTTTAGGGTTATTTCTATTTGCATCCAGCACTTTTTTGTAGTGTGCTCTTTTGGCTTGACTTATTATTTTATTAACTTAAATGTTTATATTCAGCTTGATTTCCTACAGATTTTAGATGGTTTCTTTGCTTCATTGCATCTAAAATTTCTGGGGAGATCCAACCTGGCTGGTTGTCTTTCTTTATCGTGTTTTTAAAGGGGCATGTTTGTTTACTGTTTCCATGAAAAGATCCATCCAAGTACCTAAAACATAATGAATATCTTCACAGATTTGGACTGTATTCCATGGAATCTGTTTCAAATCTTCCAGGAATTGAGTTGTATCAAAGTTTTGAAAAGATCTACAAGTAATGGATTTATGGATATTATTTTTCTTTGATTTTCTACTGACTTCAAGTGTTAGAAAAATTGCAAAGTGGTCACTTAAACCAATCTTAGAAACCATTACTTCCAGAATATTTTCTTTTTGTATTGTTATAAATATGGTATAAAGTGTTTTAGAGTTAGATGTTACTCTAGTGGGTTCATTTACTAGTTGCTCCATACCAGAAGAAGCAATCAAATCTATCAACTTCATTTTTATATGATTACTGAGAAGGTTTCTGTTTATATCACCTAAAATGTAAAATTCCTTTTCTTCACTTCAAATTTTATCTATTTGAAGTTCAAAGTATTCACACTAATCAATATGTGATGACGGGGGTCTGTATACAAAACCATCTATGTAGGGTTCAGCTTTTTCTTGAGTAATCTGTAGACAAATGGATTCTATTTCCTGTGTTTCAAGATCTTCTCTTCTTTTAGCAACAGTACCAGTTATAACATACACAAGGAGCCCACCCCCTCCTGCTTTCGTATCCCTACGAAAAGGTTTATCGCAGCCATTGATATACAAGAAATGTTCAATCTGATTTTCTGTCAACATTGTTTCTGAAAGTCCAAATAAATGTATATTATTTGGCAAGGTTAGCAATAACTTCACTTAATCATTTGTTTTAACAAATTAAAACCTTATATTTTAGCTTTATACCAGAACAATTATAAAAATGCGTATTGTCAATTTAAATTTAGTGAATATTTTATGGATAGGAAGCATCAATGAGAAATGCATGGAAAAGATGAAAAATCTGCCTATCTTCTTTGATATTTTCTCAACACACCATTTCCATGCCAACATGCATGTGAACACAAAGCTTGTGTCAGAAATGAAATTAAACCACCTCATGCTTGTAATATACCTCATATGAATAAAATTGGCGAGGGGTTAGAAAATGGCCTTTGTTAAATATACCAGTAGTCATTATATACTCTTCACTACCTGAAGTTTTCAAGTAACCTCTAGTTTTAATAGCACCCAATATTTCTGGCGTAATCCAATCTGGATGATGATCATGTTTTATTTCTTGAATTTTTAATGGCATGTGTTGATTGGCTACATTTATAAACAAGTTTGTCCATGTGCCTTCAAAAATAGCTATAGAGTCCATGGAATTTGTTCTAAGTCCATCAGAAAGTCAGTGTTGTTAAAATTTGTAAAAGACCTTTACGAAACTGATTGGTGGACATGCCTTTTTATGACTTTTTTTGCTTGCTTTTTGTGTAAAAAGAATAGCATAGTGATCACTAAATTCAATCTTAGGAACACAGACTTATCAAACATTTTCTGGAGTGTTAGTATAGATATGATTGATAAGGGTTTTTGAATTTGAAGTTATTACAGTGGATTCCTGAAAGCTGCAATGGCTGCATTTTTCATAAAATTAGAACAGGCTGAAATCTACATACTCCGCTCCTTCGATAACTCGTGCCCGGATAACTCGCAAACCCGCTTATAACATGGGGTCAGGCGTGGATCCCATTTTTTATACTAGAAAATATCCCCATATTTGGCCCCTATTTGTTGAATGTGAAAAAAATCGTGATCAAAATTAGTAAATGAAACCTTGGTTAGTACCCAGAAATTTGAATCAACATCATGAAATTTTCAACTTTTAATAAGAAATCATATATTTTTTGTTCAATTTTCTTTGCAAACAACATTCTCAGTACACTGTAAATAACAACAGTCGACGAAAATTCGATCAATGAAATTGTCACTAATGCCTGCTGGTGGCAACACTAAAAAAAAACAAATACCAATTAAACAAGTTTTGTCAAGTGAAATTTGTGTCTTAGTTCTATCTTTTAATTCGGTTTCAGTGTAATTATCATAAATGCAATATGCCCTCTTGTATTTAAATGTAAAAAATATCATTCAACCGTCCCAGCTATGTCCGCGAGCATTTCCGTGAGAACCTAATTAAGTGCCGAATATTTTTTTATATCTCCAAATTGTGTTGTTACACTCAATTAAAAGCAGACCTGCTTTGTATTATCATGCTAAGTATGTCTTTTGTATCAAATCAAATAAAGTGGGTGGAATAAAAGAAAAGTTAAAAGGCGTGCAAGTCATACCTGCGTAAGAGCTAGCATTCACAGCCGTGTGCCAGGTCAACTCATTTTAATTGATTAATCGAACACTGTTATAAATATTATCATGTAAGAAATATAATTAAACTACCTTAAATTAGCCTACTCATTCACAAATGTGATCAAAGATAGTAAGACAACCAAGCCTAATAAGTACTTGATGAATAAAAAGCTTTGTTTCACAGATAGGGTTCATTACGGAGAAGCGAGTTCCAGAGTTTGTATTGAACTTAAAATTTGTAACTTGCCAATCAGAGATTTCCTCAAGGATGAGAAGAAGTTTTACTATTACTTGCAATGAAATCACGGCATCCATATTTTATTAATAAAACAATAAATAAATCGAGTTTCGACGATGACGGTAGTTTCCAGAAATAAATGTCCCTGGTTTTTGAAAAAAAGGAATCTTGTTTTGTTGTGAATTGACAACAGCAAAAAGCAGTGACGTAATACACAATGTTTTCGCATACACATGTTACTGAAACCGCTTGGACAAATGTTGTTAACGATCTTTCAGAGGTTGGGTATCTTGAAAATAAAGGTAATTTATACAAAAAGCAAACAACTAAATTAGAAAAAAGCTCTTTATTGACAATTATTCCAAATGCAATTATAAAACGAGTATTCAGCCATTAAACAGTCCCGTTACCCACCCACCCACCCCACGGCAGTTTTCTCGATGTCCAGCGGGAATAGCATCCCCTTCTTAATTTTTTTTAGGTCTCTAGGTAACTCACGCCCTCGCTAATAGCGTGGTCGTTGTTTTTGGACCCCGTTGTGCACGAGTTATCGAGAGAGAGAGGTGTATTGTATTTGATTTGCATGAGCTAGTTTTCTCACAAATTTTCATTACTATTGGTTAATAAATAAATTTTCAGCTGATTTTTTCTCATGGAATTTTAAGATTTCTCAAATACTTTCAGTATATTTTGGGATTTCAAATATGCAAATAGTTTATCAGAATGGCGGAAAACAAGCATAAATACATTTGCAAAAACCTCAAAATAATTATTTTAAGATATAATTTGTTTCATAGATTGACTTGACCGTGATGCACATATATGAAAATAACAAGTTCATGTGAAAACAGACAATAGCTTCACTGTGTGGTCCCTGCCTCATTAGCATTAATCTGCCTTAATATCAATACAGTGTGCATGTTTATCAATTCAAACAGATTCTGTGAATTTCAGCAAGATATATATAAGAACAAAAAACTGAGACACTGCTGCTTTAACTAAGTGGGTCATTCCAAGAAGTTCAATCAAATCAGTACTGGTTTTTACATATTTGTTATTAAGTATAAAAAAAAAATGTTATATCACCAAGAATGAAATATTCCTTGTCATCATTTAAGACTTTCAACAAATGTGACTTTCTCTTAAAGTTTTGAAATATTCCAAATGTATTACCTGAAAAATCTTGCTGAAATTATCCACTATACTGCATGTGGACGGTTGTTGACCGCCAATATCCAAGGAGTCAATTTCTTCTGTATTTTTTCTCCTGGGTGGTTCTCTCTCCTTTTTCTTATCATACTCCATCTGTGAATGATATTGACATCTGGAAAGACTACAGCAGCCTCACAAAATTGAATATAAAAAACACTAATCTAAAAAATATCACAGGCAATTTGAAAACAAGCTATTATCAGATAGGAATCATAAGAATGAGAATGGGTCCTATCTAATTACAGGACCATATATTGTAGCAATATATTGTGCACACAAAATAAAAATGTATCAAGGAGTCTACATAACAATTTTGTAATCTCTCACATACACTTTAATGGAATGTTTTCAAAAAATGTTTACAAGACCAACTTTTCGCGTGTAATTTAGGGTCTCAAGATTATCAATGGACCCAAATATTTTCATTCAAAATTAATTTTTTTTTTATATTTCAAAAACCTATGTCATACTCTATGACCCTGACCTTGAGGTGCTGTCATGCTGATCATCCAAGATGTGGCTGAAAGGTACTCATGCACATACCAACTTTGCTCAAGATCCATTTGTATTTAATATTGTGTTCACATGCTAACTGTCATGCATAAGATCCAAATTGTGACCTCTGACATTGAATTCATGATTACAGAAGGCTGGTTATCTCATTTAGAACATTACTTAGATACACCAATATGCCAAGTCTCATCAGTATCTGTTTGTATTTTAATTTTTGCGTTCACAAGCATGTGCCAATGAAAGGAATGTAGATGGAAAACAGATGACAGACAAGCCATTACTTAAACCCTACTGCCTTAAATGCCAGTAGAGCTCAAACAAGGAAAAACATACCTTCTTCCTGTTTTCAATTTCATCATCCATGCTAATATCAAGCTCCTCATGCTCCACATCTAAAGCTTTGAATTCATCATCAAATCTATCTTGTTTATTTCTCCCTTTCATTGCAAAATTCTTTTTTTCAAAGTCTTTTTGTATCTCATCCTCATCATCTGTAAGTTTTCCGACTTTTGATTTAGTTGTTTTACTGGCCAATGATTTTCTATTCATTTCATCAGAATGTCTTTCATTTTGCCCATTTTTGTTAGTTCTATTATTTTTCTTAACATGTTGCTTGCTATTATCAATGTCAAGATCCTCAAAACTTGCTTCCCATTCAAACTTATCATGACATTCTGAAAGAGGCTTCACTTTCAAAGAACTAGACTTTTTCTGCTCCTTATTTGAAGATGGACCTTTGTCATTGTCATCATCAGTAAAATGTTGAGACCACATATTTGCTCCATTTCTTAACTCCTCAATCTTCTCTTGAGATTTTCTTTTCCAAATATTTGTCTTCATGTCATGTTGCAAAAATCCTTTCGGCTTCTGAGCTTTAGTTGGCTTTTCAGACTTGTGATTTTTGGAAGTATCATCTTTTTTAAAAACAGCATGTGCCTTCTCACCTATTGTTAACCTTTCAGATCTTTTTGATAATCGCTCACATTCCAATTCAAAGTCATATGGATCATATTCTGCTACAGAATTTTCCTTGCATTCCTCTTTCTGATTTTGATGTTCATTCTCTTCCTGATGCCTAAATCCTATACCATTAGAATTTTTGGACTCATATATCCTTGACGTTTTCATTTTGTTTGATAAGATTCTGCTCTTATCTGGAGAAATATGTTTCTCATTGACTGTATCTGAGTTTGCCGAAGGTCTAGTTCTGTTAGAAGCCCTATTTCTGTGACTGTAGGTCTTCTGTGCTGAGTAGGACATAAATATAGCCATTCTACTTTCATCTATTTTCTGTACAGCAGTCTTTGTCATAGTGGTCATCGAGAAGCTATCTGCACAACTACTTTCATTGCAAGAATTATTGATGTTATCACATGTGGTATTTTCACTTTCTATTCCTATTCTGTTTTTAGAACTGGAGGAGTCAGTAATTGCTAATTTGTTATTGAACTTTTCACTCTCATGGTGCTTTGTATCATCATCATGATCATCATGGGCAAGATTAGCAGATATTTTACTGATGCCAACATCTTTCCTTGAATTTTTCTTGGAACTAATACAACTTTTATCAGTTTTGGAATTTGAAGATATGTTTGTGTCTTTTACATTGTCTTTAGAAACAATGTCCTTGTTGCCAAAAACTTGATCAAATGCAGGAATTTCAAGATCATCTGATAATTTGCCTATTTGTAGATAGTCTTTTCCATCCGAGTACAATGATCGCTTCTTTTTTGCCCAATCTATTGTAAACTTATCTGAAGTTTTCTTTTCTTTATCAATGTTTGACCTTTTTGGTTCACAATGGTATTTTTCATTATTGGATTCTTTTGACTTGTTTTTGTCATTTTTCTTAATGTCTTTTCTTGATCTTTTATTAAATACATAACTACTCTCCTGCAACTCATCTTCTAGCAGTTTTTGAAAATGCTTATCCTTCTTAATATTGGTTGCTTGATATTGTTTAGGTGATGTAGTTTCTTTCACTACTTTTATCTTCTCATCTTTACTTACTTTTCCTTCCATACTACTTTCTGTCTCTTCTGCTTTTGTGGCATTTTCAACTTCTTTAGGAGCAAGTTTCTCTTCCAAATGATCTGATTCTTCTGGCTCTGGCTCACTGCTTTTCTTCTTTCTCTTTACTTTTCTGACTTTTACATCAGTCTTGATTTTCTTACCACTTGCATCTTCAATCATCCCCACTGGAATGGAAGAACAATCTTTCCCATCCTGATCCCCCTTTTCCATACCTCTATTATTCATATATCTAGACCCAACATTCTTCCTTCTGTCATATTTGAACCTTTCAACTGGATTTTGTGGTTCATTATTATCATCCAAAACAACCTCTTCTGAAAAAGTATCTTTCCCCTTCTTTTTTGTTTCTTTATTTTTTTTGATTCTTTGGTCTTCATTAACATTTAATTCGGAAATCTGTTCCTCTTTCCCATACAAATTATCGTCAAAAACAATCTCTTCTGACACACTATCCGCTTTTATTGCATTCTTTTCCTTCCTTTTCTTTCTCTTCTCTTTATTTCTTCTGCCATCTTGGTATTCATTTTGCTTCACTTCAGAAATCTGCTGATTATTTTCTAAATTTATTCCTTTTTCTTCATGAATATTGACCCTTAATATGCAAGGTTCATCCAAATTTACTGGCAAAGGTACAAAAGCATTCATGACACTACTTTTAGGACCAGATATGTCTTCATCAGTTTTATCGTAATCCAAGTTTTCCATGTTTTTCCTTGTTCTGTTCCTTGTTTTCTCCTTTTGGTTTCTTGCAAAGTCATCTAAATTTTCTGCTCCAACCTGGTCTTGTTTAGTAGTTCTGTTCATCTTTCCAGCCCTTCTGCTTACTTTATCTTTAATCTCATCTTCCTCTTCATTTGCACTAGTTCCTAGATTTGACTCGCTTTCTGCCCAATTCTGTGCATGTTTCTTAGAAACCTCATCCTTACCTGACACCCTGTTGTTATTCTTACTCAGATTTGCAATTTGTTCATGTAACTGCCTTTTTTTCCCATTAGTACTAGATCTGGCATATTCATTATCATTCTGTACAATCTGGCCTTTTTCTGATGTAATCTGCAAATGATAATGACAGGCAAATATTGAAGAAATTCTTAAACATAACACAGTTCAAATTGCATTGCTACTCTATATGTGAATTTAAATTAAAGATTTACACCTGTGAGGTCCCGAGTTTCTTTCCTGGTACAATCATGTGCAAGAAATTTATAGAGGATAAGATATGAGGGGTATTTAAAATGTTCTGAATATTAGTGCACTGTACAACAAAGTTCTTTATTAGTGAACAGTACATCCGTGCATCCCCTCCAAGTACTCCCAATGCACCTCTGCACACTTTCTCAGTTTGACTATCCAATTATTAAATGCCATTTTGTATTCACCTTTTGGAATGTTATTCATAAACTGGTAAACTGCACTTCCAACCAATGGCAGCTTTCAAATCGTCTGCCCCTCAGTAAATCTTTGATAACGGGATTCAACTGAAAATCACTTGAAGCTAAATCAGGGCTGTATGGAAGATGTGACAAAGTTTGGATACCATGCTCCTTCAGGAAGTCTGTCACAGTGGCATATTTATGCACCTGTGCATTGTCATCGAGCAGATCAAAACCTTGGGTACCAGTGCATGGACAGGAAGTCTGGTAGTGTTCCACAACTGTTGGCAACATTTTGGAGGCGTAAATATGTCCAGTGACACTAGCAGAGTCAGGCACAGGGACCTGAATGACCTGGTTCTTTGCGTTGAAAAATAATGCATATAAAACTCTCTTGGCAGTCTGACTACATGAAACAATTTGTGGTCTCTGCTAGTTTCCTCTGATCCAAACTTTATTATTTCTCTCGAGTCAGGTTGAAAAAAGTAAATTCATGTTTCATCACCTGTGACAATCTCATTAAAACATCTCTGGTCACTCTTTTCATATTAGGTGAATGGCTGTTTGGCGATTTCAACCCTAGTCTGTTTTTGATCAACCATAAACAAGTGTGGAACCCATATCCCATAAAATGATTCTTCATTATATTAAAAAGAGCTGATAAATTAATCCCCATGAAAATATCTTCCATGTGTATTGAGCATCTTCATGAATTGCTCCCTTCACAGCAGCCACTTCCCACTCACCAATCGCAGACAATGGTCATCCAGAACCTGGGTCATCTTCCATGGATTCGCAACCATCTTTAAAATGATGAAACCACCTCAAAATTGTATGATATGGCAGAGAACTGCATGCACAAACTTTATCAAAGTTGGCCTTGATATCAGTCAGAGAGTCCCCTAAGAACGTCTGGATTTTAAAGTATGCTCTCTGCACAGTAGCTGAATTGTTCTCCTTTTTGACATTTTTATGCTGTCATTTACCTATGCATTTATCTACAGGTATCCAGCAACTGCAAATCATTTTTATAGAACATTATTTTGTCTATCAATCAGCATTAAATTCACTGACAGTTCCAAAGAAACATAAAAGTTACAACAAAATATTCAGAACTTTTCAAATACCCCTTGTACACTCAGCTTGGGATGTCCCATGTATTTGGATTTCCTCTATCTAAACACCACAACACACCACCATGCAAGCCCTTATGAGTACTTTGAATAAGTTCCTAGAATTAACCAAAAAAAAATAAGAGTACCATTAATGGAACAGTATATGCCTGTCCCATGTTTAATAGCCCTCTATGAAGGCACTAGTTGAGCATGGTTGACTCTGGAGATTATTGACCAATGGGTCTCAATGACCTCGTGTCTTGAACTAAACTTCCTGTGCAGAAACCATGATTTTCTTACTAGATTTACCATAAGCTTGAGTTCAATCTGACTGTTATACCCCAGAATCTATAGGTTTCTTTATTACCCTAAGTGCAAGACATCCACTAAGCTTGATCAAGGAACTGACTCTAAAACAAAAGTTCTTCAGCAAAACCCATTTTTCTTTGAGTCACAATGACTTTGACCTTTGACCCCAAAATCAATACGTTTCTTTCTTACCCAATGTGCAGGTCACCCAGAAACTTTGGGTTAAGTACATGGTTGAGAATCGATATTCTTGTGCAAAACAATTTTTCTTCTTTCAGTCACAGTGACTAAGACCTTTGACCCCCAAATCAATAGACTTCTTCTTTACCCTAAGTGCAAGTCATCCACTAAGTTTGGTCCAGGTCTGAGATGTATAACTAATGTTATTGTACAAAAAAAAATTTTTCTTCTTTGAATCATAGTGACAATGACCTTTGGCCTTTTGATCCCAAAATCAACAAACTTCTTCCTTATTCCAAGTGCAAGCCTTTCACAAAGTTCAGTCCAGGTATGTGATGCAGAAATATTGTTTTTGTGTGGAAAGTATTTTTCTTCTTTCAGTCACAATGATGTTGACCTTTGACCTTTTTACCCCAAGATCAGTAGAATTCTTCCTTACCCTGAGTGCAAGCCATCCACAAGTTTGGTAACTGTAGATGGTGGGAAACTCAAATTATTGCTCAGAAGCAAAATTAGTAACAGATGGATGGGCAGACAGACTGACATTAATACACTCCATCTTATGGCAGGCATATAAAACAACAAATGCCAGGCAATACCATTGTGTACCCCCCAAAAAACTATCAATCCCACTAAATCAACCCACAACTGAAATGTATAAGGAGAACAAGGCAAACAAAGGATTGCTGATCATGTCAATCTTACTGCACATATTGACTCTGTTGAGAACTACAACTTGATTATACTTAATTAACACAGAAGAGCAGAAATATGTGTGAAATATTCATTAGTAACCAGAATCTCAAGTAGAAGATTAACCAAGAAAGAGGCTCAAAACAGTATGCAGTGGTTTTTATCATTCTTCTCCAAAAGTTCATCAACCTCATTTTCAGGCTTTTCAAACACTGAAGAAACATTTCAAAATACCTCTTCTGTCTCCACTAAAAACCTACCCTCAGTGTCAGAATCTTGTTAAATTAATATTCCATATTCAACAGTATGGCTGCGAGTGATGTGCAAGAATCCAACATAGCTACTTTTACTCCTTTCTTCCTGAATATTATATAAACTGACGAAGAATCACAATCCACATTCTACTTTCTCAGTCTGATTATCCAATTATTAAATGTCATTTTGTATTCACTTTTTGGTATGTTATTCATAAACTGGTAAACTGCACTTCCAACCAATGGCAGCTTTCAAATCGTCTGCCCCTCAGTAAATCTTTGATAACGGGATTCAACTGAAAATCTCAGAAAGCTTAACTATTACACTATTACATTGGCATATTGAAATCCACCAAGGCAGACTGCTGCTACTACTGTTAGGAATATGGCCATATCTCAAATGTACATCACCGTGGAAAGAGGATTCGATGCTATTCATATAACATGTTTAGACACAAAACCATTGTTCTTACTTTAGCAGGTACTAGGTATGTGGCAAAGAAGAAACAGCCCACTTGAATAAAATTACACCTGGGAAACTTAATGGTTATGCTAATAGTGACAAGAAAAGATTTAATCCCTTATTAGATGTATGTGAAGACCATATATTCTTTCCATGTGTATGTAAAGTAGTATCATTAGATTACCATGATGATCCAAGTAATAATTATTCAACGAATAAGAAACCTATAGCTTTTGCAGTATAATGCATATTTCTCATACCATGTCTTTTCTGTATAATACTGGTGGATTATGTGATCTTGTTGACGTTGCTTCTCCCTCTGAGACTCAAGTGTGTAATATGTCAATGTCTTCTTGTACATATGTTAAATATATTGAATTAATAATATGTGTCATAAGGTAAATTGTACTTTGTACTTAGTCATTTTATAAACAACATATTTTACTGCATTTGAGTTCAAGGTCAGTCCTGTTTACATAGCTTTTAAATTTTCCATATCTTGATGTGAGAAAAGCCAGGTACGTACAGGAAATTTCCATTAGAGTTACTCATATTCTAGAATATTCTGTCAGGCAACTTATCCATATATTTATACAGGTTGGGTAAACAAGATTTCATTCCTATACTAAACTTCATATTATTAAGATCAGTAAAGGACTGATATGCTCTTTTGATTGTAGTGACAATCCACCAGGAGATGGTGGCAACTGAAATGTCTACAGAGTCCTTAAGAGGAAGGAAGAGACATTCCCTACCCTTCCTTTTTCCTTTGGAGGCATTAAGATAGAACGGAGTGCCCTCATGGGGCATAAGAGTCTATTTGGATAATCCCCTGCACAGATTTCACTTAGACTGGGGATTTCTATAGGTAATGGAGCTACCAAAGGTTATTGATTTTTAGCGAGAAATCCTGGTTGGCAGAGGAGGGAGACAGAGAATCGTAATTCCTGTTAACCCGGAGACAGCCAGCGTCAATAGACAAGGCATGAATCTCACTCACTCAATGGTTCATAGGGGGTTTTGGTTAAAGATCACAAAACACAAGAAGATTCCATCTGGGCATAAGAAAGCGGGAGATGGGTCTCTGGAGCTCAAGTAGTTAATATGATTGACAAGGTATGAATCTGAACCAATTGCCATGCCCTGAGAGAATTTAAGCGTGTTGGAGATGGCAGCTCGATAGCCCTTGATAGTGGATACTGAACATCTTTTGGTCTCAAAGGGAACAAAAGGAAATCAGCAATGGAAGTTACAGAGGGGCAGATAGGACCAATGTGTTTCCTACTGCACCAATCACAGAAGATTCTCCACCTGGCATCATAGATCTTGGATGAAGAAGCTCTCCTGGCCTGAATGATGCAATTGCAAACTCTGCCTGAAAACTTGTTCTGGTGGAGAGATCGCTTGAGATGAGCCAAGCGTGAAGGTGGAGAATGTGTGGGCTGTTGTGGAGAAGGGATCCCCTGTGTTGAGACAGGGGATCCCTCTGGTAAGGTAGGGACCTGGGTCAATCAATCAACAGGTCTAGCAGATCGCTGAAGCCACAATGGAGTGATGAGGAAGATTTGCACAGTGGAAGTTCTGACTTTTGCAGAACTTGAGGTAGCAGTCGGAATGGTGGGAAGGCGTATGCGAATAGCCGATCCCACCAGAAGCTGAATGTGTCCACTGCCCATGCTCTCTGATCCGTGACTGGAGATATGTAAAAGGGAAGTCAGTTGTCGAGCCTGGTTGCAACAGGTCCACTAAGGGTCTTCCCTAGAGTGTGAAAGGGACTCTGTTATGGAGTGGTGAAGAGACCATTCTGTCAGGATGGCTCGACCTGTCCTGGACAGGCTGTCCGCTAATACATTCTTCATGCCCAGAATGTGGCGAACTCGGATTGTTATGTCCTCTGAGGCTGCCCACAGGAGGAGGTTCCAGACCTCCATGCAAGAGAAGGGGCATGTGTGCCTCTCTGACGTCGTACATACGTTACGACGGACATGTTGTCTGAGGAGACCATGATGCAGCGACCATTTACTCTGTCAATACATCCTTGCAACACTAGAAATACTGCTTTCATTTCTAGGTTGTTGATGTGGAGGGATGATTCGGCCCGAGTCCAAAGACCCAGGAGAATTATGCCCTCCGGTTCAAAATGAGCACCCCAACTGGAATCTGACACGTCGGCGAACAGATAAGAGTGGGGGTCAGGTGCATGCATTGGGACCCCAGCCAGTAATCTGTCCCGATTCATCCACCAGAGCAAGTGGTGAAAGTTCCGTCCTAGTGGGATAGGGGTTCAGGACCCTCTCGACTGCCCCTTTCTGCAAAAGGGTGTGCATCTCTTCCCTCAATTTCCCCAGAATTGACTGGGGTAATAGAATGTGGGTCTTTGATAGCGGGGGGTTGTTTTCGAATTGGAGTAAATAACCCTTGTTCACAATGGAGAGGACCCACCCATCGTCCGTGATGCTTGACCAAGCCTATGAAAAGAGGCCTAGGTGAGCACCTATGGGGACGTTCGGGAGGGGGATGTACGGCAGGAGAGGGGTTAGATCCCTAGGGCTGTTCCCACCCCTTTCCTCCGGTGGAAAAGGAAGGAGGATTATAAAACTTCCTCTTTTGGGGTCTGCAGCGACCTTGACACCATAAACCCGACGTACGATGAGGAGGTTTAGTTTGAGGTTGCAGCTTGGGCTGGGGTTGCGTCTGCTTGAAGAACTTGACGGATGGCTCAATGGCTATTCACATTAACACGCTTCTTGGCCGATTGCAAAGGGCCAGGAGTGAATGTAAAGGATCGATGTTGATGATCCAGCAAGTCTCAAGAAGCCACAGGTGGTATGAGGCCCCCAAAGAGGGTCTCATCTTCTAGCAGAACAGCCCTTAGAAGGTCTTTACTCTGCTAAGTAAGAACTTCGAGGAGTCCAATGCAACGTCATGGAGGATGTGCAGAAATCGGCCGATAAAGCCATTGCAACAGAAGCGCATGCCATAACATCTAGGCCACCGCTTCCAGCATGCATTGCAATGTAGCTGGATTCAAGGAGGCCTCTCTCAGAATACAAAATGCAGTTGCTGAGAATAGATCGGAATGCAACGCAATGGTTACAAGTAACTGGGTTTTCTGCTCCATGGCATCGATTGTTTTAATTGGAAGGCAAGCCCAGGCTCCCGTAGAAATGCCCACTTTAGCTGCCTCAGCATCCAACTGGGGAGGTTTGGTAGGCCATTTTGAGGAATGTATCCTGTAACTGGCAAAAGAGACCAGGAGTCTCAATGTCGAGGTAGGGATGAACCACCCTCGACGTTGCCGAGCTACATTTTGGCCTAGCGAAAGCCTCTGTGAGAGTTCCTCAATCGTTGGGGAATGAGGGAGAAGCAAGAGGTCTGGTTGTGTTTACTGCCTTATCAAATCACCAGACCTCTTCCTCCACTTCCAACTGAGAGGAAAGGGTGGGCCTGAGAGGTGTCAGTGCTGCTGTTTCTCTCTCTAACTCATTTGAGTCAATGAGAATAGAGAGGGCATTGTCATCATCTGGTATACTCTGAGTCGGAGAGTGGGTGGGCATCGCTATATCCCTCGATGTGGAGGGGGCATAGGAGCACTCGGCGCCACGGCCCGCAGTTCAGTGAGATTTCCAGTGGGGAGGCCAGACCACCTGTCTACCCTGGATGATGTGACACCTCTAGCCTTCCACATTGGGGCCTCCTGATGAGGAGGTGATGGCGGGACACAAGCCGCAGCATTACCTCGACTGTGAGGGCAAGGTCCAGTAGCCCACAGGGGCATAGTGGATCAAGGGCCTTGAGGTGGAGGGCCCCAGATCCCATAAGGATACATTGGGATAATAGGGTTGGGGGGATGCCAATCCATTCCCCTTCCCTAAACTGAGCCCAGTTGGAAGACTCCCAATCCTACACAGGATGGGACAGTAGAGGCGGGTACTCAGTCCGTACCCTGTCCCCATACCGTGAGACCGACAAGTGATAATCAGAGAAGAAATCATCTTGACTGTTATATCACTACCCCGAAAGTGATGGGAGTGGTGCATCACCTCCCGAGACAAGGGAGCAACACGCTACCATGAGCATGAGATGTGTTTGCGTTGCTCTACCTTGCTAATGGGAGGGCGCAACCAGCTGTTGCAGACCTCTACCTCCCTAACAGAAGAGCGCAACCTGCTGTTGTGGTGCTCTACTTCCCTAACGGGAGGGCGCAACCCACTGTTGCAGTGCTCTACTTCCCATAACAGGATGGAGCAACCTGCTATCGCAGTGCTCAACCTCCCTAACGGGAGGGCGCAGCCCGCTGTTGCAGTGCTCTACTTCTCTAACGGGATGTAGCAACCTGCTGTCGTGGTGCTCAACCTCCCTAACGGGAGGGTGCAACCCGCTGTTGCAATGCTCTACTTCCCTAATGAGAGGGAGCGACCCGCTGTCGCAATGCTCCAACTCCCTGACAGGAGGGAGTGAATCGCTATCTGAGGTGTATACACTGTCTTGAACGTGAGAAGTGTTCGTCTTCTCCTCCCTGTGTGGGGATAGGCGATCGACTCCTCGAACGTCCAGTCTCTCCCACCGGAGGGCCTCACAGGCCGCCAAAGAAGTTGGTCCCATATGCTGAGACCTAAGAGAGAATCCAGAAAAATCTGAAGATAAGTACATCAGGAATCAACTAGATTCCAGGTGCCAGAAGAGCATAAATTGCAAGGTGTGTAATCTCTCTCTTTTTTTTTTTTTTTTTTTTTTTTTTTTTGTGCACATGGAGCACTATATCCAGTCTGGGTGAGTGTCACAAGAGCCCTTCTTGTGGCCACACTTCCCCACAGACTGTTCTGACATTTTTATTTTTTGTAATGACAATATTTAATAAATGTCACAATAAACTCACCTTGTTGTGTCATGCTAAACTCACCTGTTTGTATGTAGTGCATACCGCGTACACCACTGTGTATGCATTATGTACCTGAATGCACGAGGTAAATGATGGGTCGCGAACACCACTGTGTATGCATTAAGTACCTGCATGCACGAGGTAAATGATGAATTTAACCTCGTAGAAATAAACTGGTCTTTTTCCGTCGAAAAATAAAATATTTCACACTGAATTTTATTTAAAGAACATGCAGACACATATGCAATGACCACATAATAAGTGGTGCTGACATAAATAATATACGTGAAAATTTACAGATAATGGTCACTTTTTCTTATGAAGAGAGAGGAATATGCTGTCCTCTATGCTAGGCAGGGCCTGTTGTTATTTTTCAAAACACAGAGACTTACCCATACCTCAGTTGTATATCAGTAAATTGGGTGAGTGTTTCCACCCACAAGGGGTGGAATACACGAGGTAGCCTCGGAGACCCATTAAAGAACGAAGTTCTAAAATTAAAATAGGGAAAGTTTACAATAAATATATGGAATGGATAGTGCAACACCAAGACTTATTATGAACTGCAGAATGGAGACTGCTAATGCGGTAAATTATTGCAGGCACAATTTTTTCTCTGGTGCTGTTCTCAGGCAAACGTCTACACAGTATGGCATCCGTGTTTGTTTCAGAGGGCTATTAGTGAAACTGAAGCCACACAAGTTCCAGTGTGTTACTTTGTGAAAAATGGGGTCCTTATGAGAAAATGGAGACCACCTGAGGTACCCACTGGTGACGAGTGGTCAGTGAGCTATCAAATTGTCATTCCTAAGTCATATCGACAGGAAATTCTTAGTCTTGCCCATGAAACTCCCTGGCTGGTCATTTAGGAGTCAATAAGACTTATCACAAGATCTTGACCATTTTTATTGTCTGAAACTCAAAAGTGATGTTTCTAAATACTGCAGATCTTGTCACACTTGTCAAATGGTAGGAAAACCCAATCAGAAGATACCTAAGGTTCATCTGCAACCTATTCCTGCATTTGACAAACCATTTAGTAGAATAATGGTGGATTGTGTCAGTCCCTTACCTAAGACCAAGGCAGGCAACCAATACTTGTTGACCATCATGTGTGCATCTACAAGATTTCCAGATGCAATTCCTCTGAGAAATATTAAAACAAAAAGCATTGTGACAGCCTTGGTGAATTTTTTTACACTTGTTGGCCTTCCCAAATCTGTCCAGTCGGATCAAGGGTCAAATTTTATGTCTGGAATTTTCCAACAAGTTATGCATGAATTAGGCATCAAGCAGTTTAAATCTTCTGCCTATCACTATGAAAGTCAAGGAGCTTTGAAAAGATTTCATCAAACTTTGAAGAATATGATTTGGTCATATTGCTTTGATACAGGAAAGGATTGGGATGAGAGTGTTGTTATGGAATTATGTATCATTTTGTTTTTAAATAATGGCATAGGTTTATGATCTCTGTATAATAGTCTAACAGCTGTCGTCTTGCAGAAAGTACATATATGGTATTTCAATGTGACTCAGTACATTGGTCTTGGGAAATATTGTTGGTTGTAGCATTAGTCATATCGTGATTTAGCGCATGAGGGTTGAACTTCTGACCTAGATTCTATGTTCAATTAAGAAATCAATAATTTGTTGACTGGGTATAACGTCAGTGCACAAGTACTTTAGTGGTGTCACGCATAACCCAGTTTCTGATTGGTTCGGAAAAGGTTGTTTTCTAGAAGGATTAAATTGTTTTTAAGTCGCAATACAGTTTAAATTGGTTTTCCTTATTCTGTTCTGCACAGTCAGAAACTATATAATAAGATGTATTGCTGTGTCTAGGCATTCTAGCATAGTTTGTCAGCCTGAGAGGTCATAAACATGATTGGTTCATTTTGTGTGGATATTCTACTTCAGTGATAATATTATTATTATACAGTACATTCTGGATTAAGCACTGCTTCTAAAACTTTAAGAATTATATAGCTCTGTGGAATTATCGGAAACATTTCTAGAACTTGTGATATTCCATATTCACAAGGACTATTTGGAATTAATAACATTTGGATATAACTGATTCTTGTTAGTACATCAGTACAGTAAAGGTTTCATTCGGAACCTACTTCATTCGGAACATTTGGATTAACTTCCAGATCAGTGAACTTTAGAACAATTTAGGACTTTTAAGGACATTCTATACTGTAAGTTATTTTTAATTCTTTCACTCTGATTGTTTGTTGAAATATTTTTAATATTTTAGGAAATTAAATATTTGTATTTTAAATCTTGAAAGCTTGTTTGAGTCTTTTCTTTTGTTACATTACCCCTAGTCGTAACAGGTGTTCATTTGTTGTTGTTTGCTGTTAGGGAATCAGTTCAAGAGTCACTGGGCTTTAGTCCCTTTGAACCGGTTTTTGGACATACTGTCTGTGGACCATTAAAATTATTGAAAGAGAGACTTCTTTCAAATTAAGATTCAAAGATTATTTTTCTTCGCTACATCTCTGATTTCAAATATAAGTTGTCAAAGGCATGTGAAGTAGCAAGAACTAATCTTCACACTACTCCGTCAAAAATGAAATTAAGGTGTGACAGAAATACACAGGAAAGGAGTTTTAAGCCTGGTGAGAAAGTTCAGGCTCTATTACCCATACCTCAAAATCCTCTTCAGGCGAAATTGTATGGTCCTTATACAGTTGAAAAGAAAGTAAATGAATTATATTATATCATTAACACTCCTGGAAGGCAGAAACAGAAACAACTTTGTCACATAAATATGTTAAAGGAGTATTTTGACAGAGATAGCCCAATTAATTATTCAGTTAATTTAGTTGTACCTGTCCCATACAGTGAAGATGTCAACAATGGAATACAATCTGACTGTAGTGATTCTGGTTTTACCAACCTTCGGAATTCAGAAATATTGAACAATCTGGACCAGAAACTTTCACATCTACAACAACAGGAGAGAAATGAACTAAAACAGCTATTACATGAGTATGAGCACTTGTTTCCTGATGTTCCTACATGAACAAATAAAATCTATCATGACAGTGACATTGTAGATTCTACACCTGTGAAACAGCATTTTTACAGGATGAATCCTCTCAACAGGAATATTTGATGAAAGAAATTCAGTATTTACTGGAGAATGATTTTGTAAAGCCAAGTAAAAGTAACTGAAGTTCACACACACACTTGTGATGCTCTGGCATCCAAGGTGGGAGCTTAAAGAGACCAGGCAGAAGTGTGAACCCTATAATTAGAAGCAGAGACCAGAGGTCTCAGGGTAGGGGACTGACCACCCCTTACGCTGCCTAGCAAACTCTTGCCCCTTACAAACCCTTGGAGAAAGCTTCTTGACCATGGCAAAGTGGGGAAGAAAGAGGAAATCTGTCCAGGAGGCAGCCCTGGAGAGAATTTTTGTGTCCTCCAAGATGTTAAACCTCAATGATTGTGTTGTCAAAGGACCAAATCACTTCCTCCACCATCTGGGATGACAATTGGGAAGAGGAAGAGGACGAGAGTATAGCGGGTGCCACCTCAGCCTGTTCGGCATTGAAGTCATGCGAGTCCATGAGGACTGACAGGAGGTTTTTGTCCTGCTCTCGCTGCAGGGAAGCAGGACTTTGTGGCCCAACGTCACTCTGTTTCTGGAAAGACCCGAAGGTAAGGGGAACCCCATGCCATCCCCCCTCACATGGAACAAAGAGACTGTCCCTGGTGGCAGACTCAACAAGAGGGCTAGAGTGCCTCTTCACCTTACTGGGTAATTTGGGAGAAGAGGGCCTGTCCACCTCCCTCCTTTTAATCTCCACTAGGTAAAAGGGTGATGTTGGTCTATGGACCGCAACATCAAACCGTCTAGTATAAGGCCAAGGCCATGAAGTCCATGGCTGCAGAAAAGGGAAGTGGGATAATAGGAAAGAAGGGGACACTGCTCCGATCTGCCTGGCACCTGAATGCCAACTCCCAGTCCCTAGCAGGATTCAATTGTAGTGTGGCGAGAAGGGGTGGGTGGGGGTCTCAACCTGATCCCTATCCCTGTACTGAGGGGACTCCAATGACCGGTACTCCTACTGGTACCCATTGGCGGGTGCCTGGTGCCCGCTGACCAGTCATGCGACTCTGATCTGTAGGAAGACCCTTCCTCAGGTCTTATAGACTTGGGTTGTAGCTCTCCCCTTACAGGGTAGCTTGATCCTGTTGCCACTAATGGGTTTAGGGTTCTGATAGGGTCCTGCCCCTTCTTCATGGGGGGGGGGGGGCATGACTCACCCACAACCCTGTGGGAATGGAGAGGGTGCTGCTCCTCCTGCGCAGAAGGGCACGAATCAGTCTTCACCAACTTATATCCTCCCATGTGAGGGCTGCATAGGCCTTGTGTGTCTCCTCTGAGACTGATCCCATTCTATTCTGAGACCTGAGGGACTTAATGATGGAAAACTCTGAAAATTCTGACGAAGATGAGGAAGAACCCTTCTTATTCCCTTTGTATGTCCATCTGTTTTCAGCAAGGTCTCAGACCTTGTCTGACCAGCGACAACAAAAAGGACAACCCGATGTCCATTTACACTGGTACATGCCAGGCAGGTGGGGTGGGTGTCCCAGTGGGATTTCTTGTACCTACATTTACCTTCAGTTTGTTTCTTCAACACTGCTGAAAATAAAACTTTTGAAAACAAGAACAATAATCTTGTATAAAGAATATAATCTATGAGAGTTGCGTGGAACCAGAAATCAATGCAAATTAAGACAGCAATACTGTACCTGCCTAGGAGTCTCTTCTTAATATGAATTAAAACAACAACAATACTGATGTTTCAATCACAATGACATTAACAATACTTATTCTGAATACTGGAGATGAAGAACAGCGAACACCCAGCAAGGTAATATGAATAAAAACACAAAGAATACTATCCTTCACTGACTATAATAAACAAAAAGAATATGCATACCACTATACACACAAATAAATATGAATGCCCCCTTCCACAAGTACAACTCAGCATAAAAAAAATGAATTAAAAATCAATTCCATATTATACGAACTCAGTAAATTGAACAAAAGGAAGGTCACAAACCAATGTGGCAAGGACAGGGAGACTAAATACCAACCTAAAGTCCAGATAAAAACAGACCACAACTCTCTCAATAGAGCTAATTCCAACGAAGGAATAACACCTAACTGAGGGTAAATACTCTCAATAAATACAATAAACGTGCTCAAAATGCCAACATTACAAAGTATTATGCAAAACGAAGGCATATTTCTGAAAAGCCTAGAAAAACAACACTAAACAATGGTACATGCAGAAAAAAGATGAGGATGATCACGCATGGGCCAGTGAATTCTCATCATACGTACTAGGACAATTTCTGTCCTGGATAGAGTAAGCCATGCAATAGCAACAGGTCACGTTTTACTGATATTAAATTGATTATTTTTAACATATTACTGATATTAAAATGGTTACTTAAAGAAGTCTTGGAAGAAAATATGATACTGTAGATAGATTTTAAGACAGAAAGAGACATGCAGATAGGTACATTTAAAGGAGAATTGATACAAAAATTTATGAAACTACATACATGTGACAGAAGAGAGAGCTCAGCATAGGACAGATCAGGAAATTTGCAAACTTTGGTCATGAGTTTTGACTTCAGAAGAGGGAGGATTTTCATTGACATGTAATTTGGGGGGGGGGTGTATAAACTAATTTTATTTATGCAATACTTACCCATCGCTATTATGTAGCTTATTACTTTTTTGTGTTGAAAATCTCGTCCGTTCAATGTGAATACATCCTCCTTCAGAGTGGAGAATTGTCAATAAGACACTGTGCACTCATGCACCTCTCTGCACCTTCGGAGAAATAGTCATCTTTTTCATAGACAACATTATGCCAGGACATCAGAGCGGGGTGAGAGGAGGGAATTCAGTAATAGCGATGGGTAGGTATTGCATAATTAAAATTAGTTTTACCTCGCAAAAAAACTACATTTAAATAGCAGCAATACCTTCCCCATCACTATTACAGTACAGCTCACATGATTTTTCGGAACCCCACGCATCGCGGTGGGGTACCTAATCCCCTCCACTCTAGCTCCGCGATAGCACTCCGCGGTGGAGGCATAAATTGGCATAAATACCTACAAATCACCACCGCGTTTCGGCAGGCACGCCGATGTAAACTCCACCGTGGAGGGGCTAGTCGACATTACTGATTGACATCTGAACAGCCAATGAATGAAGACCACCTATGGAAAGACCGAGACATCAAGAGTGATTTACAACCGGATACCATTTGAAGAATCAGTCATCTTTATTTCGATCATATTTGGACAATACAAAAATTATTTCAAAAGGCTTGTATATTCAGTACACATTACTGTTTATAAAAGGTTGATCGACTTCTTTTGCAATAAGTTTATGATTTTAATTTATTTCAAAGAAATATGAACAAACTTATGCACTGACTTGATGAGAAGCACACATTGCTGAGCTTCTCAAGCAGAATAAATTTATCATTTTGTTCCAAAGGAAAGTAATTCTCTGAGATATGGACAATTCAAATCCAAACTGACATCCGCTTCTGCTTACCCCCCCCCCCCACAACAACAAACCTAAAACACTGAATTTACACTGAAATGCAAACCGCGTGCTTAGTCTTTAAGCAGTAATAGCAGAGTCACGAGGCTGAATATTATGACTCCATGTGTACTGTAAGGGACTGACCATTTAATATATGGGGTTTATATGTTGTTTTGTTTTTTTTGACCGGGATATTTTTTGTTCTTTCATCACAATATTTATTTATTTTAAGTGAAATATGGAACGGATAAACGTCTACTACAAAAATCAGAGAAAGACAATTGTTTTCATGCATTTACCCCCCCCCCCCCTTGGAAAATTCAATTGTTTCTCCCTAATAAAGACTTGACTTCAGCGGATGTTCTACAGAAATCAAGGCAGTGACCATTGTGAGTAAAATATTAACAAGGGTTTGCATCAAAGGATGATGTAAGTTTCAGCTTGGGAACAGTGTGTTTTTATCACACGAAGCCATCTGACTTGGCGCGTTGTACTTTACAACCGCAATTATGGTCCCGCCATTAACAACGGAAGTTTGATAATTGTTAGTAATTAATCTGAACTCGACTTATTACCGAAATGAAAAATAACATGGAAAATTCTAAAATCTGAGATGTTCAGAGATTTTAATTTCCAACAAGTTTAGAGCATTTTGCATGGATGTATTGTCTTCACGTGTATCCTATTATTTGCTCATTTTTCTATGGCGAAAATATAAAAATAAAATATACTCTTTTAATTATTTTTATGCAGATATTAAAGAATGCAGTTTCCTGTTTGTGACTGTTAGAGCCTTTGGTTATTGAGCGTGTTTCTGTGCCTCTTCCCACCCTGATTTAAAAAAATAATAAATATATCCCTTTTACTTCGGCGCCCCCCCCCCCCGAAAATTCCTGCGGTTGCCCATGAACACACACACAACTTTAGAGCACGTGCTCGGGAATTCCTGTGCAGTGGTGGGAAAATTTCTTTCTTTTTTGCTCCATAATGCTATAATGTCTAGCATGTTATTACTTTTTTACCACTACTGAACGTTTCCAGATTTCTGTTTGTGTACGCTGAGATTTATAATCAGTCAGATTTTAATATTTTAATTCTGACGATTGACTAAAAATGTCGACATGTCAAGCAGCGAAAAAGAAAAATTTTGGTTAACATTAATAAGCATTTTAGCATTATTTTTGAAACTCGCATTAGTGAAAAACTCTTCAAAACATTAGCAGAATCATGAAAAACTTTAATGGCAGGACAGGAACATCTTTTTGGCTTAGTGTGAATGAGGCGGCCGCTAATTGAAGAAAGCTAGCCAATCATGGAACACTTAAACTCTTACTGAAGCATGTACAAAAAAAAAAAACGGTTTTTAATAGTAATAGATTACAATGACTTGCGCAGTAGTGCTTTGGACTCCATATTTTATGAGAGAGAGAGAGAGAGAGAGAGAGAGAGAGAGAGAGAAGGAGGGGAACTTTACTAAGAAGAGTTAATGATGTAAAATTATTCATCTTATTTTTCTGTATTATGAAATAGGAAAATGAACAGAAAAGAATTAGTTAAACATTAATTTCATCTGATGCGCAAGTTTGTCAGATCAATGGCAAAGAAAACAACCCGCAGAAGCGCTGCTGTTGTACTTTTAGGTTTACAGTTAGCGCATGAAATTAACACATCAATATCAGCAGTGCTGATGGCTTCTCTTGTGCTAGGTTACTTGCACCTGTCAACTACATGTATCTAGGATGACCTTTTGTGGCCATTTGTGATTTTAAAAAAACCGCTACTTTGGTAATTAATGCAAATTAGTACAGTTTAAAATAAAATAACAATGTGAAATCTTAATAATGCTTTTTTTAAGCGATTGGATGTCAGAAAAAATCGTGCAATATGTGAATGAGTATTCATGCATGGAGTAACCATCGGAACTTAAGCGATTTTGTTTCACTTCAGTCAGGTATGACTGCAGCTTTGTTATTAATTTGTTCGATGTTTATCGTTCTTTTCATTGCAGGTAGTACAATATCACTGACTTTCATATGATCATTAAAATTTTGTATTGCGTTTACTGAAAAAGAAATGAGGATATGAATGCATGTTTAGATTCCGATAACACAGTATGGAAGAAAAAAAAATAGATTCATTGCGCAAAATGTAGTATTAATACAGTTTGCGAGGCATTGTCATTACGTTATCATCATCTAAAATATGATTTGGCACTATGTATCATATTTTATCTTCATTAGAACAAGGAAATATTTATAATTAACTGAATTACTACGTTTTTTTCAGTATCAAAAAGTTAGTAAATTGCTCCCCAGAGGGATAACAATGTAGATAAATCGGTGCCCCCCCCCCCCACCCCTCCAGTCTCTCTCTCAACCTCTGCTTGCATGGGTGATAAAAAGTAAACTATGCCCATATTATCGAGACCACGTCCGCTCCGCGGTGGTGATCGGATGCGACTCCGCGAGAAAGCGTGGTGTGCAGGGCTATTCTCCGCGACAACTCCGTCAGGATGCGTGGAGTGATGGTGGAGGGGTTTTTCTTAATCCTCTCCACTCACGCTCCACCCCCACCGCGATGCGTGGGGTTCCGAAAAATCACGTGAGCTGTACTGTACATAGGTTAATTTGTCAGTTAGGTGGGTAGGCTGATGTGTTAAATTCATCAAAAACAGAGAAAAATGGAAAGTACTCACCATTTGAGGGAGAGATCCACTTTACAAATTGTTGGTATCCCTCTGGGCCACATGTTGAACCGCAACTATGGGTCTAGGAGAAAAAATGCCTGTGTTTTGTTGTGCTAATGAGCAGAGGTAAAAGGAGAAGGTAGTATGTGATCGCCAAAATGCTGCCTTCAAGAAGAGTGATTTAGACCCATGAGGCATCATTGGCTCAAGCTAGTTTCATAAAAGAGAGGTCTCTATTGGTAAGGGACTGATGAGCTCTTAAGAGGAAGGAAAAGATGTTTCCTACCCTTTCTTTTCCCTTTTGAGGCATTTAGATAGAATCACAGTGCACTAACTGGGCATAAAAGCCTATCTTGATCATCTCCAGCACAGATTCGACTGAGACTGGGATTCTCTATAGGTGATGGAGCTACCGAAGCTGACTGATTTTTGGCTAAAAATTACGGCTGACAAAGGAGGGAAATGAAATCATAACTGCAATTAAACGGGAGACAGCCAATGTCATCAGACAATGCATCAATCTTGCTGCATCTTTCGCAGATGCCAAAATGAGTAAAAACACAGTCTTGAGTGTGAGGTCCTGAAAGAAAGCCTCACTCAATGGTTCATAGGGAGATCTGGTTAAAGACCATAAAACACAAGATAGATTCCATCTGGGTATAAGAGAGTGGGAGACAGGTCTCTGAAGCTCAAAATACTTGTGGAGATCAGCAAGGTGCAAATCTGCACCGATTGCCAAGTCCTGAGAGAATCTAAGTGTGTTGGAAATGGCAACTCTGTAGCCCTTGATAGCTGATACTGAACATCTTTTGTTCTCGAAAAGGAACAAAAGGAAATCAACAACAGAAGTTACAGAGGGACAGCTAGGATCAACGTGTTTCCTACTGCACTAATCACAAAGGATTTTCCACCTGGCACCATAGACCTTGGATGTTGAAGCTCTCCTGGCCTGAATGATGCCATGGGCAACCCGGCCCGAAAACTTGTTGTGGCAGATAGATAACCTGAGATGAGCCAAGTGTGAAGGTGGAGAATTTGTGGGTTGTTGTGTAGTAGGGAGCCCCTGTGTAGTGACAAAAGATCCCTCCTGTGAGGTAGAGACCTGGATTGATGTATCAACATGTCTAGAAGATCGTTGAACCACAATCATTGGGACCATAATGGGGCTATGACAATGATGCAAGCATTGAAAGTTCTGATTTTTTGCAGAACTTGAGGTAGAAGTCTGAGCAGTGGGAAGGCGTACACAAACAGATGATTCCACTGGAAGCTGAATGCGTCCATTGCCCATGCTCTCTGTTCCAGGACTGGAAAAACGTAAAAGAGATGTCTGTTGTTGAGCCTGGTCGCAAACAAGTCCACTAGAGGCTTTCACCAAAGTGAGAAAAGGGACTCTGTTATGGAGAAGTGAAGAGTCCATTCCATGAGGACTGTTTTGCCTGACCTGGACAGACTGTCTGCTAATATGTTTTCTTCCCTGGAATGTAGCGAACTCAGAGGGTAGTGTTCTCCAAGGTGGCCCAGCGAAGGAGGTTCCAGACTTCCATGCCAAGAGGGGCATGTGTGCCTCCTTGACGTCGTAGATATGCTATGATGGACATGGTGTCAGAGAAGACCATGAAACATCGACCCCCTACTCTGTTGATGCACCTCTGCAATGCTAGGAATATGGCTTTAATTTCCAGTTTGTTGATGTGGAGGAATGACTCGTCCCGAATCCAATGACCCTGGAGAAATATGCCTTCTGGCTCTGTGTGAGTGCCCCAACTGGAATCTGACCCGTCGTTGTACAGACAGTAGTGGGGGTTGGGTGCATGCATGGGGAACTCAGTCAGGAATCTGTCCTGATTCATCCACCAGTGCAAATTGTGATGAAAGTCTGGTCCTACAGGAATCAGAGCTGATCGAGAATCTCTGTGTGGTTTCCACCTTGCAAGAAGGAGAAACTGAAGAGGGCACATATGGAGTTGTAATAAGGGAACCAGATCCACAGCAGTGTTCAAGGTTCCCAATCGGGATAGGTAAAGGCGAGCAGACAACAATGTTTTTATTCACAGTGCTTCTAGAAGTGCCAGGATTCAATCTATCCTATCAAATGTAATCCGGACTAAGTTCTGGTTCATGAGGAACTTCATCCCCATGTTAACTAAGTCCTGAGATGGAATGAGTTCTGACTTCTCGAGGTTGGGTAAAAGACCCAACCGAGTTATTGTGGACCAACAACAGAACCGATCCTAATGGAGGGACTGAGCCTGAATGTTGTGGATCAACCAGTCGTCAAAATACTGGAGAACTGGGGTTCCCAGTAATCAGAGATAGGACACTACTACTCCCATAACTTGGGTGAAGACTCTGGGTGTGGAAGCGATTCTGAATGGCAGAACCCGGAATTGAAAGACTTCCTGGTCCAAGCAAAACCAAAGGTATTTCCAATGTGGAGGACAAATCGGGATGTGCTAATAGGCATCATGAAGGTCGATGGAGACCACCCAATCTGATGGACACATAACATTCCGGATTGTGGATGTGGTCTTTATCTTGAAATGTTCCTACAGAAGAAACCGGTTTAACGAGGAGAGATCAATAATGATACAAAATTTCCCACTTTTCTTGGTGACCAGGAAGATTCTGGAGTAGAATGCGGGAGACTGATCATTCAGGACCCTCTTGACTGCCCCTTTCTGTAATAGGGTGTGCACCTCTTCCATTAATTTCACCAGATTGGACTGACGAAAGAACAAGGGGGTCCTTGATATAGGGGGTTGTTCCTGAAACTAAGGTTGGTAACCCTAGCTCACACAAAAAGGAGCCACCCATCATCCATGATGCTTGACCAAGCCTCCGAAAAGAGACCTAGATGAGCACTTAAGGGGACATTTGGGAGAGGAATGCATGGCAGGAGAGTGTGTGAGACCCTAGGGCCGTCCCCCCCCCCCCTCCTTAGGAAATGAAGGTGGGTTGGAGAACTTCCTTCTAGAGGCTCTATTGCGACTTCCACACTGAGGACCTAACTGACAAGGAGGAGGTCTCATTTGAGGTTGTGCATTGTACTGGGGCTGCATCTGTTTGAAGAATTTAGCGGGTGGCTCCTTGGGGCGGTTTACATTAGTACACTTCCTGGCTGATTGCGATGGGCCAGGAGCAGAAGTGAAGGATCTATGTTGATGATCTTTCAAATCTTGTGAGGCCAGTGGAGATGAGTCCTCCAAAGAGGGCCTCGGCTTCCAACGGAGCTGCCCTTAGAAGGTCTTTACTATGGTTAAGTAAGATTTTTGAGGAGTCCAGTGCAACTTCATGGCGGATGTGTTGAAGTTCCGCCGATAAAGCCATTGCGACAGAAAGAGAATGCTGGGATGTCTTGGCCACAGCATCCGGCACGTGTTGTAATGTGACTGGGCACAGAGCAGCCTCCTTCAGCATACTAAACGAAGTAGCCGAGAAGAGGTCAGCTTGGGAAGGTATGCTGACCAGAAGCAGAACTTTCTGCTCAATGGCTTCAATTGTTTTAATGGGAAGGCATGCCCAGGCTCCAGTTGTAAAATCCACATGGGATGCATCCGCATCCAGTGGGGAGGTTTAATGGGCCACTTCGGGGAATGTACCTGGTAACTAGAGGCAGATACCATAGGTCTCAAGGTAGAGGAAGGCACAGACCACCTTCTACACCACTGAGCAATGTCTTGGCCTGTGTAGAACCTCTATGATATTTTCCTCTATTGTTAAGGAATGCAGAAGAAGCAAGAGATCTGGCTGTGGTTGAGTCCCAGCAATCTTTTCCAAAATGGAGAGCACCTTCTTGTGCTGTGCACTGGATGGTTTCGGGCACAAGTCCATGGATATGAGGTGGTATATTTCATTTGCCGCCTTATCAAACGACCAGATCTCCTCCTCTTCGTCCAACTGAGAGGAGCTGGTGGGCCATATAGGAGGCATAAATTTAGCTGTTTCTACCTCAAACTCATTGGAGTTGATGAGGATAGATATGCATCATCATTTCGAACATTCTGAGCAGGAAAGTGACTGGGCATCACATTGTCCTTCGAAGGAAGTGACATAGGAGCACTCTGTACCATGTCCCGTACTTGTTTATCATGGTCAGTAGGGACTCTATGTGTTCTAGAAGTACCAGGATGAAGACGAGACCAATTGTCTTTCATGGATGATGCTATGTCTCCAGCCTTCCTGGTGGATGTCACCTGAGGAGGAGGTGATGGCTGGACATGACCCACGGCATCACCTCTATTCTGGGTCTAGGCTCCACTAGTCCAATCTGGCATAAGGGACCAATTACCTTGAGGTGGAGGGCACCGCATTCCATACAGATTCATTGGAATAATAGGAAAGGGGGGATACCAATCTAATCCGCTTCCCACTGGTCAAACCTTAACCCTGTAATGGGTATAATGGTAGAGTGGGGAGAGTGGGGATTTCAGTCCAATCCCTATCCCTATACCATGAGGTCTCTGAGTGATGACCGGTGTAAAGTCGGCGACCGGGACAAAATGACTGGTTGCCGGTACAATGTGACCAATCTCCGGGACAAAGTGACTGGTGACTATACATTGACTGGTCACTTTCACAAACTGACCGGTGACCACACCAGTCACCAGTCACTGATTGGTCAGTTGACATAGATATATCAGAGCCTAGTTCATCTTCATCACTCGTTAAGGTGCAGTGCTGCTCCTCCCATTCGGGAGGGCGCAACACGCTACCCTGAGATGAGTGGTCACTTCCTTCCTCACGGAAGACAGCATCACGCTACTGTGAATGTGAGGGGTGTTTGACTTCTCCCTTTCAGGGGGAAACGATCTACTCCTCGAACGTTCAATCCCTCCTACAGGAGAGGTCTTACCTGTCTCCAAAGAGACTGGTGCCACAGGCTCCTGAGGCTCCTGGGACCCTGGAGTGTTCTTCCGAACTGAAGAACTAGTCTTCTTACAGTGTGTTCCTGCCTGTGGCTCTGTAAAAGAAAAGCCCAAAAATTCAGACAAGGAGGGGGATTGATGTTTCCTCTGCCCTCTATATGTACATCTTGAATCAGCTAGATTCCAGACCTCATTAGTCCAGTTTGTGCAAAAGATACAACGATTCTTATATGTACACTTTGAACATGTGAGGCAGTGTGGGTGAGTGTCCCAAAGGCCCTTCTTGTGGCCACACTTTCCCACAAATAGTCCCGACATTGTTCTCTGAAATAAATGTTATCTGAAAGAGGGGAATAATAACAATATTGTATTATTTTCACATGTGAAACTCGCCTGTTTGTATGTAATGCATGCCATATAAACCCCATTGTATTTGCACAAGGTAAGCAATTGTTCTCTGAATGAGGACAATAATAATAACAATTCTGTATTAATTTCAGATGTGAAACTCACCTGTTTGTATGTACTATGTGCTATATACACCCCGGTGTATTTGCACAATGGTAAACAATGATTCACTTGTTGAGGAATTTCCTTTATTAAGCACAATGCATATACACATAATAATAATGCCATGCGTCACGCGTGGTATTAAAATACAAAGGTGCAATAGAAAAAACACCGAATTGATGTTTGATCAAATATTTCATTAAGGAAATTACAAATTCCTATTAACTGAGGTAGGGCCTATGTTGCATAATAACTTAGCACACAAGACTTACTCGAGAACCAATTTTATTTTGAAAAATAAGACAGATGTACCCTAACCCCTAAAGGGTGAGATACAACGTGGTAACCCAAGACCTTTCCAGAACTAATTACTGAAAAAGGGCAGGGGTTACAGGCATAAAAACAGAAGATGATATCGATGAATGTAACACTAGAAAAAATATCGCTGAAGGGAGAACCGAATATGGTTTAAACTCACGACAAGCAATTTTTCTCTGGTCACGTTATGAATGACACAACTATTAACATGGGTGTCCTTGAAAAGGACAACTGTTACTGCGCAGGTGCAGAGAGGTGCACGAGTGCACCATGTCTTATTGACAATTCTCCACTGTGGGAGGTTGTATTCACATCAAACAGACAAGATTTTTCAACACAAAAAAGTAATAAACTACATAATAGTAATGGGAAAGGTATTGCTGCAATTAAACCAATTTTTAGCATGCAAATGGACAAAAATTACAACTATTTAACAAATTTGCATTTTTTTAATATTAAAATATGCACATCATCTCACCACATGTCCTTTCACAGTAACTTGTTGCCATTCATACTCTCCTTATATGAACCACAAGCATTTTTAGCATCTCTTAGGAGATCATTGTCTGGATTATATTTGTGGCAGTCCTCATCAGTGTTGATCTTGACACTTAGGAGCTGATGCATTGTTACTGGATCCAGGATTCCTTTGGAGTCAGCCTGAATTTTCCTCAGAATGGAAAATGTCCTTTCAGTGTCTGCATTGTAATGTGGCAATGTTAATACAACTCTACCAAGTCCACCAAGAAGTTTTATTGTTTCCTGCCTGAGGGTAGATTCAGGTTGCTGACTGCCTTCCAGAACTTCAAGATTGGTGCTGTCTGGTTCAAATTTGGGAAGTTCCTCTTTAAATCAACTTTATAGGAAAGGCAGAAAGCATATTCACATACATGCCATAACACGACGTGTCACGCGAAAAACATGATTTTGGACTCCCAAACCCCCCAACACAGTCGTGTTTCGAAAAACAAGATTTTCAGCAATCTTAGCGAAAAGAAAAAAAACAAATCCCTCCACCCACACACACACAAAATGTACATTTCTTGACCACACTGATATATGCCTGTAATCTGTGGTATGTATAAACAGTAAACAGTCTTGCTCAGAGCTTTGTAAAACTATCCTCGGATCAGTCTATACAGCTGTTTTAGAGACAATCAAAAGGTAATGTGGTCAGAGATAAACTGACACCTTTCAGAGATTTACTGAATTGGCTCACAATAGCTAAGGTGATGTGTCATGTCAAAGTCTTTGAGCACTGCTGAGGGAGAGCCCATTAGGCTAATTTGCATAGGTAAAGTATACTAAGTCGAACCCAATTTGTCTGAAGTTAAATACATCAAACAGATGCGTGTTGAAAAACAAATGTCATTACACATCACTGCATTGAATGAGATTGTTGAAGCCATCTTTTTTAAAGTTAGTGATCAGCGGCAACGTTTCTTTGAAGTCGGATTTTTACTCCATATATAAAATTCAAAACATTATTATTTTGATAGGTTGAAAAACAGCACCATTCAATCTCTAATGCAGTGTTACACCTAGGATCCAAAGGTTAGGGGACACTGTGTCCCTCACCATCCAGATATATGGGACACACAAAATTTTAAGGGACAATTGGAAAATTGTAGTATATAATGCACTAGAAGAGCTAAAAAATGAGATAATCTTATTTGCTTCGACAGTTTTGCCACCTTGACTTTCTCATATTTTCCTTGGACATTTATATGAGTGCAATAAACGTTTTATCATGTGATCAAGTAACTCATGAAAACATTAACATGATTGAATATCTGGTTAACGTGAAATGAACTGCACCATGGAATTTTAATAATTTAAAAGTATTAAACATTAATCAAATGACAAATTGTGTATTTGCATAAATTAGTACCTTTTTTCATTAATTCAGCCTGAGAATAAATTAAATCTTCACTGCCGTAGGTGTGACTTTAACCTCGAAAATACGTTGCAATAGCGGCGGTCAAAGAATTTAGCAACTCGGCCGACTATCACAAACCTTGAATGTTTCCATTGCCAGATTCACTGTTTTGAAATGGATATTCATTGCCATCTTACAGGTTTTATCACTTTTAGCAACTTTGGCCATTGCTTGTGCCAACATACATGTGGGTGAACATTCACAAAGGAAAAGTGTAGACATACATGTATTTGTGAACACAAATGACACTTGCATTACCGTCAAACCAACTACTGAACTATTGAAAGCAGCAAAGACTGCATGTAATTAAAACTACTTTCTACTGTCCAATGGATTTTAAAGACAGTAACTTGGTGTATTTTTGTATTTAATGTCTGTGAGATTGTGACCATGTTTGTGGTGATGTTATTTGACAATGCTAAGTCTACCATTATTTTGTTTGTAAGTATATTAAATGCTTCAGATAAAACAGATGGTATTTTCTTTTATTCAGATTTGAATTTCCAGTCATTTGCTACAGGCTGATTTAAAAAAATAGCTTATTCTCATTTGGATGATGTCACTTTTGTGGGGACATGCACAGTGACCCCCCCTTAGGACCTCAAAACACACTTTTTGAGTCTCAAAAAAACCCAGCACTGTCTTGGAATATGGCATGTATGTATTCATGTCCCTTTGAACTTGATTCCAACCAATGAAATTCCTGTTTCCTTCCATTATTGAATTTTGTGTGATATTTTAGTTGTTAAGATTTTGGAATTTTAGCATTGGGAGATCATGCATGCTTAGATATTGGCAAACGTTAAATACCGATACCAAAGTGACCTGTTTTATGCCACCCAAGCTCTTTAGTAATGTCTAATCCAACCATAATCCATTAACATCTTTAATTCTTTCCAAATTACTACTGATCACACTTAGTGTAAGCCAGTGATTAAATTTATGTTATTGTCTGTCAAATTAGCAATGAAAATGTCATGCCCACAGTCATGTGATCACAGGAAGTCTTTACCGGAAATATACTACACTGGAAGCAAGGTGTTTAAAAAAAGCCAGAAAAATGTCTGTTCCAAAATTTTTTTAATAATAATTTTGAGCATGCGGGAGATTTCAATTAGCAATGGGAGGGACAGTTGACACCCCTCATCTCAGTAGGAAAACTGGGTCGGGAGCTTAAAATGTATGAAACTATGTATAATCAAGAGGAATATATGTGCTTTGATAATCAGTACATTTTAAGACATATACATGCTCTAAAAAATTACTGGCAGTTGCAAGTAGCAACATATCTGCTTTTAGCTTTGTTTTATTGTTATTATTATTTATTGATGAAAATTTAACTTTGTTGCTTTAATCTATTTAAGAGTGTAAATTATTGTATTATTCAATAGAAAAGGTACTTAATATCCAGCTCATGAAAATTATAAAGAACAATGGTTTAGTTAACTATGTATTTTTCCATGTGGTATATTTTATGTTTGGATAAATATACTCAAATATATTTCTTTGCTTGGTAATTCCCATAGCATATGTTTTCAAACATATACAATTTCATGTCAGCTTACTTGTACAATATTGACAAATTTAAATCTTAACTATATAGGCAGTGAAAGTTTGCAAGTGGGTACATTCCATCTTTATATTTCAATTTTATTACGAATGTTCATATGTCAGTGTTTTATAAATATTGTAATTATTTTTGTTCAACTTACTACAAATAATTGATTTTGAATAGTCTGTAGTCAAAGACAATAACAAGGGCTAACAGTAGTTATCTCCCTTTGATAGGACTTGGTCAACAACTTGTGTTCCTCTAAGCTTTGTGGAGAACATGAAAAAGAAGAGGGGCAAACTGCATTGCTTCTGCAGCAGATAGAGCAGTCAAGCTGTATCATATGTAAATCAAATAATAAAATTACTTACATTAAAATACAATGTAAACTTATAACTTCAGCCACATGAATTAATGCAAGGTATTGATAATCTTCATACTGATTACTCATTATATAAATATGAGACAACTTAATTCAGTTTAAGATACAATGTTGATGGAAATAAGGTGTAGTAGTATGCTACTTACAAGAAAGAGAACAAACAAAACCAGGAAAAAGACCTTATTTAGGAAATTTATTTATTAGAAAAATGACTATTCAAATAACTTTAATTAATCAAGGAAAAGAGGTTGCAGTTGGAGGTTATCAGAAAATAAAAATGAAAGGGAAATATTGTGAAAGACAACAGCAAAATGGGTAGAAGGGGAAAATTTCAACAGGGTATTTCTGTTTTCTGGAAATAAGGAATTAGGTACATAAAACTATACAAAATGTAAGGAAAGGAGTAGATATGATACTAACTGATCAATGGAATATACTTACAAAGGTTAAATGTTTCCATGAAAATTATACATCTAGACAAGTATGAAACAATAACTGATTTTAATTCAGGAGAAATTTTACATAATATGACAGTATCAAAATTAGATGATGTTCAGTCAGATCAGTTGGAAGGTAAAATTACTAATGAATAAGTATTAGCATGTCTGAAGCAAATGAAAAACAAAAAAAGCCCTGGCTCTGATGGATTTACAAGTGAATTTTTCTGGACTGATCTCTGTTATTTTTTACCTAGAGCAATAAATGATGCTCATGATAATGAAACATTTTGTACAGTCTTGAGACAAGAGTATAATTATTTGAATAACTAAAGACAATAAGCATAAGCAATATATAATCAAGAGTCCTTCAAAGGGACTGACATTCTATTGTGTTAGAAGAATTTCCAAGTATTCAAGACAAGATCATTTCTTCATTTTCAATGCTGAGTGTTGAAACTATCTCTGATATTCTTGAGCAATAAGATTTTTAAACTAGCCACTTCGGCCGCCATAATGGATTTAACAAACAAACTAGACACCATTAGAAGACATTTGGTGAAAAACCCATGTTGATATAATCGTCCATTCAGGAGAATAAGTAACAAGATTTTCGATATGCTCATTGTGACATCCATATTTGAGGTCAGATCTGCACCATTTTCATTCAGGACCAACTATATATCATAATGAGTCTTCTTATGAAAACCTCATGTCCATATGACTTTCCATGTAGCACAAGTAGTAATAATAAGATTTCCAAGATGGCTGCCATAGTGGCTATACTGGATATCAGATTGAAACCATTTTCATTTAATACCAAGAAGACACCATAAGAAGTCTTCTGGTGAAAAGCCCATGCTGATATAACTTTCCATTCAGGAGGAATAGCAATAACAAGATTTTCAATATGGCTGCTGTGGTGGCCATATTTATGGTACATCAGCACCATTTTCATTTAGGACCAACTAAATATCGCAAAAAGTCTTTCAGTGAAAACCCTATACTGATATGAATATCCATTCAGGAGGAGTAGCGATAACAAAATTTTCAAGCTGGCCACTGTAGCAGCCATATTGGATGTCCAAGCAGAACCATTTTCATTTAGGACCAACGAGACCATCATAAGAAATCTTCTGGTGTAAAACCCATGTTGATATAACTTTCCATTCAGGAGGAGAAACAATAACAAGATTTTCAAGATGGTTGCTATGGTGGCCATAATGAATGTCAGATCGGCACTATTTTCATTTAGGACCAACTAGACATTGTAAGAAGTCTTGCAGTAAAAAAACCCATGTTGATATGACCATCCATGCAGGAGGAGTAGCAATAACAAGATTGTCAAAATGGCTGCTGTGGTGGCCATAATGGATGTCTGAGCAGCACCATAGGACTAGTCTAGACCTCGAGATGAATGTGTGCAAAGTGTAATGGCAATCCTCCAAGTAGTTTAGGAGGAGTAGCGATAACAAACTTGTGCTAACACATGTCAAACAACAGACAAAAGGCCATACCATAAGCTCTTCTTTGTCTATGACCAGTAGACCTAAAAACTGACATTCAATTTCACTTATAAAAAGGTAGTGTATAAACTTCCTTCAGGATGTATTGCAAATAGGATTAAAAATGTACTAAATTTACATATCTCAGAAGATCCAACAGGATATTTGAAAGGAAAATATATTGTAGAAAACACAAGGCTGATAAATGATACAATGCAATATACAGAAGAGAATTATATTCCAAGTTTTTTTTACTTATTATTGGCTTTAAAAAGGCCTTCGAGTCTATTTCCTGGAATTTTTGGCATAAAGTGCTTTCTTTTTTTAACTTTGGTCCCATAATGCAAAATTGGATTTAAACATTTTACAACACTATTTAATCAGCAATGATGCAAAATGGAAAATAACAAGAGGTTACAGACAAGGTGATCCAATCTCTCCTTATTTCATGTGCTAAAATCTTAGTACTTTATTGAAAAAATGAGAAGGAAGTAAAGGGAATAAATATTGAAAATCATGAGTTGTTGATGATACAACATTAGTTCCAGATGGCTGTTACACTTCTTACAGAACAGCATTACAAGTTTTGGATTTTACTACATTTTCTAGTCTCAGATTAAACATTACAAACACCAGGAATGTATGGATAGACAGTAGAAAATTTAGTGCTGAAACATTACATCACATTAAATGACAGTGGGTAACAGAATTTACATTATTGTGAATTATATTTTCTGCTAATTTATAGGATATAGTTAGGCTTTGAGAGTAAATTGCAACAAAAAAGCCTTACACCCACTGGAAAAGCAACATTGGTGATCCCCATCTTGAAGCATTTATTTATTTCACTCCCAAAGCCACCAGATCACATAATACAAAAATTAATCCAGTTGTCTTATACAATTTATGTGGAATTTTAAAGAAGATAGAGTTAAAAGTGAAACCCTTGTCCAAGATATTTCAATGGGTGGATTCAAAATGATTGATATTCATCAGTTTATCATAGCTTTAAAAGTCACATGGATTTAACTGCTTTTCAGACAAGATGCAAATTCTTTTAGATTATTTTAAGGCAGTATATTAAGGTTTGATAGAGTTAGGGAATTAATTTATACAAAGCCTAATTTCTAAAGTTTAAAACACCTCTTGGGTAGATCTGTAAATAGCACATGAATTTATTAGATGTCAGTCTGCCATTGGAGGGTGAGGATATATGGACAACCAATATATAGTTGAAAAGAGAGATACAAGTAGATAATAGGCCAGTTTTATATAAATAGATGTAATATATTTTTGTGATTTTTATTATTGATCATGGTCAATTTGTGCATGTTGATGATTTTAAAGAAAAGTATAATATTGATACAAATTCCCTTTCATATCAAGGTATTTTCAACTCTATTAGAAAATGCAGTTCGTTTACTCTATCAATACATTCTTTACCACCGAGACCTTTTATCCCTTGTAAGCTTGAAATCATACTTGAAACTGGAAAAGGTTGTAGAGATATCTACAAAATTTTGATAAAATCAGGCTACTGGTGAAGTAAAATTGGAACAATTGCCGGAATTAAACTTACAGGTTGACGAATGGAAGTCAATTTACCCACGACCATACAAAATGACCAAGAATACTAAATTGCTTTGGTTCCAGTTCTGTATCATCCCCAGAATTTTGACCACTAATTCCTCTCCTCTTATATTTGCACCTTTCTAGAAAGAACCTTGTAGATTGTAGATTCATACTGTTAAGTGATGAACCCAAGGCTTTTCCAAACCTTGCATCACTGTTGTATATCGGGGGTATTATTTTTTTTTTTAAATGTCTTAGTTTGTTGTATGTTTTTTTTTTTGCAAGAGACGGTAACCTCAAAAATAGGTTACTATAAAAAGACAGGGGACAAATATCAAGGTGTAAGCCCTATTTTCCTACTTTTACAACATTCTGTCTTTAAATCTCCACAAAATAATAATTTGCTTGTGATTGGGATACAAAATGCATGGAATTTCACTCACTCTTCATGTGTGAATATTTGGCAGGAATCTCTTAGATTGAAACATAATTGTTGACATAAATAATCATTAAGTGACACAAAACTTTATCAAAAAGCATGAGAATACTATGTTTAAACTGTTTTACATCGCTCTTTAAACAGAAAAAAAGACACAGAAGTTGCACTGAAAGCATTAAATGACAAAAAAGGGGGTGATGAAGACACTGACTCATGAAAAGACAAAGTCAACTTTGCTTTCTCTGCATATTTGGGCAAAATGACAGGCAATGGGGCAATTATTTCACCTGAATCACTTATTTCACCCGAATCACTTCCTAGTGTGGACCCTACATTGCAAATGCTATTATTATTAAATTAGCAAGAATTTAATGACACTCAAATTGTATGAGTATTCTTTTCAAAATACTGTGAAAACACTATTTGGAATACCAATATTTGTGGTTTTCATTGTTGATACAAACCACAAATTTAAAACCCAATGAACAATGATCCTTCTGTGGAACCTTCACCAATCCAAATGACATTTTTTGCAAAACCATAAAAAATTATACCCACTAGAATAAATGAATTCACAGAAAGAATGAAATCAAAAGGGAATACTTGCTGTAGTATTTTCCAGACTCTCCTTAGGTTTGGAAACATCTAACAATGATGCAGTTTCATTAAGATCAATTCCACTGTCATGAAGATTCAGTCTGAAATTTTCAGATTCATATATAACTGAGAGGATCTACATTTCCATGAAGTTGATGAATTTGTGAAGTATACAGTAATTCTGTGATGACATCATTAATTATCATGCACAAAATAAATTCAGACTAAAGTGATCCTGTCAACAAAATACTGTCCCTTTTCTAACAAAAGTATTTTTTGCAATTTTTCATCTTCACATCGGTAGAACTTAAGTTTTAATCAGTACTATATAGCCACTATTGTGCCTATATACATTAAAACATATACATACATACATACATACATACATACACACACACACACACATACATACATACATACATACATACATACATACATACACATACATACTGTAACAGGGTATAAAAGACATAAAACAAGAAAAAAAATAACATTCTTTTCTATTCTATTTTATAAAAACCAGATTTGTAAAAAAGAAATCGTTGTTCTTAAAATCTGCTTCAAAAGCAGAGATCCTAAAATGCACATTACCAACAAATGAGCTCCATTATCATTTACTACGTGTAACTTTACAAATCTGACACTGGACATACGATGCCCATAATTACCCCATCCAATTGTTTTGGTCATTATGTTTCCCCTATTGTTTTTAAACATTCAATAGCCACAAAGCACAAGACAAAAGAGGTGTGAAAGCTTAGCTCTTGGACTTATGAAAACCTTATATTTGAATGATTCCAGAGGGTCTGTATATTACATTAATCCCTTACAACATGTGCTTCTTTAACTATACTGTATGGAAGTGTGTCAGCGTATATATAAGACCTTTAAAACAAACCATGTAGCTTAGACCTTAATTAAAAAGAAAAAAATATACTAGCAACAACAACTGGATATATTATCATCCTCCAACACTTGTTTGAGGACCTGATAAAATAAAACTTTAATGTTGAACTTGACCAGAAATGCCCATTATTAAAGTGTTATATATTTTTTATGTAGTAAGACTGCTTGTTGCCAATAATTATTTACTTTTTAAAAACTGGAAAGTGGCATAAAATACTGTTGTTGAGTGAAATTCTAAAGTATAGTTTTTTAAATAAAAAAATTATTTTTATCATTAAATAGTTTTAGAAAACTAAGGAAGCACTGAAGGATAACAATCAAACTAAAACAACAACAAATCCAGACACCAAATATGACACATTTTTCAGTACATCTAAGAATTAAGTATATCAATGTTTTTTTGTTACAATTGTTATAACCTCTTTTGAATGTTTTTATATTAAATTTCACAATTATGTGGCCACCATGTTACTTTTTGGGAACAAATATTTAGCAAGAGTCCTTAAAATTTCAGTAAGGGAGTCCAAATATTATTATCACTGTCCATCCCAAGAAGCTAAATTTTACTGGGTGAATTTCACAGGCTTTGAGTTACCTTGAAGTGACAGTCAGTATTAGAAGGATAGTTTATACATCAGTAATTACCTTGATTAGTTACTACAGCTGAGGCCTCACATGAACAAAGGGCCCTGGGTGACTGAGTGGTCTAAGGCACTTGCCTTTACAGATCACTCACATCTCACCTCTGTCCGCATGGGTTAGAGTCTCAGCCTGGCCAATGTAAGTATGTGAGAAAGCTTGCCAGTAGCTTCCCATGGGTTGGTGGTTCCTTCTGGGGTGTTCCCAGGTACTTCCTCGACCAATATACTGGCCACCATGTATAGCCTATCATGTGCTCAAAAATGTTGTTAAACCCACAAAATCAAACCTCACATGAACAGCATGCAATCCACTCATCCAAGTCCTATACTCATTTGAATGTACAATACACAGTTAACAGGTTGAGAGTAACCTATTACAATATACAATGTATAGTCATTAATATGGAAAGTTTACCACTGAAGAAACATATTTATTCCTACTTCTAACTGCACTGGTCAGAAAGGGCCTCTTGAGTAGACTAGGATATATAGCATGAAAAATCAGTGTGGTCATTATCTAAACACAAATACTAAGCCTATCTTAGTAAAGCTTAGAATATAGGTCACAGTGACCTTCTTTAATGTTAAGGGCATAGTACTAACTGAGATGCATTCCATGATCAAGTTTCATGACTGAGAAATAAATAGCAACCAACAAATGAATGTTAAGCACAAAATGTAAACAAAGTCGCTAAAGCATGATGTATAGATCAAGGAGACCTCTTTTTTCAATGAAGGTGTAGTACTTATCAAGATGCATCCACTCACCACGTTTCATGATTCTAGGTAGGATAGTATACATATAGCATGGTCATGAGCTAAATGCAAAAACTTAACCAAAGCCAGTGAAAGATGAAATTAATGAAACATATTAACCAGAGAATCATACAAACTAATTCACAAGGACTTTTTCTAGCTTAGAAAAAAATTTAAATTTGTCAACTCTCTTTACCTTTCACATTCACTAGGACATTTTCATTCCGTTTTCAGTTTCTATCAATACATTATTGAACTTTAGCAACATATTGGTATACAGTGCAGCAAGCCTTGATTCCTTTATTGAAATCTTATTCAGTGGCAAATTCTTCAGAATGATACTGAACACAAATTCTCAGAGCCTGTATAATTGAAACAACAGCTTCTAGTTTACAGATTGCAGTTTGACCTTAAATGACAATCTGAAACTGAATACCAGATCTATTGTTTGAAAATTACCTGAAGATCGGGAATTAGCAAACCTACCAATTTTGTTTACTATATTAATCATCTCAGTTCCAATTAAAATGCAGCTATTTCATACAATTTTGTGTATCAATATCAAACTTGCCTAAAAGTGATATCCATTCAATACAAATCTAACATAACTAAAACCCTGTCAAATTTTGGTACTATGATACCACAGAACAAGATTCAAAAATGCCTACACTGAACTCTATGTATGGTACACTCATAAGTACATGGTACACTTTTAAGTCAGTGTATATGGCTCTTGACCAATAGATAAAATATCTTTAACACCTAGTCCAGTATATTCAAAAAATTTCCAGGCAGATTTCCTAATAAAATACACCCTAATTTACAACAAGGTCATATAAATATTCAAATTGTTCCTGATTTTAACAAGGTGATCAGCTTATAAGCATGTTGACTTAAAAGCATGGAAATATGAAGCCATCATTTTAAACCAAAATTTTTTTTGATTTTAGTTATGAAACAGAGAAGCTGTTCTGATCAACTTAGGTTAGGTCCGTGTTGTTCTTGAAGGAATTTAATGCTTTCAACTCTCACTGGCCTATAGAAATGATAAATTAAAAACTGGATATATAATAATAATAATAATAATGAGGACTTTGTATAGCACCTATTCTTTAGAAGCTCTAAGCGCTTTACAACATTAGATAACACCTAAAAACATATATAATGATATGATTACGAAAAACAAACACCATGAAATAAGAAAACAAAAACATGCTGAAAATAGTTAAGGTAATGAAACATTATCAAGTCTTTAGGTATATTCTTGCAGTCGAAATAGGTGAGTTTTAAGAGCACTCTTGAATGAGATCACTGTGTCTTTGTGTCTAAGTTCAGTGGGCAATTCGTTCCACATTGCTGGGCCCTGGTATGCAAAAGAACGTTGTCCGTATGACTTCATTTTGATAGTGGGAATAATGAGAATACGAGTGTCGTAAGAGGAGCGTAAGTATCTTGCTGGTGTGTACACATGGGTGAGGTGAAATAGGTATGTTGGACTGGAGCCAGTCAATGAAACGTAGCACAGATAACAAATTTTATGTTTGATTCTGGATCTAAAGGGTAGCCGGTGTAGGGTAACGAGCAGGGGGAGGTGTGCTCTGTTCGTGGTACTCTAAGAATGATCCAAGCAGCTGTGTTTTGAACTTTGTGAAGTTTCTGGAGTAAATACTGAGATGAACCAGATAGAATTGAGTTACAATAGTCCAGTCTTGAAAGAACTAAGGAACACACAAGTGTTTTAGTGGCATCAACTGAAAGATAATTGCGAATGGAGCTGATGCATCTCAGCTCAAGATATACAGCCTTGCATATGTTCATGACATGTTGGTGCAATGAGAGAGTACTGTCTAGAGTAACACCTAGGTTTCGTACTGACAGTGTGAATTAAATGTTGTTGCTGATATTTATTGTCTGAGGTAAAGGATGTGAATGAAAAAGTCTTTGTGTTGTAATCAGAATGGCTTCAGTTTTATCATCATTCCTCTGCAGCTTGTTACATGTCATCCATGATTTCACATTGGAAATGCACCTCTCTACACCTTGGATGCTGGCATCAACTTCAGTTGGGTGGCTAGATTTGTATATTTGGGTGTCATCAGCGTACAATTGGTGAGACACTGGATGACTATCTATGACACTTGAGAGCAGCTGAGTGTATAGAAAAAAGAGAACAGGTCCAAGAACAGAACCTTGTGGAACACCAAAACATAGATCAACTGGGCTGGAGTGTTTTCCATTTGCGGACACAATTTGTTTCCTGTTGACCAGGTAGGACTTGAACCATAGTAAGGCTGTATCGTGAATGCCAAATACATGATGGAGACGGTGAAGTAATATATCATGGTCTATTGTGTCAAATGCTGCAGACAAGTCAAGGAGGGTGAGGACTGTAATCTTTCCACTATCCAAAGCAGAGAGAAGGTCATTAACTACTTTCAGAAGGGTAGTTTCGGTACTCTGGCGAGGGCGATATGCAGACTGTACATTGCTAAAAAGACTGTTTGAATTCAGATGAGATACAAGTTGGGATAGAACAACTTTTTCTAAGATTTTTGACATGAATGGGAGGTTAGAAACTGGGCGGTAGTTCTTTAAATCGTTATGGTCAAGTGTTGGTTTCTTCAGCAGAGGCTTTACAATGGCAGTTTTGAAAAATGATGGGAATTCCCCGGATGAGAGAGAAGTATTAATAACATCAGTTAGTGAAGGCAATATTGGATCTAAGCACTCAAGCAGCAGTGATGTTGGAATCGGATCAAGTTCACATCACTTTGGGGCACTCTTCATCATGATTGTACGTACTAAATCCATAGAGACCGGTTCAAATGCTGCTAACAGTTGCCGCTGAAATTCTGTATCGCAACTGTATGGCAACGACAAGTCAGTTGAAATTGTGTTGCCAAGCTTATCTCTAATGGTTTGTACTTTGTCACGGAAGAAATTTGCAAACTGGTTCGAAAGGTCGACTGGAGAGAAGGTAGTTGGAAGTGGTGTACATTTGTTCCTTGACATTAGCTTGTTAGTAATCTCGAAGAGCTCTTTGCAGCTGGAACTTTTTCAGTGATCTTAGTACTGTAGTAGGCTGATTTCGCTGCATGGACTATGTTTGTGAATAGTGAGTCTGGTGGAAAGCCAAAGCTTCTCAGCCTTACGGCGGTCTCTTTTAGCAGTGTGAAGCTGGTCCCTAACACTGCTATACCACGGAGAACACTTTTGAATTGATACTCTGCACTTGGTTGCTGGGGCATGTTTGTCAAGCAATGAACACAGGCAGTTATCAAGTTGTTCTGCTGTAGGAGGTAACAAAGTTGTTAGGATTGCTTGGATGTCATGCATTAGTTGGGTTGTATTTATCATACGGAGGTTTCTCTTAGTAGCAAATAAAGGTGGAGGGTTAGGGACTGATACGTCAAGATGGCATATAATGCAGAAGTGATCTGATGCAAGTTCGTGGGATACCAATGAAGACTGTAGAATATTATCATCAGGTCTATGAAGAATCCAGTCTAAAATGTGACCATGTTTATGGGTGGGTTTGCTAACTGACTGTTTGAGGTTGAAAACGTGAATGGAATCTAGGAGTTTTGATGTGTATGGGTTTCCAGGACAGTCAAAGTGAAAGTTGAAATCTCCAAGAATAATCAGGTTACCACCTATCGAATTTCCATACTCCAAGAGATTCGGAAACTGCTCCAAAAAGAGAGATTCAGTCAGCTTGTTTTATCTACTAGGAGGAGGGATGTAGAGGCAGACAAAAATGGACTGACCTTTGTTCCAGTATGAGTGTAGTTTGCACTAGTTCAAACGATGTGTGGTAGAAATTGAAGGTTGTAGTGTGATTAAGACGGTTGATCATAGAGTTCTTTGCGATGACAGCAATTCCACCTCCGCGGGAGTGGCGGGGGAACGACTTGATGGAGTAACTGGGGGGTGTCAGATCCGCGCACTTGGGAACATCGCCTGATGTTTTTAGCCATGTTTCTGTCAGGAAAAAGATATTGATATTCTGATCGTTGATAAAATTAACTATTTCTGTGCGCTTGTCCGGTGGTCCTACTGATTGGGCATTGAATAATGCGATGCGCAGTGGTATCTCTTGGATAGTTGACACAAAGGTTGACGATTTCAGAGGAATTTGAATTAAGTTATTGAAATTAATGGCCGAGTTTTCAAATTGTCGTGCCGGAAATGGCGAAAGGGAGATAACTGGAATTCTTCTTCCTGTTCTACGCCAGCCAGCTTTGAAACAACGTTTCTTTTTTCGCTTCCGTTTACATTTAAGTAATGATGAATGTAGTCCCAGGTTGTTTAGTCTAGTGCACAATGTTGTGTGGAGAGCCAAGGAGTGGTCATTTAAAGCAATTAATGAGGGTCCATCATAGCATAAATGGACGGACTGGCAAGTATCACATGATGTCGGTATGTCCCACAACAAAGATAGTTGTAGCAGTGGAGCAAGACGGCTGAGAAAAAGTCTAATAGTTCTCGTTTCCAAAACAAGAAGATGATGAAACAGATTCCAACAGAACAGCCAAGGCATGATGAACACAATAACGTAGACGAAGACAGACAACAAGCACATAAATCATGAAAAACGGCACAAAAATCCGGAGCCTGTTAAGCGATAGTGGCCATCTTCATCTTTCTATAGAAATGTAGAAGCCTGAATCAGCCTTTTCTTTTTAAGCTGAATGGTTAAGTCCAGTCATGCTTATTAAGTTTGCGATCCAGAAATATCCACAACTGTTTCTCTCTCTGGCACACTCACTCACACAAAACAACACACATGCAGGCAAACACTTTTACACATTTCTGATGGCTAAAAATGCTATGCAATTTATCTGAAATGGATAGGCCTGGACCTGAACCAATATTAGCTGTTTGATCTGTCATTTCACTTATAATGATTAATGGGGACTATTTTCCCTCTTTTGAAATTTATTTACATTTTGCAAATATTTCATATTTATAAAAGGGGCTTTTCATCAGCTATTTGAAGTATTGATATCAGCCTGATGATGAAGAATTTTAAACCACAAAGTATAGCATTATGTGTATTGGAGTAAACCCGGCATGTGCAACTTCTTCCGGGGCAGAGGTAGAATAGTGATTTTTAAATGTACACTGTATGATGTAAATGAAACTGGATGAAACTAGGTCACCATAGGTTGAACATGCCTGGAACAAACACGAATGTCATCCTTCTGTCTTCCTACATTTGTTACACATAGAATGCATTGCGAATTTCTGATAAAATCCATCTCAAAACACCACACTCGCACACCCATCAGCTCCTGAATGAAGATATGAGCAGTGTTGCACAGTACAAGTTCACATTTTTCTTCAACATGAGAAATATACATATTGAAGGTGACAGTGCTCAAAATGGCAAAAAAGCAAGATACCATATATATATCTGCTTACAAGTCAATATTTTATTCTACAAATTGATAGGAAGTCAACTCTCAAGCCAGACATACTAATACTCTAACCAAAACCTGGCTGTTCTGTACAACTATGAAGTTTGTGATGATGATGAAAATGTTTCAAAGAACCCAATGCACTATTTCTTGCCAAATCAAAGTCTAACTATTTGAAAATTCTCCACTTATAAGTCAGTGTATATACAGCTCTTAAACAATAGATTAAATATCTTTAACACCTGGTCCAGTATATTCACATTTTCCAGGCAGATTTTATAATAAAATACACCCTAATTTACAACAATTCCAATAAAATAAAAAATTTCAATTTGTGCAGATTTTAACAAGGTGATCAGCTTATAAGCATGATGACTTAAAAGCAAGGAAATATGGTACCCTCCTAAAAAATAGTGCAATCAGAATGTGTCACTATCATAAAAGCATTTACACATCTTGCACAAAATATTCACCTAGTATCTATAGGTTTCTCACATAAAGTGTCATCCTGTGGTTTTGGTACTTGCAAAGAATCTGGAATAGTTTCTGCAAATTCATCATCACAGCAAATGGTCTGATGATTTAGTTCACTGTCCTCAGGATGCCTGATTTCATTGTCCAACTGGTTTTTATCTAGCAAAAAGTACCAAGAAATCAAAACTCTAATTTTTTATGTTATAGTGAAATGTAGTAATACAAAAACAAAAAGCTTTGCATAATACGAATAAACATTAGGCCCAAGTGAGCCTGAGATCACTCACCTGACTGATGTCTGCCTATAAACCAAATGTATGAGCAGTTGTCAATAAATTCTGGGTCAGAGGGATGCTTTCTTTAGAAATACTTCAAATGATGTTTAATGCATGTTATGAAAACTGCTGTTTTGAGATTTCTCTATTTTTAGTATCTTCATCCATATTTGAAATTACATCAGCATAATTTGTCCAATACTAAAAGGCCGTTATAGCCAGAATGCTTTTGTGTCAAAGTTAGTCTAGTTCTGCTGTGTTTTTATAAATAAATTTGTTTAAATGTTTTTTTTCTTATTTTTATTAATGGTGTTGAGATTCATTTGTATAAATTTGAAAGCCCTTCGTGTCAGGATGCTTTCTTTCAAATTTGGTCAAATTCTGTGGAGCAGTTTCTGAGAAGTTGTTTAAGGGTTTTTCTATTTGTAGCAATGGTGGCCATATCTGATAGTGAATCAATATCATCTGTACAAATCTGAACGTCCTTCATGCCAGAATACTCTTTGTCAAATTTGGTCAAATCTGAAAGAGCAGTGTATGAGAAGTTCGAAAGTTTTTATATTTTAAGCAATGGTGGCCATATTTGATAGTGGATCAGCATCATATGTACATATTTGATACCTCTTCATGCCAGTTTACTTTTTGTGAAATTTAGTCAAATTCTTTTGAGCAGTTTTATAGAAGTTGTTTAAAGGATTTCTAGTTTTAGTAATGGCAGCCATATTTGATGGCAGATAAGCATCATTTGTGAAAATTGGAAAGTACTTCATGCCAGGATACTTTCTGTCAATTTGGTCAAATTGTGCTCAGCAGTTTAGGAGATAACATCATTTAAAAGCTTTTCTATTTTTAGTAATTGTGGCCAAATTTGAAGGCAGATTGGCATCATTTGTACAAATATGAAAGGCCTTCATGCCAGGATGCTGTCTGCCAAGCTTGGTTGGTTTGGTATTTTACTGCAAAGAACACAATCAGGTTACACCTCTCCCTTGATACCGGTAACTCTCGCAAAAGAAGGTCCAAAAACACAGACCACAGTATAAACAAGGGTGCGAGTTATTGAAGTACATCTGAAAAATTAAGAAAGGGATGGGCATTGACAATGAGAGGAGATGGGGGGGGGGGGGAGTGAATGGTTGAAAGATTTTTTTATAATCATGTTGGGAATAATTGTCAATAAATAGCCATTTTCTAATGAACTTGTTCACTTTTCAGTATAAATTACCTCAATGTTCCAGATAACCAATCTCTGAAAAATCATTAAAACATTACTCCAAGAGGTCTGAAGACACATCACATGACTGCTAGCTCTTACTCAGACCATAAAACATGCAATATATCAAGGTTTCATTTACGAATTATGACTGTATCCATGTTTAGCAAATAGGGACCTATTATTTGGTATTTTCTATCCGAAAATATGGGATCCTCACCTGCTCCCATATTATAAGTGGGTTTGCAAGTTTTATGGGCATGCTAAAACAACAGCAGTATATTTAGTGCCAAGGCTATTGAAGTAAAGTGCCTTGTGCAAGGACACACCACAGTAGCCAACCAGGGTGGATCTGATGGTAGGATCCAAACCCACACACTTTCAGTTGGGAGTCTGACACACTAACCACTGAGACACTGTGACTCCTGCCTCTATTAGTCTCCTCTTACGACATGCAAGACAGCATATGCAAGTTTCTGTAGGTAAATACTTCTTGATTCTGCTGAGTATGGCAATTTCGGATGACAGTGCTTTACAAAGCTTGTCAATATCGTCATCCCATTGTAAATTATTATCTACAGATATACCTACAAGCTTTTCATGTTTTACATTTTAATTCAAATGTGATGGTCTGATATTTGTACAACTCTAGTTTTACAACAACAACAACAAAAAACTACATTAGGTGCCTCTTATGACATGCAGGATAACACACTGGGCCTAGTCTACACCACAAAGCCTGCAGAGGAAAGACCAGAAGATAAACTGATATAATAATGATACACAAAGTCTGCAAGTTAAACAAACTTGGTAAAGTTGGTGGTAACAAGATTGAGCTGACACTACTGTCTGCAATGTCATGATGCTTCTTCTGTCCCCAACAGGAAAGCCACCAGTAAAGTATTAAGAAGGCATTTCTGTCTTCATGTTTGTGTGGGTGTGTATGTGTTCACATGCATATCTAAGATAAAACTGAGATACTACCAGAAAACCACATGCCATACATGTCATGAAGAAAACATGCCTAGAGGAGGAACTGCAAACACTGGCATAAAAAAAATCAGAGGCATACATTGCACTTTGAACAGGTGAGTCACAATTAAAATTCTGATCTAAGTTTATCTGTTAGAAAGATAATGAGAATAAGCACATTTTCAACAGTCTTGCTTCTAGGAAGATTAGGTGCTTAAAATAGATTATCATATGAGACTTCATCTTAAAGTATCTGTTCAGAACATTTTGTGCCCTTCTGCGCCTTTTCTCTGAGAGATAGTCACATATAATTGTGAAATAGAAGATTTTCAATAACACATCTGCACCTTTGCAAAATTCATAATGTATAAGTTTTTTTTTTTTTTAACGTACACATATGAATGTAAAATCTAAGCCAGAATCAGCTGGTAAGCAATTTTCAGATGGCACATTTATTTATTTTGCAAAGTGTATTGCAACTATGCAGAATTCTGCAATGTCATACCCCAGAATTAAAAGTGAGTAAACATTTTATGTTACTTATACAACATTATTTGATCTTATAAACTGTCCAAATTTAGTTTTCCACATCAGAGAAATATCCTTTAAAAGAAATAATAATTTTACCTATAAGCAAAGGAATACTAGAATGATACTGTAAAGCACAACAATTTTCCACAAGGCCATTAAGAGTTTTTTCAAGGACTTTTCAAAGGCTTTTCTAGGACTTCCAAACATTTTCAAGGGATATTTTTGTCATACAGAATTTCAACCTTCTTAATATTACTTTGTGTACTACCAGTGTTGTGTGTCATTTGATCCACCAAATTTTAATGTATTTTATTTATTTATTTATTTAATTATTATGTTTGGAAAATATATACATGTAAATAACAAAATCTCTGAATTTTAAAACTGACATATTTTATTCAGCTTGAACATTTGGTATTCCCTTAGATAAATTAAAGGAGTTTTTGGCAAAATTCAATGAAGTTTTTTTGGCAAATTCAAGGATTTTTCAAGAATAAACACAGAAAATCAACTCACTCAAGATCTTATCACTCTGAAGCCACATGCCAAATTTGGTTGAAATCTAACAAATTTGGATGAAGTTATCTTGTGGAAATCAAAGTCATGAGGACAAGCAATTGGGGCCCATAAATCTTCTAAACATGACTAAACCCATAAAAGGCACATGCAAGTCTATAAGACAACATTTATACGAAACTGTATCAGAATATGTTGAATGGTTCTTGAGCTATGCCTACCCCCCCCCCCTAAATAATCTAGCACAAAACAGATCCTTATGTTTTATATATTGTTATGAATTTATAAGTATTTAAATGTAATATAGTTTGCATTGATGTTCTATTAGTTTCAGTACCAAACCACACAAACTGGGATCAGTTTGTTGATTCTGTAATATTTTGGACCAACTTTCTGCTCTCCCACAGCGAAATACACTACTGCTTTAACTACGTGGAAAATTAGTCAAGATTCATCTGATCATATCTAGTTCATTTTGTTTTTTTTACATGACAAACTATGCAACCCATCCGAGTTAATTCATGCAGATTTTCCTAGGCAGTAGATGATGGTACTAGATTAGACATGGCAGATTCTTTTGCTTCATGTGTGAAATTGAGTTTCTTCAATATGCTTGCATTTTCTTGTGGACTGAAATAAACTAGATGAAACTAAGCAAATAATCTCGATTTTCGTTCATTAATGTACATGGAAAGTGTTATTACTTTGCTGTGTGACTTAAGAGACAGCCTAATAATGTATGTGTGGGTTTTCTTGCTTGGGCTTGGATTTTTCACTCATAAGTTTTTGCACACTTAATGTAACATTTCTGTATCTTTTTGGACAGAATTTTTTTTTATTTGCCATCTAAAAACATACAGAAAATGGATTTAAACCATTTGACATACATAGCATTGTAGCACATGCAAGTTAGCTTTGTCCATGCAGTATGTGAAAATTTTCCATTCAGCAAGAATGAACCAGCAATGACTAGTTCAGTCTCAATAATTGGGTGAAGTGACTACATGGAGGTTAATTTCATAAATTTATCTTCACCAAATATTTCTTTATTTAGAATGATCAAACTGTAATCTTCTCTGTTCCATCAAATCTATAATTATCTCTCATTGATGAAGTTTATCGACATTATACACAGATAGTTGCCACTATACAGAGAGAGATTATCATCCATCAAACTACAATATGTTACAAATGTTATTTGTAAAGGAGCTCAATATGTGAATACAAGATGTTAAAATACTTTATTTAAGCTTAATCCACTGTTTTTCACATGACCTGTCATGTGTCCCAAGTTAAATGCAATCTGTTTTGCGAGGCAACAATCAAAAAGAGGGAAAGAGAGATTCGTAGTTACCGGTATATACAATGATGAAAACGTTGTAAGTGATTCCTGGAAGAGAGTTAAATTTTGCAGGAATAGTTTCAACAAGGTTTATCTCATCAAAATGTACATTCAGAAAAGGCATTTACTTCCAAAACTCCATAAAAAGAAATTAGCTCATGTGCATAGAAATCAAAGATATATTATTATGCCCATGGAATTCATGTAGACAAAGAGGGCAAGGAAAAGAAACACAAGAATAACTTGTAAATACAATTTGTATGGAACTCCAACTTGCATGTTCAAGGAACAGCATGTATGGCACACAAGGAACATACATGTATTTGAATATTCAGTTTAAAAGTCCATTGTAACAACACGGAGGGAAGGACAACATATAGGTTGCCCATAATTATTTTTTATTTCTTCTTTCCCATCGCATTCCTGTATTTGTTCAATGAATTTATCAAGAATTGTGATGTCATTTCAAATGAAGGATATTATGACTAACAAGCAGCACAACAATCAATATACACCACTCCCTCGATAACTCGTACCCGGATAACTCGCGAACCCATTTATAACACGCGGTCAGGCAAGAATCCCATTTTTTTAAACTAGAAAATACAAAAAATTGGCCCCTATTTGTTGAACGTGAAAAAATTCACAATCAAAATTGGTAAATGAAACCTTGATATATTGCTCGTTTTATCGTCAAAGACAGTGGTTAGTACCCGGAAATTTGAATTAACATAATGAAATTCTCAACTTTTAATAAGAAGTCATATATTTTGTTCAATTTTCTTTGCAAACAATATTCTCAGTACACAATAAATAGCACTATTAGACAAAATTTCAATCAAAGAAAATGTCACTAATGCCTACTGGTGGCAACACGTTAAAAAAAAAATAACAATTCAATAAGTTTTGTCAAGTGAAATTTGTGTTTTAGTTCTATCTTTTAATATGGTTTCAGTATCATTATAAATGCAATATGCCCTCATGTATTCAAACATGAAAAATGTCATTAAAGCATCACAGCTATGTCCGTGAGCGTTTCCATGAGAACCTAATTAAGTGCTGAACACGTATTGATCTCCAACTGGCATAAGTATTTGTTGTGTTGTTATGCTCAATTAACAGCAGCCCTGCTTTGTATTATCACGTAATTACCTCTTTTGTATCAAATCAAATAAAGGGACTGGAATAAAAGAAAAGTTAAAAGGCATGCAAATTCTACCTGCTTAAGAGCTAGCAGTCACAGCAATGTCAGGTCAACTCATTTCAATTGATCAATCGAACACTGTTATAAATATTATTATGTAAGTAATATAACTAAACTACCATAAATTAGCCTACTCATTCACAAATGCGATCAAAGAGAGCAAGGCAACCAACCCAAATGAGTACTTGGATAAGAAGCTTTGTTCCACAGATATGGTTCCATTACAGAGAAGCGTGTTCTGGAGTTTGTAGTAAAATTTCTAAATTAGCACTCAGAGATTTCCTCAAAGATAAGAAGAAGTTTTACTATTACTTACAATGAAATCAAGGCATCCATATTTTATTAATAGAACAATAAATAAATCGAGTTTCGACGTTGACGGTTGTTTCATGAAATAAATGTTCCTAGGTTTTGAAAAAAGGGAATCTTGTTTTGTTGCGAGTCAACAACAACAACAAAAAACTGACTTAATACACAATGTTTTCACGTACACATGTTGTTGAAACCACTTAGACTTATGTTGTCAACGATCTTTCACAGGTTGGGTATCTTGAAAATAAAGGTACTTTACACCAAAAAACCAAACAACTACATTAGAAAAAAGTTCTTTATTGACACTTATTTCCAATGCAATTATGAAACGAGTGTTCAGCCATTAAATAGCCCCGTTCCCCCCCCCCGTGGTTTTCTTGATGTCCAGAGGGGATGGCATCCCCTTCTTATCTTTTTTTAGGTCCCTCTGTAACTCGCGCCCTTGCTTATAGTGCATAGGTGAGTAGTCCTGTTTCCCTGCTATCATCAATGCTGCTGAAAAACAATTTGACCCAAACCATATATGCAAGCTTACAAGTGAACCAGTGTACACAGTTTGATAGTGAATGTGGCCTGTGTACTGACAATCTGTTAAAACTGAAGCACTTTCACACTGGTATCTTCAATTTAGGAGTTTATAACATCTTTTTTATGTCACTGTAAGTTTGGCTTTCATTAAAATTACAACCATAGGTAGATGGGTGAAGCCTAGTTACCACATATAGACAGGGCATGTACGTAACAAATGAATTATAACTGACATTAATAGAAATTATTTTTCATTGGCTTTGCATGTATAAATTAGCATTTTCACCCAGGTGCTCTTTAAAGAGAAAATAAATCACATGACACAGGTCAAATAAAACCAGCTGTTCACCCTCCAAGTGTCATATTTCACTCTGTGCTAGATGAGAGGTTGTAAATGTATAAAGACTGACATTGAACCAACTGCATGGTTGGTATTTCTCAAGTGTATCTTGTAAATTAAATTCTCATATATATATATATATATATATATATATATATATATATATATATATATATATATATATATATATATATATATATATATATATATATATATATATATATATATATATATATATATATATATATATATATATATATATATATATATATATATATATATCCTTTTCATGTTCAAGTAAAACAGTCAACCTTCAAACACTGTTCAGGTCAAGTTTACAAATTTAACACAGGTTTATTGCTGCCAACATGAATGATGTCCTGTCACTCACCCCATCTGACTTGGAGATGTCAGACTTCTTGGGGTTCAATATTAATTATATTGGAGCTAATGAGGAAGTATCCTCAATGAGGAAAGGAAAGAAAAACCCCAAAACTGTGAAAGGGAAAAAATCAATGCCAAGAAAGGCAAAACAGGCATCTAAGACAAAGTCCATTGTCATCAAACCAACAAAAACATGCATATAGGATGATAATTCTTCCAAGAATTGTGTTGTGGACAGTCCATCAAATAGCAATGTTGGGTTAGCGACCAAGAAAAGGTCAAAAGGGTAGAATTTAATCAACATGAATAAATTAAACCTAGAAAATGTTGCAGCTCTGCATTAATTATTTGGTATTAACCCTATCCATGATGACAATCATGACAATAATGCTGTCTCAGATAATAATATTTGGGAAATGGAACAAACATGTTAACTGCTGTCCCAGAGAAGTCCCTACCAAAATCCCTCACTCCACTTGGAGTTGTCTCAAATATATATCTGGTGTGAAATCTGAATGAAGCCCTGTTTGATACAGGATGTGATGAAAATGCAGTTGCTTCTATACATGACACTGATCAGAATTTAATAAATGATACATAGGACTTGCCTAAACTTAAAGTTCTCCAATTAGGGGACAAAAGCTCAGAGTTTCTCTCACTGCTGATTGACACTGCTGCAACATCACAGTGTATAACTGAGACTGCGTACAAATACAAAATCCCCCAAAACTGCAACAAAATTGGACACACACACACACACACACCCCATTAACCCCGATGTCTGGCAAGAACTAAACAAAAGAGAACTGTCTGCTGACAAGAATTTTCAAGACACACAACTAATGGTTGCAGCCACCATTATACCCACAGTTAAACTTGCTGCTCTTGTAGCACAAATATCAGTTACCGTATTTACCGTATATCTTGGGACACCGTATATCTTGGGACACCATAAATTAATTTTCAAAGTAATTTTTATGTGCACTGTAAGTTCTGAGTCTTAAGTTTTGGGACACCTTTTGATCATAATATTGATGCTTAGCTGGTAAAAAAAGTGCACTCAAACTTATATTTTATTAAATAAATGAAATAAAAACCGCTGTCAGTGTTGTTTGTTTACACTTTTCTTCTTAACTGCAAACTTTTGAAGAAAAAATTTTTATAAATCTATGGGCAATATAGGAGACATGTTTGCACTACGTACAAAATACGTGCAAGTCGGAGTAACCCGTACTTGTATTATATTTTGCTTTGCTGTATAAACACTGTTTGATGCAATAAAAGTTGAGTTGATTTATATTTGCATTTTTCATAAACCAGATCTAATTCCCAAGAAATATTTCCTCAGTTATCTGCCATTGCAAATCCCTTAGCTTGTAAAGGCAGCCTCACTTTGTTTTCCCAACCCTTTGATCGAGCCGCAAAGTTGATAATTGTTCAGTGCCAAGTAGAGTCCTATATTCAGCTGACAGAATTTATCTGAACTTCCTGTGATCATGCCGCACAATTGACACCTGTTCAGTTGTGGCAAATCCTTTAATACCAGTACATTTCACAATGTATGCTCAAAGTGTCACTTACACACCCCGACTGTTCCACTGTTTCAATTTATTTTCAAAATTCCTGTGAATACTGCTAAAAAGAAACCAAAGCTGGCTTCCCTTGGTCGGCCAACTTTGTATATAAAAAAATCTGCACACTTAAAAGAATCCAAAGTTGGCTTCCAGGATCTGCTTGCTTTGTAATAAAATAAATTTTGTATTTGATATCCTACTGATAAGTTGAAACAATGAGTTTATTGCTCACTACCAGCTGTGTTTATTCACCACCCGGTCTTCTACTGTTTGCCATCTGTAATCATAACTAATACAAACAGGCATTGATGTCTGCAGGGTAAATAGTATACACAGCATTAATTGTCTTTAAGAATACGTTCTGTATCCCATGCTAACGAAAATATTGTCATTTGCTCTCATGGTGAATGTATTTCCTAATAATGATTTTTATTTATGAAATATTGTTATATTGTTAACCTGGATATAATACACTCTTGGTTATTTTGTACCATACACATGGTCATGCGTGAATTGCTGGTGCCTTCAAGCAATCAGTTGTTATTTCTCTGCCACTCTCTTTCTATTGTTTGTGATTTTGCTGGATCCAATATTTAGTTTGATAATATACCAGTATTCAAACTTCTGAAGACAACCAAACACGATTCGTTTATCTATATTCACGTCAATAAAACAATGTGTCAATGTTGTTACCTGACATAAGCGATACACACAAACGGTACTTTACATTACCGGACCATGTGGTGTTAGTGGATACGTTAGTGATAGTGGATACAATTGTGTCTTTTATACATAAATTGCTTATGAAGAACAAAAAAAGAAGAATAAATGAGAACAGTACAAGGTTAGTTTCTTTCAGTTTATTATCAAATAAACGTTTAATTTACCTACCTTATTATAACATGAAGTGCTGGGGGGGGGGAGAGGGCGGCAAAATTCAACACAATTTGTTTCGGTTCTTAAGTTTTGGGACATATGATCTAGTTGAAAAAAAGTTTAGCCATAACTTATGGGACAGGAAAAAAATCATTTATTTTATATTGTTCCAAGATATACGGTAAATACGGTACTCCTGAGATTAAGGACTGCATTTCTGAAGCAATTACCCTAATGGGCCAAGTGCGGTACAACATTTCTCTCTGCAGATGGTATATGGTGAGGCCTCACATGAAAAGAAGTATTTCAGTCTGTGCAATATAAACACCTCCATCTCCTCTTTTCTTTTTGGCAATGATGTGGTCCAAGAAAAAAAAAGAAATCTGAGACTGGGCTTCACCTAAGGCGAGATGATTATGCTTTTAATTTCAATGGCTGAGGAAGGAGCTACACTAGAGGGTGCTGCATCATGTCATACTGGGGCAGTGGGTCCAACAGATTCCACCCATGTAATAACCTCAAGCAATATGGCCACATGAATGCAACTTGTGGCAGGGGAAAAATGCAGATGCCTCAACAGGTAAACAATCAACAAAACTGACAGGTAAATTCATGCATCGTGAAAATAAGTAAATGTCTTGGGGCATGGAAGTTGCTGATATCTGACAATTGGATTTTACAAACTGTAGATGGTAACAAGATTGAATTTGACAACATTCCATATCAAAGCAGACTACCACATGACATCAAATTTTCTGATGAACAAAAGATTCATTATTGATCTTAACACTTCCGAGCCCTGTAACATCAACATCATTTACGACACACCAAAGTGACTGGTATTACCGAAAAGGAGAAAGATGTAGTTCTGCAATGACACCAAATAATGTAGACTTTCTAAAAAGTATAACAGAAAAAACTATTTTTGAGACCCAATTTGTTTTAGGTCGAAAAGTGCCAGTTTCAGAAACAGAGTTTGTTTCTGGACTTTAGACTTTTTGGCCTTAGATCTAAAGCAGACTAGCCTGAACTGCACACAGACAGATGAACCTTTGCAAAAAGTAGGATAAGTTTGAAATTTGGAATAAAAAGGGGTGAGGACACGCAAATTGTAAGTCCAATACCCCCAAAAAAATTTTTTAAAATTTTTTTCCCTTTTTGCACATGCACCGGGAAAACAGACAATTGAAAATGTCTCTTATTCACCTGAGCATCCAGCTAAAGGAAAATCTCTTGGAAACAGATGTGTTTTGATGCATTCTGAAGTAACCATCAAAATGCGTTTCCTACCCCCATTTCAGGCGAAAATGAATTGAATCTCCAGTAGTTAATGACCAAATAGGAAAAATTATGAATAAGATCATGAGTCACAAAGCTGATAAAGCACTTATGATAATTCCATATTGGCCATTTTAGCCTTGGTTTCCTTTACTTATGGCTTGTATTGTTGATATTCCTGCCAGGCTCCCTTGACACAAGAACCTGCTCATACTACCTCTTTCCTGAGAGATTCATCCTCTGAAGGAAAAGATGAAGCTGATAGGTGTGGTTGTATCGGGACAAACCTCCAAAGTAAAAGACTTCATAACAAAGCTAGTGAACCAATCTGCAATTCCTGGGAAAAGGTACACAAATGCAGTATGACCTTGTATGGAGGAGATGGAACATTTGGTGTTCTGTCAGGAAATACAATCCCTATAGTGCATCTGAAGAAATAATTGTAGCATACTTGAGTAGTGCTGTACAAACTCTACAATTACTAGATCAGAACTGGTGTTCTAAACCACTTTTAAATACAAAGTTTATGAGAGGTATTTTCATTATCCTCCTCAAGTAAAATATGCTCTCACTTGGGATGTTGGACGAGTGCTCAAATATTTAAGTAATTTGTTTCCTCTACAGAATGTAGATTTTAAGTTGCTGTCATTTAAAACAGTAGCTCTCTTAGCACTTTCCATAGCAGCAAGGGCACAAACATTGATTACTATGAATATTCATAACATGTGTATATCAAGTGTTACGGAATTATATCTAATTTTTCTTTTAATAATGGTATAGTTTATTAGTTTATGATCTCTGTTCTTAGTCTAACAGCTGTTGTCTTGCCGTGAGTACACATACGGTAAATTGGATCAATATTTCACTGAAGCGTTGGTCATGTCACATGATCCAGCGCGTGAGAGTTGAACTTCAGACCTAGATTCTATGATTCAGTTAATAGTCAATACTTTGTTCATTGATAATAATGTCGGTGTAGAGGTACTTTAAGCGGTGGAATTATCAGAAACATTTCTAGAACTTGTGTTATTCCATATTCACAAGGACTATTTGGAATTTATAACACTTGGATATAACTGATTCTTATTAACACATCAGTACAGTGAAGGTTTCATTTGGAACCTACTTCATTCGAATATTTGAATTAACTTCTTGATCAGTGAACTTTAGAACAATTTAATTCTTTCACTTTGATTGTTTGTTGAAATATTTTAATATTTTAGGAAATTTAATATTTGTATTTAAATCTTGAAAGCTAGTTTGAGTCTTTTCTTTTGTTACATTACCCCTAGTCGTAACACAAGCAAGGATATTAAATTTCATTTTTCCACTCTACTTAAAACTTCCAGACAAGGGAAGAGTTTTTGCTTAAAAATTCCTCTTTTTCCAGAGGAAAGAGTTTGCCCTATGCACACACTTTTACATTACCTCAATAGAACTTGTAGTCTTAGAAAATGTGATCAGTTCATTGTGTTCTTCCATACTTTTGAAGCAGTTACAAGTAGCACATTAGCAAGGTGAATGAAAGCAGTGCAACAACTGTCAGACCTTGATATCCAGTATTTTTAATTTCATTCATATCATTCAGCTTCAACATCTGCTGCCCATAGGGGACGTTGTTCCTTTCAGGAAAATCTTAGAACAGCAGATTGGACCTCAGCCAAGAATTTTCACAAATTCTACTTCCGAGATATAAATTCAAATAAGATTTTTGAACAAGCAGTTTTAAACACTAAATAACTGTGTTGAATTTTAGCATTTTTGTTGTCTTTCTTTAAAAGTGCTAAATTTTACATACAAAGCCGACAGCTTACAAAAAACAATGGGTCCCCATCCAAGCACACTTTAGTTGTGATGGATGGGTAAACAGCTCATTTAATGTGACCTGTATCATGTGATTTTGTTTCTCTTTAAAGAGTGCCTCTCAAGCAAGCACCTGGGTGAAAATGCTAATTTATACATGCTCAGCCTCCGACTTACTCCAATAATCTCCCCCATCCATCTCATCTAAAGTATGTTTGGATGGGGTCCATTATCACTCAAACAAAATTGTATAATCAGTAATCATGGTTACCTAAACTATGGACTTTTGTGAGCACATCATCATGACAGAAGGAAGGTGCTGGCAAACCAATGAACTTTGATATGATACCATGTTATAAATGACAAAAGCTTCTGAAATCTATCTCTCACTGAATCTAAATACAACATGTTTAGGCTAAAGCTGATGTCACAAATTTTCATGAGTGTAAACACGTCTAAATAAGATCTGTGCTGCTGTTACGCACAATATTTTGTGAACTAGTGGCGGCTCACTGGTGTTAGTCTGGGTGGAGCTAACTCGAGCACCATCAGTTATTGATTTAGCTTAAAATAAAAATCCATTGGTTGATTTTGTTGGTGTTTCGATACTGGGCATTTCAAAGTGCTTGTGTTAGGAAAGGAGAAATTCCAAGTAAACTGAAAAATACAGTACGTGTAAGGGATGCATAGCTATGCTGGTTACAAGCAACATCCCATGTGAAGATATGAAGCTGATAGTCAAGAGCAATAATGGTGTTAAAAAAGAAGCTGTAAGACGAAATCCATGAAAGATTTATCTTGGTCTATGAGATGATGTCAACACCAAATTACATCAGAATATGTTGAATGGTTCCTGAGCTATGCTGGTTACAAGTATCTGCTGTAGTGGCAATGTAATAGGTATTTCACCTACCAAATGGCATCCAATTATGTGTAAGGGTTGCAGAGCTACGTTGATCACAAGAAGTGTGAATGGATGGACAAACTTCCCGCATCTCTGTGTGGGGTCCCTAATCATAATTTGCAGCAATTACTTGTCTTTGATCCACCTTGCTTCTTCTTGCTTATCTTTTGGTCTGTTGTGGGATGGATTACTACTACTGGAGTTTTCACCTTTGCTCTGGAGACATTTCTCTTTGATGGCATCTTTGCAATATCTATAGATAAATAGAAGGCAGCTAGTAGGATTACAAAATTGTTTATTACAATGAGAATTTTGCTCTGCTTAAAATTAAGGAGTGAAGTAATTACTATAAATTCTCTTTTATTTGTGGCAGTGCTCCATGTATTTTTCAAACTTTAGTAGCCATAGGCCAGTTTAAATTTTTCACTTAGAATGCTAAATTTTAGTCTAAAATTCTGTAATTTTACTTGCAACTTGGAGCACTTTTGGGGGTACCAATTCTTGTGAATTTCGTTGTTGCTATAATCCACAAAATAAATACCCACTATAAAATCTTTCGGTAATAAAATACTATTTCTGTAAGTGGCATTTCCATGAATTTAAGTACCAATGTAAATGTAATCCTTTGCTAAACCTCAAAATTCATTCCCATGAACAGAAATAAATTACCAGTATTACCTCAACAACAATTTATAAGACTGTATTTGCATTACACTGTATTGCTGAAAGTCGTTAGAACATTTATTAGTATGTTTGGCATAATTTTAGTATAGAGGAGAGTTCAAACTTTAATGAAACAAGCTGCTCAAGTGCATCAATATTCTCAAAATTAAGTATATAAATGGAAGCATATAATTTTTTTATTCATATTTCAACAATGCAACATTAGTCCTGGCCTATGTAGAACAATATAGGCAAAAGATAAGTTTTAGGTACATTGTGCATGCTGCATTCACACATTTTATTCAAGCACTCTCTCTCTCCTCTCTGACTCTCTCTCTCTCTCTCTCTCTCTGTCTGTCTGTCTGTCTCTCTCTCTCATACTGTGAATCACTTTATATTCCTAAGTATCAAATTTTGTGGTTTGGTTAAAAAATGCATATTCATGGGTACTTCATTTTGTGAATTTGTCATTAAAAAAAAAACATGAAAAGGTATTGAGCAAAGATGTACATATCTCTATAAAAAAAATTTATACCTTCATTCACTTCCATACATTTCCAAGCAAACAGGCATAATCCCTATTGCAGTAATTGGGTTGATTAGATAATTTATTAATTGCTAACTCAGCATAAATGCAGAGATCTGAATCAAAGTAGATGCTGACATACTTTTGCACATATGTAAAAGCAAAAAAGTTTAATTCCACTGCAGGAATTAAGATTGCAATTAGGTTTTTCATTGTTGTTTAAATACCGCTATCAAAACTTAATGCTCTGAACAATTAGGGATTAGGTGCTAAAACAAATCCAATGACAGCAAAGCAGGCTTTTTCTATACAAAGGTTCTATTCTTTTCAATATATAAAGAGTTCTGTTGAAGTTGAGTTTCACTCTCCTAACTATCACAATATCGCTGACAGTGGCCAAAGAAGAGGAAACTTTAAGTAAAATCTCCTACCGTTGTGGATCTGCCTGATCCTAAGGATTCCTCTGTGTGTTGACCAGATTCTAATACCATGTCAACACTGTATGTGACTCACTGCTCCTTACTGAGAACAGTAGCACACTTTGATGTGTTCAAAGCACACATTGCAAGGACAGGCTGCTGTCTTATTTAAAGGAAAACAGCATCATACCTTTGTGACTGCCATATGCATGAAACCCCAGATTTATCTGTCAACAAATTCTTCAAAAAGGAACTAAAATCATGCTTTCATGAGTGGTATTTGGCCCAGCTCAATTAAATGAACAGGAGGACAGTGGAGATCTATACTATCAGATAAGGTCTAGATCCACCAGAAAACATCTACCCTTGAGCTAATAATGCAAAGTGGATCATCTACACACATAACAAAGTATCACTTCAGATGGACACAATTAAAATTGGATTCAAGGAAGCAGGGCTGTTAATTATTTATTCAGCAATTAATTATATGTATGAAATGTAACTAGTAATAACAATGTACTCTTGTGTTCTGTTTGCTCAATGGAATAATGAATAGTACCTGTGATCAATAGAATAAAAAATGTAGTGAAAACAGGGTAATTGCTTTCACATTAATCGATCAACTCAGTATGGAACAGCATGTAACAGTGTTTTTAAAGAAATAAGGTATTTTTACACGTTCTATCCATGCATTACAGAAACCAGCCAGAACCAGTCTACTGGGTACTGGAACTGTTCCAGCAGTCATTGCGACTGGTGCAATGCTGCATGGCTGTTTTTAGGTATTATAAGCAATAAAGGGATCAAAGGTTGTCCTTGATGGCTATTGAGTCTTTGATTAAAAATCGGACATCCTTTGGCAGACGTGAGATAAAAAGGAGAGACCAACCAAAAAATGATTTCAGTAGAAACACTTAAGCATTTCGATTTTTTGTCTTGTTTAACTATTATTGCATTGTTCAAGATGTTTCAAGAGGAATATTACATTTTTTTAAAAGTTCATGTCAAAATGCAAAAACATGTACTTTCTTCCAATGCTAAAAAACCACCAGCTAAGAAATATTGCAACAAGTTCAGCAATGCCTGAAAATCAGAGCTTAAGTGTGTGCAGGCGAGTAGCAAAGACCCTGAGTTTGCATTGTGTGTTTCATGCAAAGTGGATTTTAAGATAGTATATGGAGGAAGAAATAATACCACCAGGCATCTGCAGACACCATCACATAGGGGCAATGATTCTTCTGTAGCAAACACCCCCACTTGGAAGATCTTATTTGAGACTGGATCAAAAGTGGATAAAGTGGCACTTGTAGAGACTTTGTTTGCAAATTTTGTGGCAGAGCACAATTACCTCATAGCAGATCATTTTACTAAACTGGTTAAAGTTATGTTTCCTCACTATAAGATTGCACAGAAATGTTCATGCCATTGTACAAAGACAACACACATTGCCACTCAGGCCCTAGTCCCTCACATTCTAATGCAGGTACAGAGAGGACATTCTTTATTCTTCACAATATACAAAGTGATTCAATGAAAAATCTAGATCAGAAAACTATTGAGAGCCTGTCAAGTGTGAAACTTAATAATCATAACGCCATTAGTGGTCACCAGTCATTGATCTTGTGAAGGGAACTAGAAATGCTTAGGGGATTTTATTAAATAATTTTGCAATGAACTATGAAATATACAACTCTTCCTTTTTCATTTAATTGACAAAACAATGACTCATATTCATTATTTATTATTGTAACATTCTCTGTCAGAATTAAATCATGTTCAAAACTTGCTGTTTTATTATAGCATGATACATATTATAGCAAAAAATATGCTTTTGTTTTGTTTTCAACACACTTAAATTACATAAAATTTATATTGATAAAAAATCCACTGGTTTAGAAGCCAATCTAATGATCAAAATTTGTAAATCTACTGGTCTGATGTTCTGGTTTTGTCACATGTATGAGAGTCCATTGTAGAACTGAAAATTTAGGTGGAAAACTACCCTCTAAATTTGAAAAAAAAAAGGGGAGTGGGAGTTGCTAAATATAAGTAAATAAGGTGGGGTGTGCAAAATGATGCACAATGTTCACGCATGGAGTTTATTTTTTCATATGATGTTATAGAAATTAGCATGAATTCTGCAATCACACATCCTAGAATAGATCCTGGAACCTAAAAGTAAATAGAAAAAGTTTCATGCCTTTAATCTAAAAATCCAAACATGGATTTCTCAAAGTACATGTAAGAATGACCTGTCCAATGCAGTTTGTTTTAACCAAAATCTATTTCCAATAATAAAATGGTGCACATTCAAAGTTTACAAATGCCTGGAGTCTTGGATGTGAAGATGCCCAAAAAACTCAGTGATCAGTCTTACAACAAATATATGTTTGCTTCTAAATTACAACCAATGGATGTGCTCAAATGTAAATTACCCTGTATGCAGCAGTTTGTCAAACTTTTCATCTGTCAGTCAATAAACAGCTAATTTTAAGTGGCTTTTGGGAGAATTAATGCCCAGTCCCTTTATATCACCTGTCTATGAGACACACACATTTGGTTGCCCACAAAGGGTAGAAAGGGACCTATGAGAATATGGCACAGGTTTTACCAAATAAATTAAATTCTTAAGAAAATGATACAATAATAATAATAATAATAATAATAATATTATTATTATTATTATTATTATTATTATTATTATTATTATTATTATTATTAATAATATCATTGTTGTCCTGCTTTATTTTTTTCAACTTGTCACTAAACTTGTAGATTATGTAAAGCAATAGATCTTACTCTACCTATTAGGAAATTCCCTATGGTTGATCAAATTTCTTAACCATGTGGTTAGCAACCATTACTTGACATTAGTTTCTCTGTCGATACTGATGTTATCAGCCCAGTGACCTTTTTTTTAAAGGAATCAATGTCCGTTTTGGATTTTGTTGTTGTCAAGTAAGGTCCACACCCATCAAGTGTGCCAAAGAGATCCCCATATGGGGGCCACACCTGTAGCATGAACTTTTGCAAACTTACGCCCTGGTGTTGTCATGTGATGGAAACCTCTCTTAGTGATCTGTTATGAGAAATTATTTAGGCTCCCCATTTTACCTTTTATGCATTCTTATACTATAACTATTGTTCCAATCTAGCATGAAATTTCACAAATTCAATGAACAAATGCAAAAGTATGATTTATGGAAAAGCTGAAAAGTCGAAATTCATTACAAAAATTAGACTACCTTCTCACCTTTAATATTTATATACATATAATATGTATTATTCTCTCTCATTAATACTCTCATTTTATTTCCAAAAATTGTCTTTTGTCAAGAGCAATATCTCAGATGTTTACAACTAATTACATGTTTCACATTTTCTTATGAAACCATGAGACATAAACAAAGTTAGCAATAATATTACTACCTGCTTGCTCATTCTCTGCCAGGGGTGTTTTATCCTTGTGTTTTGAAGGTAGTAAAGATACTTTTCCACTCGATTTCCTCTGTTGAGATTCCATTTTTTTCTTCACCATAATATGTGCGTCCTGGATGGGTTCAGATGTTCTAGTGTCTGGTTGGGTCTTAATGGAAGCTAAGCTGGAAGATCTGTCAATGTCAACAGGTGCAGAGATATGAATAGGTGCTCTCATTGGTATGCATGGCACAGATATTTTCCTTTTTGTAGTGGTGGAGACCTGACTACTGGCTGAAACCTGGCTTGGTGGACAAATATCAGCAGGGGAGAACTCTTCTGCTTGCTGCAATTACATAATACACAACAATGTAGATCAAAATAGAATGAATTAAATCCCATTCAAACAAATATTTTCTAGTTATCATCTATCTCTCAAGTGCACTCATGCTCAATTTTCTTGCTTAAGGTAAGAAGGTTAGCATTAAGTTTCATTTTTCATAGTACTTTATTATCTATAGAAACCAAACAGTAAGGTACAGATTGTACAAACACAGAACCTATGAAGCATGTTTATGGCACTCTAAAAGAGATACTGCTTTTTGATAACTATTTCAGTATGTTCAAAATTTTAAATCAGAACATTTAAGCAATTTTCAATGTCATTTAGCACGAGTGTAGCTTAAAAATTATCAAGAAATAAACCTGAATAGCAGACTCTTCTATTCTTGAAATCTTGACAGGTTCTGAGACTACTGAGACTTTCCTCTGTAAAAGAAAAGTTACATACCCAATTAGCAAATATTTGGTAGAAATACATGAAAAGTTTACAGGAACATTACTTGAAAAACCTATGATATGAAAACTACTGAAGCCATTTGAATCTCTATTCAAATGTATTTTATATTTGCTTTCATTTTAATTTAAAATATGCAAGAAAAATGCCAATCATAAAGTTTGTGTGGATGACTGCTGCCAAATTTCTCATATAAAAATGGCCCAAACTTCATGCAACATAAATTAATGTTGTTGATATGATTAGGTAAAAAAAAATATGTGTGTTTCCTATTGCACTGGTTTTAAAATTAGGGTAGGAAGGTAGGTTTTTTTTAAAAAAATTATTTTATTTTTTAAACATTATATATAAATCAAATAATATTTCAAGCGCTTCAAAGTACTGGGCAAAACCGGCTAAATTAGATGCACAAATCAATTTCAGCAATGTGATTTTTTGGTGGGGGGGATGCTAGGGTCAGTAATGAAAAACAGGGACGGTCGGCCAACCGGAAACACACATATTTTTTTTTTTGCCTTAATAATTTTCAACTGTGTAGCAATTCAATGGAAAAACTACTTCCAATATCTTAATTATTTGGAATAAATCATATGACTGCTATATTTGTTAAATTTTGACTGGTTGAATCACCAAAAGCAGCGTGTACAATACAATAATATCACCCTGTCATGCTTACAAACACACAAGGTTATAGGCTCTCCAGATGGCTTGAATTCCTGACATATGTTGTTTTCAGAAAATGGAGTTTTGCATCAGAGCCTTTCAGGCCAAAATTTACTGAGGAAAGGTATCTAGATTATCAATGAATTATTTCCTTTCTCTAAGTGAACAAATAGACCACTTTTATTGATTTTTGTTGTTGAGCAAACTGTTGCTTAAACATCATACTTTACAGTGTTGCCTTTACATTATTGTAGCAAAGAACATTGGCAGATTATAATTCATACAGTAAAACAATTACTGGGTTTGATTTTGGTTGATAAAAGGATTTTGTAAACAACAAATGTAATGATATACAAATATCCACCTGAGAATATCATTTTTCTGTAGTTCACCAGAGATGTATATAGCACAAAAATTCGCAACTATAATCTATAGTAACTTTTCATATCCAAAATTAGGTATCGACAAGAAGAAAATCCAGGTAAGTGCCTGTCTATGCTTGTGTAGTGGCAACTGAGTCGGTGACATAAACATCCCATGAATACAAATTTACTACCGGTGTCACATTTATAACTGTTTTTAACTTAGATTATTTTGATAAATCAAAGTTTTATAGCTTATCAAATAGTGAAGACAATGAAGCAGCATAATCTACACAACTAATACATGTCTGGCACTACAAGCAATAAGATCATATATGCTAAGTCAAGCTGTGTCACATGAGAAACATGATTTTAAATTGCCAAACATGAATTCCTATATATGCATTCATAACAAATGGGAAGAGGGAGGAAGGAATTATCAAAAACTACTAAAATATAATCTTCTCTGAATGAAAATCCTGATTTGGGAAAGTGTTTGGACCTTTTTAATGCCTTCAGCAAGGTACATTGTATCAACAAGTACCATCAATGACCTAAATATATCCAGACCCTCCAATTTATGGGACACCATATTTTCAAACTTTATAATAATGTTCAAAACTGCAAAAATTTCTGGACACCAAGTACGTTTTTTAAATCAGATGAAAATAAAACATTCAAGTTGGAACATAAACTAAGGAATTTTTTACCTGTACTCAAAAACAGGTGTTTTAATGGATGACTGACATACTGTGAAACTGCTTTGATTATCCATCATTATCATTTGGATTTTTAAAAAAAGGTGTTGTCAATAGACAGCAATAAAAACAACTGACATATTCCAAAATAATGTGATTACATGTATTCAGTGTGATATATCCAAGGACTTTGTGTAGACAATTCACATTCTCAGTAAAGTGGAGTAACTAATGTGTGAAATAGTCTTCAACCATGCATGTAGGTTATCATCTTTGTTTTTCCAGTAAGCTAAACTGGATTGACATTTACTTGTGATAAAGCATTCAACATCTCCAACAGAGAGTTTCACAAGTTCTTGTCATATCAGTTTTAATCAAGGCAAATTTTCCCTGCATAACTTCATTTTGGACATAGTTCAGTCTTCATAGTTTGAGTCTCATTACAAATAATGGTATTCCATTACTAAATTCCAGAGCTAGTCTAAGTGATCTGGCTCATTTACATATTTAGGGCAATCATCACCATGTTTGGAGTTGTAGGTTCAAGCATTTTTTAAGGAAACTATGGATTATCTTCCAGATTTTCTGAGGTAAGATAATATAAATATGAATAATTTTGGCAATACAGTGTATTATCAAAAACAATCTTGATATTAGAGCTCACTCCAATCAGCAGTTTGCATACATTATTATATTCTGAGTCACAGTAGTGATGATTGAGACTTATTGGACTTTAATCAATTGATTTTGTTAATATTTTACATCAATTCAAACAGATTAAGCAAAATTATACCTGCTACAGTTCATGAACTTGCTCAGAGTTTACAGAAATTAAAGTAATTATATCACTGAAGGCTAGTCACTGGAAATATATAGTTATTGTTCACTTAATCACTAATATGGCAGTACATGTACAGGATGAACAGACTGAGATAGTTTTACAAACAAAGAGAAAAACAAACACCAGAAATGCAGACAGAATTTTTTTATTTGTAAAAGAAAACACTGAGACATTATCATGAAAGTGTTCTTTATTTGCAAAAAAGGATATAAAGTAACTTTGGTTACCTAGATCATTTCTAACCAGCATTGAACTTAATGGGTGCACTGACACACAATCCTGACAACTGAGATATTCATTTTCCAGACAAAATATTTGGGGAAAATGATCATTTTCATTAGTGCAAGAATAACCCAGACACGGAGAAAAGTAATTATTTTTTAATGTCCAGATATTTAGGTAAATGATGGTAATGAACAGGCTTTATAGCAAATGTTATGCAATAAAATGCACAGTAGCTACCATTGTAAGCACATCTGGTCAGGAAACAGGTGCAATTTGCAGGGGAAGTACCTGTGTATTATAGTTTAGAATATAGTTGAATTGCTGATTTAAAAAAAATCCCTTAACTGATATCTGGTACTAGAATTGGAGCATATCTATTTTTGGAATTAAATATCAAATGAATAAGATGAACAAAAAATATGGTATACTGGTATTATTAATAAAGGAATAGTCATAAGAATGAACAAGATGAAATAAAAATAGAAGGAATATTAGCACTAATAGAGTCACAACTGGTTGTTACACCTTTTAAAAGTTATGTAAGGGCCAAAAAAGTTTGATTTCAGTGTATCAATCATTATCATCTTACTCCACCTTACATATAAAATTGCTGCAAAATAAAGAGGCTACTTGAGCCAAAGAATATATTAGATAATTTTTAATTCATATGACATATCAGTTATCTAAGCTATGTGCAGTGACCCCCTTTCAACCATAAACCCATCCCTCCCGCAAACAAGTCTGAAAAACCCCCAACCACTGTCAAGAAAGTTGGCAGGTGTTGAACATTTCCAGACCATTCAAATCTAAGACGTGAAACTGACTCATAACTGAGACATCATTCACACAAATTTATTAGGGCACACAAAAAAAAAAAAATTAAAAAAATGACATTTTCAAAGAGTTGGATGTCGATGAAGATCATTGTAAACCCATAATCCAACAAACTGACAACAGCTCTCGATGTGTGTAAGAGAGAGAGAGAAAATCTGTAATGGAGGGTCCCTCTGCTCATGTAATTTTTTTCTTAATGCTGAGGCTGAGAAATAATACAGATAAATGTAAAATAATGTTTTATATCAAAATAATTAAAAAAAAACTACAATTACAGAAAAATTAAGAAGCACTGGGTTTTTTTCTTCTTAAAAATGAAATTGAGATTTAAAAAAAGTGCTTTGCGATTGTGTCTGTAAAATTGTTATACATGATTTTTACCATTTGAAAATGTATCAAAATAAGTAATATGTTTCCACAAGAACTGAGCAGTTTGCAGAAAATTCATGCAGCTTTTAAGTAAAACCAAATCAAACTTGCACATGAAAGATGAAGAAATACATGAAACAGAACAACTTATATATTTTTAATGTAAGGGTAGTAATCTGGTTCTGGTTATCTAAAAAAATAGTATTTTTATGGTTAAGTAAGATACCTTTGTAAAAAGTTCTGCGATTTACATAAAATTTATTTATCTTTTAAGTGATACTAAATATGACTTCATTTAATAAAACATGAAGAAATGCATAAATTAGGAACAATTATGTATCTGACAGATATGAAGAAAAGTTATTTCAAAGACATAATTTTATATATACCGTATGTTCAGATCCCTCAAAGGGTTGACGCTCTACTGTCTGAAAAGAATTTCTAGGAATCCAAGATAAGTCTGTTTCTTCTGTTGTTTTATTTTTCTTATCTTCTGAGTATTGAAACCATCTCTAATTTTCTTCTGAAACTCCAGCATGCCAAATTTGGTAACAAAAATATTTTCTTACATGTCTCAGTGAACATGTTCACAAGATATCTGTAAGTGGAGTACAAAATTGGTTGTCATACCCATTGGCCTTTAACCTGTTATCATAGATAGATGATCACTTAACTTCTTTCAGAAAATATCAATATACACCCACATGATAAGGTTCATTAAACCTATCATTCATATTTTTTGGGGAAAACAAAGTTATTTAAGTGGCATCATTCAAGATATTCTTCTAATATATCCACAACTTTGTTTGATTAAAATCTATACTTGGTCATGTTGTCATGGTCACAAGCCAGTACAGCTAAAAACCTAAGTCAAGACCTTTGATATTAAAATCAATGTCCGAGTGCTGATTATCAACTTGTTCATTGGAATGCAACTAAATACAAAGTTTGGTCAAAATTCACTATTATATGTTAATGTTACTGTGTTCATAAGCTCAATGGAGTACACAAAAAAATGCAAGCAATGAGGTCTAATTTTCGAAAACTCCTTCACAAAAGCAAGGATATGTAGGAAGACAGATCTGCACCATTTTCATTTAGAACAAATAAAATATTGTGAGAAGTGTTGTAGTGAAAACCCCATGTAAATGCCATGATTCATGCATTTTGGGACCACTCCTCTTTCTCATTTTCATAAATGATCTACCACTGAAAATAGGCAACTGTATTTCATCTACCGATTTTTATGCAGATGACACCACTCTATCAGATTTTAAACAGCTAAATTCAGACCTAGAGGTCTCCCTTCAGTCAGCCTTACTTAGAATAGATTCCTGGTGTAAGGAAAATGGCATGAAAGTAAACACGGACAAGACTAAAGTATTAATGATTACTACCCAACAAAAAAGAGCAAAATTGGAAAATAACAATTTGAATCTCAAGTTGAATGAAATTGGTCTACAAATCGTAACCCATGTCAAAATCCTTGGAGTGATGGTTGACAACAACTTGCAATGAAATGAACATATTCAAGTCATATATCATAAAGCCAAATTCATGTCTCTGGTTATTAAGCAAGATAAGGCCATATCTATCAACTAAACATAGGTTAATATATTACAAAAGCTATATACAACCATACCCAGACTACTGTAATATTATCTGGGGAAACACTTCTGACAAGAATATTTGCAAATTATTCCGCTTGCAAAAAAGAGCTTGCAAACTCATCCTAGATAATGCTGAAAATATCCCAAATGCAATGAATAATATTAAAATGTTAACAGTAAGTGAACAAAATATTTTTGAGAAAGGCTAGACTTATGCACAAAGTTTCAAACAATATGGCCCCATTATATCTCAAAGAACTATTTCATGCTAGAAAACAAGGCGACACTCCCAATTTAAGATCATTTTCAGCTAACCACCTCTGCATTCCAAAACCAAATAAAGAACTCTTTAAGAAAAGTTTTAAATATTCGGGGTCACTAATTTGGAATCGAATCCCAAAGAAAATTAGACAAATATAAATGCATTTAATTATCATCTAGTTCAATGGATGAAAAGTGGAACCTGTTTGATTTGACAAATACATTACAACTTAAAGTATAAATTCTCAAACCTTCCATTTTGTTGTCTCACAATTTTTGTACTGTATATACACAATATAGCAAGTTGGATCATGTTCTTACAAAACTTTCTGTTTATTATGTCCATATATGCATGTAGCTTATTATCAATGCTTTATTATTATTATTATTATTATTATTATGCAACTATGTACATGTACTCTGTATGTAAATATGCATATAATGGAGGGCCACAAGGAGGATTAGTTCCATGCAACTAATTGTGTCACCCTCTTTAAATAAAGTCATTATTATTATTATTATTATTATTATTATTATTATGAGGAATAGTGATAAAATTTTCAAGATGGCCATTATGGTGCCATGTTGGAGGTCAGACGAGCACCATTTTCATTCAAAACCAGCTACATATCACTGTAGTGCTCAAGTGAAAACCCCACCTTGATACAACTATTCTTTCAGGAGTAGCAGCCATATACAGATTTTCAGGATTGCCATTAAGGCAGCCATTTTGGAGGTTAGCATCATTTTAATACTCGAACATCTATATATTGCAAGAAAGAAGGATTTTTTGTGGGTTTTCTTAATGTCAATATGGGCATCCATTCAGGAGAAATAGCTGTTACAAGATTTATCAAATTTTGGGAAGTCATATTTGCATCATTTTCATTTAGAACCAACTACATATAGTAAGAAGTGTTTTAGTGAAAACCCCATGTCGATATGACCATTCCTTTCAAAACAAGTAGGTGCAGGGTACATACAGATTCAAAAGTAGAAAATGTAAGAACTTTCAAAGACACATGATAACAGTTTTCCAGGACCAAATTCATAATAATTCATGAGATGGTCAATAGTTTTGTTATTAATATATCCTTATGAGTCACAATACACATCACTAAATGAACAGTTTCATCAAATATAATCCAAGTTCAAAAGTCTCATGAATAGCATTAGTCTATTATTAGTACATCCTAACAAATAGCAATACACATCACTGAATTATGAATAAACAGTGTTGTTAAAATAATAATAAAAATCACTGAATCCACAGTATCATTAATAATATTAGGCTATTATTAGTATATTTTTGTACGAAACACCCCAAAAACTATCACTGAATAACAGTTTCATCAATTGTAATCATTACACTTCCAAATGTTGCGAGTTATATGACTTTCCTTTCACAGCAACTGAACTGCTTGGTAATGGTGCTGTCATTGAACATAAACTTGAAGATGCTGCTAATTCCTTAAAAACAATGGTTTATGATGAAACTGATAAACCAGGATATCTCTGCCACTACTGTCTGATTAGTTGTCATGAAGCATTGGATTGTACATGCATATGATGATGCAGAAGGCAAAGCAGATGTGGTCATATTAATCCCAGCTATTCATCTACTGCCTTGAAGAAATCTTCCATGCATCCTGACTTCAAGTACTGGACACAACTATCGATTTTAGGAGAAGTAGTAATAACAACCAACAGTGATCAGCACCATTTTAATTTAGGACCAACAACATATCATAAGAAAACTTTCAGTGAAAACTCCATGTCAATATGGCCATCTGTTCAGGAGAAGTAGCTTTAACCATATTTTTAAAATGGCTACCATGGCAGCTATATTGGAGGTCTGGTCAGCACCAATTTCATTTAAGACCAACTACATATCATATTAAGTCTTCTAGTAAAAAGCCCATGTCAGTACAACTATCAATTTTAGGAGAAGTATTGATAACAAGATTTTCAAGCTGGCCGCCATGGCAATTAAATTGCAGGTCTGATTAGCACCGTTTTTGTTTAGGACCAACTAGACATCATATGAAGTCTTTCAGTGAAAACCCAGTGTTGATACAACTATCTATACAGGAGGAATAGCAATAAAAAAATTTAAAGATGGCCAAAATGGTGGCCATATTAGATGTCAGATCAGCACCATTTTGATTTAGGACCAACTAGAAAATATAATAAGTCTTTCTGTGAAAACCCCAGTTTAAAAAGACCATCCCTTGAGAAGGAGAGTTGATAATGAGATTTTCAAGATGACCACTGTGGTAGCCATATTGGATGCCAAAGAGACACTATTTTTGCTTAGGACCACCTAGACATAATAAGAAGTCTTTAAGTGAAAATTCCATGTCAACATGACCATCCACTCAGGCAAAGTAACAATAAAAAGATTTTCAAGATGGCCAACATGGCAGCCATATTGGATTTCAAGGAAGCATGATTTTCATTCAAGACAAACTAGACATCGTAAGAAGTCTTTCAGTGAAAACCCATGTCAGTATGACTATCCATTCTGAAGGAATAGTCATAACAAGATTTTTAAGATGGTCACTGTAGAAGTCATATTGCAAGTCAGATCAGCACTATGATCACTTAGGATCAACTAGGCACCATAAGAAATATTTTAGTGAAAACCCCATGTCAATATGACTATTAATTCAGAAGAAGTAGCAATCACAATATTTTCAAGATGGCCACTGTGGCAGTCATATTGGATGTCAGGTCGGAACCATTTCCATTTAGGACAAACTAGATATGATAAGAAATCTGTTAGTGAAAACCCCATGTTGATACAACCATCCATTCAGGAGAAGTAGCATAAGAAGATTTTCAAGATGACCATTGTGGTGGCATATTGGATGTCCAAGGGGCACCATTTTCATTTTGTAGCAACTAGACTTTGGGATGAAATGTTTGTGTAAAGTTTCATGGCAATCCTCCCAGTAGTTTTGCTGGAGTAGCAATAACTTGTGGCAATGGATAGACAACAGACGGAGAGCGGACAACAGGTCATCATATAAGCTCTTCTGGTCTATGGCCAGTAGAGGTAAAAAATTAGCTTTCAAAGAGTCATGCAGTCTACAGAAAATGTATTCAGCTTTTTTAATAAAACATGAAGAAATGCATAAAACAGCAATTGATATGCATTTGATAGCTGTGACAGAAAAGAGATACAGGTTATTTTAAAGATAGCATTTTTATATAGGGCCATCTTTAATACAAGTTATATTCAGCCATATCTGGACTATTGTAATGTAATTTGGGGTATTACCTCTAATTCAAACATAACAAAACTTTTCAGATTCAAAAATTGGGCAAGCCATTTAATTCTAGATCAATGAATAGACAATTTCCAGGATGCAATGAATTATATAAAAATTTTACCAATACATGAAAGAATATTTCTTAGAAAGGCAAAATGTATGTATAAAGTGTCCAGAAAAGCCATTCCTGTCTACCTGAGCAATATCTTTCATCAAAGAGATGCTGATGGTACTCCAAATTTAAGGTCTGTTAGAAGTAAACATTACATTATACCACGGCCAAAGAAGGAATTGTTTAAAAAGAGCTTTCAATACTGGTCCACTGGTATGGAACAACATTTCCAGTGACATAAGGCAGGCTCCTAGCATTTCTTCTTTTCATAATCAATGTCTCAAATGGATGAAATCTGAAGACAATCAAACAGTTCTAAGTAATATAAATACCTCCTGCTTTTCTCTGCTGATACATCTTTTTCAAAGATGAATTTTTCAATACAGTATGATATTTTATATATGTTTATGTGTTCACTGATACTTGTGCATATGTTCTGTACCTGAAACTTTGATTTTCTGAATAACTCAATTCATTTGTGTCAAGCCAAATGTGTCACATTGTGCTGTATAGACTGTATATATTGTACATAATAGAAGGCCTCATGGTAGATTAGTTCTGTAACTAATTGAGTTACCTTCTATAAATAAGGTCATTATTATTATTATTATTATTATTATTATTATTATTATTATTATTATTATTAAATGAGCTTTTTCAAATATTGTGCAGTCTAAAGAAAATTTATTTAGTTTTAATAAGGTGCTAAATATGACTTGATTTAACAGAGCATGAAGAAATGCATACAACAGAGCAACTGATATGTTTTTAATAGCTGAAACAGAAATGTGATTCAGGTTATTTCTAAGAGAGGTTTTTCCTCATATTTAGCCCCTTGATACGACCCTTAAATTTAATATAAGCTACTTCAAATGTTATGTAGTCTACTGAAACTTTATTTATCTTTTAAAGTAGACCAAATATGACCTGATACAGTCGAACCCACTTATCTCGACCTCGGTTAACTCGCCAACCCTATTAAGTCGACGTTTTTGAAGTGGAACCGCCAAATTCTCTCTTTGTCTTAGCATTTTCTCATCGGTTATGTCGATTCTTTTATGTCGCCGAACCCTAATATCTCAAGCACAAAAGAGCACAAAAGAGGGCCAAATTTGCCACTTAACGTCGGTTATCTCGATCCCCATGACCAATTGCCGGCTTTTGAAAATGTTAGTTATTGATGCCACTTCACCATCTCACTACCGCATTTTCGCGTATATAAGACGCGTCTTATGCAAAGTTTTACGTACCCCTCACACAGGAGTGACACGAACGAACGGTACAGTGTGTGATATTGAAGGACGATTATTGCGGTCGATATTCACGTTTCACGATTTTCATTCCTAGTTGTAAAAACAATTGGGTAAGTGTTCAGTAAATACAGGAGTGAAAGAATGATCTTACTTGGTTCACTGCGCATGTGCTGAGTTCACGTAGCACGTGATCACGGTCCGTATGGTCGTTCACTCCAATGACAGTTCACTCACTCTTGTTGATCTTGTCTAAAGGATAGCATGCTGTAGCGATCTTTGTGTTTGCAATGTTGGAGAATATAATAAAGGTTTGTATCGAGAATCGACAGTGGTTTGTATTGTATACTGGTAAATCTCTGCTGTTAGTTCGTGCACATATGCCTTTTGTTGTTAGCAAACATGTATGTACATTTTTATAGCATGCCGATCGCTTCATCAAACAAATCGCGGCAACGCTGTTGTGTAAAAAAACCTCCAAAAACACGTGCATGTACATTCTCATTTATTAACGCACATCATGTACACAAAGAAATTTCAAGCACATGTTAATATATTGTCGCCATATTGGTTTTCGTTTATCTCGATCATCGGATATCTCTACGCTTTTTGGCAAACCCCTAGGCCGGCGACATAACCAGGTTCAACTGTATTAAAAAACATAAGAAATACATAAAACAGAGCAATTGGAATTTTTTTGACAGTTTTGACAGAAAAGCAGTTTAAGTTATTTGAACGACATAATTGTATGCTAATGCTTAGACACTGGATACTGCCCTTAAATCTGAAATTTGCTTTCTAACAAGAGTACCATGAATGGAACATTATACACCTAACCTGTGTTTAACAGTCCTCTATGTCTATAACGAATTTTTCTGCTGAAACCAGTTTTCTTCATCCAGTCACAGTGATCTTGATCTTTGACCTTTGACCCCCAAAATCAATGGGCTTCTACCTTACCCCAAGTGTAAGCCATCCACAAGGTTTGCTCCAGGTCTGTGATGTAGAACAAAGTAATGTTAATGTCTGGAAACTATTTTTCATCTTTCAGTCACAGTAACCTTGACCTTTACCTATTGAGTGAAAAATCAATAGGCTTCTTCCTTACCCGAAATGCAAGCCATCCACAAATTTTGGTCTGGGTATATGATGCAGATCTACTGATATTGAGACAAAACCATTTTTATTCTTTCAGTCTGTGACCTTGACCTTTCACCTTTTGATTCAGAAATTGACAGTTTCTTCCTTAACCCAAGTGCAAGCTATCCACAAAGGTTTGTAACTATAGATGGTGGAGAACTGAGTTATTATGCAGAAACCATTTTTATTCTTCCATCAAAGACATTGACCTTTGACCGTTTGCAGGGGTTTCAAAGAGAAATAAATTAATCAAGTAGCATTAGTGGGGTATGCAGGACCAGGACCCCCCTCCCACCATGAGCTGAAATGGTGCTGGTGTTACGTGTATCAAATCAAGTTACAAAGTCTTTCCTTGATGGAAAAATGTGAAATTTTTTTTAAAATAATTTCTTTTGTAATATATAATTTTGTATAAAATTCATATTGATAATTCCTATCTCAGGGGGTTTTTTTCCTGATGATCATTCGGGTTCTATGCTATTAATAAGGGGGAAAAAATTATCACACAGAATCATCAGGTTCAATTACATGTTCTTAGTTCTTTGAATTAAATGAATATGTCTTAATTATGTAGCTGATGAAAAAAAAATCTATATTAACAGTGTAAAAAAAGAAGCATAGTAAAATACAAGTTTCCTGGTGATAGAATAATAAGGAAAATAAGCAAAATTAAGATTTTACAATAAAATAGAAACTAAAATCAACAATAAAAATAATAAAATTAAGATGAGGATGTATTATAGTGTGTGGGCAAAGCCCAGGGCAGAAGATAATGTAGGTTTACTTTATAACACTGTATATGTGCTGAAAATATTGCATTTTATAAATAAATTATGGATTCATTCCTAAAATAATTGAAGTAGACTCACTTTCAATAAATGTTTAAATCATCAGTGTTGCTTCTAGTTTTTTTTCAAAATGGGGCCAATACCCCCAATGAAACTTTAAAAGAAGGACAAACCTGCAAATAAGTGAGCCAAATAGTTTCAAGACTTGGGATAAAAAAGGTCAAATAAAATTCATCAAAACTCAATGCCCATCTCTGTGATATAATACTGTTACTGTCTTACTTACAAACATGACATTATCCAAATTCTTACTTACTCATCTTTCAACTGTACTAGTTCCATAGTTTGTATATCCCGTCTCGAATGCATTCTTTTTGTTATTCTTCACAAATAAAATCACACATCATTCCTTTACGATTTTTCGATAGTAATGGCTGTTTCTTGGTCCACTTTGCAACAGTGAAATATTTCACAGCATATTCATGTTGTATTTTATGTTAATCATGTGATTTTATCTGTTGTATTTGGGTCAAACTGTAAGCAATATGTTTGACATGTTGATTGTCACTTGTATCATTCATATATTGTATCAGTAAGCATCAGCTAGCCTATCTTATTACGTCTGTTTCATGTTGTTCCCTCCATACTGCCATACATGTGACAGAACCAGGATTTCAAACCAGTAGATTTACAAATTTTGATCACTACATTGGCCTCTAAACCAGTAGATTTTTTATTTGCATAAATTTTACGTTTCAAGGACATGGAAAACAAAACAAGTGCTTTTTTGTGCCATAATATGTATTCTATTCATACTATAATAAAACAGCAAGTCTGAACATGAATCAGATACGGATTCTGATGGAAAATGTTACAATAATAATTAATCAATAGTAGTCAGTATATGGTAAAATAATGAAAAAGGAAGAGTTGTTTATCTGATAGTTCATTGCAAAGATTTTTCTTTTATAAAATCCAATAGCATTTTTAGTTTTCATCGCAACATCACTGTCTAGTGCCTACTGATGACATTCACTGTGATTATTAAGCTTCACGCTTAACAGGCTCTCAACAGTTCTCTGGTCCAGATTTCCCCTGAATCACTTTGCATTTTGCGAAGAATGGAGAATGTCCTCTCTGTATCAGCATTAGAATGTTGTAATGACAGGACAACTACACTCAGCCTGCAAAGAAGTTCTAACTTCACTTTTCCTGTTGCTGGGTTTGTAAGGTTGGTGACAACTCTCCAATACTCGTCCAAGCTATGTTCACCCCGAGGAGGAAGTTCCTGACTTGGACTTAAGATGTATTCCTGAGTCTCATCCTCAAGGGCTTCTTTCTCTTCATGGCTCAGATCCAAAAATCTCTTGGCAAGTTTCGCCACTGTAAATAAAAAAATAAAAAAACTGATTTAGACTTGAAATAAAAATGAAAAATATACATGATATATTTATGTTTTTATTAATAATTTATCCAAACTTTAAAATTAATTATCTTGTAATATATTTTTAACTGATATATTTTATCTAGGGCTTGAACTTAATGTATGTGCATGAAAACTTCAAATAGTTTATGAAATACAAAAGATGCATACCTTCGAAACACACAATGCAAACTTAGAACCTTTGCTACTAACCTGTACACACTTAAACTCTGATATCTAAGCATTGTTGAACTTGTAATATTTCATACCTGGTTGTTTTTTAGAATTGGAAGAAAGCACACATTTCAAATTGAAAAAAAAAATGTAAGAGCTGTCCTCTTAAAATGTCTTGAACAATACAACAACAAATAAATTAGTAAAAAATCAAAATACTTACTCTAGTGTGTCTGCTGAAATCATTTTTTATGGTCAGTCTCTTCGTTTTATCCCCCCTCGGCCAAGGGTCGGCCGATTTTCATCAAAGGCTCAGAAGACATCATGGACCACCTGTTATCCCTTTATTACTTATAACACTTCAGAAAACATCCCACATTTGGCCTAAAACTCCTCAAATTCCAACAATATGGTAATCAATTAGCAGTCTGTTGTGTACACATATCAGCTGTTCTTTAACAATTCTAATCCTATTGCCCTGCCATGCATCATCGCACCAGTCATTGAAGTGGTGGAGCATTTGCGGTCCTCAGTAAACTGGTTCTGACTGGTTTCTCTAATGTGTTGATAGAATGCGTAAACATAGTTTTTTTAGGGGTTTTTTTATAATAATTTTAAAAAAAAATTCTTTTAATTTTCAAAAGCGGTAGATTTTAACTACTAAATGGTATGTGCAGTAGACGGCCTTTAAAACTGTATTTTTAGCGTAACTGCTGGTAGAATCACATGTATGATACTGCAAAATTAACAGAACTCTGTGACAATTTCTTACATACCACTTTTTGATTTATTATTTAGCCAAAAGTCAAGCATGTGACTTTATTGTTTCATTATTAGCTCATGATCACCACTCCTGGTAGCAATCGACTGGGCACAAAAGGAAAGAGACTGAATATATATGGTTCTCTTTGACATAGGTTGAGTCATATGTCAGACAAGTGCTGTCAGTGATGCCAAATCAGACAAAGGCAAGCATCTTCTTTGCTTACACCAATATGCATTGAATGGAAGAAGATACTAATCTTAACTGGATAAATCATCTCCAGTAGATATACAGTGATGAATTGTAAAAACTTTTGAAATGAATTTTTAACTTAAATATGCATGATCGACATTTACTCTGGCTGAATCCACCCACACTCCCATGAGATTAATTCACAATGCAATTTTGATGATTGTAGCAGAAGCAGGGCTGAAGATAAGGTGGGTCTTATGAGCAAACCTCTGAAAATACATGTATCTTGCACATAAAATGAAAGTCACAGTGCCCTAATTTTAGCATTGTTAAGGTACTCTTCATAAGATGCACACACACACCAATTTTGATGAGTGTAGGTGAAATAGGGTCCAAGACATGCTGGTTGCTATGGTCATGTAACAAACAAATAAACAAATCTACCAACAAAAGAACAAAATAAGCAAAATGCTATATCCCCTCACAAATCTGTTCAAAATGGGATAATAAAAGGTAATAACTGTGGTTGAAACATCATCATTACTTAATGTGATTTTCAGCTTCTTTACTCATGAAAACGTACTTGTTTAGCTGAGGATTCATCTCCAAGTCTGAAGGTATGCTTCATAGCTTCCTCTACAATGGATGTAAACTCTACAGGAAATTCAATTTTCATTGTGCTTTCATGAATGCTTTGCTGGCTAGGATAGATTTCACAAACTGGAGCTTTAAATTCAAAATTAATGACAAATTTCCCAGGGATTTCTGAAAAACAAAAATAATTTTATTACTGAAACAAATGTATCACAAACAACATGATACACTGCCAACATAAGGAGAACAAATGTACTGCCAACATAAGAAGAACAAATGTACAGTCCTTGTCCAGAAATTAAAATGCAAGGATCAAATATAATTTAAGCAAAAGTGACCTTGCTACCATCTCTGAAATCCAAAGGTTTCTTTTCAGGCACAGGGAAATACATGTACTAAGTTTCCTTGAAATTGGAGATACATGTATTGATGTTCAGTTATTGTTCAGAAATTAAATGCAAGGGCTAAATCTATTTTTACTAATACTGACCTTGTACCTCAAACTACCAACTCCAAAATCAATACGGCTCTTTCTTGGGTATAAGGATTATAATATATATACCAAGTTTCATTTAAATAGGTTAAAGAGAACTTAAGCTCTGGTACAGAATGAAATACAAAGTAACCAGGACATTGACAATGAAGGTACACAGACCCAAAACAACTGGGGTCTTTATTAGGCAGCTAGAGGGGAATACATGAACAAAGTGTCACACAATGCATTTTGCAGTGCTGCAGTTATCATCCCCCCCCCCCCCCAAATGATCAGATCTATTTCAGTTACAGCAACCATGACATTGGAGTTACTGACCACTAAATGAGCAGGGTTCTCCCTTGGAATAAAGGAAACAAATATACTAAATTTCACTTAATTCTGTTATCTAGAATGTAAGTTTTCAGCTGAAAATGAAATGCAATGGTGAAATCTATTTATATCAACAACAGCTATAACTGTTGAGTTGATGACCTCCAAATCAACAGGGTTCTTCCTGGAGCTGAAGAAAACATGTGTACCAAATTTCATTGAATTCTACTACAGTCGAACCCACTTATCTCGACCTCGGTTAACTCGCCAACCCTATTAAGTCGACGTTTTTGAAGTGGAACCGCCAAATTCTCTCTTTGTCTTAGCATTTTCTCATCGGTTATGTTGATTCTTTTATGTCGCCGAACCCTAATATCTCGAGCACAAAAATTTCAAGCACATGTTAATATATTGTCGCCATATTGGTTTTCGTTTATCTCGATCATCGGTTATCTCGACGCTTTTTGGCAAACCCCTAGGCCGGCGACATAACCGGGTTCAACTGTACCTACATGTAGACCTTCAGTTATCACCCAGAAATGAAATGCATGGCAAAATCTATTTTTAGCAACAGTGATCTTGACTGTGGAACTACTGACCCTAAAATCAATAGGGTTCTTCCTTTGGCCATGGGGAACAAAATTATCAAATTATGTTGAAATTTGTTTACTACGACTTCAGGTATTATCTGGAATGAGATGCATTGGCAAAATCTGCTTTTAGCAACAGTGACCTTGAGCTTGGAGCTACCGACCCCAAAATCCAAAATCAAACGAGGAGAAATTTGCACTGAAATCTGTTTACTAGAACTTAAGTAATCATCCAGATGTAAACTGTCTTGACCCTGAAGCTGCTGACCCCAAACTCAAAAGGATTCTTCCCTGGGCTAAGGGAAACACGTGTACTAAGTTGCATTGTAATCTGTTCTTTAGAATCTATCATCGAAAACCCAAAATGAATACCTGTCACTACTGCCTTGCTAAATTTGTCAGTTCAAAGGGAAGCTGATGGTCTAAAAAAAACTGGTAAAAAAATAATATACTCACCCATATGGTAGGGGTATCCACTATTGTAAGCTTGCAGCAGATTGAAACCCTTTTTGTGCCATAACTATTGGACCCAAGGAAAAAAGTCTTTGCTATGATGCACCTAAGACCAAAGGTAAAAGGAGGAGAAAGTAGTGTGCGACTGCCAAAACATGGTTCTCATATCATCCTCCAATGATGAATGATTAAAATAGGCCCATGAAGCAGCAATAGCCCTGACTTCACGGGCTTTAATTCTCATGAACAAAAGGTCCCTTGCATTGAGGGACTGATAACCTCTCTTGATAGTGACGACAATCCACCTGGAAATGGTGGATGGAAATACATAGGAAGAAACGTTTCCTACCCTTTCGTCTCCCTTTTGACGTGGCCAAATCAAACTCTAATGCCCTAACCAGCAGAGAAGTCTTTCTTGATCTTCCCCAGCACAGACACGACTGAGACTGGGAATCTCTATAGGGAGCAGGACTACCAAAGAAAGCTGGTTTTTCACCAAAAAACCCGGTTGACAAAGGAGAGAAACACTCATAATAGGCATTTAACCATAAACAACCCTTTTCTATAGATAAGGCATTAAGCTCACTCCTTCTCGCAGATGCTAAGGACAGCAGGAAAACAATTTTAAAGGTAAAGTTCTTGAAGGAAACTTCACCCAGCGGTTCGTAAGTGGGTTTTGAAAAAGCCTACAACACACACAAGAAATTCCATTTAAGCATTAGTGAGCAAGATACCAGTCTCTGCAGCTGAAAATACTTGATAAGATCAGAAGGATGAGGGTCCAAACCAATGGCTGGACTTTTTGAGAACTTTAGCATGTTGGACAGGACTACTTTATAGCCCTTAACAGTAGAAACCAAACATTATCTGTCTTCGAACAAGAAGAGAAGTTTTCCACTGCGCTCAGAGAGGGACAGCTAGGACTAACACATTTCCTACTGCACTAATCATAAAAGATTCTCCACTTTGCATCATAGACCTTGGACATAGAATGTCTCTTGGCCTGGACAATGCAGTTGACAAACTTGCTCAAAAAACTTGTCCCAGCAGATGGATCGCTTGAGATGAGTCAAGCATAAAGGTATAGAATCTGTGGGCTATTGTGGAGAAGAGACCCCATGTGCTGTGACTGCAGGTCCCTCTCCTGAGGTAATGTCCTGGGCTGGTCTACCACAGGTTGAGTAGATCAATGAACTATGATCGTTGGGGCCACAGAGACGATATCAGAATGGGCTGAGCAGTGGAGGTCCTGACTTTGTGGAGCACATGCTGAATTATTCTGAAAAGTGGGAAGACATAAGCAAATAGATGATCCCACCTTAGACTGAAGTCATCCACAGCCCAGGCCCGCTGATCTGAGACTGAGGAGACATAAAAGGCGAACCTATTGTTCAGTATTGTCATGAACAAGTCCACCAAGGGTCTCCCCCACAGAGGAATCCAAGCCGAGAGGGGATCCTTGTGCAGTTTCCAGTTCGCCAGAAGGAACCAGGTCTGTCGCAGATTTCAAGGTCCCCAGGAGGGATAGATATAGACGAGTCGACAAGGTCTTGGTCTGAAGCACCACAAAAAGAGCCAGGATTCTGTCTATAATGTCCAGTGGAACATGAACATGCCCAAAGTTGGTGAGGAAGTTCATCCCCACAGAAACAAAATCCTGAGAAGAATTACCTCCAATTTCTGTAGCTTCAGAAAGGGTCCTAGCCAGGTCACTGTGGACCAGCAGCAAGACAGATCTTGCAAGAGGGACTCTTTGAGGCCATTGTGCATCAGCCAGTCATCGAAATACTAGAGAATGGGGATCGTAAGAGCACTCAGGTGGGTGACAACTACTCCCATCACACTGGTAAAAGCTATGGGAGTGGAGGTTAGGCTGAACAGCAGAGCTCAAAATTAGAAAACCTCAGAGTCCAGGCAAAACTGGAGGAATTTCCTGTGAGGAGGAAAATTTGGCTGCAGAGGTATGCATCTTGAAGGTTGATGGAGAATTCACAGTTGCTGGGCCTTACGGCATTCCTGAAAGAATAAACATGTGGGTGAGTATCTCATGGGACCTTCTTGTGCCCACATTTCCCCACATTTTGTGACATTCCTGACAAGAAAAGTATCTGCTGCCAATCTAGTACTCTCTGAAAGAAAAAACTTTATGCAAATATTTTATTTCAAAGCAGAGTAATAAAATGATCTGATGCAACAATCAAAATCATACTTCTTCAGCAAATACTTATTCGAAGCAGTGCAATAAAATTATTTGATGCAACAATTAAATTAGTACTGCCTAAGTGAGTACTTATTCAAAAATGTACTGATGAAGCAGTGCTATACAATTATTTCAATGCAGTAATTTAGCATACTGCCTACATGCACTATTAATAAATAATTCCCAAAATTGATAAACAAAGGGGAATTAATATTCCGGAACCAGGAATGGGTAGTAATACCTATCCTAGGCTGAAAATATAATCAAGTACTGCCAAAGTAAGTACTAAAATAAAATTCCAGAACTATCACACAGGAGGAATTACTTATCCTAACAACAGTTAAGAGAAAAGGGAAGAATAGAGAAGAGCACTACTAGATGAACACGATGGAATGAAGTTCCCTAAATTATCAATAGAGCTAAAGTCACAATCAAATAATTCAAGGACTGAGGGGACAATCACTCAATTGAAATGGAAAATTAGAATAATTTGAAAACAACATTTATTTAAACACATAAACGAAAACAATTTTCCAAGAGCAAACTGAACACATTAGCGCTACAAGTTTCCAAGGAAAAGAGGAAGAGTAACATGCATGAGCTGATGACATGGTAATCAGTCTGGTTCTGGGTTCTCTCTGTTCTAGATTTCCAGAACGGTCCATATAATGCGAGATTGGATATATGAGTTCAGACGAGGGGACTTAGCATCCCAGAAGGTAACCAAGGCAACAGTGACAGGTATTGTATTACTACTATAAAACCAAATTTTTTAGGGTCATATGAATCTATATCATTCTCTCACACTCTTCGTATGCATATATAGACTTGATTATTTTAACTCTGATTATTATTACTATATATTTTCAACAATTTAGGATACAATTATACTATATTCTATGTAACAGCTGCATTGTGCACTTAAAAAATTCTAATTTTGGTAAATTTCATCATGTTAAAGCTGGTCATAAAAAGCACACATCTACAAATGTTATAAACAGTGTCTCCATCATATGTATGTATATACTAGAAGTGTTAGCTCCCTTTTTCTGTGCTGAGAGCTTTCTACTTTTGTGGTTCATTTTCTCTCCCAATATGGTTGCACCCAGGAAAACACATTTAAGATATATTTTTGAGACTGATTTAACCCACAAGGTTGAGCAGTAATGAGACAACAGTTACGCATAGTCATAGGTTCCAAGAAAATCATGATGTTCTAGGCAGATATTAGCAGCTGCTTCACTCTCATGAGACATACTGGGATTGAGACATGTGCTTAAAACAGATTTGAACAAAATTAGTTTTGACCAAAAGAGGTGATAGTGAAATGGTAACATCTGTTACTAAATATTGGCATTCACAAGTGAAAAATGTCAACTGATGACCATTTGGCAATCTTAAAAATAATAATGCAGCAACTGAAAAATTACATCAACACTGTCTTATTTAAAGTATATACCACATCTTGTACAAAATACAACATGCAATTTAATTCAGAGCATAATCCCTTTTCAATTGAGACTGATGGTTCCTAATAAGTTGCCTTCTTTACATGTACCAAGTCTGGCTCAAAGCCAATAAAAACAATGTTTGTTATTGAAATATACAGATCAATGACCAGTCTGATACATGGCCTGTGCCATTAACTTTAGCTGATGGTACAGATCCAGAAAAATGCATACTTTGGAAGCAAATACAGAAAAATTACATTCTGACGTAAAATTACTATCAGTAGAACTCTTATAAGCATAGATATGGCTAGGACTTTATTAATATAAACTATCATCATCAGAAAATAAAAGTTAAGGCCCTTTAACAGTTAATCTAAGGCCAGACAATATGTAGTGATAGTTTACAAAACCCCATATAGTAAATTTCAATGGCTGGCTTGAGGCTAAAGTATGTGATCTATGTACTATTAATAAAATCTTTTTCTGTTTGTTTTACAATTACTTTTTAATTTGCCTTAACTAAAAACTTCAAGTTAAGTCTTTCTATCATTTTCAATCATTAATTTCCCACTCAACTGACTTCTGTTCTCAATTTGTATGGCAAAAACTTGAAATGGCCACTAAAATTTTCAAGTATGGTAGCTTGTTCTATAGCTACTAATATGAAAGGTATCTGGAGCACTGACATAGCAGCTTAATCTCCTATTCACATTTCTGACGCATGCATTAAGATAACTGCAAGGGTATTTCAATATACTTAAATATAAAATGTTGAAATACATTAAGATCAAGATGTTTTTCTTCTACATGTAAATACTGGAATTAGGTTCCAGCACAAATTGCATATCCCATACTTCCAAGCTATGCTGCTAGGGACATGACCTGACCAAGGGGCCAATGATGCAACATTGTAAATGTGTTTTTGTCTCTTTGTGTCCAGTTAATGTATATATGGTTATATGATGGGGATCTTGATAGTTTCCAATTTATGAGCCAAAGGCAAGTCCCCAACTCCAAGGGCACAACCCTAAGCCTGTGTTGGATGCACAAGTGAATATATTTCCCTATGCCCATTAAATATATACATGGTTATAGGGTGGAGATCACAACAGTTTCCACAATATGACCTGGGGGCAAATCTCCTACTCTTGAGGTAGGACCCAGGGTCTGTACTGGATATGTCTAATTTCATCTCATGTCCTTCAAAACTATACATAGTTATAAGGTGTGGGATCTCCAGTTTCCAAATACAGAGCCAGGGGCACATTCCTTACACCAGGGGAATGACACATACCTGCCAGAACATGTGTCACAAGAAAAACAAGATTTTTTACTCCCAAAACCCCTGACACAGTTGTCTTTATAAAAACATGATTTCCAGTAAATCTTATGAAGAAAATAAAACAAGAGAGAGAGACCTTTGTTGACACCAAGATATATGCCCATAACATGTAGCCTGTACAAACTGTCAACAGTTATGCTTAATGCTCAAGAAAAACTATCACCATGGGTCAGTTTATACAGTTAATTTGTCACAGAGATGATTAAAAGGTAAAGGCAGTCAGAAATAAACAAACCACCACAACAAAGATTACTTAAGTGACTGACAATAGTTAGAGTGTCTTTGTGTTGCAAGTCCTTTCAGTACTGCTGTGGGAGAGCCCACTGACTAATTTGCATAGGTAAAGTACATGAAGTGGAACAACCCATTCATTTGAAGTTAGGTAAATCAAAAAGATCCGTGTTGAAGAAGCAAACATTATTACACTTTGTTGCCTTGAATAAGAATGTTCAAACCATATTTATTAAAGATTATTGGCAAGTTTCTGATTAGTGGCAAAGTTTCTTTGAAGTCAGATTTTACCCCATATATAAAATGCAAAACATGATTATTTCAGTGGTTGGAATAGTGTGGAAGTGAATTCATTTTTGAAAGCAAAATGTCAAAATGCAGCTGTGATTCAGAGAAGGATGAACCATCTGCAAAGTGAGCAAAGCCAAGCAAAATGAACTAACATAACTCCTGTTTGATGGGGTCTGACTTTGTGAAGTAGCAAGGGCGAGCATTTTATTCTTTGCACAAATTGCAAACACCATATCAACATGGGCAATTGTCATCTTCCTTCAGGATAAACAAAATCTGACATTCTAAGGGACTGACAATTTAATTTTCTGGGGCAGGGCTCTGGGATTTTTTTTTTTACTTCAGGCTCCAAAAAAACTTGAAAAAAATTAATCTTGCTCTAATTTGTAGATAAAAAAAGGACTACTTCTATCCATCATAGTAGTTGGAAAAAAATTTATCTTCATACAAAAGAACAACAATATATCATAGTTGGATCCCCCCACCCAGAATATTAAATGGTCAGTCACTAAATAGTGTGGCCATTGCATGTTTGTCACTCACTCACAGCAATGCAAATGTAAAAGGTGTGGGTATTGTGGGTATAATGACTTCAGTGACTCTATTCTTACTTGCTGATTAAGAAGTGCATGCATGGAATACTTTGTTCATATGAATAACTAAATATCTCTCCAAATAATTATTGGACAATTATACAACTTAGTTTGTTTCCTTTCTTCAGTTAATGTCTCTTTTCTTATTTAAACCATAAACACAAAATGCATAAATATTATTACCATAGGAGAAGCAGCGTCTCATATCAGGTTTTGAAATGGCAATAGTTTCCCACAAGTCATCACCCTGAGACTCCTGTAATACAATTATAACAGAGATCTTTTGTAAAGTCAGACAAGATAAAAAATAATGAAGTAGTCCAATGTTAATGTAACTGTAATAAATGTATGTAAATATGCATATATAATTTAAGATTACACTGAAATACTGTCATAATTCTATGCATATAAACATCGTACAAATCTTTGTTAATTATTTCTCATTAATAGAAGTCCAACAAAAACTGATCTAAAACTACAACACTTTCATAAACTTAATCAAACACTAAATTATTCAGAAATAAGTACAGTTAAAAGTTGTTAATCATGTACTAGGTAGCATTAAGGTTACTTGGCATATCTTATATTTTTACACTCACAAACATCTGATGCAGAAAAATCTTCAGTTCTTGTTTTAAATGTTAAAGTCTTCCAACTAGTTCAAAGAATAATTGTTATGCCTAATTAGTACTTTTTAAATTTATCATTGAAACTAAATTTCAAAAAATTAATTACAACTTTGAAAAAAACTTCAAGTTTACCCTTCTATGAATTTGTGAGTTTATGAATTTGTGAATTTGTAAACTGTTAAGAATGCAAATTGAAACAAACTCGAAATATGTCCAAAGTACACTGATGCCCACCCCCACCCCGGGCCTTGCTTGAATGAGTAATGCAAGTAGAAAAGAGAAATTACTCTAGAAAACTCTAAGCACATATTTATGAACATGCAGTAAGAACATCTGAAATGGATACTAAATAACAGGGCATAACTCTAAATAAATCATCTGAGTGTGATGACAGAACATATTCATCTGATGTCAATAATGTCTGCCAAGTTTCAGGACAATTCAACAAAAGGGGAGTAGTTATCTATTACAAATAAGCTCATTTATACACTTTGTGTGACTGTGTGTGTGTGTGTGTATATATATATATATATATATATATATATATATATATATATATATATATATATATATATATATATATATATATACACACACACACAGTCACACAAAGTGGCAGAACTCCAAAAACCTCATCAGAGTGCAACAACGGAACCACATGTGCATGTTCATCCACTGTTAATAGCGCCTGCCAAGTTTCAGAGCAATTAATCAAAAGCTGCAGGACTAGTTCCACAAACAAGAATTATCATATATCTAAGATACATTTAACACCAAAAAGGGCATAATTCTGAAAAAAAATAAGAATCAAGGCATGACAAAAGAATATGTGCATGCTGATTTCATGTCAATAATGTCTCCACAATTTATAGGGCAATTCATCTAAAGCTTTTGGACTAGCTGCATGCACAGGAATTATCAAATATAGCATCTAACACCAAAGAGAGGCATTAACTCTGGAAGAATGCCTTTACAGCATGATGATAGAACAATATGCACATGCACACTTCATGTCCATAATGTCTTTCAAGTTTCTGTGCAATTCATCAACACCTGTGGGGCTAGTTGCACACACAGGAATTCTCACATATAGTACATACATTTACCAAGTTACACCAAAAAGGGGCGTAAGTTGGAAATGCAGCACAATGACAGAATGACATGCGCATGTTGACCTCATGTCAATGTCTGCCAAGTTTCAAGGCAATTATCATAAGCTACGAGACTAGCTGCACACCCAAGAATTATCATATATATTTACCACCAAATGGCATAACGCTGGAAAAATACATCAGGCATGATGAAAGAATTAAATGTGCATTCTGACCTCATGTCAATAATTTCCGCTAAGTTTAAGGCCAATTCTTAATAAATGTGGGACCAGTTGCACATGCAGGAATCATCCTATACAGTATGTACATTTAACTATTGGACTATTGAGCAATTTGCTCATGTAAATAAACCTCACATTTCCAGCATCCCATCCCTATCCCCATATCGTGATGAGTTTATAGTCCCAAAAGTGCATAACACTTTAGAAAATAGTGTGAGCACAATGACTGGTTAACATGCATATATTCTGCTGATGACCACAATATGTACAAAGTTTTACAGCAATCCAATGAAAATTGTGAGCATAGTTACATTCACAATATTCTGTTATACACCACATTCAGCTCCAAATCAAAAAGAGCAATAACTCTAACAAAACCACAGGATCACAGTGATTTGTTTTAACCTGATTGGTTAATTCCTGACATTCTAGATGCCATGAAAATTTTTGATTATTTCAAATCTGTTGGTCAACAAACACATTACAAAACATGGAGAAATAAAGTAACCAAAATGATCGATGGGGCAAAGAAGTCTTCAATTAATATCAGTCAGCTTTAGAAAATAATTGCAATATGAATTCTATGTGGAAAGTTTTTAACAAACTAGGTGCAGGTAAACAGTCCACAAGGTCATCCAAAATCCAACAACTTAGCCAGGAAGGCCAGATTATTGATGAGGATGTTGAAATAGCAAATACATTCAATGAACTTTTTGTCAGCATAGCTTCCAGAATTAAGGAACCCATTGTAAACTCCAATCATGATGAACTAAGAAATTTCTGTTCAGAAAAAATTCCAGCTGACACAAACTTGTTTATCTCTGCAATACCAAATGAAAAAGTTTTTACATTTTTGCAAACTATTGCAACAATGAAATCAACAGGCCTAAATAATACTGGACCACGTCTCCTGAGGGCTGCTGCAAACATAATATTTGATAGCATAGCTTACATATGTAATCTAAGCATATCCACCTCATTGTTTCCCCAGACATGGAAATTTGCAAAAGTTACCCCCATTCACAAGTCTGGCAGCAAAGAAGATGTCAATAACTACAGACTCATATCTATATTACCAACTCTGTCCGAACTACTTGAAAAACATGTCCATAACAGTCTTTTGATGTACCTATCAAACAATGATTTAATTCATCAAAACCAATCAGGGTTCTGAGAAAACCACTCCTGTGAGACAGCTTTGGTCTCCATGATAGACAGATGGATTACTGCCTTTGATCATGGAAAATTAGTTGGATCTATACTAGTTGATCTTAGAAAAAAGCTTTTGACCTTTTTGATCATGATATTCTTATAAATAAATTGAACATTAGCAATGTGACAATTCAACGACTGATTGGTTTACATCATATCTAACAATGAGAAAACAGCGTGTCAAAATAAATAGCAGTTTTTCTAAAGAAGAACCAATTACATGTGGAGTACCACAGGGATCAATCCTGGGCCCACTCCTCTTTCTCATTTTCATAAATGATAAATCACTGAAAATAGGCAACTGTATTTCATCTACCAACTTATATGCAGATGACACCACTCTATCAGATTTTAAACAGCTAAATTCAGACCTAGAGGTCTCCCTTCAGATAGCCTTACTTAGAATAGATTCCTGGTGTAAGGAAAATGGCATGAAAGTAAACAAGGACAAGACTAAAGTATTAATGATTACTACCCAACAAAAAAGAGCAAAATTGAAAAAATTTGAAACTTAAGTTGAATGAAATCTGTCTACAAATGGCTACCTGTGACAAAATCCTAGGGCTGATGGTTGACAACAACTTGCAATGGAATGAACATATTCAAGTCATATGTCATAAAGTCAATTCATGTCTCTGGTTATTAAGCATGATAAGGCCATATCTATCAACTGAACATAAAAAAGATATATACAACATTACCTAGACTACTGTAATGTTATCTGGGGAAACACTTCTGACAAGAATATTTGCAAATTATTCCACTTGCAAAAAAGAGCTAGCAGACTCATCCTAGATTGTGCTGAAAACATCCCAAATGCAATGAATGATATTAAAATGTTAACAGTAAGTGAACGAATATATTTGAGAAAGGCTAGACTTATGCACAGAGTTTAAAAAAAAATGGCCCCATTATATCTCATGGAACTATTTCATGCTAGAAAACAAATATAAATTCATTTAATTATAATCTAATTCAATGAATGAAAAGTGAAACCTGTTTGATTTGACAAATACATTACAACTTGAAGTATAAATTCTCAAACCTTCCACTTTGTTGTCTCATTATTTTTGTACTGTATATATACAATGTATCTAGTTGGATCATGTTCTTACAAAATTTTCTGTTTATTATGTCCATATATACATGTGGCTTATTATCAATGTTTTATTATTATTATTATTATTATTATTATTACAGTAGGACCCCGCTATAGCACGCTTCGTTATAGCACGAATTCGGATATAACACGATCGTGGCATGGCTACCGAAATTTCATCTATTTTTTCGTACATGAAAAAAACATTTTTTTTTTCAAAGTACGAAAAATAATGTGTACAAAATTAATTATCACTTTGAGGAAGAGATCGTGTATGAATCCTGATATAATACGATTGTGGCAACGTCTACCAAAATTTTACAATAATTTCGCCAATTTCTTGAACTACTGCAAAGTTTTGTGCCAAAATAAACAAGAGTTTGATTTAATAATTTGGCAAGCTATATTGAATAAAGATGCTGACCATTTCTATTTGTGAATGTTCATTTCAAATGTGTCAGTAGTCAATCACTGCACTTTGATCTTAGGTTTTTTTTGAAAGATGTCAGCTCATTTTAAAGCTGATAAGTGTTAATCTTATTATTACTGATACTTGAACAATAAAGTCATTAAGTCTTCTTTGTGTTTGTCTTCAATACATTCTGTGTACAATCGTTGCTCAAACAATAGCTGACATATGTTTGTTCATTCAACTGCACACACAGCCAAGCACCAAACAATGCGGTGGTTGATAAAAGATTCACACCTGAATTTATAAATCAATTAATTTAAGTCATTGACAATCATCAAAGTCGATCTCAGAGCTTAAGGTTGTTCAAACCATGCGGCAATGATTTATAAAACATAAAAAAAACGAAAGCCACCAACGCGCACACGTGGCTTGGCGGTGTTGTTAGACAATCGCCATGCAATCAGTTGACCAGTGAATAATATTGTACATTCCCTTTTAAAATGACCCCATTGTTGATTAACCATTATTCTTGCTGTAGTCATTCAAACAAATAGGTGTCAGAGTTTTAATTAGTAGTTATTTACAATGGATAACAGTACACGGAAACGTAAAGCTTTTACTGTTAAAGAGAAGCTTGAAGCCATGGACAGGATTAAGTCGGGTGTTTCCACAAGTCAGATTTAATTCCCAAGTGATATTTCCAAAGTTATCTGCCAGTGCACGTAGGCCGATAAGCCTTTGGCTTGTAAAAGCACTCACTTTGTTTTCAAGTTGTTTTCCCACGTGACAACCCTTTGATCAAGCCACGTTTGATACTTGTTCAGTGGCAAGTAACAGAGGGTGGTTATTTGAACTCCCTGTGATCTTGCCGCACAATTGACACTTGTCCAGTTGCAACCTTTAATAGATTTCTGACTTTATGATCAAAGTGTTACTTGCAGAGCCCAAGCTCAGTCTCTGCATAAGCACCCGCATACGACAGTAAAACTGAGGAATCTGAGTCGGACCTGATTTACGATGACTAGACGACGATGATTTACAATGACTAAACGACGATGTAGGATTTCAGAACTTTATCAGACAATGATATTATACTTTTGTGTGTATATTTTCGATGGAATTATTATGGACTCACTCCTATGCATGCCATGAGATCGGTTGGTGAGTGCACGTGTTGATCCTTTAACTATTCATGCTATACAATAGACATGTACATATAAACATATAAATGTACCAATGCATGGTTCTCTGAATAAAGTAAAATATTATATGTGCAATCTCTGTTTTCACTGTATGTGCATTTCTCGTTTAATATGCATTGATTTAAGATAGTAACCGTGCCAATGAAGCACGTTGTTTTGAGCCCACAATTTACCCCCCCCCCCCCCCATTTTTTTGGTGCATGCATCATTTTCTTTGAAGCTAAATGACTTGGTTTTGTCTAGGTTGGTTATAGCATGGTTCAGGACATAGCATGATCTCGTTTTGTGGACCCCGACCATCGTGTTATAGCGGGGTTCTACTGTATTATTATAAATTATTATTATTATTATTGTGTGTTCAACTATGTACATGTACTCTGTATGTAAATATGAATTTAATTGATGGCCACCAGGAGGATTAGTTCCATGCAACTAATTGTGTCACCCTCTTTAAATAAAGTCATTATTATTATTATTATTACTATTATTATTATTATTATTATTATTTGTTGACATACATACATGCAGATGATAACCATAATATGTACCAAGTTTCACAGAGATCCATCAAAAACTGGGGGACTAGTTACGTTCAGAAAAGTATGCCATACACTGAATTCAGCTGCAAGACAAAAAGGGCAATAACTAAAAGAAATTGTGGAAGACAGTATTTTGTTCAAAAGTGCAACTTCAAATAATGACCAGAACATGTACAAAATTGTATGGTGATCCATTGGAAACTGTTAGACTTATATAATTGCATTCACTATATTCTCTCATACTCTACATCCAGCTGCAAGTCAAGAAGGATAATAACTTGAACAAAAATCGCAGGAGAGCACAGTGATTTGTCAATACATGTATGCACATCTTCAGTTGATGAGCATAATACATACCAAGTTTCAGTGATCAATAAAAGAACTTTGACACTTATTGCATTCATAAGATTCTGTCATACACTGCATTTTTTATATTTTAATCAATCAGTCACCTTCAAACTTTGCTCAGGTCAAGTAACCCCAACCTTGCAAATTTAACAGGTTTATGGCTGCTGACCTAGACAATGTTCTGTCCCTCACCCTATTGGACTAGAAGATGTAAGACTTCTTGGGGTTCAATATTAATGATATTGAAGCTAATGTGGCAGTATCCTCAATGAGAATAGAAAAAAAAAAACTCGTAAAATTGGAAAAGGAAAAAAAAAAACAATGCCTAAAAAAGACAAAATAGGCATCTAAAACTAGTAATGTCAAGTCCGTCATTGTCAAATCAACAAAAACATGTGTAAAGGAAGATAACTCTTCCAAGAATTACATTGTTGATGCCCCGTCAACTAGTAAGGTTGGGTTAGCAGCTGAGAAAAAGTCAAAAAGGGCCAAATTAGTCGACTTGACAAAATTAACCCCAGAATATATCAAAGCTGTGTGTGAATTATTGGGTATTAATTCCAATCATGATGAGACCTATGATATTCATGATGTCAGAGATAATGATAATTGGGACATGTGGAAAACAAGGAGCAAAAAATATTAATTGCTTTGCCTGAGAACTCTTTACCAAAATCCAGCACTCCACTTGGAGTTGTTTCAAATGTATCTCTGGCATGGAATCTGAATGAAGTCCTGTTTGATACAAATTGTGATCAAAATGCAGCTGCTTCTATACATGACACTGATTAAGTCTTCTTGAATTTGGCTCTTTATTACTGGCTCCTCTCTACTGAAAGGGATACAATCCAGGAAACTTGACCAAACAGATGTGAGGACAAATCCGAGAGACAAAAATCAATAGAATGACCAATTTTGTTTCAAATATGGATCTATCTAGTTACTCTGCTATGGTAGTGCAAGTGGGAGGGAATGATGTCAGATCTGGACACTACTTAGACCAAATTCAAGAAGACTTTGAAAACCTATTTCATTCTTTATCCTCATATGCCAATACTGCGAGCAACATTTTTATATCTGGACTTCTCCCTCCTATAGATGCTGATGTGGAAGTCGTGAACTCCATGTTGATAGACCTGTGTGAGAACTTCAATCTTTATTATGTTCCACAATATGATTCATACTTAATACAGTACAGAGATGGAATCAATAACCAACTGTTTCATAAGGATGGCATTCATTTGAGTCCACACGGGCCAGCACAATATCTCAGAAATCTCAACTATTACCTTGGCATCTTGAAATCTATCAAGGCTGACTGCTGCTACTACTGTAGAGAACATGGCTGTATCTCTGATATATGTCACAATGGGAAGAGGATTCACTGCTACTCATATAACATGTTCGGACACAAAAAAAACCATTGTTCTTACTTTTACAATTATTAGGAATGTGGCAAAGAAGAAATAGCCCACTTGACTATTACTACCCCTGGGAAACTTGATAGTTACACAAATAGTGACAGAAATAGATTTAAGCCCTTATTAGATGTATGTGAAGACTGTGAATTCTTTCCATGTGTATGTGAAGTAGTATCAGGAGATTACCATGATGAACCAAGTAATAAGTATGAGAGGAATAAGAAACCTAGCTTTTGCAGTATAACACATATTTCTCATACTGTATCTTCTCTGTATAGTTCTGGTGAATTGTGTTATACTGTTGATTTTACTTCTCCCTCAGAGGCTCCCCAAGTATCTAATATGTCAATGCCTTCTTGTACACATGTAAATCAGTCTCACATTGAACATTCTGATGTATCCAACTTTACTACACATGGTCAATGTACAACAGCTGAGTCTTGTATGCTATGTTCTTCATGTGTTTATGTAAATAATATTCAAGGTGATGAAAAGCAATCTGTTCAGTCTAACAACAATACATTGCATAGTGTCATGTCTGAAAATTAACCCTATAAAAGGGGTCTGCAAATAGCCAACTTAAAATTAACCCTATAAAAGGGGTCTGCAAATAGCCAACTTAAATATCCAACATATCCTCCCTAAACTGAATGAGATTAAATTAATGCTACAGCATACTGGATCACTCAATATTTTGGGTCTATGTGAAACCTTTCTCTCTGAAGATATTGCTGATTTTGCTCTCCAAATACAAGGGATCAACTTTGAAAGAAAAGATAGGGTATCTATGGGGGTGGGGGTGTTCTTCTCTATGTAGACAGTTCCATTAGTTACAACAGATGTGTTGATCTAGAGACTAATGGGGTGGAGAGCATCTGGATCGAAGTATCCCTTGCCCAATCCAAGCCAATACTTTAATGTTCAGTTTACAGGCCACCTAGTTCTACAGCCGATTGGATTGACAGATTTGAGGAGCAAATTCAGAAAGCCCTACTAAAGGAAGATTTAGAAATTATCATATTAGGTGATTTTAACGTTGACTACATGAAAGTTAAATTTTAAATTGATTAATTTGTTTCATAGAATCCAGAACCAGAAGCATTCAATTTTGATGCTTTGTCCTTTTCCTGGCATGAATTGTGACCATACATTTTTCCACCTTTTGTCTTAATAGGAAAAATAATGAATAATTCCATATTGGCCATCTCAGCCTTCCTTTACTTTATTTATGGCTTGTATTGTTGATATTCCTGCCAGACTCCCTCAACACATGGACCAGCTTATACTCCCAGATTCCAGAGAGACACATCCTCTGCAGGAAAAGTTGCAACTAATAGGTGTGGTTGTATCAGGGCAAACCTCCAAAGTAGAAGACTTCCTGACAAAGCTATTGAACCCATCTGCAATTCCTGGGGAAAAGGCACAAAAAACCAGTATATCCTTGCATGAAGAAGGTGGAACATTTGGTGTTCTGTCAGAAAAAACAAACCCTATGGTGCATCTTAAGAAATAGTTGTGGCCTACTTGAGTTATCTTGTATCCCTTGGTAAGTCATATAGTGTTGTAAACATGCTGCTGCAAACTCGACAATTATTAGATCAGAACTGGTGATTTAAGCCACTTTTAATTCCAAGGTTCATGAGAGCTATTTTCATTATGAATTTACCTTAAGCAAAGTATGTGTTCACTTGGGATGCTGGACAAGTGCTCAAGTTTTTAAGTAATTTGTTTCCTCTACAGAATGTAGATTTTAAGTTGCTCTCTCTTAAAACAGTGGCTCTTTAACACTCTCTACATCAGCAAAGGCACAAACATTGATTTCCTTGAATATTCATAATATGTGTATATCCAGCAAGGATATTCAGTTTCATTTTTTGACTTTACTCAAAACTTCCAGTCAAGGGAAGAGCTTTTGTTTAAAAATACCTCACTTTCCAGAAGAAAGATTTTGTCCTATGCAAAAACTTTCACATTACCTTGATAGAACTCACAGTCTTTAGGAAATGTGATCAGTTGTTTCTTTCCGTGCTTTTAAAGTGGTTACAAGTAGCACATTAGCAAGGTGGTTGAAAGCAGTGCTACAACTGTTCAACATTAATATCCAATATTTTAAAGCCCATTCATATCATTCAGCACTAACATCTGCAGCCTACACGAGAGGATGTTTCCTTCAGGAAATTCTCTGAACAGCAGATTTTACCTCAGCCAAGAATTTTCACAAACTCTATTTACAGGATATGATTTCAAATAAGAATTTTTGTACAAGCAGTTTTAGATATGAAATGACTGTGTTGCATTTTTTTGTGTGTTTGTGTTGTCTCTCTTTGAACATGCTGCTTTATACATGCAAAGCCAAAGACTTATGAAAAATAATGCCCCCCTCCCCCGCATCCAAGCATACTTTAGATGTGATGGATGAGAGGTATTATTAGAGTAAGCCAGAGCAGAGGCTGAGCATGTATAAACACTCCCAATGATTTTGTTTCCACCTACATGATTATGTTTCCACCTACCGTATTTGCCGGCCTATAAGTCGATGCGGAGTATAAGTCAAATTCGCTAATTTTGTCAATTTTCAATCCTTCATCCATATATAAGTCGATGTGGGTATAAGACGAAGCCAGATCAACACCTTGGCTTCGTCACTTTCGCTAGTAACTTCCGGTTTCATGAATATTAATGGTATCACTATGCTATTCCAGATTAATTGGGAAAATGATTAAGATGGTCTGTACATGTATTATTTATAGGTATTATTTATTGGTACATTGCAACGATTTTCACGTACGAAAAATTACATTAACATACGGTAAAGCAATTTCAATGACATAATCCATATATAAGTCGATTCGGAGTATAAGACGAAGCCCAGACTTCCCGGTAAAAAAAGTATCGACTTATAGGCCGGCAAATACGGTACTTGTATGTGTTAATAGCCAACAAAAACAGTAAAGTATGACATGAGGGTGAACAGCTGATTTTATATGACTGTGTCACATTATTCTATTTCTTATTAACGAATGCCTCTCAAGCAAGTGCCTGGGTAAAAATGCTACTTTATATATGCTCAGCCTGCAACTTACTCAAATAATGCCCCTCATCCATCACCTCTAAAGTAAGCTTGGATGGGGGTCCATTTTCATTAAGAACCAGCCACATAATGCTATAGTACTTTAATTAAAACCACATGTTGACACAACCATCCATTCAGGACAAGTAGCCAGATAAAGATTCTCAGGATGGCCATCAAGGCAGCCACAACTGAGGTAGGATCAGCATCCTTTAACTTCAGAAAAAGTAGTTGTTACAGGATTTTTTTTATTTTGGGACTCACATTGGTATTGTTTTCGTTTTGGATCAACAGATATAGTGAGAAGTGTTTTAGTGAAAACACCATATCAATTATGACCATCCCTTCAAGAGGAGTAGTGATAACAAGGTTTATAACATGGCTACCATGGCCATTCGGCTGGAGGTCTGGTCAACATCATTTTGTATTTACTACCAACAAGGTATCATAAGACATCTTTTAGTGAAAACCCATGTAACTTACACTATCCATTTAGGAGAGGTAGCTATAACAAGTTTCAAGATGGCCACAATGGCCATCAAATTGGAGGTATGATCAGCACCATTTTCATTTCGGGCCAACTATGTATCGTAAGATGTCTTTTAGCGAAAAAAAACAAACAAACTATATGACCATCTGTTCAGGAGAAATAATTATAACAAGATAGCTAACATAGTGACTATATTGGAAGTTAGATTGGCACCATTTTTATTTTGGACCAGCCAGACATCATTAGACATCTTTTAGTGAAATACTTGTGTTGCTACAGTCATCCATTGAGTAGAAATAGCAATACCAAGATTTTCAAAATGGATACCATGCTTTGTGCTGAAACAAATATTTGAATAAGAACACTTCTGGGCAAATATTTGAATCGGAACTTGGTCATTGAATATTTGTAGTATCATTTATATATGAACTAGTCCACTTTTAACATGCCTTGTGAGTTACTTAAACTCTGAGCTGGCCCTGTGATATGCAGTGACACTTAGTGACCATACGATGTACATATACACTAACTGTAGTCCTGCAACACCTGGCGATCTGACAGCAGCCATGAAATACTCTGAATTCTGTTCCCATTGCAGAAAAAAATGCACAATGCAAACTTTGTTAATCCCAATTGTCATACAGTGGTTCAACATCTAATCTGATAAATCACCTGAAGCACAAATGCCCTGCTATTTTGTTAAATATGCAAGCTAACATCATCTTCAGATAGAGTAAATCACACAGATCAAGAGTTTAAGTGATACAAATGAACAGTGAGAACATGCAAGAAACCTTTTCTCACCATCATTATAAAACTGACAAAATAAATAGATTCATAAATAAAAAAAATAAAAAATATATCTACTCTAATTTCTAGGTTTAAAGGTTCCCATTAAATAACATTTATCTCATTTCATTATAATCATCATGTTTCAGTTTTGTATATTCCTGCTTCAACAGTTCAACTGCACAAAAAAATGTTAATATTACATGTACCATGAAGACCATAAATTAAAAAATCTTATTCTGACATTTATGACTATTTTTAATCACAAGAATATTAATATGAATTCTAAAAAATCAAGACTGTAATGATTAATAACATCTTCTGCATTTTAAGAGCAGTGCCAACTCAGCAAAACTCACCTGATCTGATCCAGCTTTCACAAAACTTCTCAACCTTGAGTATGTATTCAGTTTTACATCAACTGTCATTTTGTAAATTAAAACAAAAATACTGCATATAGCCAAGTTTTGGAAACAATTCTCCATGAAATTGCTGATCATAAAATCTTATGGAGATATACTAATCCGAGTCAAGTAGAAGCATGCATACTCAAATTGAGATGCTTTGTGAAAGCGGGGCCAGGCTTCAACAGTCTATAAAGTTTGCTTCTGATTCAACTCAAGCTGGCAGTGACAATGGTAAATATTTAATGATGACATGACAATGAATATTCAAATATTATTTGAATACAGATTATGAATATTTGAATAGTAAAATCAGGTATTGGCTTCACCACTAACTATGCTGGCTATATTGGATGCCAGATTGGCACCATTTTCATTTAGGACCAACTATACATAATAAGAAGTCTCTTAGGGAAAACAAATAGTTGTAGACTCATAAAATGCTACATACCAGATCTTCATTAAATATCCTATTTGTTTGAGATGACAATGTTTATAGTTGTCCAGAGATATTCAATCCTTAGGCTAGTAATTTTAATCCAGGAGTTGTTAATGGACCAACATAATACAGTGGTCCCCCTCTTATCAGACCACCCCTTCTGTAGCAGGAAAGTTGTCTTATAAGAGGGGTTGTCTTTCTAGAGGGGGATCTCACAGCTGTGAGTAATAATTACATATAAAGTATTAAAGACATAATTAATTTTTTAATATTTAATATTTTCATTTAAAAATCACATGCCTGTTATGGAATCAATGCAATGATAAAACTTATCTTAATGTTATTTAAAATAATTATGAATAATCATCAATCGTTGTGCAAAACCACCTTGTCAAAAAATCAGGATACAAACATATGACATTGTCTGTCCATTCCATTTTCCTACTGCTGTAGAATGTAGAATTGACAATGTTTATTTGAATATTTCTGACATCAAATTTCTCAGCAGTGATCAAAGGACTCTCCATCTTTTCATTTAGTGGAATTGCTTTTGCTTTTCCTTCTAAACTTAGACTGTCTGACAACATTTTGCACTATTTGCAACAACTTATTAGTTCATTGGCAATATGTCATTATTACATGAAATGCTCAGTATTTACAATGGAAGTGAGCTTGTCACATGATCGACAGGTTTTAGTCCGATACCCTTTCAAATACATTTTGTAATATAAAAGAGAGAAACCACGACTGCTGAGAAACCATTTTTAATTTTTGGCGATCAGATGTCACACTCACTTTAGCTGAACAATACTGTGCTTCTCTGTGGTTAACTTTTGTCACCTTGATAATTATCGGTGGTAATAATAACCAGTAATTATCAAGGTGGCAAAACCTAACCTCTAAGGAACAAATCAGCATTGAGGATAATCTTATTACTTTCCTCTTTGCATGGATTAAAATTAGGTAGTTTCTTGGCATGATGGAACAAATGTCCATGTGTTAAATTTAAAAATCAACAAATATTTGTGAGCTTTCTATCTGCAAACCTCATTATGCAACCACTTTTAAGGGGTAAATTGGACAGTTTTTGCACTAATATTCTGGCTGCTGTCCACATTAGAGGGGTGTTCATGTTAGAGGGGTACTTTTGAACACAAACTCTTTGATACCAAGGGATTCTGACCACAAAGTAGGTGGCCACTGGTCAGGGGGGTCGTTCAAGAGGGTGACCACTGTAGACACTTTCCAAGTAATATTTGTTGAACCTCAATACTGAGGATGAAAGCTTATGCACATCTGATAGATGGTGGGAACAATATATCCAGGGAATGATGCTCTAGCACTCCTCTTACCTGACAATCTGATTTATCCTGTTCACAAAACATAGAAATCCTTTCACTTCCAACATTGAAGTCAACCCAGAATTGATCGTATCCCGAGTCAGATGGCTTCCTCAACTGAATATAACAAAAGCTCTTTGAGTAAACATATATAAATTGATTATCTGATTCAATTCCAAAGAAAAAAATACTAAACTTCTTTCACACCTAAAGGCTGTTCTAGAATTAAAAGGAGGGGGCATACAGCAATTAATTAAACTAAATATGGCCAAAAGAAGTAATCAAGATCGTTCTAAGTGTTTAATGTTGACCAGTCCTTAAAATCAGAATTGTAGCAGAGTCTTAAATATACATGTATTTAATTCCAGGTGATAATAAACAGCCCTAAGAGATTCAGTGACTATGCTCAAATTACACCCTGGTATACAAGGGGCTGTTAAGTGAAAGCAAATTCATTTTTGCTAACAACTGAATCTGAGGATTCAATCAGCAAAATGAGCTTACATTCTGTTATCATTCCTTATATAAATCGAAGTAAATAAAGCTTTCTCTCTTTCACTCTATGCTTCCCTCTGCTCAAATGATATGGAAACCTTGTTCATATCATATAATATATGATGTAGAACTGTCATGCTCACTATATTATGCCTTTTTTTATTGTGGCAATCTCACTTTAAATTTGCATAATTTGATTATGAAAGTCTTAGTGAAATTTTTATCCAATTTTTATAAGTCATTGCTTTCCAAAACCTCTAACTCCATAAACTGATAATGATGTGAAACTTATTACTTTCAGTTCAGAAGAAAATTATATTTTCCATGCATTGATATGTGTCAACAAAACAAACAACATTATCCTGCAGATAAATACATACTTGCTTCTGTCCTAGATGGGCTGAGATGCAAGGAATAGAGTATACTCTACAAGAGAGAAAAAATTCTTAATTGGTAGAAAATCAGAAATGTAATCTGTACATGGTAATTTTATTGAAATTTTCATATCTGTATAGATTTACATGTACTACATACTTAAGCAGCAAGATACTTTCCATCAAAATGCCATATTCTTGTTTATTTGGCCAAAAATAAAGACACTATTTTTGTTGTTGACATTTCTCATTTCATCATAATATGATTAATTGATAAATTAAACTAGACTTACCAAGTCGACATTTGATTGTAATTTCATGAACCCCATAAGTGCCTTAGTGATCACATGAGATGACATTGGTCACGTGACTGATCAGTCTTTAGAGCATAAGAAATGGAAGCCTCAATGTCGTAATGGGTAGTAAGTACCAAGGGTGGGCATGTGATCACTAAGGCATTTATGGGGTTCATGAAATTACAATCAAACGTCGACTTGGTAAGTCTAGTTTAATTTATCAATTTCACTTCCCCCATAAGTGCCTTGTGACCCCATGAGATTTTAGAGAGAGGCTTCCATGCATGAATAGATTCATAACAACTAGAATAAAAAAGGAAGAAACCTTTTATGTGTTGTTAGTAAATCAGATAACCCATAAAACATAGTACATTACATCAGCATTATGAAATTGTGGATGCAGACAAGACCTTTCTACTGAATTCAGTCTTGTCTGTAATAGGCTTGTCATAGAATTTCCTGAAAGTACATACACTGGCCCAACCAGCTGCCTTCAAATTTGTACCCAATTGTGTGCCTTTAGCACAGGCTGCAGAAACAGATGCAGCCCTTGTGCTATGAGCCTGAAAAAACCAATGTATCAATATCAGACTTTCTCATAACAGTCCAGTTTGATATTGTGCCTTTAGCAGCTTTTTTATATGGGGGATTGTGTGCTGACGAATAATTGTTTATCAGATTTTCACAACACTTTAGTCTGTTGCAAATAACAGTGCAAACAATCCACAACACACTATTTTTTGTCATGTAGATAGGATTCAAAAACAAAGGGCTCCACATGGTGCCCTGGTTTCGATTGTTTCAGCAATGAAGGCATGTGTATTTGTACACTGTTAACAGCAAAATAAATGCTATTTGTTTGCATTAGGTGTAGTGTCTGACACCTCTGTCCTGTCAACAAAGAAAGCAGCAAGACTAACTTCATCGTAAGTTCCTGCAAGGACAACTGGTCATTGCATTGTAAAGATTGGAAATATTTAAACACCAGCTGCACATCCCAAACGCACGAGTACTTTGGAAATGAAGGCTTGGCAATGAACACTCCAGGCTTGGCAATGAACACTCCTCTCATAAATCTCTAAAGTAAAACATTATTACTTAGAGTAGATTGAGAAGTAAGACGAAGTTAAGATTGAAATTGCAGATCTAGCTGTATTTACAGAACTATAACCTAAACCTCTATCTACTAATTCAGTTAAAAATTCTATAACCAAAGCGATAGGTGGGTCAAGTGGATTAATCTGTCTTTTATTTGAAAACAACATCCACTTTTGGAGATGACCCCAATACTGTTTTTTAGTTGATGTTCTCCATGAATTGATGATGATGATGGCAGCCCTGTCTGATAATCCTTGACTTTTGATTGCTGTCCTGATAAATGAAAAACACCCATCTTCAATTTGTGGAGGGGTGTCATCGTTGCAGGTTGTGTGCCAAGTGCAGAATCTCTTGTGGGCGGGGCAGCAGAAAGCAAGGAACGACTATAGCATGCAGGAGGCTGGGAAACCAAGGTTGTGTTGGCCATAGTGGTGCCACCACAATTAGATCTGTTTCGTCTTGGGTCATTTTTTGCAGCACTGCTCCCAACAGACTGAAAGGTGGAAAGTAATAATGACAACTGTAATTCCATTTTAATGAAAAAACAACAACTGCTATAGCTTTCGGGTCAGGTCTGTGTGAAACATAATGCAGAAGTTGGTGATTTAGCCTCGAAGAAATAAAAAATTCACATCTATATGTCCATACACTTTAATTATAGCATTAAAGACTATAGAACTTAACTTCCATTCAGAATCCTCAGTTATGTTTCTAGACAATCTATCTGCATCACAATTAAGTGTTCCCGGCAAATGAGTAGCACTTAACCAGATATTCCTAACTGAACACCACAGCCAGATATCACGTGATAATTTATGCAAGATAGGAATGATTCCACCCATTTTGTTTGACATATGAAACTGCTACAGAGTTATATATATAGATGCGCACATGAGCGTGTTTCAACTCAGAACAAAGAGACTGTAATGTAAAAAAACAGGCTTTCAGTTCCAAGAAGTTAATATGATACAGTTTTTCCTCTTTATCCCAATGACCACCTGTTTCAGCTTTGGTTGTATGATTTGCTCCCCCCCCCCCAACCAACAAGCGAGCTGTCATTGGTCAAAACAACCTGCAGTTCACCATGTTAGACTACTTTATAACTAGAATGCTCATTAGATATCCACCAAGATGTACATTGTGTCATCTCGGCCAAAAGTGATAAATAAGCATCAAAATCACCTTTGTGTATCTTAAAGTTTTTATCTTTCTCGTGTTCTAAATCTTTATAATATAAAGGTGCATCCTCTACACCTGGTTCGCTACCAACTAACTTTCCCACAAGTTATGCCAATTCATGAATCGTGATGTTCTGTTTCCGCAGTATGTCACAACACACAGCAACTATACTATCTGCTTTATCTGGAGTCAATCTAAGCTAGCCTGTCCGAGCTGGCCAACATGTGCCTCGCTAGACTGCACACCTATGGATGCTGTTGCCGATGGCAAACGCGCTCATTTACCCATCAAAACTGTAGTAGAAGACGTGCCGAGATCATCTGTGTCGTTTTCCTTTCGTTTATGACAGTTTTTGAGTGTTTCACTCATTAAGCCTGTCCCCACTGAGATCTGTCTTGGGCGGTTCGCACCCGCCATTGTCTTAAAACTTGGCAGTCCAGTGAAAATGACAAAATTTGGGAAATGGCCTGCAACACTTTGCCTCTGCAAATGTGCACCCCAATTTGTGAAAATTATTGCTCACAAATGGTAAAAGAACGATAACTGCAAAACTTTTATGCAGAAAATCGTAAATTATGCTGTATCTTTGTTGTTTTCTTCTTTAAAATTTTACTCCCAAACTGATCACATCAATGTAACCATGGTTCTGATCAGTCACGTGACCAATATCATCTTATGGGATCACGAGACACTTACTGGGGAATTGAAATAGAAAACAGGCCCAAGTAATTCTGAGATTACTACCTGGCTGACATCTGCTTAACTCTTTTAACTGCCCATACAGCTGTAACGACCCACTACACTGCTTGGCTGCTGAGGTTACTGCTGCAGCTGGTCTGGGGCTGACCAACAGAGACTGATGCTGCTGAAGCCAAGTGACAGCTAACCACTTGGGGATATGGACCACTTTTTCTTATTTTCCTTATATTAACTGATTTCATATACAAAACCCATACATATATTAAAAGCTAGAACACCGTGCATATATTAAAAGCTAGAAATCTAGCTTTTGTGTGATTTGTTTACCCTCTGGTTTCCGCAATATTAGTAAGAAAACCCCATTTCACATGAATTAAACACACACACACACACACACACATGGTTCTCTTGTCCACAGTGCACTCTCTTTATCATTCAATTCTATCTCAATTTTTGACAAACTGGACAAAGATAATTCAATATCACTTCCAAACACTCCCTTGTTAATATTGTGAATTTCATCCTCTAAAAAACCAGAAAACTCCAATTCTAAATTGCCAGTCTCCACTTTCAATAACAACCACATGTATTAAGTATTATGTGGTACAAATACAGAAGCCACCATCCAAAATGTATCCATATTTAGTATATGACATCTTTATTATCAAGAGCCATCATTGGTAAACTCTATTTTGATTGGTCTAATGTCATGTAACAGCCAATTATTGATGAATGAGACCATTCATTACATTAAAATACAGACAATGGATCTATCCATCACTTAGGGCTTGTATATACAACCTGCAAAAGGCTATTTCCGCTATGGCGGTTAGCAGTGGCTGTTAATAAGTGGATTTATCAGTTAGTGCTAAGTCAAGGCACATGTATGCAACAGATATACATGTCAGTGGTAAAGAAAGAGTCAACTACATGTAATAGCCAAATGCAAGAGAAGTTGACCATTAAATCTGGGTTAATCTGGGTTAAATCTGGGTCAGTAGGATGCCTTCTGCTGGAAATTTAGCCATTGCTGTTGACTGCGTATGTTAAGAAAACAATTGTTACAAGTTTTCTCACTTATTTGTATCTTCATCCATATTTGATGGCACGTCAGCATCATCTGTCCCATACTGACAAGCCTTTATGCCAGGATGCTTTCTGTTTAAATGAGTCAAATTCAGTTGAGTGGTTTATTGAGATAAAGTTGTTTAAATATTTTTTTTTAGTAACATGTCCATTTTTGATGACACATCAGCATCATTTTTACAAACTTGAAATGTCTTTAAGGCAGGATGCTAACTATTAAATGTGGTAAAATTCTGTTAAGTGGTCATTGAGAAAATGTTAAAAGGTTTATCATTTTTTTTGCAATGGCAGCCATATTTAACAGTGGACAGACATCATTTGTACAAAACTGAAATCCCTTCATGTCAGGGCACTTTCTGTCAAATTTAGTTAACTCTTGTTAAGCAGTTTTTGAGAAGTCATGTAGCAGTTTTTCTATTTTCAGTAATGGTAGCTGTATTTGATGGCAGAATGGCATCATTTGTACAAAATTTAAAAATGTTTATACCAGAGTGCTGTCAAATTTAGTCAAATTCTGTTCAGTGCTTTTTGATAAGAAGTCATTTTTAAAAAAATTATTTTTAGTAATGGTGGCCATGTTTGCTGGTGGATTGGCATCAAGTGTATAAACTGAGAGCCCTTTATGCCAGGATGTTTGCCATCATTTTGATCAAATTTTAATAGCACTTTTTTGAGAAGAATTTGTTTTAAAGTTTTTTCTATTTTTAGTAACGATTACCACATCAACTGTTCAAACTTGAATGAATGTTCAAGATGCTATCAAATTTGGTCAAATTCTGTTGAACAGCTTTCGAGAATGGGTCAGTTAAAGGTTTTATATTTGTTTGTAATGGTGGTTATACATAATTTGAAGGTGGATCAACATAATTTGTACAAACTGAAAAGCTCTTCATGCCAGAATGCTCTCGCAAAATTTGGTTCAAACTGGTTCAGTAATCTTTTTTTTAAGAAGTTTAAAATAGCAAATGTTGATGGATAACAAACGGCTGACTCAGGGCCATACCATAAACCCACTTGACCTTATGGCCAGGTGACCTAAAAAGGCATTTATCACATTATAACAATGTCACTTTTTACTTTAGGTAAAACATTCAGCATCAGTAAATGTATGTGTCCCAAGTCACTGAAATATGTGACAAGTTCAAAAGCTGCAAGGTTTATGTGGATGGCGTTTTTGCAATAATCAGGCAGCACATTCTAATCAATTTCATTGTTGAGAGATAATTGGTCAAAAATAGAGCAAAGGTGCATCATTTGTATTAGAAGCAAAAAATCTTCAACAAAAATGCAAAATTCTTCCAGTACAATAAGATGAGACGAGTTGATGACATTTGTTCCCTCCATAAATACTGAATGCAATATGTTTTTATGGACATAACAAATCATTTTGTTTTTCTGAGAATCAACTGTGAATTTGTGCTACATGAAGTGGACAAAATTCACATGACAACTAAGAACAAAAGGCCCAGGTAAGCCTGAGATCACTTACCTGGCACACATCAGCCTAATAGCCAAATGCAAGAGCAGTTGGCTAAGAACTCTGGGTCAGTAGGACACTTTCTAGAAATCTTTTCCAATGCTGTTGATTGCATGTGTAATGAAAACAACTGCTTCAATGTTTCTTTATATTTTGCTTCATCCACATAATTTCTCCCATGTTGAATGGCCTTTAAACCATAATGCTTTCTGTTGAATTTGGTCAAACTCTGTTGAGTGATTTTTGAGAAGTCACTTAAACCTTTTTCTAATTTTAGTAATGGCAGCATTACTTGATCGCAGATCAGCATCGCATCATTTGTACAGCTTGAAAGTGCTTTATGCTAGGATACTTTGGGTCAAGCTTGGTTAAATTCCATTGAGCGGTATTTGAGAAGTTAGTTTAGGATATTTCTATTTTTCGTAACCAGGCCCATATCTGATAGTTAATCAGCATCATTTATAAAATATTCAAGTCCTTTATGCCATGATGGTTTCTGCAAAATCTGGTCAAATTCTGTTAAGCAGTTTTTGAGAAGAAGCCAGTTAAAGGTTTATCTATTTTTAGTAATGGTGGCCATATTTGATTGTGGATTGGCATCATTTGTAAAAATTTAAAAGCCTTTCATGCCAGTATGCTTTCTGTCAAATTTGGATATATTCTGCCGAGTGCTTTTTCTGTATTTAGTAATAGTGGCAATATTCGATGGTGGATTGGTATCATTTGTACAAATTTGAAAGCCCTTTATGCCAGGATGCTCTGCCAAATTTTGAAGTTGGTCCAGTGGTTTTTGTGAAGTTTACAATAACAAATGCTGAGTGACAACAGATAACACACAATGGACAACACACACCAGACACTGGCCAATTACCATAAGCTAACCTGACCTAAAAATATATTATCTCTTATACTAGAAGTAATGTATCAGCAATACTTCTGAATTAAAATTTTAACAAGAAATTGTATCTGTAAAATGCATATGCTACTACTGCTGTAATGATGTTAGCACTGAAAAATTTAGAAAAATTTGAATAGCTGCTATGAAAAAGCTAATAAAATTATCTAGACATGCATGAAAAATGTATACCAAATTTCATTTGTCTACCTCAAGTGGTTTATGCTTAATTGTGCTAACAAGGTTTCCAATACAAATAGGTACACACATTATAAAATGTGTAAAAATATTTTTAAAAGGAAAAAAAAAAACTTGAACACTGTGGTTAATCAAGGCTATGGACAGACAAACAGATGGATGTACAGACAGGAGGACAGACACAAACACAGATCCCCCAATGATCCCTGTGTTGAGCTTCTGGCAAGGTGGGTTTGACAAAAATTGCTGCTATTGCCTAAAACTCTAATCAGGTCATCTGCATATGAATAGAAAGAGACATACTGTATTTCAATTTGTACCGCTCAAGTGGTTTTTGCTTAATCATGTTAACAAGATTTTTGTCAAACAAATACAAGTGCAAAAAGTTCAAAAATGTGTAAACACGAGTGTTGCAAATTGCACATGATACATTCATCTCATGACCTTTTCCCTAATGATGACCTTGACCTTTCAGCTAGTGACTTGATTTTTGTTTAATAAGGTGTGTCCAAATATCTGAAGAGTTAAAAAGTGACAACCTGGATATGGAAAACAGGTCATTGACTTACATTACCTTTGTTGTGACCTTGACCTTGAGGTAGGGGTAAGAGTGAATACACAAGACACTGTCAAGTGAAGATATATAAAAGGCCAGTTTTTTTTAAAAAAATCTCTTCATAGGTTTAAAAGTTATACCTGTAGATGGATAGAGGTCTCTGCTTTTTATTTTTCCTTGCCATGACTTGAACCTTGAGGCTAAGGTATGTGACACCCTGCATATTCATTATATATAACTGGTTAAAGTTTAATTAAAACATCTTCAGTGGTTTAAAAGTTATACTCGAGACAAGGATATAAATCAGAGTAACAGTTTTACTTGATGTGTCCTTCACCTTCAGTCGGGGGGGGGGGGGGGGACTATGGTATGTTACACACTGTTTATATATGATATACAATGGGTTGAAGTTTCAATAAAAATATCTTCAGTGGTTCAAAAGTTATACTCCAGACAAGGACACAAGTCACACAAAAATTACCTTTCCTCTTGCTGTAACCTTGACCTTTAGTAGAGGACATGTCAATGCTATGTGACCAACCGTCTATATAAGATATACACATGACTAAATTTCATTAAAATATCTGCAGTGATATGAACATTATACTCTAGACAAGGATACAAGTTATAGAACTACATTTTCCCTTGTCATGACCTTGACCTTCAGATAGGGTACATAGCAATGATATTAAACACACCATTAGTCATGATATATACTTGGGCAAAGTTTCATGAAAATCTCTCCAACCACTACAAAGTTATGGGATGGACAAGCAAATGTTAGCAGATGGATGGAGAAATGCAATAACATAATAAAACTTCAGACAGGTGTATAAACACTGAACAATTTCTGTGATAGCCTGAAAATCAAATCAGGTCATCTGCAAATGAATACAAACATGCATACTACACCTCAAGTGATTTTTCCCTTGTTTCTATCCAAAAAATCTATTTCCCCCCAAAAAAGAAAACCAAAATATTTCTGTGATGACCTGAAAATCTACTCGTCATTTTCATATGAATACAAATATGACTATTACATTTAATATGTCTCCCTCAAGTAGTTTTTGCTTAATTGTGCTTAAAGTCTAAAATATTCCATCATTAATGTAAATATTTTGACATCACAAAATAATTTCTTTTCTCTCTGTCTGGATAACTTTTGTGCTAATGAAAATTATCATTTTTAAAATATTTTGTCTGGAAAATTAATATCTTTATTATCAGGATTGTGAATTGATGTGCCCAACAAGTTTAATACTAGTTGTAAGTGGAGTAGGTAAACTAGGTTGCATTATATCCTTATTTGCCAATAAAGAACACTTGCATGATAATGTTTCTGTGCTTTCTTTCACAAATAAAAAATTCTGGTTGTAGTCCTGGTGTTTTTCAATTTATTTCTAGAACTAGAGGAATAAAATGATATACGTCTTTGGTAAAACTATGTCAGTACATGTACTGCCATTGGCAATAAATGTGCACATTATTTTAATATGATACAGTGACCATCCATAAATGATATAATTACTTTAATTTCTGTAAACTCTGGGCAAGTTCACAAACCATGACAGATATCATGTTGCTTAATCTGTATGAATGGACATAAAGTATTAAAAATCAACTGATTCAAGTCCAACAAGTTTCAATCATCAATAGAAATGATTGTGACCCAGATCATAATAATCTATGCAACTGCTAACTAGAGCAAGTTCTAATATTGAGAGATTGTCTGTGACAACAGAGTGTATTGACATTATGATATATATCTGTTCAAATTATCTCATCTCTGAAAGTTTTAAAGATAAACCTTATTTTCTTTTTTAAAATGCTTAAAACCATCTCAACTCTACAACTCCAAATATGGTGAGGATACCCCCAACCAAATCACTAGACTGGTTCAGGAATTTAATCAAATAGTTTTTCATGCTACTATAGATATGAAGACCAAACAAACATTATCATGGGGAAATCTGCCATTGAAACTTACATGACAAGAACTTGTGAAACTTGCATGTCAGAGATGTTGACCACTTTGCTTAGGGGACAGCATGATCATGAGTTGCGGAGCATGTCAGCTGTTTTTACTGCTGCCTATTAACAATGCCTTCAGTTAACCCACGTGATAATTAGGGTAATCAAAGCAATTTCACAGTCTGATGGCCACCTGTTCAATCTCTGCATGGTAAAACATTCCATAGTTTACATTCCATCTTGAATTTTTTATTTTTTGTCAGCTTTAAAATACATACTTGATGTCTAAAAATTTAATGTACAATTGAAAATTATTGTACAAATTTTTAAAATATGATGTCTGGAAAATTTAGGGGTCCAGATATTTCATTAATGATGGTAAACAATTGAAAAATTGTTGTAATGGCTTGAAAATCTATCACACCATCTACTTATAACCATAATGAAGTGTAAAATTTAATGTCTCTAAGTTTAACAGTTCTTGTTTCACCATGCTAAAACAGATTCGGAATCGACATACAGAGTCACAGATATACAGTACACGCATTGTGTTTTTATGATTCACCACGCAAATTGCGTGGCGTTGAGAAAGGGCAGGGGATTAAGTGCCCACTATGAGTAGTTTAAGTCCACGCAGTCTGGTGGATTTTCACACTAATTTAGTGAAAATCCACTCAGTCTAGTGGAAGTGCGTGACGGATTTTATTGCAGTCGTCGTGAGTCATAGTGGGTTTTATGGCACCCCTCACTGATTCTATTGTATTCGCTCCGCAAGTCGACACACTAAACAAACAGATGGGAGAAACTCCGACACTGTAAACCGAACATGGCAGGTATCAATTTCATATCTTTACCTGTACCTTTACCTGTACAGTGGTAACATTTCCTGTGTATTTATCAGTAGCCTGGCTGAGGATACATACAGACGAACGCACGTAACGTAGAACAAATGAGGTTTTATACTTCTTGGATATCTTTTCACCCCTGTCCATGACAAAGCGTACATCAGAAATAATTGCTTAGCTACAACGTACATCCCTGCTGATTTAATACATGTATATGTACCTGTTAGCATATACAGATGCGGAAATTGACATTGTTCTGCATCAAGCGGTAACTTGGAGGTTCTTTCTCAATAAATGATATTTCATAAAAGTGTGTTGTGTACTGGTTATTAATTTGTCAGTTTTCCTTTAATTTCCATATCATTTCCAAGACCCACCTTGAAGAAATCATTGAAAGCAGTAATAAATATAGAACTCGAAAAGAGATTACAAACGAACACCGTAATATTTAGATCGAACATGTACCATCATGAAAACTGGCACATTATGACATGTATGTCATAATTCTTGTCAAAGTATTTTAAAATAAAAAATATGCACGAGCTATACTACGGAAAGGTTCTTCTTACTGTTACCCTTAAACTTTTAAAATAACATTGTTTATGAGACAGTACGGCAATTTTTAAATGCACGGAATTGTGTACACTGTATTGACTGTTGCGCTCTATCAGTGGCCATTCATGTCATAAACAAGTGAGTTCAATGAGAAAAAAAGTTATATCCTGTCCACACTTTTTTCATGAATCTACATTGCATCACCAGGAACTGGCTGAGGAGTATCATTCTTACTTTGAAGCCAGCCGCTATGCCTGTTGCTGTAGCTTCCTGCCTCGAGTCAACAACAGTCCGTCATGACAGTTTCTACATGTGATCAGCTAATGTTCAATGTCGCACTTTGATGTTTCAAAATGTGCAGTACAATAACTGTTAAATGAAAATATCACAAAACCACACACCTTAAAACTAAAAAGATGTTAGTTTGTGAAAAACAAATTTGATGTTAAGTTATCATATTATCGTGTAAAACATTTAACTTAAATTTAGGTGGGGAGTGTACTACCCTTGATGCACGTCTAAACTATCTAAAAATCAGAAGAAGTGTAGTTGTTTCAAGCTATATCTCATCTCTCCGTCTCTCTTTCTCTCCCAGCCTACAAACCCCCCCCCCCCTCCATTGCATAATAAGCAGATTGAGTTGAAGTCTTAAATGACTTAATTAGAACAATTCCTAGCAGCTACTGGTCAGTGTCGCGCTTATATGTTTCCAAAAAAAAAAACCCACTGTTGAATAAAAATGTTTCTTGTTATCGCAAAATCAAACGCTTTAAAACTAAGAAGATGTTAGTTTGTGAAGAGCGAATTTAGACAGAAAGTCTCAGAAACACACAGCCGTTAAGTGTTGATATTATAGCGTAAAACTGGTTTCTAGCGGTATATAAAGCAAACTATATATAGTATTGTTATTTTCCCGATAAGGAAACAAGCATTTAAATGTAACAAGCTGCAATGGTCCTGAGTCACATAAAATTATTAATATTTTATTTTCTAAAAATCATAACAAGTGTAATTTTGTTAAAGCTAAATCCTTTCACACCCGCACTCCCAGTAGCACATAGAGTAGAAGTTAAATTACTTAAATCAGAATACAAGTATGTCATGGGAATATTGTTATAAAAACACCAAGGGTTTCTGTTTAATAAAGCCAATTCAGCTGGCATAACATCCTGTAATGCAAGCGCTAGAAAGACGTGAATGAAACAGCGTTAGATAAACAAGTAGGGCGTCAACCCTGCCTCTGGGCATAAGAAGCAACTTCAGTGTGTTTTCTCAATAAATGATATTTCATAACAGAACTTCTTGTACTAGTTATTAATTTGTCATAGTTTTTCTTTCATGTCTACACAGATTCCAAAACCTTCTTTAAAGAAATTATTGAAAGCAGGATACCTTTATCTGTAGACTTAGAAAAATGACTGATTATTTCAGAGTATGATAATTTTTAAATGAGCCGAATTCGTCTACACGGTATTGAAGGTTGCTCTCTTTCAGTGGCTGTTCCTGCCATAAATGAAGTGATTTTTATGAAAAAGGTTACTTTCTTCGTCACTTTCTTCGTGAATCTATCATCAAGCACCAGCCGAGGAGTGACATTTTTACTTTGACGTTAGCCGCTACGCTTGTTAACCATGGCCATTCATGAAGTGTTGAGCTTATATCTTATTTTTTGTAGCACTGTTTCAAAAGAAGCATTAACTTCTGAATGAAACTATTTTTGTTGCTTGTGTAAAAACGAATTTTGGACTTGTAATATGGAGTGAGAAACGCAATGTGGTCAAGTGGTGAAATATTTTTGCGTAAAACTGGTTTCTAGCGGTATATAAAATAAACCATATAAAAATTTGATTCTCCCAATTAATCTTGCAACGCAGTGCATATAATACAAGTCTATCACAGCAACACAAAGCTATTACATGTTTAAGAAAGCTGTATTACACTACAAGCTTTCTTTTTTTTTTTTTAAATGCATCTTTTTTGTAACAAAATGTGTTTATCACATGCAAACATGAGAGAGAGAGAGAGAGAGAGATTATGCACCATAACTTTCGATCGATGTTAGCCGTAGCTTTTATCGCAAACTTGGAAACAGGCATTGCTAATTAGAGAGTATGCATTTTAGAAATGTGCCTCGTTCATCTTCATTTTGGAATTCGTCTACTGACAAAATTTAGAAATACAATTTTGATTCCACTCTTTATTTCAATAAGTTAATATGTAAATCGCTGCTTGGCAATTCATTTTGTATTTAACAAGAATTTATATAATTCATTGGGTTATTCACCTGCTATTAGTGTCCTTTGTCTTTTTTTCTTATTATCTATTGTCGAATCTGGTCATAATTAACCATGTACGAACTTAATGCTTCAGAAATTTAATAGACTGAAAGTCCAATGAGAGAGCATTACTGCAATAATCAAGGTGGACCTGACAATATTCGCAACCACCTTAGAATTAATATGAACGGTTCAAAATTAACAGGAAATAATTGGGATTTACAACCTCTGAAGCCAAAACTTTTCCACCTCCAGGTCGGAGTAGTTAACGAAAAATTAGAAGCCACGTGTTTACAGCAATCAGTGCAATAATAGAGATAGATTTTATAGTCTTGGCAAACATGTGGCGTAGCAATTTCGGGTGATGTACAAGGCATTATTGATAGATATGATATGTTCAGCTTGTGTGTAATACAGTACAAGTTAAACAAGGGGAGAAAGAAGTAATTCCAAAGCACAAAATAAATCTAACTGAATGATACATTAATTAATACACCAGAAATTTTAAAAGTTTCGCCAATTGAAGCAAATTAATCGTGATTACACACTTTTTATCACTTTCACCTGTCCATTTGGTAATATTAAACTCGTCAGATGACCAAACCAGCAATCCTAAGTATATTTTTTAAAGCTGTTGGTCATAGAATGCAGCATCACGTGCTTCGTAGAGTCGGAGTAAAAACAGTAGGTCTACGGTAAAAGTAAACACGTGTCTAGTTCCTTAGAAAATGTGTCACATGGACATGTATATTTGAGTCGCAAGTACTAAACAGGCTGGAATAGTAGAGGTTGTATATTGCATAGCACCATGTATATTTCATTGTGTGGGAACATTTTAAGCAGACCATTTAAAAGTGACTGGGGTAATTAAAAACAAAATCAAAACATTTCTCGTATTCTTTTATTTTAATAACGGAATGAAACCCGCTAATACATGTATTTACGTGTGATTTATTTTACCCTTTGTTTGTTTAAAACAGAATCTCCCCCACCCCCTCATTAAAATTAAGATAATTAAACTTTGTATAATTTGTGAAGCATCATTCGTGACTCTTTTCTCTGCAATTTATCTTTCATCTCTTTCAATACATGTATGTGAATGAGTTTTAGTAAGCGAGTCTTTGAATATTAAATGGCATTGCATACAAATTAAAAAGAGCATTCTGCACTGTGTGCTGCAGCTGAGCCAATAGGTAAGTTCCACGCTTGGTAGTGGGCGTCCACTATTACATAATTATATTGCTGCGACTTTCAAATGGGCAATAAAACTTAATCCGTCCACTACGAGCCACGATGTGGACAATCCACGATGACCACGATATTCTGTCCAAGACGACACAGCATGAAAAGGATTAAGCTCCACGCCCACGATGTGTTTTTTCATAAAAACACGATGCGTGTACTGTAAGGATGTACAGATGTATCAACGTACAGCGGCTGCAAAACAATATGCCCCTTCTGATATCACAGTAGGGGCTTTAAACGTCAGACATAAATGTGAAGCAATTTAAGATATTACTCCCTCTATAAGTATCCCTTCAGCAATGAAAATCGATTCAAAAGAATATAAAATTGTGTTCATATATACATAAATATTCCACATTAATTTGATTTATCACACTCATTTTAACATACCGTCTGTTTCTGGTACAGTTGGAATTTAACTCATTCAGAAAATTTCGGCAATCCTGGGATAAAAAGAAAGATAAAATGATTGAAACAGAAGTGGGCTAGCAAATTGTGATAAATGTTACCTGAAGAATCAGATGTAGCAGATCGGAGAATATTTGGTAATTCTGATATCTCATATCAACCCCATTCATTCTAGTATGAAAACTTGAGTCTTTTGGACATGTCCTTGTTGGTATCTGACTACAATCTGATTAAACTATATTTATGATAAATATTCAGATCTTGGCCTTTGGTCAAATCCTGTTGTGAGCTGTTTTTGAGAGGAAGTCATTCAAAGGTGTTCTTTTTTAAAATTTTTTTATAACTGGCTATGTTGGAAAGCAGATCAGCATCATATGCATAAAACACAAAGGCCTTTATACAAGGATGCTTTCCACCAAATTGCATTAAATTCTGTTCACCAGTTTTTGAGAACAAGTTGTTTATTGGCTTTTGTATTTTTATTAACAGTGGACATATTGGATGGGATTGAAACAATTTGTAAAAACTTAAAAACGACTGTATGCCACGATGTTCTCTGCCAAATCTGGCTGAAACTAGTGCAGTTTTGTTTCTTTAGAATTTGAAAATTTCACTATTCGGCTATGTACAATGCACACCGAACACAATACCATGCTATAAGTTCAATTGGCCTTATGTCCAGGTGAACTAAAAGACTAATGATCAACCAAAACTTTATGTTGGCTAGAAAACGAGATGATATGTATGGTGAATGCATGGTCTCGCTGTGACAAATTTATCAAGAGACAAACCATGATGAAAGGCGAGAAAGATGTACAATGGTCATCAAAGAAAAACTTATGTTAAATTTAACTTTACCTGTTACTTGTCATTTCTAAATATCTTACAGACAAATCAAGCTAAAAAGTGTGCTATAATTAAATACTGTCTTTTACTTATCTTTCACTAGGAAAGTGATGGTGATTGGCTACCATATATATGGTGGAAATGAGCTCCAGCTATCAGTAAATTATTTTCTGGTTTTCAATCTTACAACATTTACAGATCAACAAAAGGCCCAGTGTTTTTGTCACGATGCATCCTTGCACCTTTCAGAACAGTAAAATTCAAAAGAACACATGTAGACATCTGCAAAGCATCATAAAAGCTGGACACAAAAAACTATATTGTTTGCAAGCTTGTGCCGTGTGCAGACTATAAGGCAAGTTCTCTAGGTCCACATGAGGCTTAATAATAACAATCAGACATGGTTCATACAGCCCCAAAGAGTTAATTCTCAAGGACTTTTCAAGAAGTTTATAAAGACTTCCCAAAACTTTCAAGGAATATTTTTCCTTATGGAAATTGAACTTTCTCCATGTTACTTTGTTTATCACGGCAAAGTAGGAGTAAAAACACATAACTAATTAGTGCACCCATAGAGCAAAGATATGTTTTTCCATCAGGTAACTACAGTAAAACCCCTCAATAACGCGATTTTTGGGGTCCATAAAGTTCGATCGCGGAAAGAGCGGGGTCGCGTTATTGCGGGGTTTTACTATATTTTACTTTATTCAGAGAACAACGTATACACGTCTAATGTATAGCATGAATAGGGTATCAACACCGTTTACTATCTGATATCGACCCGTCTTTGCTTTCCCACATGACAGCCCTTTGTGCAGTGTCTGTCAAATTTGTTTACTAGCACGTATATTGCTTCCATTTTTATGCAAGTCCGAACAATCTGTATTTGTATTAATATTTTTGTTTTGCTGTATAAACAGTGCTTGATGCAATAAAAGTTATGATTTAATTTGTATTTTCCTTTTCCATAAGTCAGATTTAATTCCCACATGATATTTCCCGAGTTATCTGCCACTGCATGTAGGCTGAAAAGCCCTTGGCTTGTAAAGACAGTACTCGCTCTGTTTTCAAGTTGACAATACTTTTGATCATGCCGCGAATTTAATACTTGTTCAGTGCCAAGCAGAGTTCTACAACTTCCTGTGCATTTTTGACTTTAATACCTTCTTTGTTTTCCCACTTGACAACTCTTTGATTGAGCCACAAGTTTGATACTTGTTCAGTGCCAAGTAACAGCGAGTGGTTAATTGAACTCCCTGTGATCTTGCCGCCCAAGCTCAGTCTCTACATAAGCACCCACATATGACAATCTTTGATCAGCCACCGCATTGTCTGGTGCTTGGTTGTGAATGCAGTTAAAGAAGAAACACATGTCGGATACTGTTTGAGCAATGATTGCATATATCATGAATTGAAGACAAACACAAGACTTACTGGCTTTAAGCATGGATCAGTAATAAGTAACATTTCCGATAATGTTTATTTTGGCATAACACTTCAAGAAATTGGTGAAATTGTTAAATTCCGTGTACGAGAAAAATACATGTATATAAAATTTCAGCAACCACGCCACAAATGTATTATACTCAAATTCATATGCGATCTCTTCGCCAAAATAATATTGTAATATACACATTTTATACATTATTTCTCATACTTCGAAAAAAAAAATTAATGTGCGAATGAATATATGAAATTTTGGGAGTCACGCCACGATCGCGTTATATCCGAATTCGCGTTATAGCGGGGCGCGTTATAGCAGGGTTTCACTGTACTCATGTTATGCATCATATAATTCATCTAATTTTATCTCATTTTACTGATCTATTTATGACTCTGGACAATATGTAATTAACAAAATTTCTGAATTTAAAAAGTGATATATATTTTATTCAGTTTTAATGTTTTGTATTCCCTCAGGTAAATTCAAGAAGTTTTGGGAAAATTTCAAGGATTTTTTCAACAAAGTCAAGGACTTTTCAAAGATAAAACTAAATTTTTCAAAATTAAAGGAGTTTTCAAGACAAACCCCCAAATTCAAGGACATTTCAAGGTTGTACGAACCATGCAGCATGTCTCTCATTGATTAAGATTACCTCATATTTGACAGACCTCTGAGCAATCAAATCAAAAGGAATTAAAGAATTACTGACTTTTTGATGCTGAATACTTAGGTCAGTGAAAGTGATAAAGACCAATGGTCTGATATAAATGCAATTAATGTCTACTTAGTGATTGTAGGAAATGACTGAATCAAAATTAATGATAGTGATAATGGGGTCATTGCTTCATCATCTGATACTGGTACTGGAAGTGTTAGCTCAACTATTCAAGAGTAAAGAATGCATACGAAAATACTGAAAATAATCCTCAATAAAATGATTGGTTCAAAATTGGATAAAATGAAAATAAAACTTAATTTCTTTTCAACTGTTCAGCAATTCGAAAGAAACAACCCATGATGGAGTTTTGTGTACGCAGTAAGTTATTTCAATTTTCATCTGTAGACATTCTTATCTCTAATAAGAACATTAGAAAATGTTATCACAAAAGAGAAATACTAGTATGAAACTAATGCTGCATTTTAAGGGGGTTAAATATCAATATTCATAAATGTGGTGCTGTAGGAAACAAGTAATATTCATAGTAATTGATGAAATCATGGGCAAAGCCCAATGAAAGTAAGGAGGACCCCATAAATTTTACTCAGGGGATCCCAGAGTCCCTTTCCCTCGAAAGCTGGAGAAAACACTGGAGACTCCCTATTTGTCAAGCCTACCATTTATTTGCCTACAATGCAGAAAACTTTAACACTGAGCTCATCAACAAAAACTTTAACACTGACCTTAATCTTGGATATGGATGGTCATACAGACATCTGGAGGGACATATGGCCACACACATGAATGCCAAAGTGATCACTATGTTGAGCTTCTAATAAGGTTGGCGTGACAAAAATTGAACAATGAGTTACCTGTGGTATTGTGTCATTCTGTGTAATATGTTACTGCCTAAATCCAATTTCGAGTTTATTTTTTCTCATACCATTTCAAAGTCAGCATCCCTGATCTCCAAAAGTTGTTGTACAACATTCGAGTTGTTGATGAGTAAAGTGACATATCTCTTTCTCAATTTCTTTGGAAATATTCTAAAAAGGCACTCAACAACTCCAACTTGGAACTCATAATCTGAAAAAGAGACAAATTAAACCTTGTAATAAAACAAAATATATTGCAGGAAACAAAAAATGAGGGATGAAATTGTTAAGAAAACAAATCAGTGTAAAATGTTGCATTGAAAGTGGTTGTTGTGGCTAAAATTATATAATAATTTCATGAACAAGTAGGAGTGACATAATGGTCTATGATGTAAGTAGATTTTACATGATGGATGAAAGCATAAAATCTGAATACTGGATCCAAAACTATCTTGCAAGTATCTTGGTGCTGGATTAATTTCAAAAAGCTTTCTGAAGTATCTGATGCTAAATCATTACTAATGCTAGACTATACTAAACGCTTTCTTCAAGTAACTGATTTTTCATATTGTTTCCATAAATGAAAAGGGCATCAACCAACATGTCAACCAGAATGACAAGGCACCTACTGATGTCAAGTGATGGCTATCTGTCTTTAACTTACAAATACATTGAACAAGTTACGGAACAAATGCAGTTTCTTACAGACAAATTCTGATCTTAAACTCAATAAGGTCCCTATCTATGCAGAAATGGAATCATTGTATAAATTCAATCTGGCAAGCCAACTGGTCAGATGTTTTTCTGTCCCCCCCCCCCCATTGTGTAGACATTAGGGGTGTCTTTGGATGTGACATGAGAAAAATGTTCATGTGGTTCTTCTCGCCCTAATGTTAAGAACCTTGTTTGAAAACTGTCAAGAACTTGTTTTCTCTGACTGAGAATTCACAGCACCTCTAAAGCAGGAGTGGATAAGAACGAAGTTGGCAAAACATCCCAAGTGTTGATGCACCATGTTTTCTGTTTTGAGATCAACTCTAGTTGTTACGGTGAGCACAGTCAGGAACATCCAGGAATGTGTACTTTGGCATTTGAGCAAAAATCCCAAACAGGTTGCCAAAGGTCAGCTTATGGGTGTCTTTGGATGAAACACGAGAACAATGTTATTTATGTCAAAACCTTGTGCAAGGACCTTCAAGAATTTTGCTCTCGTGCAGGAGTGGACAAGAACAAAGATAGCAGAACATGCAGTGTTCATGTGTCATGGTTTTTCTTCCGAGATCAACTCTAGCTGTTAGGGTGAGCACATTCACACCATCCAAGAATACTTGGTGTTTGGGCAATATTTAACCTTTACCATTGAATTTGGTTGCATTCTTCTACAGTTCAAGGTACTTTAGTGCATTTAAAATATATCCTGGCATACAGATATCATAACACAGAAAAATTGCCAGGAAAGACAATATATGCCCATAACCTGCAGCTTATATAAACAGTAAACAATTATGCTAAATGTTCATGGAAAACTGTCACCTCAGGGCAGTTTATTGTCATTGAGACAATTAAAAGGTAAAGGTAATCCGAGATAAACAACCACCATTGCACAGATTACTTAACTGACTGACAACAGCTGGGATGATTTTGTGTTGCAAGTCCTTTCAGAACTGCTGTGGAGTGACCATTAGCTCATTTGCATAGGTAAACAACATGAAGTGGAACAACCCAATTAATTTGAAGTTAGGTAAATCAAAGAGATGCATCTTGAAGAAACAAAAGTTATTACACTTTGCTGCCTTGAATGAGTGCCAAGCCATCTTTATTAAAGATTATTGGCTAGTTCTTGATCAGCAGCAGTGTTTCTTTTAAGTCAGATTTTACTCCATATATAAAATGCAAAGCATGATTATTTCAGTAGTTGGAATATTGTGGAAGTGTGATTCATTTTTTAAGGCAAAATATCAAAACACAGCTGTGATTCAGGGAAGGATGAGCCTTCTGTGAAGCAAGCAAAGCCCAGCAAAAGTAAATTTCAGAACTCCTGGTTGATGACATTTGACTTTGTGAAGTGCAGTAGCAGTGGGGAGCATTTTATTCTTTGCACATACTGCAAACACCATACTGACATGGGCAACTGTCATCTCCCTTCAGGTAAACCAAGACCTGACGTTCTAACAAGTATGGCCATTGCATGTTTGACACTCCTCACAACAATGCAGATGCATAAAGATCATTTTCAATGCTGAGAAAAATGTAACAAGATCGTCAGAGCTGTTTGAACAACTAGTATCATCCAGACTCTGATGAGTGCAAAGATGAACACTAATGATACTTGCATCACCTTCAAACCCTCCAATGAACTACTGACAGCAGCAAAGTCTGCATCTAGTTAAGACTGCATTCCACTGTCCAATGGATTTTAAAGACAGAAACTTGATGTATTTTTCATTTAATGTCTGTGTGATTGTGATTATCAGAGTGTGTGCACATGTGCGTGTGTGTGTGTATGTGTTGTGATGATATATGACAAATGCTAAGTCTACCAACTATTTTTTATTTGAAAGTGTATTCAATGCTTCAAAGAAAACGTTTTTTTTTTTCTTTTATTCAAATTTAAATTCACAGTAATTTTCTATAGGCTTATGAACAGATAACTTATTCTCAATTGTACAATGTTTTCTTGGGTCACATGCACTGAAATCTCCATCCACCACCACCCACTTTGGATCACAAAATATGCTTTCTTAGTCTCAAAAACTGCCCAACACTGTCTGAAAGGTATGGGCAGATCTGAAACAATGGTAAATGACACACTTTAATTCAAAGAAACAAATGAAGATATAACTCTGAAAACCTGTTGTGTGTGGGCAAAGCAAAATTA